>OX359282.1:15000-1215000 GCA_947179155.2 Hedera helix
AACAGACAAGTAAAACTCCATTAGGTGTTCCTTTAACCAGTCATGTTCAGTGAACTTATTCTCTAATAAGCACCTACGTACTTATTTTAGTGTCTCCACACAAATGATTATGAGATCAATTATCATCTTCATAAAAACAAGCATAGTATATGCTAATATATTCGAATTCACTAATCCCATTTTTAGTAATCCCACGATTAGAAATAATTTTTGTTTTGAACTATCTAAAATTTACATCTCATAAGCATGATCATCATCATGATTCTAAAACATTGCTCAAAACTATGGATTTTATTCATTTAATTAATTCAATCAATTAATCATGAATAACGAAAATGCCTTTAAATAAAATTATTATTAATAAATTGGATAAGATTACAAAGTATATGTTTATCACATCAAATGTGATTGGTTTGATGGCATATTACTTTCATACCTTGGATCCAATTAACCAAACTGTTGATACCACTTGTTGGGTTACCCCTCTACCTAGGATCCAATCAACCTAAATCTTGATACCACTTGTTGGTAATATCTGGCCCGTATATGTTCATCTGAAATCACATCTTAATCAAAAAAGGTTAACCCATTGTGCATATGGTCCATTAATAGAGCATATATATCCTCAATATTTTCACTTATGTTGCGGTGTGGGATCGACCATCAATCATAATAATAACTACTTACATAAAATTGTATGTTATTATTTATGGTAAGCAAATGAGATCCATAAATTTTGGAAGAAAAAGAAAAAAAGTGTTGGATATTTTCAAAATCTGTTATTATATAATAAATATATTATATACTACATTTAATTCCAAATAATAGGTGTTGGGTTCTATTTTTGGCGGAAGCAAACTAAATATTTTAATTATTAACATGCGCGACCATTAGTAAACCGTTGCTATAGTTTGGGCTTGGCCATTAATATGAATTGTTGCTACAGTTTGAACTTGGCCCTTGGCAACGGTTCAAACCAAAGGGCTATAATGTTAAGACTTGGGAAGCAACAGTTAAGACCAGGGGATACGGACCAGAGGGATGCAATGGTTCAGACCATGGATGCAATGGTTTGATTAGTTGCATCGGCTAGAACCAATTAAATTGATCAACAAGAAATGTGAGTCACACATTATAGAAAAGGTGTAATCCTGAAAGTAGTATGCACACAAGCCAGTCATATTTGATATGATGTAGCATGTATTTTGTAATTTAATTAATTTATTAATAAAGGTTTATTTATACAAATGAATTTTCTTTATCCATATTTAATAGATGACATTAATTGTGATAAACTCATAGCTGTTAAGAAATATTTTTAGAATCATGATGATGATCATGCTAATGAGATCTAAATTCAAGATCGCTCAAAACTAAAATTGTTCCTAATTGTGGAACTACTAAAATGGGATTAGTAAATTCGGATAGATTAGTACATACAATATTTGCTCTTATTAAGAGGATGATTGATCTCATAATCATTTGTATAGAGACACTAAAAATGGTATGTAGGTGATTATTAGAGAACAAGTTCACTGAACGTGACTCGCTCAAGGAACACTTAATGGAGTCTTACTTGCTTGTCAATAAGAGTTCATTTTGTAATAGTAGTACAAGTGATTATTGGACTTAAGATCATCATAGTATCTTTTGTGTGATAAATTATATTTTTACATATTCCTTAAAACCTTTAGGGTGTATTAAAGGGTATGTTCAGATATAATAAGTTGCACATGCAGTTGGTGAATGATCAACAAAGAATCAACCACTTCTAGCAAAATAAAATAATATCCTATGCGATTCGATAAATGACAACTTAGTAGTCATTGGCCAAGGCAGAATAGAAATTAGAAAGTAGTTTCTAATTTATATTAATTAGAGTTATTCATTTGAGAATCGAAATGTATATAATCAAATAAAATAAAACTTGCCAGTAATAGCATATCTTATATTTGATTGGGATATTGTGATGTAGAATGATTGAATTGTACGGTAACTATTCATTGAATAGGTTCTTTTGTGATTATATGTTAAAATCTATATTATTTGGAAAGTCGTTGATTTCTAAGAGGATTACTCTTATTATGGAATGAATATTATTTATTTAAATAAATTAAATAGTTTAATTTATTTATATAAATAAGATTAGAATAGTTCTAATTAATTTATTCTATAACCGGTTTAATATGGAGAACCTAAAGGGTCACACCGCAAAAAAAAATATTTAAGAAGAGAATGGCATAATCGTAATTATGAATTAAGTATATTTAATTTATACTATAGTGATTGTAATATCCTGGATATTTAAATGAATTAGAAATAAAATATTTAATATTTAATAAAGGTTGGAGTTTGATAACCTAGTAGTGGTAGATAAATAGAGGTTGAAATTAAATTTAATGGACTAACTTAGATATAGTGATATAAATTTATTTTTTTGATAAGTTAGCAAGTAAAGTGATAATTCAATAAGCTTGACTAATAGCAAGTCTAATTAGATTAAGATAATTAATTAGCGGATTAACTGATAGGTTATAGTTCTTAGGTAGCAGTGCCTTAAGCTATAATCATCTAAAGATAATAAAGACAATGAAAGGATAAACTCAGATAGAGTTTAGGTATTAAGAAATGAACATATACAGTTCATAAAGGAGAAAATAAATCTATATAGATACATAGATATATGAAAAGATTCAAAGAAGGATCTTCAAATAGTGTAATCCAAATAAATGGAATAATAATCAGGGAACACTTGATTCAAGAATTTAAAAAGAGAAGGATCGTACAGTAAAATGATCAGAAATGAATGATAAGATGATAGAATTAAACGATCTTAGGATAAAAGAGAAATTGTATAGTGAAATCAATTGTGGTATAAGATCACGGTGATCATAGTAAAATCATGGGACAGATGGTCTGTTAAATGATTAAGAAGTTGTGTTAATAGCATGGTGCTATAACAATGAGGATACTGTGAAACTATAATAAGTGAACTTTTGAAGTGTTGAGTGTGATAAGGTATGAATTGAGAAAATCCATATCAAGTTAAGAAGAAGTTAGAAGTTTGTGGATTTTTAATTGAGAACTCATATTAGTGGTTGAGTTGTACGACTCCTTGTATGGATTTGTGCTTGGTTTAGAACTGTTTAGCTTCTTATATTAATATAGTGGTTGAGTTGAATAGTTCTTGATATGGGCATGGGATTTGTTCTTGGTTTAACGACCGCTTAACTTCCTATATTGATTAGTAGCCGAGTTGACCAATTTCTTGTATGGACAAGAGACTGTGTTTGGTTTGATGACCACTTAGCTTCCTATAGTGATAATCAATCGAAACATGGTGTCGCGTTATTCGCTATATATATGTTGAGAAGGTGATTCTTTTCTCATGTGTATAACGAATAGGTAGAGGATGTTAAGATAAGTTCGTGTTCTGAGAACCAACACGCATGGTAAGTTCATGACTCATAGTTATGTCGTGGAGCCCCTCAACGAATGGGCGACTTTGGCCTGACTAGGACAAGTTCCTCAAACCATATAATTGTGGTAAGCTCCTGAGCCTAAATACGTGGTAAGTTTGATGAACAGTGAATATGGGTAGAGTTAAGTAGCAAGGTTAAAGCTACACTATATATAATTATTAAACTGGAAAAGAATGTGGAGGGAAAATTTGAGGTGTTTGAGGTTTTAGAATATTCCAAATCTTCTAGCTATGCTAGACCTTGAAATTCTTAAAAAAATCGTGCCAAAATAGTACTTTTGTGCTTTTGAAGAGACAAATGTATTTTAGATATCATTAATGCACTTAGTGCAGAGGTGATAAGCGATGGATTCATCAATACAGAGTAACCTTGTATTGGATGTAGCCTTAAGCCCACTATGGTATGATGTAGTATGACAAAGTCATAAAATGAGTTTTAGTATTTTAAAATGTTTAGAGAAGAGTTTATGCTAATTATTTCGGCTAGACAAATTGATTTAAAAATATCAAAATGTATTTATAAAATCATCACACGCCATTAAAGCCATGATGCAGAGATGAAAAAGACGAAATATTCAACGCACTATTGCAATGGTGCGGTACTATAAAGTCCTAAAAAAATTAATTTCGGTTATTTTAACCAATCTAAAATGATTTTTAGTTCGTAATATATGAACAGTTCAATGATGTAAGTCTACGTCATTTATTTTAATTGGACATTTTTGGTCAGAAATGACTTAAGTTTTATTATCCAATCCAAAATATTTGGAGCAGAATTTTGTAGTAAGTTTGAATTGAACAACCCTATAATGGGGGATATGTCAGAGCCATGAATAAAGAACCCACGAGAGTGAAGTCGTGGGGGATTTTGTCAGAGCCATGGGGGATATTGGTAAATCCAGAGAGTTCAACCTTGAGTGAAGTCGTTGTGCACAACGCTAGCGTACGATAGACTGCTCACCTAGCGTACAAAATAATTGTAGAATATTTTAAGTTTTTGTGATTGATAAACCTTCTCGCATATGTTCACAGTCCTTATGACTCCTCAGAATAATATGAAAGTTTTAATGAATATTTTGATTTTCAATTTATTCTTTTGTAAGATATTGATTTTCAATTTATTCTTCTGCAAGATATTCCATTGTTCTGGAATTGTGAGTTTAGAAGTATGAACTTCCTAGAAAAGGGTGGTCATAGAATTTGATGAGTAAAGAGTTATACTCAGAGATGAAAATTTGTAGAAATGAGTATGATGAAATTTCGGGGACGAAATTTTTATAAGAAGGGGTAAATGTAATATCCTGGATATTTAAATGAATTAGAAATAAAATATTTAAAATTTAATAAAGGTTGAAGTTTGATAACCTAGTAGTGGTAGATAAATAGAGGTCCAAATTAAATTTAATAGACTAACTTTGATATGGTGATATAAATTTTTTTTTGATAAGTTAGCAAGTAAAGTGATAATTCAATAAGCTTGACTAATAGCAAGTCTAATTAGATTAAGAGAATTAATTAGTGGAGTTATGTAATTATGCGACGTTGTTGCATGTAAATTAAATATGTATTGTGGTAAATAAATAGATTAATATTAAAATAATCTGAATTGAATTAAAAGGCTAATTATGGAATTATATGGGGTATTATATTGATTATATTAATTAATCAATATTTAAGTAAATTAGTGATAAATGATTTATGAGGAATAATTATATAATTTATATAATTATAAATTATATAAGGTAATTAAATTAAATTAGGGAGGAATAGTAATTATATATATATATATATATGTATGTATGTATGTATGTATGTATGTATGTATGTATGTATGTATAAAGTGATTAAATTAATTGAGTAATTTAAATAGTAATTGAATATATTAAATAAATATATTCCATAATTAAGTAAATCATTGTAAATGATTTATGAAAGTGAGTAATTTAATTACACAATTATTTGTGTAATATTTAAATAATTCAATAAGTTATTTAAATAAGGAATTAATTAAATAAATTGTTATTTTTAAATACATTAAAAATATATTATTTTTAATGTGTGTAAATGTATAAGATATATATATATATATATATATATATATATATATATATATATATATATATATATATATAAACACAGTTACGCGCATGCCATACCCAGAAACATACTCACCCACACACATGCTTTTATATATATATGTATGTATATATATATATATATATATATATATATATATATATATATATATATATTAATTATATATATATATTAATTATATATATTTTTTTAATTATTTTTGGAGGTGTAAAGTGTACTAAATTATTATTATGTGGTAAAATAAAGTACATCCATTTTTAGTGAAACGAATTTTAAAATGATCGTGAAGATATATAGTATTTTATGGTATATTTAATTTTTATACATATGGTGATATTCTTTACACTGTGTATATAATTAAGGAGTATTTAAAGTATAAATATTAAATAATTAATATATTAAAAAGATACCAGTCATTGTGCCGTGTTTTGTAAAAAGCTTTGGCGTGTATCTTTGTATTTGGCGTGTTCCAAGTTTACAAGTCAACAGAAGTATGAGGAGTATTGTTCTTTGTTCATCATCTCTCTCTTCTCTCTACGGAAATCATATTTCTCAAAACCTCCATACAATTTTCATCCGAAAGTTTCATAGCCATCAAGAAAATTGCTAGAGGAAGAATATTAATCTAGCTCTCAAATAAAAATCATCAAATAAGGTAATACTTATTTTACTTTTTGAAAGTATACTTTCTTTCCTATTTTAATTATCCAAAAGAATTGTTTGTTATGTAATAAATTATTTGGATAATGTAGAAAAATTAGTATTTTGGTATAGAATAATTTGTAGTATTTGATTATGTGATTATTTATGGGATTTGAGATTGAAAATCATTATTTTGATGTATTTATGGAATTAATTATGTGAACAAATTTTTTTCAAAAAATTTGTGAAATAATTCATGGGTATTTAATTTTTAATGTTATTAATTGTTGCTAATTTTTTGGTAATTGATTTAAAATTTTTTGGGTAGATTAAAGCTTGTTTGATGTTGTTTTAATGGCTATTTATACTACCGAAGAGGCAAAGGGGATGAAGAAACAGAAACAGGCGAAGAGGATGAAGAAATAGGCGACGCTAAGGAATTTTGAGATTTTGGCCAAATTACGAAAATGCCCTCCGAATTTAGTTTTAATTAATTTAAATGATTAAATATTAATTAAAAATTATTAAAAAAATAGTAAAAATACAAAAATGATATTTAGGTATTTAATATTATATTTTCAAAATATAATAAATATTTAGGATTAATATTTAAATATTTTAAATATTAACCTAGTTAGTTTAATATTATATTTTTCAAATATAATAAATATTTAGGATTGATATTAAAATGTTTTAAATATTAATCAAGTTAGTTTAATATTATATTTTCCAAATATAATAAGTATTTAGGATTAATATTCTAATATTTAAAATATTAATCTAGTTAGTTTAATATTATATTTTCAAATTTAATAAATATTTAGGATTAATATTTAAATGTTTTAAATATTAATCTAGTTAGTTTAATATTATATTTTTCAAATTTATGATTAAATTAATTAATTATTATTTAATTAATATTAAATAATAAACAAGGATGATAAATTAATTAATTATTATTTAATTACTATTAAATAATAATTAAAGACAACTAAGATTGATTATTTAATTATTTATTATTTGGTTAACTTTAAATAATAAATAAATCCAATTAGTTATTATTTATTATTAAATAATAACTAATGATATTTGATTATTTACTATATAATTTTATTATTTATTATTTAATTAACTTTAAATAATAAATGAATCTACTTAGTTAGTTATTATTTATTATTAAATAATAACTAAGGATATTTGAGTATTTACTATATAATTTTATTATTTATTATTTAATTAACCTTAAATAATAAATGACTCTAGTTAGTTAGTTATTATTTATTATTAAATAATAACTAAAGCCATTTGATTATTTATAATATAATATAATTAATTATTATTTGATTAACTTTAAATAATAAATAAATCTAGTAAGTTATTATTTATTATTAAATAATAACTAAAGATAGTTAATTACTTACTATTTAATTAATGTTAAATAGTAATTAAATGAAATTAGATTTAATGAAATAAAAAAAAATGTCATTTAACTCTTTTGTTTAAACAATTATAATAAATTGTTTAATAGTTTAATAAGTGTTTAACACTTGAGAAAATTGATATAAATTAATTAAATTAGTAACCTAAGATTGATTAATTGTTTTATAGGTTAATGATAGTATATTAAATTATTTGTTATGTAACTTTTATTTGCTAGGCAAATAGCATAATTGAGCGCATAATTATACAATTTTACGTAGTGCTAATTGATAGACCAATGTTGTTAATATTAGGTCATTCAAATAGAGTTATTTAAAGCTAGTTAGCTGTAGATCGACTATCAGGCAAGTTTTCTAAACCCTACTCAATTTATATTCGAGCATGATATATTATTTTATTCATCAAGTTTTCTAACTCTAACTCAAGTTATTATGTTTCAAGCATGCTAGTGGTTTAATTCCGTATAATTATTCAACCTCTTTAAATTGTTAATTCGCACATAGTGCATGTTGCATGTGTTCATCAGGTATGAAAGGCTGATCACCTTCATTACCATAAGGTTCAGTTAAATTTGTTCATGGTCATTATTAATACTCAACATTAATTGATCCAGTCATTCAATTGTTGAAATTATGATTCGTACTCTTTCACAATTATTATATTGTTGAAAATCCAAAAGCTTATTCTTTCTTTTTATCATGATATATCGTTATTGTATTTAAACTTGCTGAGCAAAGTCGTTTCTCACTCTTACTATATCATGATAACAAATTTCAGAATAATACAAATGTTCGAGGAGAGACGGAGACAGAAGCAAAAGACAAGATTATAGTGTTATGCATGATAACTAATTTTTTATATGATGTAAGTTCATTGTGTAAACCTTTTTATGAATCTAAAGGTATATATGTAGTTAAGGTTAGAAACCTTGGGAAAGGTTGTAGAATAAACAATTTATATTTATATATTCTGCATTAGTTATAGAACATGTATGAAGATGATGTATTGTGACGTACCAAGTCTATGGTTCAAGGTACCCGAATTTGGGGGCGTTACAGGGATAGAATAAATTAAATAGTTTAATATTTATTATTTAGTATTTTAAAAATACTAATTATAAATTAATAAGAGGAGTCTTATTATTATTATTATTATTATTATTATTATTATTATTATTATTATTATTATTATTATTATTATTATTATTATTATTTAGTTCTTAAATGGTTTATGAATTAATTAATAAGAGTACTCTCATAATTGATAATAAGTTCCTAAATAGTTTAGGAATTATAATTTTTAAATTAATTAAGTTTCCAATTAGATTAGGAGTTTAATTAAAAATCATATTCCTAAAGGTGTTAGGAGGGTTGACTATATCTATAAATAAGAGAAGTCATATTATGGATTAAGGTTACATACACTTCCATAAGTTTTGGGAGAGTACTCACAAGTTCTCTACATCTAAGAAATTAGAAGAGCAAGAAAATTAGGGTTTGTCATCACTCACTTCTTGAATTCTTATTCTTCCTTGGTAGATCACCTCTAGAGGCCAAATATTTGGGTGGCTAACATTAATCAAAGGAATCTAATTGGTGGAATTCAAAGAGAACACGAAGGAATTAGAGTTGAATACGTACTTGTGAAAAGCTAGAATCTACAATGATATAATTCTTTTTCTCCTTCTTGTTAATTAATAGTTATGCATAAACGTCGATCCTGGATTATGGTTTATAATAAATTTTTAAATTTTGATTTACAATGCTTCTACCGCTTAATTGCAATTTGATTGCATGTTCATGGATATTACAAATCAACAGTGGCATCAAGAGCCAAACTTTATGTAGATTATTAATTATTTTGATTCTATATATGTATGGGTATGCGTTTAGAATAATTTAATTGGGCATACATGTATAAAATCATGGTTTTTCGAAAACAATTGTAAAAATAATGTTTTTGATGAACAAATAATCAAAATCACGAATGTAGGAAAAATCACAAAAACTGGATTCGGGGTTGAACGTCAAGGTGCTCAAAATAAATGTCGGGGCACTCAGAAGTTTGTTTTGAATGTTGGGGTGCTCACCTGAGCGTCGGGGCGTTCAAAGCAGATTTTTTTTATTTGTGTAGTTTTTCAAAAATTAAAATAAATAGATATTTTATATGATTTTATAATTAAAATAAAGAGTTATTTTAAATATGAAATTTGATTTCATGCAACTTAAATTGTCCATTAAATGATATCAATGCATATATGGAATGGTTTTAAATTTCATGAGATGAATATAATACTATAGTGATTGTAATATCCTGGATATTTAAATGAATTAGAAATAAAATATTTAATATTTAATAAAGGTTGGAGTTTGATAACCTAGTAGTGGTAGATAAATAGAGGTTGAAATTAAATTTAATGGACTAACTTAGATATAGTGATATAAATTTATTTTTTTGATAAGTTAGCAAGTAAAGTGATAATTCAATAAGCTTGACTAATAGCAAGTCTAATTAGATTAAGATAATTAATTAGCGGATTAACTGATAGGTTATAGTTCTTAGGTAGCAGTGCCTTAAGCTATAATCATCTAAAGATAATAAAGACAATGAAAGGATAAACTCAGATAGAGTTTAGGTATTAAGAAATGAACATATACAGTTCATAAAGGAGAAAATAAATCTATATAGATACATAGATATATGAAAAGATTCAAAGAAGGATCTTCAAATAGTGTAATCCAAATAAATGGAATAATAATCAGGGAACACTTGATTCAAGAATTTAAAAAGAGAAGGATCGTACAGTAAAATGATCAGAAATGAATGATAAGATGATAGAATTAAACGATCTTAGGATAAAAGAGAAATTGTATAGTGAAATCAATTGTGGTATAAGATCACGGTGATCATAGTAAAATCATGGGACAGATGGTCTGTTAAATGATTAAGAGGTTGTGTTAATAGCATGGTGCTATAACAATGAGGATACTGTGAAACTATAATAAGTGAACTTTTGAAGTGTTGAGTGTGATAAGGTATGAATTGAGAAAATCCATATCAAGTTAAGAAGAAGTTAGAAGTTTGTGGATTTTTAATTGAGAACTCATATTAGTGGTTGAGTTGTACGACTCCTTGTATGGATTTGTGCTTGGTTTAGAACTGCTTAGCTTCTTATATTAATATAGTGGTTGAGTTGAATAGTTCTTGATATGGGCATGGGATTTGTTCTTGGTTTAACGACCGCTTAACTTCCTATATTGATTAGTAGCCGAGTTGACCAATTTCTTGTATGGACAAGAGACTGTGTTTGGTTTGATGACCACTTAGCTTCCTATAGTGATAATCAATCGAAACATGGTGTCGCGTTATTCGCTATATAGATGTTGAGAAGGTGATTCTTTTCTCATGTGTATAACGAATAGGTAGAGGATGTTAAGATAAGTTCGTGTTCTGAGAACCAACACGCATGGTAAGTTCATGACTCATAGTTATGTCGTGGAGCCCCTCAACGAATGGGCGACTTTGGCCTGACTAGGACAAGTTCCTCAAACCATATAATTGTGGTAAGCTCCTGAGCCTAAATACGTGGTAAGTTTGATGAACAGTGAATATGGGTAGAGTTAAGTAGCAAGGTTAAAGCTACACTATATATAATTATTAAACTGGAAAAGAATGTGGAGGGAAAATTTGAGGTGTTTGAGGTTTTAGAATATTCCAAATCTTCTAGCTATGCTAGACCTTGAAATTCTTAAAAAAATCGTGCCAAAATAGTACTTTTGTGCTTTTGAAGAGACAAATGTATTTTAGATATCATTAATGCACTTAGTGCAGAGGTGATAAGCGATGGATTCATCAATACAGAGTAACCTTGTATTGGATGTAGCCTTAAGCCCACTATGGTATGATGTAGTATGACAAAGTCATAAAATGAGTTTTAGTATTTTAAAATGTTTAGAGAAGAGTTTATGCTAATTATTTCGGCTAGACAAATTGATTTAAAAATATCAAAATGTATTTATAAAATCATCACACGCCATTAAAGCCATGATGCAGAGATGAAAAAGACGAAATATTCAACGCACTATTGCAATGGTGCGGTACTATAAAGTCCTAAAAAAATTAATTTCGGTTATTTTAACCAATCTAAAATGATTTTTAGTTCGTAATATATGAACAGTTCAATGATGTAAGTCTACGTCATTTATTTTAATTGGACATTTTTGGTCAGAAATGACTTAAGTTTTATTATCCAATCCAAAATATTTGGAGCAGAATTTTGTAGTAAGTTTGAATTGAACAACCCTATAATGGGGGATATGTCAGAGCCATGAATAAAGAACCCACGAGAGTGAAGTCGTGGGGGATTTTGTCAGAGCCATGGGGGATATTGGTAAATCCAGAGAGTTCAACCTTGAGTGAAGTCGTTGTGCACAGCGCTAGCGTACGATAGACTGCTCACCTAGCGTACAAAATAATTGTAGAATATTTTAAGTTTTTGTGATTGATAAACCTTCTCGCATATGTTCACAGTCCTTATGACTCCTCAGAATAATATGAAAGTTTTAATGAATATTTTGATTTTCAATTTATTCTTTTGTAAGATATTGATTTTCAATTTATTCTTCTGCAAGATATTCCATTGTTCTGGAATTGTGAGTTTAGAAGTATGAACTTCCTAGAAAAGGGTGGTCATAGAATTTGATGAGTAAAGAGTTATACTCAGAGATGAAAATTTGTAGAAATGAGTATGATGAAATTTCGGGGACGAAATTTTTATAAGAAGGGGTAAATGTAATATCCTGGATATTTAAATGAATTAGAAATAAAATATTTAAAATTTAATAAAGGTTGAAGTTTGATAACCTAGTAGTGGTAGATAAATAGAGGTCCAAATTAAATTTAATAGACTAACTTTGATATGGTGATATAAATTTTTTTTTGATAAGTTAGCAAGTAAAGTGATAATTCAATAAGCTTGACTAATAGCAAGTCTAATTAGATTAAGAGAATTAATTAGTGGAGTTATGTAATTATGCGACGTTGTTGCATGTAAATTAAATATGTATTGTGGTAAATAAATAGATTAATATTAAAATAATCTGAATTGAATTAAAAGGCTAATTATGGAATTATATGGGGTATTATATTGATTATATTAATTAATCAATATTTAAGTAAATTAGTGATAAATGATTTATGAGGAATAATTATATAATTTATATAATTATAAATTATATAAGGTAATTAAATTAAATTAGGGAGGAATAGTAATTATATATATATATATATATATATATATATATATATATATATGTATGTATGTATGTATGTATGTATGTATAAAGTGATTAAATTAATTGAGTAATTTAAATAGTAATTGAATATATTAAATAAATATATTCCATAATTAAGTAAATCATTGTAAATGATTTATGAAAGTGAGTAATTTAATTACACAATTATTTGTGTAATATTTAAATAATTCAATAAGTTATTTAAATAAGGAATTAATTAAATAAATTGTTATTTTTAAATACATTAAAAATATATTATTTTTAATGTGTGTAAATGTATAAGATATATATATATATATATATATATATATATATATATATATATATATATATATGTAGGATGTGTGTATGGTAATACATACATATATATATAAAAGCATGTGTGTGGGTGAGTATGTTTCTGGGTATGGCATGCGCGTAACTGTGTTTATATATATATATATATATATATATATATATATATATATATATATATATATATATATATATTAATTATATATATATATATATATTAATTATATATATTTTTTTAATTATTTTTGGAGGTGTAAAGTGTACTAAATTATTATTATGTGGTAAAATAAAGTACATCCATTTTTAGTGAAACGAATTTTAAAATGATCGTGAAGATATATAGTATTTTATGGTATATTTAATTTTTATACATATGGTGATATTCTTTACACTGTGTATATAATTAAGGAGTATTTAAAGTATAAATATTAAATAATTAATATATTAAAAAGATACCAGTCATTGTGCCGTGTTTTGTAAAAAGCTTTGACGTGTATCTTTGTATTTGGCGTGTTCCAAGTTTACAAGTCAACAGAAGTATGAGGAGTATTGTTCTTTGTTCATCATCTCTCTCTTCTCTCTACGGAAATCATATTTCTCAAAACCTCCATACAATTTTCATCCGAAAGTTTCATAGCCATCAAGAAAATTGCTAGAGGAAGAATATTAATCTAGCTCTCAAATAAAAATCATCAAATAAGGTAATACTTATTTTACTTTTTGAAAGTATACTTTCTTTCCTATTTTAATTATCCAAAAGAATTGTTTGTTATGTAATAAATTATTTGGATAATGTAGAAAAATTAGTATTTTGGTATAGAATAATTTGTAGTATTTGATTATGTGATTATTTATGGGATTTGAGGTTGAAAATCATTATTTTGATGTATTTATGGAATTAATTATGTGAACAAATTTTTTTCAAAAAATTTGTGAAATAATTCATGGGTATTTAATTTTTAATGTTATTAATTGTTGCTAATTTTTTGGTAATTGATTTAAAATTTTTTGGGTAGATTAAAGCTTGTTTGATGTTGTTTTAATGGCTATTTATACTACCGAAGAGGCAAAGGGGATGAAGAAACAGAAACAGGCGAAGAGGATGAAGAAATAGGCGACGCTAAGGAATTTTGAGATTTTGGCCAAATTACGAAAATGCCCTCCGAATTTAGTTTTAATTAATTTAAATGATTAAATATTAATTAAAAATTATTAAAAAAATAGTAAAAATACAAAAATGATATTTAGGTATTTAATATTATATTTTCAAAATATAATAAATATTTAGGATTAATATTTAAATATTTTAAATATTAACCTAGTTAGTTTAATATTATATTTTTCAAATATAATAAATATTTAGGATTGATATTAAAATGTTTTAAATATTAATCAAGTTAGTTTAATATTATATTTTCCAAATATAATAAGTATTTAGGATTAATATTCTAATATTTAAAATATTAATCTAGTTAGTTTAATATTATATTTTCAAATTTAATAAATATTTAGGATTAATATTTAAATGTTTTAAATATTAATCTAGTTAGTTTAATATTATATTTTTCAAATTTATGATTAAATTAATTAATTATTATTTAATTAATATTAAATAATAAACAAGGATGATAAATTAATTAATTATTATTTAATTACTATTAAATAATAATTAAAGACAACTAAGATTGATTATTTAATTATTTATTATTTGGTTAACTTTAAATAATAAATAAATCCAATTAGTTATTATTTATTATTAAATAATAACTAATGATATTTGATTATTTACTATATAATTTTATTATTTATTATTTAATTAACTTTAAATAATAAATGAATCTACTTAGTTAGTTATTATTTATTATTAAATAATAACTAAGGATATTTGAGTATTTACTATATAATTTTATTATTTATTATTTAATTAACCTTAAATAATAAACGAATCTAGTTAGTTAGTTATTATTTATTATTAAATAATAACTAAAGCCATTTGATTATTTATAATATAATATAATTATTTATTATTTGATTAACTTTAAATAATAAATAAATCTAGTAAGTTATTATTTATTATTAAATAATAACTAAAGATAGTTAATTACTTACTATTTAATTAATGTTAAATAGTAATTAAATGAAATTAGATTTAATGAAATAAAAAAAAATGTCATTTAACTCTTTTGTTTAAACAATTATAATAAATTGTTTAATAGTTTAATAAGTGTTTAACACTTGAGAAAATTGATATAAATTAATTAAATTAGTAACCTAAGATTGATTAATTGTTTTATAGGTTAATGATAGTATATTAAATTATTTGTTATGTAACTTTTATTTGCTAGGCAAATAGCATAATTGAGCGCATAATTATACAATTTTACGTAGTGCTAATTGATAGACCAATGTTGTTAATATTAGGTCATTCAAATAGAGTTATTTAAAGCTAGTTAGCTGTAGATCGACTATCAGGCAAGTTTTCTAAACCCTACTCAATTTATATTCGAGCATGATATATTATTTTATTCATCAAGTTTTCTAACTCTAACTCAAGTTATTATGTTTCAAGCATGCTAGTGGTTTAATTCCGTATAATTATTCAACCTCTTTAAATTGTTAATTCGCACATAGTGCATGTTGCATGTGTTCATCAGGTATGAAAGGCTGATCACCTTCATTACCATAAGGTTCAGTTAAATTTGTTCATGGTCATTATTAATACTCAACATTAATTGATCCAGTCATTCAATTGTTGAAATTATGATTCGTACTCTTTCACAATTATTATATTGTTGAAAATCCAAAAGCTTATTCTTTCTTTTTATCATGATATATCGTTATTGTATTTAAACTTGCTGAGCAAAGTCGTTTCTCACTCTTACTATATCATGATAACAAATTTCAGAATAATACAAATGTTCGAGGAGAGACGGAGACAGAAGCAAAAGACAAGATTATAGTGTTATGCATGATAACTAATTTTTTATATGATGTAAGTTCATTGTGTAAACCTTTTTATGAATCTAAAGGTATATATGTAGTTAAGGTTAGAAACCTTGGGAAAGGTTGTAGAATAAACAATTTATATTTATATATTCTGCATTAGTTATAGAACATGTATGAAGATGATGTATTGTGACGTACCAAGTCTATGGTTCAAGGTACCCGAATTTGGGGGCGTTACAGGGATAGAATAAATTAAATAGTTTAATATTTATTATTTAGTATTTTAAAAATACTAATTATAAATTAATAAGAGGAGTCTTATTATTATTATTATTATTATTATTATTATTATTATTATTATTACTATTATTATTATTATTATTATTTAGTTCTTAAATGGTTTATGAATTAATTAATAAGAGTACTCTCATAATTGATAATAAGTTCCTAAATAGTTTAGGAATTATAATTTTTAAATTAATTAAGTTTCCAATTAGATTAGGAGTTTAATTAAAAATCATATTCCTAAAGGTGTTAGGAGGGTTGACTATATCTATAAATAAGAGAAGTCATATTATGGATTAAGGTTACATACACTTCCATAAGTTTTGGGAGAGTACTCACAAGTTCTCTACATCTAAGAAATTAGAAGAGCAAGAAAATTAGGGTTTGTCATCACTCACTTCTTGAATTCTTATTCTTCCTTGGTAGATCACCTCTAGAGGCCAAATATTTGGGTGGCTAACATTAATCAAAGGAATCTAATTGGTGGAATTCAAAGAGAACACGAAGGAATTAGAGTTGAATACGTACTTGTGGAAAGCTAGAATCTACAATGATATAATTCTTTTTCTCCTTCTTGTTAATTAATAGTTATGCATAAACGTCGATCCTGGATTATGGTTTATAATAAATTTTTAAATTTTGATTTACAATGCTTCTGCCGCTTAATTGCAATTTGATTGCATGTTCATGGATATTACAAATCAACAGTGGCATCAAGAGCCAAACTTTATGTAGATTATTAATTATTTTGATTCTATATATGTATGGGTATGCGTTTAGAATAATTTAATTGGGCATACATGTATAAAATCATGGTTTTTCGAAAACAATTGTAAAAATAATGTTTTTGATGAACAAATAATCAAAATCACGAATGTAGGAAAAATCACAAAAACTGGATTCGGGGTTGAACGTCAAGGTGCTCAAAATAAATGTCGGGGCACTCAGAAGTTTGTTTTGAATGTTGGGGTGCTCACCTGAGCGCCGGGGCGTTCAAAGCAGATTTTTTTTTATTTGTGTAGTTTTTCAAAAATTAAAATAAATAGATATTTTATATGATTTTATAATTAAAATAAAGAGTTATTTTAAATATGAAATTTGATTTCATGCAACTTAAATTGTCCATTAAATGATATCAATGCATATATGGAATGGTTTTAAATTTCATGAGATGAATATAATACTATAGTGATTGTAATATCCTGGATATTTAAATGAATTAGAAATAAAATATTTAATATTTAATAAAGGTTGGAGTTTGATAACCTAGTAGTGGTAGATAAATAGAGGTTGAAATTAAATTTAATGGACTAACTTAGATATAGTGATATAAATTTATTTTTTTGATAAGTTAGCAAGTAAAGTGATAATTCAATAAGCTTGACTAATAGCAAGTCTAATTAGATTAAGATAATTAATTAGCGGATTAACTGATAGGTTATAGTTCTTAGGTAGCAGTGCCTTAAGCTATAATCATCTAAAGATAATAAAGACAATGAAAGGATAAACTCAGATAGAGTTTAGGTATTAAGAAATGAACATATACAGTTCATAAAGGAGAAAATAAATCTATATAGATACATAGATATATGAAAAGATTCAAAGAAGGATCTTCAAATAGTGTAATCCAAATAAATGGAATAATAATCAGGGAACACTTGATTCAAGAATTTAAAAAGAGAAGGATCGTACAGTAAAATGATCAGAAATGAATGATAAGATGATAGAATTAAACGATCTTAGGATAAAAGAGAAATTGTATAGTGAAATCAATTGTGGTATAAGATCACGGTGATCATAGTAAAATCATGGGACAGATGGTCTGTTAAATGATTAAGAGGTTGTGTTAATAGCATGGTGCTATAACAATGAGGATACTGTGAAACTATAATAAGTGAACTTTTGAAGTGTTGAGTGTGATAAGGTATGAATTGAGAAAATCCATATCAAGTTAAGAAGAAGTTAGAAGTTTGTGGATTTTTAATTGAGAACTCATATTAGTGGTTGAGTTGTACGACTCCTTGTATGGATTTGTGCTTGGTTTAGAACTGCTTAGCTTCTTATATTAATATAGTGGTTGAGTTGAATAGTTCTTGATATGGGCATGGGATTTGTTCTTGGTTTAACGACCGCTTAACTTCCTATATTGATTAGTAGCCGAGTTGACCAATTTCTTGTATGGACAAGAGACTGTGTTTGGTTTGATGACCACTTAGCTTCCTATAGTGATAATCAATCGAAACATGGTGTCGCGTTATTCGCTATATATATGTTGAGAAGGTGATTCTTTTCTCATGTGTATAACGAATAGGTAGAGGATGTTAAGATAAGTTCGTGTTCTGAGAACCAACACGCATGGTAAGTTCATGACTCATAGTTATGTCGTGGAGCCCCTCAACGAATGGGCGACTTTGACCTGACTAGGACAAGTTCCTCAAACCATATAATTGTGGTAAGCTCCTGAGCCTAAATACGTGGTAAGTTTGATGAACAGTGAATATGGGTAGAGTTAAGTAGCAAGGTTAAAGCTACACTATATATAATTATTAAACTGGAAAAGAATGTGGAGGGAAAATTTGAGGTGTTTGAGGTTTTAGAATATTCCAAATCTTCTAGCTATGCTAGACCTTGAAATTCTTAAAAAAATCGTGCCAAAATAGTACTTTTGTGCTTTTGAAGAGACAAATGTATTTTAGATATCATTAATGCACTTAGTGCAGAGGTGATAAGCGATGGATTCATCAATACAGAGTAACCTTGTATTGGATGTAGCCTTAAGCCCACTATGGTATGATGTAGTATGACAAAGTCATAAAATGAGTTTTAGTATTTTAAAATGTTTAGAGAAGAGTTTATGCTAATTATTTCGGCTAGACAAATTGATTTAAAAATATCAAAATGTATTTATAAAATCATCACACGCCATTAAAGCCATGATGCAGAGATGAAAAAGACGAAATATTCAACGCACTATTGCAATGGTGCGGTACTATAAAGTCCTAAAAAAATTAATTTCGGTTATTTTAACCAATCTAAAATGATTTTTAGTTCGTAATATATGAACAGTTCAATGATGTAAGTCTACGTCATTTATTTTAATTGGACATTTTTGGTCAGAAATGACTTAAGTTTTATTATCCAATCCAAAATATTTGGAGCAGAATTTTGTAGTAAGTTTGAATTGAACAACCCTATAATGGGGGATATGTCAGAGCCATGAATAAAGAACCCACGAGAGTGAAGTCGTGGGGGATTTTGTCAGAGCCATGGGGGATATTGGTAAATCCAGAGAGTTCAACCTTGAGTGAAGTCGTTGTGCACAGCGCTAGCGTACGATAGACTGCTCACCTAGCGTACAAAATAATTGTAGAATATTTTAAGTTTTTGTGATTGATAAACCTTCTCGCATATGTTCACAGTCCTTATGACTCCTCAGAATAATATGAAAGTTTTAATGAATATTTTGATTTTCAATTTATTCTTTTGTAAGATATTGATTTTCAATTTATTCTTCTGCAAGATATTCCATTGTTCTGGAATTGTGAGTTTAGAAGTATGAACTTCCTAGAAAAGGGTGGTCATAGAATTTGATGAGTAAAGAGTTATACTCAGAGATGAAAATTTGTAGAAATGAGTATGATGAAATTTCGGGGACGAAATTTTTATAAGAAGGGGTAAATGTAATATCCTGGATATTTAAATGAATTAGAAATAAAATATTTAAAATTTAATAAAGGTTGAAGTTTGATAACCTAGTAGTGGTAGATAAATAGAGGTCCAAATTAAATTTAATAGACTAACTTTGATATGGTGATATAATTTTTTTTTTGATAAGTTAGCAAGTAAAGTGATAATTCAATAAGCTTGACTAATAGCAAGTCTAATTAGATTAAGAGAATTAATTAGTGGAGTTATGTAATTATGCGACGTTGTTGCATGTAAATTAAATATGTATTGTGGTAAATAAATAGATTAATATTAAAATAATCTGAATTGAATTAAAAGGCTAATTATGGAATTATATGGGGTATTATATTGATTATATTAATTAATCAATATTTAAGTAAATTAGTGATAAATGATTTATGAGGAATAATTATATAATTTATATAATTATAAATTATATAAGGTAATTAAATTAAATTAGGGAGGAATAGTAATTATATATATATATATATATATATATGTATGTATGTATGTATGTATGTATGTATAAAGTGATTAAATTAATTGAGTAATTTAAATAGTAATTGAATATATTAAATAAATATATTCCATAATTAAGTAAATCATTGTAAATGATTTATGAAAGTGAGTAATTTAATTACACAATTATTTGTGTAATATTTAAATAATTCAATAAGTTATTTAAATAAGGAATTAATTAAATAAATTGTTATTTTTAAATACATTAAAAATATATTATTTTTAATGTGTGTAAATGTATAAGATATATATATATATATATATATATATATATATATATATATATATATATATATATATATATGTAGGATGTGTGTATGGTAATACATACATATATATATAAAAGCATGTGTGTGGGTGAGTATGTTTCTGGGTATGGCATGCGCGTAACTGTGTTTATATATATATATATATATATATATATATATATATATATATATATATATATTAATTATATATATTTTTTTAATTATTTTTGGAGGTGTAAAGTGTACTAAATTATTATTATGTGGTAAAATAAAGTACATCCATTTTTAGTGAAACGAATTTTAAAATGATCGTGAAGATATATAGTATTTTATGGTATATTTAATTTTTATACATATGGTGATATTCTTTACACTGTGTATATAATTAAGGAGTATTTAAAGTATAAATATTAAATAATTAATATATTAAAAAGATACCAGTCATTGTGCCGTGTTTTGTAAAAAGCTTTGGCGTGTATCTTTGTATTTGGCGTGTTCCAAGTTTACAAGTCAACAGAAGTATGAGGAGTATTGTTCTTTGTTCATCATCTCTCTCTTCTCTCTACGGAAATCATATTTCTCAAAACCTCCATACAATTTTCATCCGAAAGTTTCATAGCCACCAAGAAAATTGCTAGAGGAAGAATATTAATCTAGCTCTCAAATAAAAATCATCAAATAAGGTAATACTTATTTTACTTTTTGAAAGTATACTTTCTTTCCTATTTTAATTATCCAAAAGAATTGTTTGTTATGTAATAAATTATTTGGATAATGTAGAAAAATTAGTATTTTGGTATAGAATAATTTGTAGTATTTGATTATGTGATTATTTATGGGATTTGAGGTTGAAAATCATTATTTTGATGTATTTATGGAATTAATTATGTGAACAAATTTTTTTCAAAAAATTTGTGAAATAATTCATGGGTATTTAATTTTTAATGTTATTAATTGTTGCTAATTTTTTGGTAATTGATTTAAAATTTTTTGGGTAGATTAAAGCTTGTTTGATGTTGTTTTAATGGCTATTTATACTACCGAAGAGGCAAAGGGGATGAAGAAACAGAAACAGGCGAAGAGGATGAAGAAATAGGCGACGCTAAGGAATTTTGAGATTTTGGCCAAATTACGAAAATGCCCTCCGAATTTAGTTTTAATTAATTTAAATGATTAAATATTAATTAAAAATTATTAAAAAAATAGTAAAAATACAAAAATGATATTTAGGTATTTAATATTATATTTTCAAAATATAATAAATATTTAGGATTAATATTTAAATATTTTAAATATTAACCTAGTTAGTTTAATATTATATTTTTCAAATATAATAAATATTTAGGATTGATATTAAAATGTTTTAAATATTAATCAAGTTAGTTTAATATTATATTTTCCAAATATAATAAGTATTTAGGATTAATATTCTAATATTTAAAATATTAATCTAGTTAGTTTAATATTATATTTTCAAATTTAATAAATATTTAGGATTAATATTTAAATGTTTTAAATATTAATCTAGTTAGTTTAATATTATATTTTTCAAATTTATGATTAAATTAATTAATTATTATTTAATTAATATTAAATAATAAACAAGGATGATAAATTAATTAATTATTATTTAATTACTATTAAATAATAATTAAAGACAACTAAGATTGATTATTTAATTATTTATTATTTGGTTAACTTTAAATAATAAATAAATCCAATTAGTTATTATTTATTATTAAATAATAACTAATGATATTTGATTATTTACTATATAATTTTATTATTTATTATTTAATTAACTTTAAATAATAAATGAATCTACTTAGTTAGTTATTATTTATTATTAAATAATAACTAAGGATATTTGAGTATTTACTATATAATTTTATTATTTATTATTTAATTAACCTTAAATAATAAATGACTCTAGTTAGTTAGTTATTATTTATTATTAAATAATAACTAAAGCCATTTGATTATTTATAATATAATATAATTATTTATTATTTGATTAACTTTAAATAATAAATAAATCTAGTAAGTTATTATTTATTATTAAATAATAACTAAAGATAGTTAATTACTTACTATTTAATTAATGTTAAATAGTAATTAAATGAAATTAGATTTAATGAAATAAAAAAAAATGTCATTTAACTCTTTTGTTTAAACAATTATAATAAATTGTTTAATAGTTTAATAAGTGTTTAACACTTGAGAAAATTGATATAAATTAATTAAATTAGTAACCTAAGATTGATTAATTGTTTTATAGGTTAATGATAGTATATTAAATTATTTGTTATGTAACTTTTATTTGCTAGGCAAATAGCATAATTGAGCGCATAATTATACAATTTTACGTAGTGCTAATTGATAGACCAATGTTGTTAATATTAGGTCATTCAAATAGAGTTATTTAAAGCTAGTTAGCTGTAGATCGACTATCAGGCAAGTTTTCTAAACCCTACTCAATTTATATTCGAGCATGATATATTATTTTATTCATCAAGTTTTCTAACTCTAACTCAAGTTATTATGTTTCAAGCATGCTAGTGGTTTAATTCCGTATAATTATTCAACCTCTTTAAATTGTTAATTCGCACATAGTGCATGTTGCATGTGTTCATCAGGTATGAAAGGCTGATCACCTTCATTACCATAAGGTTCAGTTAAATTTGTTCATGGTCATTATTAATACTCAACATTAATTGATCCAGTCATTCAATTGTTGAAATTATGATTCGTACTCTTTCACAATTATTATATTGTTGAAAATCCAAAAGCTTATTCTTTCTTTTTATCATGATATATCGTTATTGTATTTAAACTTGCTGAGCAAAGTCGTTTCTCACTCTTACTATATCATGATAACAAATTTCAGAATAATACAAATGTTCGAGGAGAGACGGAGACAGAAGCAAAAGACAAGATTATAGTGTTATGCATGATAACTAATTTTTTATATGATGTAAGTTCATTGTGTAAACCTTTTTATGAATCTAAAGGTATATATGTAGTTAAGGTTAGAAACCTTGGGAAAGGTTGTAGAATAAATAATTTATATTTATATATTCTGCATTAGTTATAGAACATGTATGAAGATGATGTATTGTGACGTACCAAGTCTATGGTTCAAGGTACCCGAATTTGGGGGCGTTACAGGGATAGAATAAATTAAATAGTTTAATATTTATTATTTAGTATTTTAAAAATACTAATTATAAATTAATAAGAGGAGTCTTATTATTATTATTATTATTATTATTATTATTATTATTATTATTATTATTATTATTATTATTTAGTTCTTAAATGGTTTATGAATTAATTAATAAGAGTACTCTCATAATTGATAATAAGTTCCTAAATAGTTTAGGAATTATAATTTTTAAATTAATTAAGTTTCCAATTAGATTAGGAGTTTAATTAAAAACCATATTCCTAAAGGTGTTAGGAGGGTTGACTATATCTATAAATAAGAGAAGTCATATTATGGATTAAGGTTACATACACTTCCATAAGTTTTGGGAGAGTACTCACAAGTTCTCTACATCTAAGAAATTAGAAGAGCAAGAAAATTAGGGTTTGTCATCACTCACTTCTTGAATTCTTATTCTTCCTTGGTAGATCACCTCTAGAGGCCAAATATTTGGGTGGCTAACATTAATCAAAGGAATCTAATTGGTGGAATTCAAAGAGAACACGAAGGAATTAGAGTTGAATACGTACTTGTGGAAAGCTAGAATCTACAATGATATAATTCTTTTTCTCCTTCTTGTTAATTAATAGTTATGCATAAACGTCGATCCTGGATTATGGTTTATAATAAATTTTTAAATTTTGATTTACAATGCTTCTGCCGCTTAATTGCAATTTGATTGCATGTTCATGGATATTACAAATCAACAGTGGCATCAAGAGCCAAACTTTATGTAGATTATTAATTATTTTGATTCTATATATGTATGGGTATGCGTTTAGAATAATTTAATTGGGCATACATGTATAAAATCATGGTTTTTCGAAAACAATTGTAAAAATAATGTTTTTGATGAACAAATAATCAAAATCACGAATGTAGGAAAAATCACAAAAACTGGATTCGGGGTTGAACGTCAAGGTGCTCAAAATAAATGTCGGGGCACTCAGAAGTTTGTTTTGAATGTTGGGGTGCTCACCTGAGCGTCGGGGCGTTCAAAGCAGATTTTTTTTATTTGTGTAGTTTTTCAAAAATTAAAATAAATAGATATTTTATATGATTTTATAATTAAAATAAAGAGTTATTTTAAATATGAAATTTGATTTCATGCAACTTAAATTGTCCATTAAATGATATCAATGCATATATGGAATGGTTTTAAATTTCATGAGATGAATATAATTTATTGATATATATGATAATAAATGAGATTGATTATGGACTAGTGACCAATGTGTGATTAGATGTGGATGCATGAATGAATGAGTTTTATAAATGGGGTATGTATACCTCGTCTTTCTAATATTTTTTTTTATTTATAATTATATCCCCCTCATATGTACTTTCTCTTGACTGCTAATCAAGGTTTTTATTTTTTGTAAATAATTTTGTAATAGGATTAGTTAGAATTATTTTGAAGAATTGGAGTCAAGAAGCAAGAAGCGCATGAAGACCCATTTGTAAAGGAGTCTTAGATAATTTTGATTTTTATGTGCACACATATGATTATAATAATCTAAGAGGCAAAATACAATGAGTTACATGTTAATGTAATTGATAAGGAATTGTCTACCTGTTGAATAAACTATAGTTTATTATGCACACACAATGTTATATTTATGTCGATAGGATCCTTATCTCACTAGCAAATCTTTAATTAGATTTGTCAAACTATATAAAGAAGGTAATATAGCTTGATAAAAAATAGTGAGAGAATATCAATTTAAATAAAGACCTAATTTGTTTTGGTAATTAATTAAATGAATGTATGCTAAAATATTTTCTATTTTTCACATTCAGAATTTTACAAATGTCAAACTCACTATCACTGCGTAACATACTTAGTGCTAACAAACTGACCGGACTAAATTAGACGGACTGGTTAATGAATTTGAAAATTATTTTCACTGCTGAAAAACTTTTCTATATCCTAAATTCGCATGTCCCTGCAACTGTTGCAGAAAATTCCTTTGAGGAAGAAGTTGCTACTTTTAAGAAGTGGTAAGATGATGCATTTGTGGCTCAATACATCATGGTCGCATCCATGACTAACAAACTTTAGCGTCAGTACGAAAAGATGGATGTTCCTACTATACTGTTGCACCTCAAAGATCTTTATGGTGAACAAAGTAAGACTGCAAGATATTAGATATCTAATAAGCTCTTCCGATCTCTAATGACTGAAGGTACTACCACTGAGACTCATATCCTCAAGATGATCAATCTGATTGAACAACTTGGAAAGTTAGGGTTTATGATGGATGGAGAGTTGAGTCAAGATCTAATCTTGCAGTCACTCCCGGACACCTTCTCACAATTTGTTATAAATTTTCACATGAATAAGTTGGATGTCAATTTGCCTGAGTTGCTGAACATCTTGAAAACTGCAGAGCGTCACTTTTCGTCTAAAGAGAACAAAGTCTTGTTGGTAGATGATTCTTCCAAGAAAAGTAAGAGACCCAGAGACCCAATGAAACTTCTCAAAAGAAGAATTCCAAGAAGACTAAGGAAAAGACAAAAGAAAAGGATAATAAGAAGGCAGATCCAAATAACAAAGGAATATGCTTCCATTGTAACAAGTTGGGTCACCGGAAAAAAATTGTAAAGAATATATTGCAAGTTTAAAGCAAAAGAAGCTTGGAGAAGCTTCAATAATAGATCAAGGTTTGTTCATGAGTGAAATAAATATTTTTGTAAGTCAAAGTTCTACTTAGGTATTAGATAATGGCTATGGTTTTCACATATGTAACACTATACAGGGACTAAGTCGGAGTAAAAAGCTAAACAAAGATGAAGTCATTCCGTGCGTAGGAAATGGTGTAAAGGTTGCTTCATTAGCCGTAGAAAATTATTGTTTTGCACTGTCTACGGGTAAGTCCATCAGTTTAAATAATTGTTATTATATTCTAATACTTATTAAAAACATTATTTATATTCCTATGTTAGACAAAGATGGTTTTCATATTATAATTAGGAATAATAGTTGTTCTATTTATAATGATAATATTTTGTATGGTATTGGTAAATTACACAATAGACTTTACTTACTTGACTTACATGAAAATATATTACAAATTGAATAAACTAAGAAAAGAAAAAGAGATAATGTAAATTATACTTTTTTGTGACACTGTAGACTCGATCATATTAATGAAATTAGATTAAACAAATTACATAAAGATGGACTTTTAGAGTTATATGATTATGAATCATATCTAACTTGTGAATCTTGTCTCATGGGTAAAGCAACCAAATCTCCTTCTAGTGAAAAAGGAGAAAGAGTTACAGAGTTGTTAGTGTTGGTACACACAGATGTGTGTGGACCCATGACAACACATTCACGAGGATGATATTCATATTTTATTACTTTCATCAATGATCATTCAAGATTCGGATACTTGTATTTGATGAAATATAAGTCTGAATCATTTAAAAAGTTCAAAGAACTCAGATGTGAAGTAGAGAAACAAATTTACAAGAGTATTAAGATTTTTCGATCGGATCGAGATGGCAAATACTTAAGTAATGAGTTTTTCAATTATCTCAAAGAAAATGGTATAATCACATAATGGATTCCACCAAGTACACCACAATTGAATGGTGTATCTGAAAGGAGAAATCGAGCATTGTTGAACATGGTTCGTTCTATGATGAGTTTTACCGATCTTCCAGTTTCATTCTGGGGTTATGCCTTAGAAACGGCTGCATATCTACTTAAAAGGATACCTTCTAAATCCATCCCAAAGACTCCATATGAGTTATGGATAGGGAGGAAACCAAGTCTTAAGCATGTTAATATTTGGGGTTGTCCAGTTTATGTTAAAAGGTTTGAGAATGATAAGCTAGAGACACAATTTGATAAGTACAAATTCGTGAGATAACCTAAAGAAAGTTTAGTATATTATTTATGTCATCTAACTGATCAAAATGTGTTTGTTGCGAAACATGCCTTCTGTAGACACCCAAATTTTGCACTTCTCTACTAACCCTGACAGGAGGGCAGAATCGTTATTTGACCCGACGCGCGAAAAGGAAGGTGGACCCCAACACGAAGTCACCCCAACGATTTACGGTCAAAGCCGCCACAACGGACAACGAGCATCCGGTCACTGAGGCGAGGCGAAAAGTTGATCCAGAAAAAACCTGAGCTGACCGCAAAAGACGACAAATGGCCACTACGCTTACGATGTTCGGGGGTCTCGCTCCCCGGTGAGCGAGCGGCTGCCCAGCTCGCCGGTGAGCTGGCGGGGGTGGAAAGGGGGCAGCGCCCCCTGAAAGCCAGGCACAATTATCAAATTCTATATCAAGTCGCAGCCCTCCGAACTAGCCTCCCAGAACAATATGGCACGTTTTCCAGGGATTTCCGGATCGCAAAAATACAGCCTTCCGAAATAATACAGCAGAAATTGGCGAATTAAGACCGCGCGGCACGGAAATCAAGAAAAGCAAGCCGGACAGCCGCGGATGCAGCTGCGGCCACTGACAAAGGGGCAGGTTCGCGGCTCGAGGACGGCACACGACAGCCGAGGTTCGGCGCGGACGGCTGCCGAGCCCAGCCGCAGATGCACCTGCGGCCAGCCGCAGATGCACCTGCGGCTGGTCTCGGCAGTCTATTAAGCGTCCAGATCTGCGTCCGAGAAGAAAAAAAAGAAGAAAAAAAGAAAGGAAAAGAGAGAGAGAAATACGCGAGGGAGAGAGAGAGGAGCTCGGTTTTGGCTTGTATGGAGTAGAAATCTTTGTTCTTTTGCTAGATAGTTGTATACTCTTGTCGTTAGGCTCACTTTGTGGAATATAAAGCTTCATTTGGTTCATTGCAAGGTGAAAGAGGAGTGTGTTCTTGGGTTTTTTTGTGTTATTATTAGTATAATGTTGTGATTGGGTTTATTTGATTTAGTTTATTGTTATATGTTGATAATGATCCGTGGATTAGGGGTTGTTAGTGAGGTTTCCATCGGAAAGTAACTCCTCCTAACGCCCCGATGACATCCATACGGTGATTGTTCGTTCGTTATGATGTTAAGTAATGTGTATTGTTGATTTGGGCGATATTTGGGTTGTATAATGTGATAGCCAATGTCTAGATCTTGTTAGATTTGTTTAGTATTGGTGGTGTTGTGATGGGATGATTGTGAGCCTAGGGGGGAGATCCTCGTGATCGAACCCCGATGATGGACGTTTTGGCATATGTAATCGTGGCATAGGGTCCGTAGCGTTGTATTTGTAATATCGGGCCTTAACGCGATATCAATCGTGTTCGGGTTAAGGCCTTGTGGTAATAAAAAATATGTGATTGTGGGTGTTTGGGGCTGTCTGGATGGCTCACATGCCCGTGGATAGCCCCGACACGTTATGGATGCTTGTTTTAATTTACGACACAAAAAATGATTTTCAAAATAAGGCAAATAATGAAGATTTTGTAAAAGTGATCAAATTTAGGATATTAGATTCACGAGGTTTAAAGGTTAAGCGTTTTGGGCGAACTTTAATCAATGATTGATGAATAGGCTTTAGTTGGTTTTAAAAACATCACAAAAAAATGATTTCGTAAAATAAATGAATGTTTTAATTAAACTTTGTGCAGAGGGTCAAAGAGTTCTAGAAGTTGCCCTCGTTTTATTTATATTAACTGTTAGAAGGCAATGTATAGTCTCGATTCCTATTTGACAAAAGTTTAAAACTATTGTTTTCTAAAAAGACATCTAAATAAAAAAATCCTCAAACGCTTTCGAAATTAAAATCAATCTTTCTTATAAAAAAGCGAAGCCTCGTCATTTGGGTCAAAGAACGTCCAAAACACTTTCCAGATAACACTTTTGCCATATAAAAATAAAAGCGAACTTTTATGCAAAAAGCACCACAAACATTCATCTAGGCACGCACGCACACACACGCAAACCACACATTTTAGGATTTAAAAAAGGATAGGAAAACATCAAGATTGCGGTAACCGTGTTTCACGGAAGTCGGGGGGTGCCTAACACCTTCCCCTCGCTTAAGCAAGCCCCCGAACTCTATGAATCTCGGTTTGCGGACCAATTAATCGGAGTCACATATGAGCCAGCGATTACGAAAATAAATTCGGATGAGTTGGTACATCCATTTCAAATATACCAACTGGCGACTCTGGTCAATTGGCTCATAAAAAATCGATCTCTCGAAACCCCGTCGACACTAGACCGACCCTTTTCTAAACCACATTTAATTCAAAAGGCTAAAATTGGAAAAGGGCATTTTTTTAAATAATAAAAAACGAAACGGCAAAATCCCGGCGTCGACAGCTGGCGACTCCGCTGGGGAACATTAGAGGGCTTAAGCCGCATTTAAAATCCTGATGTTTTCCTATCCTTTAAAATCTAAAAAATGTGTGTTTGCGTTATTTGCGTTGATTTACCTTTTTGTGCGTGTATGGTGTGATTGCGTTTTCTTTTCAAGGCTTTACTTTATTAGCATCATATGCACACGGTGAGGAACGATGAATGTATGATTGAATGTATGTTGAGCAGTTCCTCCTCCTGAGGCAAACCCGTCGGATGTGGATTACTGGACTCAAAGGGGTGCTCCCCGGCGAGGCTCAGGAAAAGCATCCACTCAGATCCAATCCAATTGAAAGATCGGATTTATTCCCTTCGAGTATGTTGCGAAGATCTGGGAACCTTCATGCCGAAAAGCCCGCGAGAGTAACTTAGGGTAGGTCAGCCTCAGATAAACCCAACGCACGGAAAGTCTCTTCATGCCCTTTTACGCTTTACGCGCATGATATCATACTGTAGTCAATCATTTTGTACCAACCAATTTTATCAAAGTAAAAGTACTAACCTCTGTTTTACAGGGACAGCTTGGAGAGCATCATAAATTGCACAATGTCATTACTTTGGACAAAATAAAGGGATACTAACCCTGTTTTGCAGGAAAATATTACAAAACTCAAAAACTCAAAAAATATTTGCTTTAGCATGCATCCACCAATGTCATTTCCCGAAACTAAACTTCGGTTGTTTTATACGCAGGATTGCTCCCCAAACCCGTCTCCGATCTAAGAAAGCCAGAGAATTAACAGTCGAGATGGCTGAGAACCCTAATCCTGACCTGGCTCCCGTATCTCGGGAAGAGTTCAATGCTGTGAAAAACCAAATGACCGAGCTGACCATGTTGCTCAAGGAGCATTTCAAACTAAAATCAGGGCCACAGCTTGAGGACCCGGCGGGGCCATCATCCCAAGGAAACGCACTGACCCCGGAAACTCCTAAAGTTGAACTACCAAAGCAAGTCATTATCATCCCCGAAGATGAGGTTGCCAGCGGTGTTAGTAAGAAAATAAAGCAGATGGAAGAGGCCATCAAAACGATGAAGGGGATCGGGTCATATGGCAGTGTTAACTATTCCGACCTGTGCATCTTTCCGGGAACCAGATATCCAGAAAAATTCAAACTCCCCGAATTTGAAAAGTACAACGGGTCGGGGGATCCCTACACGCACCTGAAAGTATACATCGGAGAGCTAGGAGGATATGCTGAGGATGAATCGCTAAGGATGCAACTGTTCCAGAAAAGCCTGACAGGGGAGGCTAGGACGTGGTATGCAAGATTGGATAATGCTAAGATCCACAACTGGGAGGAGCTGGCCCACACTTTCCTAACCCAGTACAGTTTTCAGTCCCAGATGGCCCCGGACCGCTACCAGATGACCAAAATCAGAAAACAGACCAGTGAATCCTTCAGAGACTATGCTCAGCGGTGGAGGAGGATGGCAGCCCAAGTGAACCCACCCATGAGTGAGGCAGAAATGGTCATGACTTTCATTGATATCCAGGAGGCTCCCTATTATGAAAGAGTAATGGCGGGAATAGGAAAGCCTTTTGCGGAGATGATCAAGCATGGGGAAATGGCTGAGATGGGTTTGAAGTCAGGAAAGATCAGAGATCTCACAGCTCTCGAGGCTGTGGCTGAGCAAATCCAGAGTGGGAATTACGGCAGTTCATCCCGGAGACCCCAAAAGAGAAAGGAGGAGGATGTGTCCCTGGTACTGCAAGGACTATCAGGGAAAACCATGACCAGCCCCCCGGTCCACATACAAAGAAATGAGGCCCCGCGCCCATCAAATTTCAACAATCAGAGGTATGAGGGGCGTCGAAAATTCGAAAAGCCGCAAGAAAGGGAGTTCACCCCTTTGGGGGATTCGTTGGAGCAGATACTGACCCTGCTGGTAAGCCAGAAGAAGATTACCGAGCTATTGCCTCCGGCAGACCCAAAGAGCAAGAGATATGACCCTAGCAAGAGATGCGCCTACCACTCGGCATCCCCGGGGCATGACACCCAGGAGTGCTGGTCTCTCAAACACAAGATCCAGAACATGATTGACAACGGAGAAATCGTGGTGGAACAACCGGAATCCCCGAATGTGAAGGCCAACCCTCTTCCCGAGCATAATGGGGGAGGCGTAAATACAGTGGAAGCTAGTGGGGCGGAGGGTCCCCTAAGATTGAGATACATAAGGAGGATAGAAGGAGAAATTGCTGTGACCAATGCCCGGGAGGATGCGCCAAGGGAACCTATTAAGTTGGTTGGAGTAATTCAAGGGACCAAAACAGAGCCTATCCGGTTATCAGCTCCAAGACCCCTTGTCGTAACAGCCAGATCACAATTGCCAGTCACCAACCTGAAGACTGTTCCGTGGAATTACGGGGAAAAAACCGTGGAAGAGGCCAGTTGTGCATCGGTCAGCTCCAAAGGAAACCCATTGTATCTACCAAGGCGGGTTTTTGAAAACACAAAAAGGGAAAACGGGAAAATATCAGAGGACAAAGCGTTGGAGTTTTGGGAGAAGATGAATCACGGCAAGGCAAATGTGGCCAAAACACTGGAGGTGCAGCCACCCCTGACATCCATCTTAGATCTTGCCTTGGCCTCAAATGACCATCATCAAGTATTAAGCAAAGTCCTGGAAGAGGCCCATGTCCCCAAGACAATCAGTACAGAAAGATTCAGCCACTTGGTGGGCCATCTGTTAGACAGCAATGTAATATCATTTACCGACGACGACATCCCTGAAGAAGGAAGGGGGCACCGAAAGCCGTTACACATTTCTGTCATCTCGTCCGGATATGTGATGAACGGAGTCTTGATTGATGGTGGGTCAGCCCTGAACATTTGCCCATACAATACTCTGGAGAAAATGAAGATCAACCCTAAGCGCCTGCGGGCCAGCCAAGTGGTGGTAAGGGCGTTTGATGGATCGAGAAAGGACACGGTGGGAGAGATTGAGCTGCCGGTGGAGATTGGCCCGTACACTTTTGATATTTCCTTCCAAGTGCTAGATATCACGGCCAGTTACAACATGCTCTTGGGGAGGCCCTGGATTCATATGGCTGGGGCAGTTCCCTCCACTCTGCATCAGCAAATAAAGTTTATCGTTGAAGGACACTTGATCACAATCGCGGCAGAATCTGACTACCCTGTTCCCTCTGTAAAGGGCATGCCGGTGATCCATGTGGACGAATCGGCCGAACCGATAAGCTATCAGGCTTTTGAAATCAGCACCCCTCAATACAAGCAATTGGGAGCTCCGGAGTTAAAACTTAAGATGTCCCCCGAGCTCACCTTCGTTGCCCGGGAAATGATGGCAATGAACTTCCAGCCGGGGCAAGGGCTGGGCAAGCACAGCCAAGGAATCACCGAGCCCATCCAGGTACCAGTGCAGTTAGGCAAAGCGGGGTTAGGATATCACGGAGGTATAAGGCCAAGGAGCTCACACAAGAAAATGCCCGTGCGGATAACCGGAGTCCCGATACCGAAAGCCGATAATGAACAATCCCCGAGGATAATCAAGCCTGCGTCTGGAACAGAGGGTAAGGTAGAGACTCCCCCAGTCAAAGGATTGGTCCATCAGATGGATTTCTTGCAAGAAATTATGGAGCAGTTTGAGGAGAAGTGTCATCTCCCGGGGCAGTCAGACCCTAACGAAAAGGGAAAAGAGAAGATATCTGAAGGCAAGAAAATCTTGCCATTTATCAATTGGGCCGGGTTGGAAGTGCCCGAGGAGAGTGAAAAGGAAAGCCGAAGCCAAGTCGCTGCAATCATTGAAGAGGCGCCAGATACAGAGACCCCCTCCATCACTAGCTATAAAACCGAAGTGATCCCCAGGAATTGGACCGTGCAGCCAGTAGTATCCAGAAAAGGGTAAATGCAGGAGTGTCCGGGAATCTTGTCCAGTAGGGGGATCAAAGGGTTTTTAAGACGGTGTTTTTGTGTTTCTGTATCTGCACGTCTATTTCATATTTTTGTCATGATTATTGAAAAAGGAAGTCATGTACTTAATGTTTATATATATGACAAATATTTTTGTTTCATGTCAGGTGTACCGATTTGAGTCATTCTAGCCTAACAAACGATTTTCCAAATTTGAAAGACGATTATGATTTTGATATAGAACTGGATTTCGATTTGATGGGAATTGAGCAGGACGAAATAGATGATGACGACGCTCCCGACGAGATCAAAGAGTGGGCCGAGGACAAACCCAAACCCAACCTAGACCAAACCATCACCATCAACATAGGAACCCCTGAAAATCCCAAAGAGCTAAAAATTGGGGCAGACTTGACTCCAGACCAGAAAACAGAGATAGCCAAACTATTGAGCCAATACGAGGATGTGTTTGCTTGGTCACACGAAGACATGGTCGGTTTGTCCACGGATATTGTGGTACATCGATTGCCTATCAAAGAGGGTTTCAGACCAGTTAAGCAGAAGCTGAGGAAATTGAAACCGGAGTGGAGCTTAAAAGTGAAGGAAGAGATAGTCAAGCAATTCAAGGCTGGGATCATCATGGTGTCGACTTACCCAGAATGGCTTTCCAATATAGTCCCCGTGGCAAAACCTGGAGGAAGGGTGAGAGTGTGTGTGGATTATAGAGATCTGAACAAGGCAAGTCTTAAGGATAATTTCCCAGTGCCTTTCATACACATCTTGGTGGATAATACGGCTCAGTATGAAATGTATTCGTTCGTCGATTGTTTTGCGGGATATCATCAGATAATGGTGGCGGAAGAGGATCGAGAAAAGACTGCCTTCATCACCCCCTGGGGCACGTTCTGTTATAGACGACTTGCTTTCGGCCTCACAAATGCAGGAGCCACTTATCAGAGGGCCATGATGGCCCTATTCCACGACATGATGCACAAGGAGATAGAGGTTTACGTGGATGACATCATTGTGAAATCGAGGGCGGAATCTGACCATGTGACTCATCTTAAAAAGCTGTTTGAGCGGCTCAGGAAGTATAATTTGAAGCTCAATCCAGCCAAATGTGCCTTCGGGGTTCAGTCAGGTAAACTCCTTGGATTCTTGGTGAGCAATCGAGGCATCGAACTGGATCCGGCTAAGATCAGGGCTATTGTGGATATGCCAGCTCCCCGTACGGAGAAAGAGATAAGGGGATTTTTGGGGAGGATAAACTTCATCAGTCGGTTCATATCCCATCTGACCACCACCTGCGAACCAATCTTCAAACTGTTAAGGAAAGATGCCTCCCGGAAGTGGAACAGTCAATGCCAAAAGGCCTTTCAGACTATCAAGAAGCAATTAACAGAAGCGCCAGTGCTGGTACCGCCAAAGGACGGAATTCCCCTTTTCCTGTATATATCCGTGAATGATATGGCGATGGGTTGTATGCTGGGGCAGAAGAGTGAATCCGGTAAGGAGCAGGCCATTTACTACCTCAGCAAGAGATTCAGCAGCTGTGAACAGAATTACACGCCGATCGAGAAAACATGTTGCGCCTTGGCCTGGGCTGCTATGAGATTACAGCATTACCTCCATGGACACACTACCTATTTGATCTCGCGAATCGACCCCTTGAAGTATATATTTGAGAGACCAATGCTGAATTGTCGATTGTCAAGGTGGCAGTTAATCCTCCAGCAATTCGACATCCTGTATGTCACCCAGAAGGCCATGAAAGGGCAGGGAATTGCAGATCAGTTATCAGAGATGCCGATAGGGGGGATGGAGCCTTTAGAGACTTTCCTACCAGGGGAAGACATATTGTGGGTCCAACAAGCGAGGGGTGATGACGAAGGGCAATTTTGGAAGATGTATTTCGACGGTGCCATGAATGCTGAAGGGGCTGGAGCTGGAGCGGTCCTGGTATCCGTTACGGGCGAGCAATACCCTGTTCTCACCAAATTAAAGTTCAGTAACTCAAACAATACGGCCGAATACGAAGGATGTATATTGGGACTGAGATTCGCCCGCAATATGGGAGTGAAAAGATTAGCCGTGTTCGGAGATTCAGAATTGGTAATCAGACAGGCGACTGGGGAATATGGCACTAAGGAACTTCGGCTACTCCCGTACCACCGGTGTGTAGTCCGATTGATGCAAGAATTTGAAGATATAGCTTTCCGACACATTCCCCGGGGGCGGAATGACTTCGCCGATGCATTGGCTACCCTGGCTTCGTTAGTCCACGTACTCAAAGGCAAAGCCACCCCACAGATTGAAATGACAGTACAGAGTGCCCCCGCTTACGAAGAATACATATCGGAGTTGTCAGAAGATGTGGCTCAACCAAATCAGCCCTGGTATCATGACATTCAGAAATACTTGAGGGATAGATCACTCCCCGACCAGGCGAACCGAACGGAAAGGCAGAGAATCCAGAAGATGGCGATGAAATTCTATTTAAGCGGAGACTCCCTGTATAAGAGGGATGTAGGCTTGGGATTATTGCGATGTGTGGACGAGACTCAAGCACAGAAAATCATGGGCGAAGTGCACGGTGGAGTATGTGGGCCGCATATGAGTGGGCCAATGTTGGCCAAGAAAATTCTGAGAACCGGGCATTACTGGCTATCACTTAAAGCTGACTGTGACGATCATGTCAAGCGATGTTTCCAATGCCAAGCACACGGTAATGTGATGCATGCGCCTCCTAATGAACTACATTGTATGACTTCCCCTTGGCCGTTCTCCATGTGGGGTATGGATGTTATCGGGCCCGTGGAGCCCAAAGCGAGCAACGGCCACCGGTTCATTTTCGTCATGATCGACTATTTCACTAAATGGGTAGAGGCAGCTTCTTTCCCCAAAGTAACGCAGGAAGTTATAGTCAGTTTCATCAGGAACAATGTGATTTGCCGATACGGACAGCCTGAAATCTTGGTGTCCGACAATGCCAAGAATCTGAACAATGCCCTTATGAAGGAGTTGTGCGCCCAATTCAAGATCAAGCATCTCAATTCTGTCATTTACCGGCCCAAAATGAATGGGGCCGTGGAGGCGGCAAATAAGAATATAAAGAGAATCATGGCGAGAATGTCTGCTAATCATCGGGGATGGCCAGAATTGTTGCCCCTCACTCTGTTTGCATATCGGACATCAGTTCGTACGTCTACAGGAGCAACCCCTTACGCCTTGGTATATGGGATGGAGGCTGTTTTGCCAATTGAAATGGAGATGGCATCACTCCGAATTTTGCTCGATGCTCGGATTGACGAGGAGGATTGGATACAAAGTCGATACGACCAGTTAGCCTTAATAGATGAAAGAAGGGTGACGGCTATATTGCACGGTCAGTTGTATCAGCAACGTATCTCTCGATCGTACGACAAAAAGATACGGTCCCGAAAGTTCAAGGAAAATGATTTAGTGCTAAAGAGGGTCATGCCCTGTCAAGACGAAGCCAAAGGGAAATTCGCTCCAAATTGGGAAGGACCCTTTGTGATCAAGAAAGTCCTATCTGGAGGGGCCCTTATCCTACAAGAAATGGATGGCAAGGTTTTCCCGCAGCCCCTGAACTCTGACTCTGTGAAACGATTCTACGCTTAAAAAAAAAAAAAAAAAAAAAAAAAAAAAAAAAAAAAAAAAAAAAAAAAAGAAAAAAAAAAGAAAAAAAAAAAAAAAAAAAAAAAAAAAAAAAAAATATTCTATCTCCCTTGCAACTCGAACTACGTAGGACCTGATCTCCCGACCTTGTGGGAGTACGTAGGCAGCTATCATGGCACGGTCCGTTCTATACAAAATAATAAATATTGTCCCTATACCAAACCCATTTCTAGAAAACCCGAAACCTTACTTTGGACGAATACACTCAGCCGTCATGGCCCGGTCCGTTCTATACAAATAATAAACCTTGTCCCTATACCGAAACCACTTTCTGAAAACCCCGAAGCCCTATACATTCCAAATCTTACCCAAGCCTAGCCACATAATTAGCCCAAAGTCCGAGACTCACTCCGATGAAATCAAAGGGGCACGCGGCAATATCTGTGGAGTTCCAATCAAGACTTGAGGAAAGAAATGAGGCAATATATCGAAATCATGATCGGCTGGATAAAATGAGGATCCAATGGAGGGCGACGATGCATCAAAAAGGGAAATGACTAAAACCATAAATATTTCTCTATATATACAAAACATTTTGCTTACAAGTCTGTCTTTTAAATAAAAGTGATAAAACTGACATAGTCTGTGCAGGAAATAAAATCATCTACAGGTCAGAGACCAGCTGAAGCAGGATAGACAGAATAGTCGAGGCATCATAAATCTCCGGCTCACCCGCAATCTGCTGGCCCATCATGTCAATCTGAGTCAAAAGAGCAGCAGCCCTGGTAACAGTCGCAGAATGGCCCTCCATGACAACTCTGACCTGCTCGACAACACTATCTCTGGCAGATAGGGCGGCATCACGAGCTAGTACAGCAACATCCCGCTCCGCGTGGGCGTTATCCCTCTCAGTCTCAGTAGTACTCAAAGCTGACCGGAGCCTGGCACCCTCAATCATTAGTATCTGGATACGGTCCGCCAAGTCAAGGGAATGGGTATGTACCGAAGTAGAAACCTCTTCCACACCAGATCTGGGCGCTAATCCTGAAAGCTCCGGAGGAATGACCACATCTGAACCGGTCTCAACCGGAAAAGGTCCCCGAGGACCATCCAAGGCCCCAATCGGGTCAAAGTCGGCAATATCAGAACCTCCTCGCAACCATAGCAGATAAGCGGGTGTCTGACCAGGATGACTATCCCCGAAATCGGCCGAGGCTCGATGGGACCAAAGATCATATACCCTCAACAGCTCCCCCTCCGTCTGAGGCGATATGGGAAATCGGTAGTCAGCCGCTTCCGCAAAGAGATGGAGATCCTGCATCTGATCAAACTGCCCCATGACAGCTAAGGGATGATAAGTCGTCACCCCCCTCAAGCCAAGGAGAGGGAGGAAATCAAAAGGTGGCACGTGAGTCAGGAAACTCTGGAAGGAGCAATAACCCGAATAGATCAGAAGATGGAAAGGCTCCTCAATGGCCGATAAGAACTCCCTCCATGAGGCTGTATCCGTGCATCGCCGGGGACGAAATGAGAATTGCATGGCCAGGCTGTGGTTGAAACAGAACCCGTGTCGACGAAACTGCCCGATGGGTCTGAGATGGCTCATGAACCATACATATAACAAGATAGAGCTTCCCCTAAATATGCGACCAGAGAAGGAATGACAATATGAGGCCGACAGGTAAGTCTCTGCTAATATCATGGGAAGAATGGTATGATCCTCCTGGAGAGCCTGCACCGCTGTAATAACTCGCATATCCAGAAGGTTATCCCCTGCAGGCATGTACAAAACTGATATGACACAAGCCATCAAAACATCTACTCTCAAAGCGCCCCAGCGCTCCTCAGATACGGAAAAATCAATGGAGAATCGAGAGAAGCTATCCACTGAGCCAAATCTGTCAACCAAGAAGGATAGAGGAACAAGATGGCTTGAAGAGATCGCAGATAACAGAGCTGTCCTCCGCAAGCCTGTGAAAGTCAGGAACCGGCGGCGCATGTGGCCAGAGGTAACCCGTGCGCAAGGACCATCCACTGATAAACCGGTAAAGCGAGCATACTCCTCAAGGGTGGGAGTCAGATACTCCAGCCCAAACCTGAAAACCTGTCTGTCCGGGATCCAACAACTGAGAATGCCGTCAACAAAGCCCGGCGGCACCTGAAATGACAAAAGAGCCATGGAATGTCCCAAAAGACCCTCTGCGATGATACGATCAGAGGGTAGCAAACTATCCAGCCACAAGCGAAGCCTGCCAAGGATCCCTGAGGGGACGCGAGGACCCACGCGAACCACATCCAGGGATGACATCTGTAAAAAACAGTATCAAAAGACTGTACAGGGGTCAATTTCTTTATCCACGTATATAATAAATCATGCATCATAAGGGCTATAAAGGAATAAATGGATCATCATAAATAAAAGGTTATGCATGAAATAAAGATAATTCTGTACATAATACATGGGATGAGAAATAATAATGACAAATAAACCAAACGGGTGCAAATACAGGGGTCCTAGCCTATCGAAATCTAGCAGGCGCACTATAGGCCATCAATAAAGGTGTCATCATCAAACTGGTCCGCATGACCCACGTCCCCGGGAATGGAAGCCTCAGCGCCGAAGTTCAGATCGGGACAGGAATAAGGCGGAGCAGGGGCATCCGACAAGCCGGGAGCTGCGCCAAAGTCAGGTCCGTACGGGTCTGCAGCATAAGCTTCCTCAGGATCCCGGCCCAAGCTCCGAACGAAAGATGACAACTGGTCCACCTGCCGAGTCAAGGAAGCAATCTGGTCTGAGTGGGTGGGGGCCCGAACACACTCCATCCAGTCTGTCATCATCACCGACCCGTGAACCAGATCCCCAAGGAAGAAAGTGGCCCGAGTCTGAGGCCCGATGGTACGAGGTCTCCACCAGGCACTAAAACTCTCACTCGTCTGCGGGCCGTCGGACAGCATATATCCATCCTCCCCGGCTGTCACTGCTTCTGGGAGATGGGAATCCATGAACCAGAATCTCCGGGAAGGGGGAGCGAAAGGGATCCGGACCTCCCCGGAAACGCATCTGATAGCTCGCTCCCCCAAATACAGCTCCCAGCCACCATAAGTCAGGAAGGGAATACGGCGAGTGGACAAGGCCAACTCCTGGTCCGCAGCATAACCACCGGCGAGGCCAGCCGACAGATGATCCGCAGTGTAAGGAACCCATGTCACGTCCGCCGAAGAAACCATCTCTAACTGCAGCCGGCAGTGGGAGAAGCTATCTGACACCGGGGTCTCCGCCAAAGTGCTGTGATGCCATCGACGACCCCGGGGATAAGTCTCTGGACCGAGGGTGGTAATCGGCCGCAAGCAGGGTAGCCGCTCATAGGCCCAGAACTGATAAACAAAGAAAATGGGACGTAAGTACCAAGGACGGCAAATGAATAAAACGAATAAAGCGGCTAAAGGAATGGGACTTACCAGCATAAAAGGATAAAACCCCAGCCAGGCATCTGTCTGTCCCTCTGAGCGAAGGCGAAGGCCATGAAGGAAATAGGCGAAGGTGAAGGAACCCCAGTCATAGTCCCCGATCCGATCCACATCTCGAGTAGCGCCGACGATATTGAAATGAATGGTCGAGGAGTTGTTCCCCAGAAAACAGCCCCTCATGATAGTCAGGAATAGACGCCGGAGCAGGAAGTCACGAGCGGAGCGGTCCTCGGGAAATGGCTCGGAAAGAGCCCCTCCAATGGCATCTACAGCCAAAGCTCCGGATCGGATGCTGCGGGCCTTAAAGACCTTATCCTGAGGAGTGAACCCCAACAAGGATCGAACGGTTACGGAAGTGATGTCCGGCTCCAGAGGAACACGGGGTCCGGAGAACTCCACCCCGGTAATATAACGCCAGTCCAGAGGAGTCAACAACAGCTCGCAGTCCAGTAGATGAAGCGACTGGGTCTGGTGGAACCAGCGCTCAGACAGGGCCCTCATATAGCCCCACGGACATCGACGAGGGGCAATAGTAAAGAAATGTCTGAACCCCCAGGAGTCTACCATTCCCCTATAGTCGGGATGCAACGCGTGGTAGAGGGTGTAAATGCTGAACCAGTTACCCCGAGGCTGGGTAAACTCAGGAACCTGTGACAGCCACCGAAACAGTCAGTTCCGATAATATCACAAGGTTGAATGAATTTAAAATAACGAATATACCTCGTTAGCCGCAAGGTAGGCTGAGGGGTGACGACCGAGGTCAGGACCGAGCAGATCCGGTATCCTAGCACGGGCCCCGGGTAAGGTCCGGCGCATGGGAGAAGGAGCCGCTGTGCCCGAGGGACCCGCCTCTGCCTCCGCTGGGGCGTCCTCATCCACATCAGGCTGAACGGGGCGAATAACAGACTCAGCCAGTCTACGGGAATGGCGAGTCAGGACTGGAGCTGGAGCTGAAGAGGTCGCTCTACGACGACGGACACCCGACGCTCGGGGCACTGAGGAACCACTGGGAGCATCTGGATCCATAACTGGAACGGTATCACAAAAAAGGTACACCCTTAGCTCAGTATCTTTCAAAAGTCTTATTGCATATTGCTAGAAATAATAGGGTGGCATAGCATGGTGTGAAAATAGAAAATGCATAAATAAGGTCCCTAGCGGTGCACTAAATTTCCCGAAATTTCGGCAGAGTTTCGTTTGTAAAATGGACATCCCATGCACAATCAGGCATGTTTAATCTGGTCAGGCAACCAACAAACCCAGAATGCAAGTGAAAATAATGCCTCAAATGCATAAAATGAATAAAACAAATTTTCAAAATAATGAGGCATCTCTACGAAACCCGGTAGTTATCTATGCTACGGGCAACACAAATATCACATATAAGCATGCATTGATAAAATTAAAATATTCAAACAAGCAAATGAATAGTCAAATGAAAGCGAAAATCAAAGAAAAAGGAGTTAAAACGTTACCCAAAGTGCGTAGACTGATTTAATCGGAGCAGAATTTCCCAAAAGTTGCCCAAAAGACGAAAAGGCTGGGTGGGGACGAGGAAAACCGAGAACGAGAGAAAAGAAAAGTGAGAAAGTGACTAGATCGTGAGGGGTCGCGATCTGAAATAGGACCGATCCTAGCCGCAGCTGCATCTGCGGCTGGCCGCAGATGCACCTGCGGCTGGTCTCGGTGACCCTTTTGCCTCCCTTTTGTTCCCCCGAGTCAACATGTAGCGTGTCACGTGATAAAATACAGGATTTTAAAACCACATGACCAATTGAAAAACGACCCGTCAGATACGAGACCTGACCAATTGAAAAACGACCCGTCAGATACGAGGCCTGACCCATTGAAAAACGACCCGTCAGATACGATAACTGACCAATTAAAAAAAATGACCCGTCAGATACGATAACTGACCAATTGAAAAACGACCCGTCAGATACGATAACTGACCAATTGAAAAACGACCCGTCAGATACGATAACTGACCAATTGAAAAACGACCCGTCAGATACGATAACTGACCAATTGAAAAAGCGACCCGTCAGATACGATAACTGACCAATTGAAAAAACGACCCGTCAGATACGATAACTGACCAATTGACAAACGACCCGTCAGATACGATAACTGACCAATTGGAAAACGACCCGTCAGATACGATAACTGACCAAGTGAAAAACGACCCGTCAGATACGATAACTGACCAATTGAAAAAATGACCCGTCAGATACGATAACTGACCAATTTCAAAACGACCAGTCAGAAACGATACCTGACCAATTTCAAAAACGACCCCTCAGGAACGATACCTGACCGAACCAAGACCGACCCTTCAGGAACGATACCTGATCAATTTCAAAACGACCAGTCGGAGACGATACCCGACCATCCAAAAAGTGACCCATTAGAGACCATAATTAACTGTCCAAAAGAACAATGCGATGCGATGCGAGGTTGATTTAATGAGAATATGCGACGCGAGTCAATTTGAGACGATAACCGGCGATATATATATGTCGCCTCATTAATGTATATATGTTGCATCATTAACACATGTTGCCATCATCATGCATTGAGTGTCTACTTCTTTATCACGTTCATTTCACTTACCATTCCATAAACATGATAAAGAGGGGCAGCTGTAGACACCCAAATTTTGCACTTCTCTACTAACCCTGACAGGAGGGCAGAATCGTTATTTGACCCGACGCGCGAAAAGGAAGGTGGACCCCAACACGAAGTCACCCCAACGATTTACGGTCAAAGCCGCCACAACGGACAACGAGCATCCGGTCACTGAGGCGAGGCGAAAAGTTGATCCAGAAAAAACCTGAGCTGACCGCAAAAGACGACAAATGGCCACTACGCTTACGATGTTCGGGGGTCTCGCTCCCCGGTGAGCGAGCGGCTGCCCAGCTCGCCGGTGAGCTGGCGGGGGTGGAAAGGGGGCAGCGCCCCCTGAAAGCCAGGCACAATTATCAAATTCTATATCAAGTCGCAGCCCTCCGAACTAGCCTCCCAGAACAATATGGCACGTTTTCCAGGGATTTCCGGATCGCAAAAATACAGCCTTCCGAAATAATACAGCAGAAATTGGCGAATTAAGACCGCGCGGCACGGAAATCAAGAAAAGCAAGCCGGACAGCCGCGGATGCAGCTGCGGCCACTGACAAAGGGGCAGGTTCGCGGCTCGAGGACGGCACACGACAGCCGAGGTTCGGCGCGGACGGCTGCCGAGCCCAGCCGCAGATGCACCTGCGGCCAGCCGCAGATGCACCTGCGGCTGGTCTCGGCAGTCTATTAAGCGTCCAGATCTGCGTCCGAGAAGAAAAAAAAGAAGAAAAAAAGAAAGGAAAAGAGAGAGAGAAATACGCGAGGGAGAGAGAGAGGAGCTCGGTTTTGGCTTGTATGGAGTAGAAATCTTTGTTCTTTTGCTAGATAGTTGTATACTCTTGTCGTTAGGCTCACTTTGTGGAATATAAAGCTTCATTTGGTTCATTGCAAGGTGAAAGAGGAGTGTGTTCTTGGGTTTTTTTGTGTTATTATTAGTATAATGTTGTGATTGGGTTTATTTGATTTAGTTTATTGTTATATGTTGATAATGATCCGTGGATTAGGGGTTGTTAGTGAGGTTTCCATCGGAAAGTAACTCCTCCTAACGCCCCGATGACATCCATACGGTGATTGTTCGTTCGTTATGATGTTAAGTAATGTGTATTGTTGATTTGGGCGATATTTGGGTTGTATAATGTGATAGCCAATGTCTAGATCTTGTTAGATTTGTTTAGTATTGGTGGTGTTGTGATGGGATGATTGTGAGCCTAGGGGGGAGATCCTCGTGATCGAACCCCGATGATGGACGTTTTGGCATATGTAATCGTGGCATAGGGTCCGTAGCGTTGTATTTGTAATATCGGGCCTTAACGCGATATCAATCGTGTTCGGGTTAAGGCCTTGTGGTAATAAAAAATATGTGATTGTGGGTGTTTGGGGCTGTCTGGATGGCTCACATGCCCGTGGATAGCCCCGACACGTTATGGATGCTTGTTTTAATTTACGACACAAAAAATGATTTTCAAAATAAGGCAAATAATGAAGATTTTGTAAAAGTGATCAAATTTAGGATATTAGATTCACGAGGTTTAAAGGTTAAGCGTTTTGGGCGAACTTTAATCAATGATTGATGAATAGGCTTTAGTTGGTTTTAAAAACATCACAAAAAAATGATTTCGTAAAATAAATGAATGTTTTAATTAAACTTTGTGCAGAGGGTCAAAGAGTTCTAGAAGTTGCCCTCGTTTTATTTATATTAACTGTTAGAAGGCAATGTATAGTCTCGATTCCTATTTGACAAAAGTTTAAAACTATTGTTTTCTAAAAAGACATCTAAATAAAAAAATCCTCAAACGCTTTCGAAATTAAAATCAATCTTTCTTATAAAAAAGCGAAGCCTCGTCATTTGGGTCAAAGAACGTCCAAAACACTTTCCAGATAACACTTTTGCCATATAAAAATAAAAGCGAACTTTTATGCAAAAAGCACCACAAACATTCATCTAGGCACGCACGCACACACACGCAAACCACACATTTTAGGATTTAAAAAAGGATAGGAAAACATCAAGATTGCGGTAACCGTGTTTCACGGAAGTCGGGGGGTGCCTAACACCTTCCCCTCGCTTAAGCAAGCCCCCGAACTCTATGAATCTCGGTTTGCGGACCAATTAATCGGAGTCACATATGAGCCAGCGATTACGAAAATAAATTCGGATGAGTTGGTACATCCATTTCAAATATACCAACTGGCGACTCTGGTCAATTGGCTCATAAAAAATCGATCTCTCGAAACCCCGTCGACACTAGACCGACCCTTTTCTAAACCACATTTAATTCAAAAGGCTAAAATTGGAAAAGGGCATTTTTTTAAATAATAAAAAACGAAACGGCAAAATCCCGGCGTCGACACCTTCTTCTTAGAAAATGAGTTTATCCTTGAAGAAGTCAGTGAGAGTAAAATAGACTTTGAAGAAGTTCAAAAACCGAAAAGCACTATGGAATAAAGTGAGTTACCTAACCAAGTAACACAATCTAATGTACCACAACCTATTTGTAACTCTGGAAGAATACCGAAGATACCTCAAATATATGGATAAATCATAAAAGATGATGATGAGGTACGCATCGTAGATGATGATGATCCACGGACTTACAAAGAGGCAATGAGTAGTACAGACTCAGAGAAATGGCTAACAACCATAAAATCCAAGATGGACTCCATGATGAGAACTAAGTATGGACTTTGTTTACTCCACCTGAGGGCATTAAGCCTATTGGGTGCAAATGGGTCTTTAAGAGAAAGACTGGAGCAGACAACAAGGTAAAGACCTATATGGCCTGACTGATTGCAAAAGATTTCAGATAAAAACAAGGTGTTAACTATGATGAAACCTTCTCATCAGTAGCCATGCTCAAGTCCATTTGGATTTTTCTTACAACTGCAGCTTATCATGACTATGAGATCTAGCAAATGGACATGAAAACAGCTTTCCTTAATGAAAAACTAAAAGATGATGTATATATGATACAGCCAGAGGGATTTGTTTTAAAGGTTGTTACAAATTAAGTCTGTAAGGTACAACGATCCATCTATGAATTGAAGCAAGCTTCTCAAATGTGGTATATCCTTTTTGATGAGACAATCAAAAAGTTTGATTTTATCATAAACGAGGATGCACCATGTGTCTACAATAAGGTTAGTTGGAGCCCTGTCACATTCATAGTATTATATGTTGATGATATATTACTGATAGGGAATGATGTTCCAATGCTACAGTCGATTAAGATTTTGTTGTCTACACACTTCTCCATGAAGGACTTAGGAGAAACATCCTATATTTTGGGGATAAAGATCTATAGATATAGATCTAAAATGATGTTTGGCTTGTCCCAATGATGTTTAGCATGAAAGATTCTAAGAAATGGCTCAAGCCGATAGGTCCTAAAATACATATCTCCAAGAAATAGGCCCCAAAGACACCTAAAGAGAGAGAACGTATGAATAAGATTCCTTATTCTTTGACAATAGGATCTATCTTCATGCACTTAGTGTAACAAGTATATATCAGTCTAATCCTGGAGAAGAAAACTGGAAGGTAGTGAAAAATATCCTAAAATACTTAAGAAGAACTAAGGATATATTTTCTTATCTATAGCGGGTCTGATTTGAAACTAGTGGGCTATGCAGACTCAAGTTTTTAAACTGACCAAGATGACAGTAAATCTATTTCAGGTTATGTGTTTACCATAAATAGTGGTGCAGTGAGCTAGAAAAGTCTCAAACAATTGTTGATTCAGTGACAGAAGTAGAGTGTATAGTTGTCAGTGAAGTTACAAAGGAAGTTGTTTGGATGAATAAGTTTATTACAAAACTTTGAGTGATTCCTAGCATTCAAGGACCAGTGCCTTTATTTTGTGACAACACATGAGCTATTGCACATGCCAAAGAACCCAAGTCTCATCAGAAATCCAAACACATGTTGCAGCGATTTCATTTAATTAGAGAAATCATTGAAATAGGAGATGTCATCTTGGAGCGGGTAGAATCTCTTGACAACGTAGCAGATCAATTTATTAAAGTTTTAACTCAACAGTAATTTGATCATCACTTAGAAAAGATGGGTATTAGATACCAATGCGATTGATTTTAGTGCAAGTAAAAGATTAAAAGTAATATGCACACAAGTCAATCATATTTAATATGATGTAGCATGTACTTTGTAATCTTATTAATTTATTAATAAAAGTTTATTTACGCAAATACATTTTCTTTATCCATATTTAATAGATTACATTAATTGTGATAAATTCATAGTTGTTGAGCAATACTTTTAGAATCATGCTGACGATCATGCTAATGAGATCTAAATTCAATACAGCTCAAAACTAAAATTGTTCATAATCGTGAGATTACTAAAATGGAGATTAGTGAATCCGGACAGATTAGTACATACAATATTTGTTCTTATGAAGATGATGATTGATCTCATAATCATTTGTGTATAGACACTAAAGCAAATATTTAGGTGCTTATTAGAGAATAAGTTTACTGAATGTGACTCGCTCAAGAAATACCTAATGAAGTATTATTTGCCTATCAATAGGAGTTCCTTTTGTGATAGTAGTATAAGTGATCATTGGACTTGAGATCGTCATAGTATCTTGTGTATGATGAATTATATTTTCATATATTCCTTAAAACCTTTAGGGTGTATCAAAATGTATGTTCGGATATAATAAGTTGTATATGGAGATATGTGAATGATCAACAAATAATCTACCACTTCTGATAAAAGAAGAAAATCTCTTATGAGATTCAATAAATGACAACACAATAATCCTTAGCCAAGGCAAAATAGAAATTAGAAAGTAGTTTCTAATTTATATTAACGAGAGTTATTCATTTGAGAATCAAAATACATATAATCAAATAAAATAAGACTTAACAGTAATACCATATCTTATATTTGATTAGGATATTGTGAGGCAAAATGATTGAATTGTACGGTAACTATTCGCTGAATAGGTTCTTTTATGATTAAATGTTGAAATCTATATTATCTGAAAAATCGTTGATCACTAAGGGGGTTTACCCTTATTATGGAATAAATATTTTTTATTTAAATAAATTAAATAGTTTAATTTATTTATATAAATAATATTAGAATAGTTCTAATTAATTTATTCTACAACCGGTTTAATATTGAGAACCTAAAGGGTCACACCGCAAAAAGAAAATTAATTATTTAAGAAGTAAATAGAATAATCGTAATAATGAATTAAGTATATTTAATTTATACTATGGGGATAGAAGATAAAATAAATTAAATAGCTTAATATTTATTATGTAGTAATTTAGATATACTAATTATAAATTAATAAGAGGATTATTAGTATTATTATTGTTATTGTTGTTGTTGTTGTTGTTGTTGTTGTTGTTGTTGTTGTTAATATTATCATTATTATTTTATTCCTAAATGGTTTAGGAATTGTAATTATTAAATTAAATTAAATTAAGTTCCAAACCAGATTAGGAGTTTAATTAAAAACTATATAACTAAAGGTGTTGGGAGGGTTGACAATATCTATAAAAAAGATAAGTCATATTATGGATTAAGGTTACATACACTTCCATAAGTTTTGAGAGACTACTCACAAGTTCTCTAGATCTAAGAAATTAAAAGAGAGATAAAATAAGGATTTACCATCATCCACTTCTTAAATCCTTATTCTTCCTTGGTGGATCACCTCTAGAGGCCAAACACTTGGGTGACTAACATTGATCAAAGGAATCTAATTTGTGAAATTCAAGGAGAACACGAAAGAATTGGAGTTAAACACGTACATGTGGAAAGCTAGAATCTATAAATGTATAATTCTCTATCTCCTTCTTGTTAGTTAATAGTTATGCATAAAGGTCGATACTAGATTATGGTTTGTAGTAAATTTTTAAATTCTGATTTACCATGCTTCCAATACTTAATTGCAATTTGATTGCATATTCATGGATATTACAAAACAACAAATCCAACGGTAGAAATTAGACACTCATTCAAAGGGTGTTTGATGGCTCTTCAAATGGGTGTTTGGAATCCTTTAAGTAGGACAAGAAATTCCCATTTGAAAGATAATAATTCATTCACGAGAAACGAAAGCATAATTCTTTTAAAAGAATTTTGGTGTTATTACTTTCTTCTCTCTCAAATTATAGTTTTGAATTAAATATTATCTTGCACATAGTATTTAATACAGATTAATTTTTGGGCATGTCTTATCTTGGGAGACGAATTCGCTGTAACCTTGTGCAGTGTTTATAAGGCGCGAATACTGTCTTAAGGAAATAGTGGTTAACAATTCGATTCAAGTAGTACTGTTATTATTTTTAGAATTTCGATAATGTCTTACGACGAAAGTTTTAACAATCTTAAGAAAATATTCGCCCCTTATAAGTGCTTAAATATTTAAAAGGAACTATGGATTATGGTATATTATTTACAGATTATCCATTTGTACTTAAAGGGTACACTGACTCTAACTTGGTCTCTGATTTAGATGAGATTAAATCCACGAGTGGATTTATGTTCATCCTTGGTGGTGGTGTTGTCCTTGAAAATCAACCAAGCAGACCTGTGTTTCTCGTTCCACTACGAAATCTGAACTTATTACTTTGGATTTGACAAGTACTGAGGCTGATTGGTTAAAAAAACCTATTAGTAGATATCCTTTTTATGGAATAGACCAGTGATAATGACAAGAATAGGCATATACGCCTAAGGCATAAAAACATTCAGCAGCTGCTTAATGATGGTGTGATATCACTCGAGTATGTAAGGTCGAAAATGAATTTAGCCGATCATTTGACTAAACCTCTTAAAAAAAGGTTTGCAGGTATTGCATCGAGGGGGATGGGAGTTATGCCTTGAACAAAGGTCAACAGTGATTGTAACCTAACCTATGCGAATGGAAATTCTAAGAATTAGGTTCATATGGGTAATAACAAGTCACGGGTTGATCGTTGTGACACTATCTAATTTATATTTATATTTTATATTCATCCATTTGGTGTATAATACTACATTTGTAACGAATGAAGCTTGAGCTTTAAGCTCTTAATGTTTTCATAATCTATATTAGATAATGTGGTAAGCTACAAAACACATTTGATGAAAAACAACTATGTGAGAGTAGAGGTGAAGCCGCGTCTATGAGAATTTAGGCAAATTCTTTAAAGCTATAATGAAACCAGGATTTGGCGCATGCTCGAAAATGTGCCCAACCTCGTTGAATAAGCCCGCTTCGAATTTGTAATGTGAATGATAAGTGTTTAAATTCACATTAAAGGAATGTAGTTCATAAAACTTATTTTCTCACTTATTTTCTACGAATTTAGCCTTATTTATTCTATGTATTAGTTCATAGCCCAAAAGGCCCAATACTTATGCATTGCATTTTCACTTCTTGATTTTTATTTTTCTTAATAATTGTGGACTTTGAAATTGTGGGGATTGTTAAATTTTTTAAGTAAATTTGAAAAGAATTTCAAAGTCAAAATAATTATTGTAATTTATTTCCTTCTTAATTAGTGTAATTCATTTCCTTCTGTTTCATTCCATTTCAAAATCAATGATATTGCTTTCTCATTACCGTTGTAAACCTTCTGTTAGCAGTATCTATACTAGTCGTTGCCATTATAAAACAAGTACTAGCCGTTGCATAATAGCTCTCTACAATAGCTAAAAGTAGTATGCACACAAGTAAATCATATTTGATATGATGTAGCATGTACTTTGTAATCTTCTTCATTTATTAATAAAAGTTTATTTATACAAAGTTATTTTCTTTATCCATATTTAATATATGACATTAATTGTATTAAACCCATAGTTGTTAAGCAATGCTTTTAAAATCATGATGATGATCATGATAATGAGATTTGAATTCAAGATAACTCAAAACTAAAATTGTTCCTAATCGTGGGATTACTAAAATGAGGATTAGTGAATCTAAATAAATTAGTACATACTATACTTGCTCTTATGAAAATGATGATTGATCTAATAATCATTTGTGTAGAGACACTAAAGCAAGTATGTAAGTTCTTATTAGAGAATAAGTTCACTGAACGTGACTCACTCAAGGAACACCTAATGGAGTCTTAGTTACCTGTAAATAGGAGCTCATTTTGTGATAGTAATATAAGTGATATTTGGACTTGAAATCATCATAGTATCATGTGTATAATGAATTATACTTTTACATATTCCTTAAAACCCTTAGGGTGTATCAAAAGGTATATTCAGATATATTAAGTTGTATATGGAGTTAAGTGAATGATCAACAAAGAATCTACCACTTCTAGTAAAAGAAGAAAATCTCCTAGGCGATTCAATAAATGACAACTTAGTAGTCCTTGACCACGGCAGAATAGAAATTAGAAAGTAATTTCTAATTTATATTAATGAGAGTTATTCATTTAAGAATCGAAATACATATAATCAAATAAAATAAGACTTAACAGTTATACCATATCTTATATTTGATTGGGATATTGTGAGGTAAAAGGATTAACTTGTACGGTAACTATTTACTGAATAGGTTATTTTATAATTAAATATTAAAATATATATTATCTAAAAAGTCGTTGATCACTAAGGGGTTTACCTTTACTATGGAATAATTATTTTTTATTTAAAAAAATTAAATAGTTTAATTTACTTATATAAATAAGATTGGAAGAGTTCTAATTAATTTATTTTATAACCGGTTTAAAATGAAAAACCTAAAGGGTCACACCGCAAAAGAAAAATAATTATTTAAAAAGTAAATAGAATAATCGTAATAATGAATTAAGTATATTTAATTTATATTATGGGGATAAAAGATAGAATAAATTAAATAGCTTAATATTTATTATGTAATATTTTAGAAATACTAATTATAATTTAATAAGAGGAGTCTTATTATTATTATTATTATTATTATTATTATTATTTAGTTCCTAAATATTATTATTATTTAGTTCCTAAATAGTTTAGGAATTGTAATTATTAAATTTTATTAATTAAGTTCCTAATTAGATTAGGAGTTTAATTAAAAATTCAATTCCTAAAGGTGTTAGAAGGGTTGACTATATCTATAAATAAGAGAAGTCATATTATGGATTAAGGTTGCATACACTTCCATAAGTTTTGGGAGACTACTCACAAGTTCTCTAGATCTAAAAAATTAGAAGAGAAAGAAAACTAGGATTTGTCATCACCCACTTCTTGAATCCTTATTCTTCCTTGTTGAATCACCTCTAGAGGATAAACACTTGGGTGGCTATCGTTGATCAAATGAATCTAATTGGTGGAATTCAAGGAGAACACGAAAGAATTAAAGTTGAACACATACCTGTGGAAAGCTAGAATATACAAGGGTATAATTATCTATCTCCTTCTTGTTAGTTAATAGTTATGCATAAAGGTCGATCCTATATTATGGTTTGTAGTAAAATTTTAAATTATGATTTACCATGCTTCCGCTGCTTAATTGTAATTTGATTACATATTCATAGATATTACAAACCAACAAATCCAACGGTAGAAATTAGACACTTATTCAAAGGGTGTTTGGTACCTCTTCAAATGAGTGTTTGGAATCCTATAAGTAGGACAAGAAATTCCCATTTGAAAGAGAACAAGTCATTCACAAGAAATGAATGCATAATCCTTTTAAAAGAATTTTGGTGTTATCACTTTCTTCTCTCTCAAATTGTAGTTTTGAATTAAATACTATCGTGCACATAGTATTTAATACAGATTAATTTTTAGGCATGTCTTATCTTGGGAGACGAATTCGCTGTAACCATGTTTAGTGTTTATAGGGCGTGAATACTCTCTTAAGGAAATAGTGGTTAAAACTTCGATTCAAGTAGTACTATTATTATTTTTTGAATTTCGGCAATGTTATACGACAAAAGTTCTAACAATCTTAAGACAGTATTAGCCCCTTATAAGTACTTAAATATTTAAAAGGAACTATGGATTATGGTATATTATTTACAGGTTATCCATCTGTACTTGAATGGTACACTGATGCTAACTGGATCTTTGATTCAGATGAGATTAAATCCATGAGCAGATTTGTGTTCACCCTTGGCGGTGGTGCTGTTGCTTGGAAATCAACCAAGCAGACCTGTGTTGCTCGTTCCACTATGGAATCTGAGCTTATTGCTTTGGATTTGGAAAGTACTGAGGCTGATTGATTAAAAAACCTATTAGTAGATATCCATTTATGGAAGAGACCAGTGATAATGACAAGAATAGGCATATACACCTAAGGCATAAAATTATTCGGTAGCTGCTTAATGATGGTGTGATATCACTCGAGTATATAAGGTCAAAAATGAACTTAGCTGATCCTTTGACTAAACTTCTTAACAAAAGGTTTGTAGATATTACATCGAAGGGGATAGAAGTTATGCCTAGAACAAAGGTCAACAGTGATAGTAACCCAACTTATGTGAATGCAGATCCCAAGAATTAGGTTCATATGGGTAATAACAAGTCACGGGTTGATCGTTGTGGCACTATTTAATTTATATTTATATTTTATGTTCGTCCCTTTTGTGTATGATACTGCACTTATAGCAAATGTAGCTTGAGCTTTAAGCTCTTAATGTTTTCATAGTCCATATTAGATAGTTTGGTAAGCTATAAAAGACACTTGATGAAAAACAGCTATGCGAGAGTAGATGTAATACCCAAGTCTAACTTGAGTCCCACATCGATTATTTCTCAAACTTTTCCTCCTTTCGTAAGCTATATATAGAAGGCAAGCTTTTAGTTTTAAACCAACAACAAGGCCTCCAATTTTGAGAAAAGCCTTATTGTAAGAGGGCTTTTTATAAAAAGACCTTCTTAGTAATTATTTTCTTCTCTAGTGGTGCTCCAACATCATATTTTTGGGTATGTTTCTTATTAATTTTATGTATTATTATTATTTGTTTTATATAGTTTTAAATATTGTATTTAGTTTGTTAGTTGATATTTTGTAATATTTAGTTAGTAATTAGTATTTTTGCATTGTTATTATTTTTGTAGTTGTAATTATTGTTTTATATTTAGATTATTAGTTAATAGTTTTAGATTAACATTATTGACTTTAATTATTATTGCTATTTAGATTATTATTTTGGCATAATAGTAATATTTGTTTGAAGAATGATTAAATATTGAAAGAATATTTTTGTAAATATACTTATAGTTATTTTGAAAAAAAATAAGAAAGCTGTTAAATAATAAAATTGTCCTAATGACATTTATTTATTCTAAAATTATATTTTAAAATCCTTCGGCTATTAATTTTGTGCTCAGCGATATCGAGTTAAGTGACTTTCTGAACTATTTAGTATTTTAAAATTATTGTTTATACTTATGTATGATTTAGTAATTATTCGGATGCCTAAATGTATTGTTTCAAAAATTGTTATACTTTATTTAAGGCTTCCATTTGAACAAACATATTACACTTGTATTTTGTTAAAAACCCGGATCAAGTATCAAAATAGAATTTTGGTTTAGAAAATGAGATTGTGTGATTTTGAACTGTGAAATAAGTATAGTTTTGAAGATCAAAAATATTAAAAAATTATTTTTAGAAACCTCAGTCCGACTATGTATATAATCCGTTAGTATTTACGTTAGTTCCGGAATAATTTAGAACTTACTAAGGCGCACACCTTTAGATACCCTTTAGGGGGCGCTCTTCGGGACACGTGCATGATAAGATACCTTAGTAGGGAGCGTATCATTGACATTATCTAACATAAGGGTCATGTTACAAGACTGCTGTAACCTTAGTCGCAAGGGCTGTAGATTAAAAAATACATCGAATATATTGAACATATCGAAATCGTTTATTGAACATATTGAAATCGTTTTTGAATTGTGTTTTATGATTATTGATTTTGATTTTGAATGTCTATATCAAATATTATTATTGAACAAGAAAAGATTATTTTCAACAAGTATGTTTACTATTGTTATTGAACAAAAAGTTATTTCGAAAAAGTATTTTTCAAACTATATTTGGTCCACCTAAATAGTAAAGATTGTCACTTGCTGAGCTTTACTACTCACCCTTACATTAATTTTTACAGGATACCTTGTTAAGAGCCAAGCATTGTTGATACTTTTGTGGATGACTGAAGTTCTTTTAGTTATGACGTCTATTAGTATTTTCAATTTGATAAGACTTTTGTATAAGGGAGTTGTGTCTCCAAATTTATGCTTTTGAGTTTTAGTTATTAAACTCGAGTATAATATTTTGATGATGAAAGATTGTTGGGCTTTAAGTTAATTTCATTATTTTGTTTGTATTTGGGCTGCGCTATTGATATTGTTGTCTTGCGAGCTTCGAGCTTTGGGCTTGCGACGTGTGACACTCTGGACATGTAGCGGGTTCTGTGACGACCCCAAATTCGGGTTCCATAACCTCGGGTTTGGTTTCTCACTGTACAATACTAAATAACATCTAAAACATAAACTTTAATTAAACATCGCGAAATAATACATAAAGTTCCTTATAAAAAAGCTACAATCTCAAGGTCAACTAACCTTAACATAACATTACATATCTTAAGAGATTACAAAATATTTACAAAAGAAATTACATAACAAATAATTAATCTAATATGTAATAAGTTAGTCTAAACTTTGGATTTTCCCTTACCTTTGTCCAATTTAGAGCATTTGAGCTTAGCAGAAATATAAATCGTGATATAACAAGGATGAATAACAGTAAGACCCCGAATTTTATGAAATACAAAATTTAATTTTTTTTCATATATATATTTTTTTGAAACAGTAAGTGGTTAAATCGATAAAGTTAAAAGTTAAGGATGTTATGTGCAAATTTTATTTTGTCGGACAATATTCGCTTTGTCGGGGAATATTCGTTTGGTCGGGGAATATTCGTTTGGTCCGACGGCGCCAAAATAACAAATTATTGGTGGACCCCACAACGGAATATTTGTCGGATATAGAAAACGACAGAAATAACCTTTTTAAATAAAAATAGTCAACGGAACTGTTAAAATACCGGTGATAAAAGAATAGTAGCATACGGTAGTTTTTGGTATTTTCTGTAGCACACGGTACTCTACAGTAACACACGGTATTGCATTGTGTCTCATATTATTGGTCTGATAATTGACACTGTAACTGTTACGCATCATTTCATCGATAATTGTCACTGCATAATATTTTATATTATCAATTCAATAATTGTTGTTACACAGTATTTTGCATTATTTATTTAATAATTGTCATTACACTGTATTTTATATCATTGAGTCAATAATTGTTGTTGCACTGTTTTTAAAATTATTGAACCTAATAATTGTCACAGTAACATATGCATAGTAATTCACATTATTAAATCAATAATTGTCATTACACAGTAACGTATGCTTTATTTTACATTATTGTTATCTCTATTATGATGTTATTTAAACAGTTGTATTTCATTAATTTATTGACTTGATATCTAAGAGCTAACTATACTGTATTTATAACAATTAGTCATAATAATTGAATTGATAAAGTTATTTGTTTATAATATAAAGTTAGGTGATTATTAGGTGATATGAAATGAATGGTGTAGATTAAAGTGTGAATTATTGTTGAATAATTGAATTGATTTGTTTATAATATAAAGTTAGGTGATTATTAGGTGATATGAAATGAATGGTGTAGATTAAAGTGTGAATTATTGTTGAATAATTAAATTGATTTGTTTATAATATAAAGTTAGGTGATTATTAGGTGATATGAAATGAATGGTGTAGATTAAAGATAATATAATATTTGAAATGGATGGTGTAGATTAAAAGATGATCTTTAAATGAATGGTTTAGATTAAATGAATGATAAGATTTTTGGCTATAAATAGAAGCCTTAACTTAAGGATTTTTCATAAACTTCCTTACTTGTTCTTTCTTTCTCTCTCTAAATACTTTTTGTGTAAGTTCTCTCTAAGTGTTCTTAAGTCATTACTAGTTTTGAAATCTTTTGCATTCTTCTTTGAATTCCCGAGTGGAATTTTCTTATGTACAGTAACTCTTTCGAAAAATCATAGTAAATTCATTATTTGTCAGAATTTAATGAATTAAAAGCCCGTCTCTTCAGTTTTTCGTCCTCTACAACTTTGAAGAAGGAAGAAAAGTCATCTGAAGTCATCTTCATGCCTTAAAATACTAAAAACCGTAACCTATTCTGATTTTCGTCACTATTTTCAGTCTTAGTTTTGAAAATTCATAACTCATTCATATTAACTCCGAATTGAGTGATTCTTGAGTCTATGCCGTCTATCTTTCCGAGAGTAACATTATTTTAAAAACATAAAGAGATTTTAAAAAACTCTAGAAGACTCAAAAATCAGATTCTTTACTGCTACAAACAAGGAAGGATTTGTTCGGCTATAAACTTGTTTCACAATATCAAGGTAAGGAATATCATTCTTTTCACACTCTTAAATTTATTACGGTAAGGAATGTCATCTTCTTTCATCTTCTATTATTAAAACTTACTACGGTAAGGGATACCATCTTTTTCATCTTCCATTATTCAAACGTACTATGGTAAAGGATTATCATTATTTGATTCTCGATAATAATATTGTTTCTTCCTTACTCATAAGACGTGTCTTTTATTTCCATGTATTAAATTGTGGGAATAACCTTACGGAGCGGATTGCCGCCTGTTGGTGAATAACCTTTCGTATTCATTCATTATTAATCTTTGAGAATAACCTTACGGAGCGAATTGCCGCCTGTTTGGTGAATAACTCTTTGTACTCAAATTCTATTAAATTGTGGGAATAACCTTACGAAGCGGATTGCCGCCTGTTGGTGAATAACCCTTTGTATTAATTTCCTTCACCTTTTATTAATCAAACCTGCTACGGTAAGGGATATTATTTTCTTTTATACTCCTAAATCGAAATTTATTATGGAACTATTGCTTCTATAATTCCTGAAAATATTATATGTTCCATAATAGTTGAACTTCATTATTTCAACTGAACCTTCCTATTTACGTGAACCTTTCTATTGAATTGTAACCGTTGTTCTGAACTGTGGATCTTGAATATCATTTTTAAATTTCACTCCACATCATGTTGACAATTTGGACATTATTTGAATCTGTACAAAGTAAACTTCCGATACTTATTGTTATCCTATTTCTTCTGTTCATCATTTATATCATTCTAATCATCCAAAAATCAAGCTGTTGTGAATATCTGTGGCCGGGGGCACAGATGTGATATATTTGTTGAACAGATGATAGGTTAAAGGCGATATAATAGGTTAAAGGCGATACATCTGCTCGGTGTCTTTTATGGCACGTGGTTAATGTTCTCTTTGACCCGTAGTGCAAAGATGAACTGTTGTTTGGTATGATTATGACCAAAGGCTGAATCTGGTATAATCATGACCGTTGGTGCTATTTTGAATATCTTTGGCCCGTAGTACAAAGATGAACTGTTGATGTGCATGATTATGATCAGGAACTGTGAATTTGTATTATCTTGACCAATGATATTTCAGATGATAAAAGTTGATGATGTTTTTCCTAAAAAGAGAACCGAGTGGACATTATAGTCTGCATTATTCTTCTAATAGATTACTCATTCCGCTGCTATTATTGATCTGAACGTTGTTTAAGAATTTAACTGCAGTTTTTGATATAAACCTTGTAGTCTATTGTATTCTATCAAGAACTCAACTGTTGAAGGCTAATGATAATTTATTCGTCATTATCTTAGTCATGATATTTCTTACTGGGCTATTTGAGCTCACCCTTTCTTTTGTTCCATTGTTTTTCAACAGGAGATGAAAACATAACAGGGTCTAGCCGGGGAATGGAGTGAGGGTCCGAGGAATAGTTATCATAGTCTTCACGTTTTGTAAAATAGTGTGGCAATAATAGTGAAGACTTAGTTGTGTATTATTATACACTGTATTGTTGTACGTTGTGCTTTGTTGTAATAATTTTGTTGTAGTCTTTTGACGCCCCCAAATTTGGGCCCACACAGCCCAAACTTGAGTCGTCAAAAGACTACAACAAAATTATTACAACAAAGCACAACGTACTACAATACAGTGTATAATAATACACAACTAAGTCTTCACTATTATTGTCACACTATTTTACAAAACGTGAAGACTATGATAACTATTCCTCGGACCCTCACTCCATTCCCCGGCTAGACCCTGTTATGTTTTCATCTCCTGTTGAAAAATAATGGAACAAAAGAAAGGGTGAGCTCAAATAGCCCAGTAAGAAATATCATGACTAAGATAATGACGAATAAATTATCATTAGCCTTCAACAGTTGAGTTCTTGATAGAATACAATAGACTACAAGGTTTATATCAAAAACTGTAGTTAAATTCTTAAACAATGTTCAGATCAATAATAGCAGCGGAATGAGCAATCTATTAGAAGAATAATGCAGACTATAATGTCCACTCGCTTCTCTTTTTCGTAAAAACATCATCAACTTTTATCATCTGAAATACCATTAGTCATGATAATATAAATTCACAGTTCCTGATCATAATCATGCACATCAACAGTTCATCTTTGCACTACGGGCCAAAGATATTCAATATAGCACCAACGGTCATGATTATACCAGATTCAGCCTTTGGTCATAATCATACCAAACAACAGTTCATCTTTGCACTACGGGCCAAAGATATTCAATATAGTACCAACGGTCATGATTATACCAGATTCAGCCTTTGGACATAATCATATCAAACAACAGTTCATCTTTGCACTACGGGCCAAAGAGAACATTCACCACGTGCCATAAAAGACACCGAACAGATGTATCGCCTTTAACCTATCATCTGTTCAACAAATATATCACATCTGTGCCCCCGGCCACAGATATTCACAACAGCTTGATTTTTGGATGATTAGAATGATATAAATGATGAACAGAAGAAATAGGATAACAATAAGTATCGGAAGTTTACTTTGTACAGATTCAAATAATGTCCAAATTGTCAACATGATGTGGAGTGAAATTTAAAAATGATATTCAAGATCCACAGTTCAGAATAACGGTTACAATTCAATAGAAAGGTTCACGTAAATAGGAAGGTTCAGTTGAAATAATGAAGTTCAACTATTATAGAACATATAATATTTTCAGGAATTATAGAAGCAATAGTTCCATAATAAATTTCGATTTAGGAGTATGAAAGAAAATAATATCCCTTACCGTAGCAGGTTTGATTAACAAAAGGTGAAGGAAATTAATACAAAGGGTTATTCACCAACAGGCGGCAATCCGCTCCGTAAGGTTATTCCCACAATTTAATAGAATTTGAGTACAAAGAGTTATTCACCAAACAGGCGGCAATCCGCTCCGTAAGGTTATTCTCAGAGATTAATAATGAATGAATACGAAAGGTTATTCACCAACAGGCGGCAATCCGCTCCGTAAGGTTATTCCCACAATTTAATACATGGAAATAAATGGCACATCTTATGAGTAAGAAAGAAACAATATTATTTTCGAGAATCAAATAATGATAATCCCTTACCATAGTACGTTTGAATAATGGAAGATGAAAAAGATGGTATCCCTTACCGTAGTAAGTTTTAATAATAGAAGATGAAAGAAGATGGCATTCCTTACCGTAGTAAGTTTTAATAATAGAAGATGAAAGAAGATGACATTCCTTACCGTAGTAAGTTTGAATAATAGAATATGAAAGAAAATGATATTCCTTAAGAGTAGTAAATTTAAGAGTATGAAAGAAAATGACATCCCTTACCGTAGTAAGTTTTAATAATAGAAGATGAAAGAAGATGACATTCCTTACCGTAGTAAGTTTGAATAATAGAATATGAAAGAAAATGATATTCCTTAAGAGTAGTAAATTTAAGAGTATGAAAGAAAATGACATCCCTTACCTTGATATTGTGAAACAAGTTTATAGCCGAACAAATCCTTCATTGTTTGTCTATGTAGCAGTAAAGAATCTGACTTTTGAGTCTTCTAGAGTTTTTAAAATCTCTTTAGCCGAACAAATCCTTCATTGTTTGTCTATGTAGCAGTAAAGAATCTGACTTTTGAGTCTTCTAGAGTTTTTAAAATCTCTTTATGTTTTTAAAATAATGTTACTCTCGGAAAGATAGACGGTATAGACTCAAGAATCACTCAATAAGGAGTTAATATGAATGAGTTATGAATTTTCAAAACTAAGACTGAAAATAGTGACGAAAATCAGAATAGGTTACGGTTTTTAGTATTTTAAGGCATGAAGATGATTTCAGATGACTTTTCTTCCTTCTTCAAAGTTGTAGAGGACGAAAAACTGAAGAGACAGGCTTTTAATTCATTAAATTCTGACAAATAATGAATTTACTATGATTTTTCGAAAGAGTTACTGTACATAAGAAAATTCCACTCGGGAATTCAAAGGAGAATGTAAAAGATTTCAAAACTAGGAATGACTTAAGAACACTTAGAGAGAACTTTCACAAGAAGTATTTAGAGAGAGAAAGAAAGAACAAGTAAGGAAGTTTATGAAAAATCCTTAAGTTAAGGCTTCTATTTATAGCCAAAAATCTTATCATTCATTTAATCTAAATCATTCATTTAAAGATCATCTTTTAATCTACACCATCCATTTCAAATATTATATTATCTTTAATCTACACCATTCATTTCATATCACCTAATAATCACCTAACTTTATATTATAAACAAATCAATTTAATTATTCAACAATAATTCACACTTTAATCTACACCATTCATTTTCATATCACCTAATAATCACCTAACTTTATATTATAAACAAATAACTTTATCAATTCAATTATTATGACTAATTGTTATAAATGCAGTATAGTTAGCTCTTAGATATCAAGTCAATAAATTAATGAAATACAATTGTTTAAATAACATCATAATAGAGATAATAATAATGTAAAAGAAAACATACGTTACTGTGTAATGACAATTATTGATTCAATAATGTGAATTACTGTGCATATGTTACTGTGACAATTATTAGGTTCAATAATTTTAAAAACAGTGCAGCAACAATTATTGACTCAATGATATAAAATACAGTGTAATGACAATTATTAAATCAATAATGCAAAATACTGTGTAACAACAATTATTGAATTGATAATATAAAATATTATGCAGTGACAATTATCGATGAAATGATGCGTAACAGTTACGGTGTCAATTATCAGACCAATAATATGAGACACTATGCAATACCGTATGTTACTATTTTTTTATCACCGGTATTTTAACAGTTAACACCGTTGACTATTTTTATTTAAAAAAGGTTACTTCTGTCGTTTTCTATATCCGACAAATATTCCGTTGTGGGGTCTACCAATAATTAGTTATGTCGGCGCCGTCGTACGGCCCGAATATTCCCCGACAAAACGAATATTGTCCGACAAAATAAAATTTGCACATAACATCCTTAACTTTTAACTTTATCGATTTAACCACTTACTGTTTCAAAAAAAAATATATATGCAGAAAAATTAAATTTTGTATTTCATAAAATTCGGGGTCTTACAATTTTGACGACTCAAGTTTGGGCTGTGTGGACCCAGATTTGGGGGCGTCACAATAACTGGCTTGCTCAGCAAGTTTAAGAACAGTTAAAATAAGATATATCATGATGGAATGGAAAATAACATCAATGGTTTCAACAATAGATAACAATTGTGAAAGAACAAAAATCAATTTTCAATGTAAAAGAAATGATTGACTCTTTATTGCTGAGTGGTCTTTAAGGACCATGCTGCTAAAGGTAAGACATATATAGATCTGCCACCTTGATATTTTGGTACGCGAGGGGATCAGCCTCTTGTACCCTATGTATATGCATAACATTCAGACATCTTGCGCAAGGGTCGGTTTACCGACAAAATAATTCTCTTATCTAGGGTTGTTCGTTCTCAGTCTTACTATAAGAATTCATACTAACCGATGGTTTGGATAAGCTTTTAAAATATTCAATTTGATGAATTTAAACATGCATTGTCTAGCTGAAATAATTAGCTTAAACATTCTTAAACAGTTCTTGAATTAATGAACTATTACACTTACTAATGCACTATGTGCGAATACAATAACAATATTGATGTGGAATAACTTTAAATAATTAAACCACTTAAAGCTTTGAAAAATAAATACAAGTGTAGATACTTGTTCAACAATAATTGAATAGATTTAAAGAACTTGTTCAATATAATATTTGAGTAAGGATAAAGAACTTGTTTCGTGTGTAGATTACTGCTAACCAATTTAATTTAATTCTCTCTGAATAGACCTAACAATTAATCAAGTTGATATTCAAATTAGTATCATATATACATTCATATGATAACATTTATACATCTCACATCTCTAACACTTAACCAATTAATTATAGTTAAGGGTATATAAACACTTAGAAAATATTATCATTACTTGATAATATTTTAATCACATAAAATCTATATTAATTATTTAATATAGTTCAAACTCTTATCTAATATTATTAATCATTTAATAATATTTATTTACCTTATAATATTATTAATCATTTAATAATATTTTATTCATTTTATAATATTATTAATTATTTAATAATATTTTATTCATATTCTAATATTATTAATTATTTAATAATATTTTATTAATTATCTAGTATTATTAATCATTTAATAATAGTTTATTAACCTTATAATATTATTAATCATTTAATAATATTTTATTTACCTTCTAATATTATTAATCATTTAATAATATTTTATTCGTATTCTAATATTATTAATTATTTAATAATATTTTCTTAATCTTCTAATATTATTAATTATTTAATAATATTTTATTTACCCTCTAATATTATTAATCATTTAATAATATTTTATTCACTTTATTAATTATTTAATAATATTTTATTCATATTCTAATATTATTAATCATTTAATAATATTTTATTCATTCACTTTATAATATTATTAATCATTTAATAATATTTTATTCACTTTATTAATTATTTAATAATATTTTATTTATATTCTAATATTATTAATCATTTAATAATATTTTATTCATTATCTAATATTATTACTTATTTAATAATATTTTATTAACTTAGTAATATTATTACCCATTTAATAATATTTTAATCTCTTACTAATGTTATTAATCATTTAATAATATTTGATCCACTTATTAATATTATTGACCATGTAATAATATTTTAATCATTTACAAATGATATTAATCATTTAATAACTTTTTAATCATATACTAATATTATTGATCATTTAATGATATTTTAATAATGTTCAAACGATACCTATAGTTAACTTTTTAATTGTGTTAATCTTACTCTTTATTTTAAACATTTAGTTACCAATTAGTTATTAATAACTCCATATATTGGTTTATTATACAAAGTCAATCATTTTACACTTAGTTCAACTTGAATTTTCAAAGAAAACCCGACCGAACCGACCCGACCCAACCCAGATCGAACCAACTCGACCCAAACAACTTGAACTTTTTGCTTTCAAAGCCAGGGCACTCAGAATAGGCTAATCTGAGCGCCGGGGTGCTCAACACAGAATACAAAATCCTAATTTGGACTACTCAACCCCCAATCACTCCAATAGTCATAACTTTTTTATTTCAAAATATTTTTAGTTGATTCTTGAGTCCATTCTCATCAGAATTTCCCCCTCTAAAATTTCTCTTTAGATCACAAATCCAAATTCCCAACGAAAATAGCTGTAAGATCGCTTGCAAGGAAAGATTTAAAAACTCTAAGGTTTCAAAATGCCATATTTTGCGGTAAAAGTCATAACTTCTTCATTTTTTCATATTTTTGAAAGATTCAAGTTGGGTTTTCTTCATAACTCATATATGTAACTTTATAGCCATAGAAATTCATTTTCCAACTTGTATATTTCAAACTATAACATTAAATAGCATATAGGCATCTAGGGTTTTACCGGTAAAGCTCAATATAGACTTTTCTTCCGTTTCTATACATACCGCACATATCAAAACATGATTTAAACATATCAAACTATGAATCTATCAATATATCATGTATTTAGACTTCTAGACCATCAAAATAACTGTTGATCGGTTAAAAATATTTTTTGACCATATAAAACATATATAGACCATAAATATGAACTAAGGAAGAGTTAGAGCACTTTTGAACCTTATGCTATTGGATGCTCTTCTTCTCTTGGCTAGGAACTTCATTAGGGACTCCACCTTGACTCTTATCTAGCAATCTCTCTTGGTAAAATCTCAACTCACAAGTGTTATCTTACTTTTTCTTTAGAGTGCTCTCATTTTTCTCTGTAGAATGATCTAGCAAATGACCAACCAATATAACACCAAAGTGAGGCACTCTATATATAACACTTGGGTAATCCTTAATTAAATTTCCTAATCAACTAGCATTAGTCAAATTATTGACCAATCTTTGACTTCCTATTGGGCTCCACATTAGACTTAGGAATTAAATAAGTTGGGCTCATTCATTTAATTTGTTTGGGCTCAATTTATTTATCCCATTGGGCTAACATTAAATAACCTCTGTTACATTTAATTAAATCAAGCATTGGGCTAGTTTAATTATTACATGGATCAAGGTTTAATTAATTACATGGACTACTAGGTTAATTAATTTGACCTAGTTTAATACCTCATTTGGATTAAAATATAATCCAATTAGACTTGTTTTAATTAATTATAACACCTTTCTTCATTACTTTAAATAGATATACACATACACAAGTATATTCATTCAATTATTTAATGTACAATTACTTAGTACAAAAAATTTAATTCATTGCTAATTATTTAATAATTATAATTACAATGACATATAGAATTCGTGGTCATTATAGGTTCGAGGTGTTACAGTGGAGGTGAGGCCGCCTCTATAAGAATTTAGGCAAATTCTCTAAAGCTCACATGAAACCAGGATTTAGCGCTTGGTCGAAAATGTGTCCAACCTTGTTGAACAATTCTGCTTCGAATTTGTAATGTGAATGATAAGTGTTTACATTTACATTAAAGGAATGTGGTTCATAGAAACTTATTGTCTCACCTATTTTCTGTGAACTTAGTCTTATTTATTCTATGTATTGGTTCATAGCCCAAAAGGCCCCAATACTTATGCATTGCATTTTCACTTCTTGATTTTTATTTTTCTTAATACTAGTGGAATTTGAAATTATGGGGAACTGTTAAATTTTGTAAGTAAATTTGAAAAGAATTTCGAAGTCAAAATAATTAGTGTAATTTATTTCCTTCTTAATTAGTGTAATTCATTTCCTTCTGTTTCATTCCGTTTCAAAATCAATGATATTGATTTCTCATTACCGTTGTAAACCTTTTCTTAGAAATATATATACTAGTCGTTGCCATTACAAAACAAATACTAGCCATTGCATAATAACTCTCTACGGCAGCTGAAAGTAGTATGCACATAAGTCAATCATATTTAATATGATGTAGCATGTACTTTATAATCTTATTCATTTATTAATAAAAATTTATTTATACAAAGTTATTCTTTTTATCCATATTTAATAGATGACATTAATTGTAATAAACCCACACTTGTTGAGCAATAATTTTAAAATCATGATGATGATCATGCTAAGGAGATTTAAATTCAAGATAACTCAAAACTAAAATTATTCATAATCATGGGATTACTCAAAATAAGGATGAGTGAATCTGGATAGTTTAGTACATACTTATTCATCATCATAGTATCTTGTATACGATGAATTATATTTTCACATATTCCTTAAAACCTTTAAGGTGTATCAAAAGGTATATTCAGATATAATAAGTTATATATGAAGATAGGTGAATAATCAACAAAAAATATACCACTTCTAGTAAAAGAAGTGAATCTCCTATGCGATTCGATAAATAACAACTCAGTAGTCATTGGCCAATGCAAAATAGAAATTAGAAAGTTGTTTCTAATTTATATTAATGAGAGTTAATCATTTAAGAATTGAAATGCTTATAATCAAATAAATTAAGACTTAACAGCAATACTATATCTTATATTTGATTAGGACATTGTAACGTAAAAGGATTGAATTGTATGGTAACTGTGACGACACCAAATTCGGGTTCTATAATCTCAGGTTTGGTTCTCACTGAACAATACTTAAAAATAATTAAATACATAATTTGTATTTAAACTTCGCGGAATAATACAAAAGGTTCCTTATAAAAAGGCTACACTTTCCAAGGTCGATTAACCTTAACATAAACATTACATATCTTAAGGGAATACAAAAGATTTAAAACAGAAAGTACATATAAATAATTAATTTAGCGCATCCAATTAATCTAAGTTTTGGCTTTTCTCTTGCCTTTATCTTGTTTAGAACATTCTGGCTTAGCTGAAATAAGTCATGATATAGCAAGAATAAGCAACTAAATGGCTCAGCAAGCTTAAGAACAAATAGCATAAGTTATATCATGATGGAAAGGGAAATTAACATCAGGATTTTCAACAATAGGTAACAATTAAGAATTCAATTTGCCTCGTGTGTAGACTACTGCTAATCAATTCAATTTAATTCTCTCTAAATAGACATAACAATTAATCAATTTGATCTTAAATTAGTATCATATACAAATTCATATGATAACATTTATAACTCTTACATCTCTAACACTTATCCACATAATTACAATAATTAGGAGTATATTAACACTTAAAAAATATTATCACTTGATAATATTTTAATCACATAAAATCTATATTAATTATTTAATATAGTTCAAACTCTGATCTAATATTATTAAGAAGTTAATAATATTTTATTATACTTATAATATTATTAATCATTTAATAATATTTAACCTTCTAATATTATTAATTATTTAATAATATTTTATCAATCTTATAATATTATTAATTGTTTAATAATATTTTATTACTTTATTAATATTATTAATCATTTAATAATATTTTATTCATTATCTAATATTATTAATTATTTAATAATATTTTATTAATTATCTAATATTATTAATCATTTAATAATATTTTATTCATTTTTTAATATTATTAATTATTTAATAATATTTTATTTATTATCTAATATTATTAATCATTTAATAATATTTTATTCATTATGTAATAGTATTAATCATTTAATAATACTTTATTGACTTTATAATATTATTAATCCTTTAATAATATTTTATTTATTTTATAACATGTTATTAATTTATTTATAATATTAATTCTTTAATACTATTTATCCTCTTTTACTTATTAAGTTAACTTTCATAATATTTAAATTACTTTTATTAGATCCTAACACAATAAAATAATTTATAAAATATTTTTCATTTTCTGACCCGACCCAACCCGACTCGGTCCGAAATTAATTTGTCAAACTGTCTGGTTCACCGTTGTGGCGGTGAGTACCACCGCTACGGCGGTGACTTGCAGAAAGTTTCATCGCTGCAGCAGTGGGATTTACCGCTGCGGCCGTGGCTTAATTTTTACTCATAGGGTGTTTCACTGCAGCGGCGGGGGAACCTTCCGCTGTGGCGGTAGTTGTGTTTTTCAAAACCTTAATTTTCTAACTTTGATTTCTTTGGTTCAAACTTGCATAAAATGAAATCTACATGTTCAAAATACACCAAATCAGTTTTATTATCTTTCTAACTTATTATTTTTTAATATTTCATGATTCGATCTCGTTTTTGAAAATATTTTTGACATAATATTCGAGATCGATCACTCTAGGGTTTTAAAATGGCATAGTTTGCGGTAAAAGCCATAACTTGCTCATTTTTTTCATATTTTTTAGAGATTCAAGTTGAGTTATCTTTTTAACTCATAAATATAACTTTCTAGTAATAGAAATCCATTTTTCAACTTGTACATTTCAAACTACAACATTAACTAGCACATGTTCCACTAGATTTCACCGATAAAGTTCAATATAGACATTTATTTCATTTTTATGCATAGCACACATACCAAAACATGATTTAAACATATCAAATTATGAATCTATCTATATAACATAGTTAAAGAATTCTAGACTATCAAAACAACTTTTGATCAGTTAAAAATATATTTTAACCATTCAAAATACATATAGACTATAAAAACGAACTTAGAAAGAGTTAGAGTACTTTTTAAACTTAAGGATTTGTGTACACTTTTTCTTCTCCTTTCAAAGTATGTTGTGAAGCTTTGTGACATTCACCAAACTCCTTCTCTAGCTATTTTCTTCAACTCACAAGTGTATGCTCTAGCTTTTCTCTCTATTTTCTCTTTAGCAAATGAAGCAAACTCTCTAACACTTACTCAAGACTCTTATTTATAGCCAAGTGTTATCATCCAAAATATAGACATACATATTCTATATGTTTACAGATCTCCTAGCTCATATTATCCTTTATCTTCAACTTAGCTAAATTTTAGGGATTTTCTTACATGAAGGACTTAAGTTGGTAACTTGGCTCAACAACTCTTGTACTATTGGACTCAAAACCAAGCAATACAAAATTTGAAATCCACCCCAAGTGGGACCCCCCTTGTGACCTGCCAAATGGCATTTTTCCTACCAATTTAGATGTATTTTTATTACTTATATATACATATATACATACATATATATATATATATATATATATATATATATATGTATACTTATACTTATATAAATAACCATTGACCAACATTTGACTTCTTATTGGGCTCCACGTTGGACTTAGGAATTAAATATGTTGTGCTCATTCATTTAAGGGAGATTTACATTTACCAATACATTTTTTTTAAATATTACAATAAAAGTGCATGCATAAAATATTTACAAAATTAGTACATCTTCAATATTTAATTTATAAATTAGTACATTTTTATTCATTTAATTTAGTTAGGTGATTTAATGGGTAGTTGGTTTCAAATTTCAAAATCCAAATTAGATGATTTTTATTCCTTTCTCTCTCCTCCATTTTATTTCCTCCATCTTCTCTCTCCTCCATTTTATCTCCTCCATCTTCTCTCTTCTCCATAGTTAGTGGCGCCACTCCTCCTCCCAGCACCCGCCCCTCCTCCGCCCAACCCCCACCCCATCCCCTCCGCCCGCCTCCCCCCGTCCCCACCTTTCATCTCCCCGCGCCCGCACCTCCTCCCCCCGCCTTCTCCCTTCTCCCCCCGCCTCCTCCCACCCTCACCCCTCCTCCCCCCGACCACCACCCCCACCCCAGCCCCTCCGACGCCCCCCCGCCCTCGTCCCCATCCTTCCTCCCCTTCATCTCCCCACCCCCGCCCCTCCTCCCCCCATCCCTGCCCCTCATCCCCCTGACTCCGCCCCTCCTCCTCCCCTCGTGGTGGCTCCAGATCTGATCGTGGTGGCCACCCCCTCCCCCCGCCTCCTTCGCCTACTTTTTGGTTACTGTTGTATTAAAGGTTGGTGACATCTGTATTAAGGTTTGGTTACTTTTTTCTATTAAGGGTTGATTACCTTTATATTAAAGTTTGGTTACCTTTGTATTAAAGATTGGTTACCATTGTATTAAGGTTTGGTTACCTTTGTATTAAAGGTTGGTTTCCTTTGTTTTAAGGTTGGACACTTTTTGTATTAGGGGTTTGGTTACCTGTGTATTAAAGATTGGTTACCTATGTACTAAGGATTGGTTACCTTGTATTAAAGTTTGGTTACCTTTGTATTAAAGGTTTGTTACCTTCTGTATTAAGGTTTGGTTACCTTTGTATTACAGGGTTGGTTACCTTTGTATGGACGAGGCGGGGGGAGGGAGGCGGGGAGGGGTGAGGGAGGAGGGAGGAGACGGGGGGAGGGAGGCGGGGAGGGGGGAGGGAGGAAGAGGCAGGCGGGAAGGGGAGGGGGGACGAGGCAGGCGGGAAGGGGAGGGGGGACGGAGGAGGGAAGCGGGGAGGGGGAAGGAGGAGGCAGGCTGGAGGGAGAGGGAGAGGGGGGACGGAGGGAGGCGAGGAGAGGGGAAGGAGGTTGCAGGCGAAGGGGGAGGGGAATGGGGGACGGAGGAGGGGAGGGGCAGGCGAAGGCGGGAGCGGGAACGGGGGGGGGGGGGGGGGAGGAGGGGACATGTGTCATCTTTTCCCTCTCCTCTGTTTTTTTTTCTCTCTCTCTCTCCTTTACATTCTTTTTGTAATTATTTTTGTTAGTGCACTTTTTTTTAATTATTTTTGTTAGTGCACTATTTTGTAATTATTTTCTAAAAGTTGTTTAGTTATGTAAAAGACCCTTCATTTAATTTGGTTGGGCTCAATTTAATTGTTCTATTGGGCTAACATTAAATAATATATGTTATATTTAATTAAATTAAGCATTGAGCTTGTATAATTAATTACATAGACTAAGGTTTAATTAATTACATGGATTACTAGATAAATTAATTTGACCTAGTTTAATACCTCATTTGGATTTAAAATATAATCAAATTAGACTTACTTTAATTAATTATAACATCTTGCTTAATTGTTTTAAAAAAATATACACATGCACAAGTATATTCATTCAATTATCTAATGCACAATTTATTAGTACAAAATTTTTAATTCATTGCTAATTATTTAATAAATATAATTACAATGTCTAATAGAATTCGTGGTTATTACATTCTCCCCTTTATAAGAATTTCGTCCCCGGAATTATAATTTAAACTACTCAAAAAGATTCGGATATTTAGTCATCATCTTTTCTTCAAACTCCCACGTAGCTTCCTCAACGTTGTGGTTCCTCCAAAGGACTTTGACAAAATGTATAACCGTATTTCGCAATTTTTGCTCTTTCCTATCTAATATTTGGATAGGAATATCTTCATATGATATGTCTTTTTCAACTTGTATTGGCTCATAGGATATGGCGTGCTTGTAATCAGGATTGTATGGTCGTAACACTGACACGTGAAACACATTGTGGATATGCTCCAGTTGAGGAGGTAGAGCTACCTCGTACGCCACTTCACCCACTTTCTTCAGTATTTTGAACGGTCCTATGTACCTTGGACTCAACTTCCCTTTCTTTTCAAATCGAATCTTCCCTTTCCAGTGAGATACCTTCATAAACACAAAACTGCCTACTTCGAAATCTCGCTTCTGTCGATATAGATATGCATATTTCTTCGGACGGTCTTGAGCTGCTACTAGTCGAGCTCTTATTACTCTGATAATTTCTACAGTTTGTTGAACCAATTTCGGCCCCAACAGTCGACGTTCTCCTACTTCATCCCAACATAGAGGTGTTCTACATTTTCTCCCATATAATGCTTCATAAGGCGACATGCCTAGGCTCGCAAGATAACTATTATTATATGCAAAATCAACTAATGGTAGATGGTCTTCCCAACTGCCCTTGAAATTCATCACACAGGCTCTGAGCATATCTTCTAATGTCTGAATTGTTCTTTCGCTTTGCCCATCAGTCTGTGAATGATACGTTGTACTCATTCTTAACTGCGTCCCCAACCTTTCCTGAAAACTCCTCCAAAACTTTGACGTGAAGCGTGGATCTCTATCTGACATAATTGATACCGGCGCTCCATGTCTCGAAACTATCTCCTTGATGTACAGTTTAGCCAACTGATCCAAACTAAACTTAATCTTGATCGGTAAAAAGTGCACTGACTTTGTTAGTCGATCCACAATCACCCATATAACGTCGTATCACTTCTGTGTTGTTGGAAGTCCTACAACAAAATCCATCGTGATATACACCCGTTTCTATTCAGGAATCTCTAACGGCTGTAGCAATCCACTCGGTCTCTGATATTCTGCCTTTACCCTCTGAAAAATTAAGCATCGGCTGACACATTCTGCAACCTCCCTTTTCATATTTAGCCACCAAAAATGCTGACGTAGATCTTGATACATCTTCTTACTCTCCGGATGTATCGAGTATCTCGTACTGTGAGCCTCTTGCAAAATATCCTCTCGTAATTCAAGCACTAACGGTACTCAAACACCATTTTCAAACCTTAGCAATTCTTTACTATCCACTTTGAATTTGATCTCCTCCCCATCGGTCATCCTCTTTCTTATTTTGCCACATTCTTCATATTTGGCTTGAGCCTTTTTCACCTTATCTAACAAGGTTGGGTTTGCTTCCACTTCTATTGACTCATTTGTATTTTTCACCTCCAACTCCATCTGAGCCATTTCTTTCACCAGTTCCTCCTGTTCGGTTAATACAAACTATTTATCTCTACTCTTTCTACTTAGAGCATTTGCTACTATGTTGGCTTTGTCGGGATGGTAGAGAATTTTATAATCGTAGTTTTTGATCAACTCCAACCATCTCCGTTGTCTCATGTTCAACTCCTTTTGTGTGAAGATATACTTCAGACTTTTATGGTTTGTTAATATCTCACATTTCTCTCCATATAAATAGTGCCTTCAAATCTTCAGGGCAAACACTACCGCTGCTAGCTCTAAGTCGTGGGTAGAGTATCCCTTCTCATAATCCTTTAACTGTCTTGATGTATACGCAATGACCTTGTCGTTTTGCTTAAGCACACAGCCTAGCCCCTTGTGCAATGCATCACTATAGACCGTAAAATTTCTCATATCGTCCGGTAAAGTCAATACAGGTGATTCACTAAATCTTTTCTTTAACTCCTAAAAACTCTCCTCGCACTTTTCCGTCCATACATATTTCACTGTCTTCCTCATCAAATTGGTTAACGACATTGCTATCTTCGAAAAGTCTTTGATGAATCTCTGATAATAACCCGCTAATCCTAAGAAACTTCTAACCTCCATCTGCGTCCTTGGTTGTTCCCAATTCATCACCGCTGTCACCTTTGCTGGATCTACTGAAACTCCTTCCTTGTCAATAACATGACCTAAAAATTGAACTCTCTCCAACCAGAATTCACACTTTAAAAATTTAACATACAACTGCTCCTTCCGTAATATCTCCAACACCAATTTTAGATGTTCAGCATGTTCCTCCTCTGTTTTGGAATAAACCAAAATATCATCAATGAACACAACTATAAATTTATCCAAGTACTGCTTGAATATTCTGTTCATCATGACCATTAATGCGACTGACGCATTCGTTAATCCAAACAACATCACCAAAAACTCATAATGGTCGTAACGAATTCTGAATGTCGTCTTGGGTTCGTCCTCCTTCCTAACTTTTAACTGATGATAACCACTCCTTAAGTCAATCTTTGAAAAGTATTTTGCCCCTTTCAACTGATCAAAAAGATCGTCAATTCGTGGCAACGGATACTTGTTCTGAATTGTTACTTTGTTCAACTCCCTATAATCCATACAAAGTCTCATTGATCCATCCTTCTTCTTTACAAACAGCACAGGTGTTCCCCATGGAGAAACACTAGGCTGAATGTACTTCCTATCCAACAACTCCTGCAATTGAACCATCATCTCCCTCATTTCTACCGGAGCCATCCTATATGGTGCCTTCGATATTGGTGTTGTCCCCGGTACTAAATCGATCATAAATTATGTTTCCCTATCTGGCGAAAGACCTAGCAGTTCATCTGGAAAAATATCCATAAACTCCTTAACTACTGGTATTTGCTCCATATCGGGATTCACCATTTATGTATCCACCACATGAGCCAAATACCCTGCACAACCTTTCTTTAACAGTTTATTGGCTTGCATCATCGTCAAACAAAAAGATCGTCTTGACGACTTGCTGTCGTAAAATACAACCTTAGACTTGTTTAGTGTCTTAAGGTGTATACACTTCTTCTGACAATCAATTACCGCTCCATGGTTAAACAACCAATCCATTCCAAGTATAACATCAAACTCCCCCAAACGTATTGGAATTAGATTCACTTTTAACTTCTGACCCCTGATTTCAGCACAACAATTTCTATGTATATACTCTACAGGAATCACTTCTTTATTTGTAACCTCTATATTCATTGGGTTCTCTAGTTTTTCTCTAGGCAATTCTAACTGTCTAGCGAAATCATCAGACACAAATGAACAGGTAGCACCCGAATCAAACAATACATAAACATTTATATCATCGATCAAAATAATACCTGACACCACGTCTTTTGATTCCACGGCGTCTTGCACCGTCATATTAAAAGTTTGTGCTGTTGGTTTGTTCTGTTGCACCGAGCCTCCAATGGTGAGATTGTTGTTATTTCCCTTAAATCCAGTACTTCCTCCATTATTCTTTCTCTTTGGAAAATCCTTAAACTGATGGTCTGTAGCTCCACATGAGAAACAACCTCTCCTCTTTGGTGTGGGACAATTAGGAGCGATATACCCTTCTTGCCTGCAGTTGTAACAAATATTCCTCCCCTTCATACACTCCCCCAAGTGATTCTTCCTGCATATACTGCATTTATTTCCTTTCTTCGGTTCACTTCATTGGGATGTCCCCGAACTGCTGTTGTTGTTCCATTTACGCTTGTTCGAGTTACTTCCCACACTACTAGCTTCTCTGTTTCCTCCTTCGCTTCTTTTCTTGTTCTGTTCTTGATTGTGCTTATTTAGGGCTTCATTTCCTCCTTCTACTATTATAGTTTTCTCCGACAAAGTTGCAAAGTTGGTAATCTGAAGAACAACGACCCTACTGTAAACCCATGGCTTCAGTCCCTGCTCAAACCTACTTGCTCGTCTTACTTCAGTGTCCACCTGATGTGGAACGAATCTTGCTAATTTGTTGAACTTAGCAGTGTAATCAGAAACTAACATGTTCCCCTACTTGAGTTCCAGAAATTTGACTTCCATCCTAGCTTGTGTGCTTTTCGAAAAGTAGTTCTCTAAGAACACTTCCTTAAATCGCGCCCATGCAATAGTTCCATCTCCTGCTCTACTCGTGTTGGCCTTCTATCAATAATTCACATCCCCCTTCATCATAAAAGTAGCAAATAAGGTCATTTGCTCTTTCGCTACTCGGGCGACCTCGAAGACCTTTTCCATCTCCTCTATCCAGGTTTACGCTTCTATAGGATCCGTTGTTCCTCATGCTGATAGTGTGCATAGACTGACCCTCCTCGGCTGGGTAATAGTACACCCTACTCTATAATCTGCCAAAATAAGAACAATAGACATAACTAAGTCTATCGACCCTCACCCTCTTCTCTCGAACCTCATCCTCCAACTCTAGTATCGGCCCATGTGCAGCATCTCTCTGGATCTCCATCTCGATCCTATTCTCTATAGTCTGCTGCAAATGGCCTCTAATTTCCTCCTTCTCTGTCTGTACCTGCTGAACTTTTAGCTCAGCTGCTGCTAATCTAGCCTCTATCTCTTCCATCTTCTCCTTCAGTAACGTGTTCTCGCCAGAGAACTGATAAGCTGCATCTCTATACTGGTCCTCCGTATGCTGGTGAGTCAGATTCTGCTCCTCCGAGTGCTGAACCCTCTCCACCAGCTCATCATTCAACGTGGTCAGCGCCTCGATGATGTGACTGGCAGTAGTGCCCATGCCATCAACGTACACATCTGGTTCTTCGTCCTCTCACTCCTCAGACTAGGCCTCATCATCACTATATGGCATCATCACTTCACCCCTGACAGGCTCTTCATGATCTCCCTCATCTGGATCAGACTCAGGATCCTTTATCGGTGTAGCCACCAACGGCTGTGCAGTATCCATATGGATATCAGTGTAAACCACCTCCTCAACAGTATGACTCGACTGTCCTATCTCAGGCATCTTACAATCACACCAATAACATATGTTAGTACAGCAATAAAATATATTCATTGATAAAATGAAATGATATTTTATCATGTACATCTCGGCTCGATGGATTTTCTCAATCCATCTCCAAAAATACACAACATGATGAATCTCTCTGATTCATCTCCTAACGCACTCGATATGAGTTTAGTACTAAAGTTATAACCTAGGTTTCACAATCCTATCGTTTCTAACCTACGGCTCTGATACCAACCTGTGACAACCCCAAATCTGGGTTCCATAACCTCAGATTTGGTTCTCACTGAATAATACTTAATAACAATTAAATACATAATTTGCATTTAAACTAAGTGGAATAATACAAAAGGTTTCTTATAAAAAGGCTACACTTCCCAAGGTCGATTAACCTTAACATAAACATTACATATCTTAAGGGAATACAAAAGATTTACAACAGAAAGTACATATAAATAATTAATCTAGCATGCATCCAGCTAATCTAAGCTTTGGCTATTTTCTTGTCTTTGTCTTATTTAGAACATTCTGGCTTAGCTGAAATAAGTCATGATATAGCAAGAATGAGCAACTAAATGGCTCAACAAGCTTAAGAACAAATATCATAAGTTATATCATGATGGAAATGGAAATTAACATCAAGGTTTTCAATAATAGGTAACAATTAAGAATCAAGTTTTCAATATAAGAATTGATTGACTCTTTACTGCTGAGTGGTCTTTAAGGACCATGAACTGCTACTAAGATAGAACAGACATATATAACTGACACCTCAAAAAACGTGGTACACGAGAGCCTCGTGTACCCTATGTATATGCATAACATTCAGACATCTTGCGCAAATTCGATTTCCAGACATATAAAAATCCCCTTTATATAGGGTTGTTCATTCTAAGTCTTACTATAAGAATCCGTACCAACCAATGGTTTGGATAAGCTTTTAAAATAATCAATGTGATGAATTATTTAACATGCATTATCTAGTTGAAACAATTAGCTTAGACATTCTTAAACAGTTCTTCAATTAATGAACTATAACATTTGTAAATGCACTATATGCGAATACAATGACAATAATGATGTGGAATAATTTTAAAGAACTAAACCACTTAAAGCTATGGCAAGTAAATACAAGTGCAGAGACTTGCTCAACAATAATTGAATTGCTCAATATAATATTTGAGTAAGGATAAAGAAAACTTGCAACTGTAAATACAAGTTAGAGTTAAGGAAACTTGCAACAGTAAATACAAGTAATTTATTATTTAATATTATTAATCATTTAATAATATTTTATTCATTATCTAATATTATTAATTATTTAATAATACTTTATTAACTTTATAATATTATTAATCCTTTAATAATATTTTTTTTATTTTATTAATTTATTTATAATATTAATTCTTTAATACTATATATCCTCTTTTACTTATTAAGTTAACTTTCATAATGTTTAAATTACTTTTATTGAATTATAACATAATAAAATAACTTGCAAAATATTTTTCATTTTCTGACCCGAGCCGACCTGATAAGCAGGATTTTATTCCTATTTATTAGGTATTTTTAGGCTTAATTAATTGTGATTTTTATGTATTTTTAGTATTTTAGGTCATTTTATATAATTTATGTAATTTTATGTGTTTTTATTATTTTTAGTATTTTTATTGTGTAGGAAAAATAAGCTTGGGGGCAAATTTGTAAATTCTGCAAGAATCTGATGGAAATTTGGTAATTACGACAAGGATGCAGCCGCACCATGCACGCGCACAGATGAATCCAGAGCGTAGGGGACGACGCCGTTTGGCGTGCGTAGTAACAGAAAGGGGTCGCGCAATGCGCGAATGCCAGTTTTAGCAGTCCAACGACGTCGTTTGTGGTCCGGGCTGAGGAAGGAAAATGCCACGCAATGCGCAGCTAGCGTGCGCTGACCGGTCAATTGGGACGCGAAGGGCATGTTTGGCAGATGCGTTATTGCTGGAAACGGAATTATTTTAGGATTTTGAGCATTAATTTGATTCCAAATTGGATTTTAATTTCACATTAGCTTAGGATTATCATTGTACTTCTATAAATACATTACATTAGGGGATTAACAGATTATTAGCTATATTTAGGAGCTCTCTCAGGTGATATCTCTTTTATTATGTTTGGCTAATTTTATTATTTAGTTCTAGAAAATTTCAAACCCGATTATAATTAATGGTTTAATCAATTTAATAATATTATTTATTCTTCCTTATATGAAATTATTTATGATAATATCATACTATTTTAATTGTTTATTTGATATTGGGTTTGATTGATTTAATTTTGGCTTGTTGAGTTGATCAAATTATTATCAATTGCTAGATTTAGGAATTATATTACATGTAATTGATATTGTTTCTAATCGTTAGTAGTAAATAGTGATAGATGATTGTGGTCAAACTTTTGTTTATTGCTATGGTTATCATGATATGAGTTAAATAATCCGAGCTTATGAGGTTGTTGCTTAGAATAATCTAATTTTCTTGTGATTAATGCTTCCATTATATTAAATTTAGAGAGTTTGTTCTAGGTTGTATAATGGTTAAAATCTAATGAAGAGCTTATTTTGTTAGATTATAATTAAGAAAAATTTCGAGTAGCAAAACTTGTTGTCGCCTAGAGTTATTAGTTTCATGGAAGGATATAAATATATTTTGAAAGATTGAATTATTAATTGTAAGGGTGAGATTAAATTGAAGAATTGAAGTCTTTAATTTATTAATTAATTTTATTAATTTACTTTTGTTTATTTAGTTAATTCAAAACCCCAGTTTTAGTTTACATTGCATAAAAATAAATTAATCATTCTCTGTGGGTTCGACCCTTACTTGCTATTAGACTGAGTTTGTGATTGAAAGTGAGGATTAATTTTGGAGTGTTAACGATAGCTACCACGACCCGACCCGACCCGGCCAAAACCAACCCAACCCGACCTAGTCCGGATTAATTTTTTAAACTTTCTGGTTCACCGTTGCGGCAATGACTTGCAGAAAGTTTCACCGCTGCGGCGGTATGATTTCACCGTTGCGGCGGTGGCTTAATCTTTAATCACAGGGCGTTTTACCGCTACGGCGGTGGAACTTACCGCTGCGGCGGTAACTGTATTTTTCAAAACCTTAATTTTCTAACTTTGATTTTTTTGGTTCAAACTTGCATAAAATGAAATTTACATGTCCAAAATACACCAAATTAATTTTATTATCTTTCTAACTTATTGTCTTTCAACATTTCATGATTCGATCTCGTTTTTGAAAATATTTTTGACATAATATTCGAGATCGATAACTCTAGGCTTTTAAAATGACATAGTTTGCGGTAAAAACCATAACTTGCTCATTTTTCCATATTTTCGAGAGATTCAAGTTGGGTTATATTTTTAACTCATAAATATAACTTTCTAGTAATAGAAATCCATTTTCTAACTTGTACATTTCAAACTACAACATTAACTAGCACATAGTCCACTAGGTTTCACCTGTAAAGTTCAATATAGACATTTTTTTCATTTTTATGCACACCACACATACCAAAACAAGATTTAAACATATCAAGCTATGAATCTACCTATATAACATAGTTTAAGACTTCTAGACCATCAAAACAACTTTTGATCGATTAAAAATATATTTTAATCGTTCAAAACATATATAGACTATAAAAACGAACTTAGAAAGGGTTAGAGCACTTTTTAACCTTAAGGATTTGTGTGCTCTTCTTTTTCTCCTTCTAGAGTATGTTGTGAAGCTTTGTGACATTCACCAAACTCCTTCTCTAGCTATTTTCTTCAACTCACAAGTGTATGCTCTAGCTTTTCTCTCTATTTTCTCTCTCGCAAATGAAGCAAACTCTCTAACACTTACTCAAGGATCTTATTTATAGCTAAGAGTTATCATTCAAAATGTAGACATACATATTCTATATGTATACAAATCTCCTAGCTCATCTTATCCTTTATCTTCAACTTAGCTAAATTTTGGGGATTTTCTTACATGAAGAACTTGAATTGTTAGTTGTTGATAGCTTAGCTTAACAACTCTTATACTCTTGGACTCAAAACCAAGCAACACAAAATTTAAAATCCACCCCAAGTGGGGCCCCCCTTGTGACCGGCCAAATGGCCTTTTTCCTACTAATTTAGATTTATTTTTATTTCTTATATATATATATATATATATATATATATATATAACCATTGACCAACATTTGACTTCCTATTGGGCTCCACATTGGACTTAGGAATTAAATATGTTGGGTTCATTCATTTAATTTGGTTGGACTCAATTTAATTGTTCTATTAGGCTAACATTAAATAATATATGTTACATTTAATTAAATCAAGTATTGGGTTTGTTTAATTAATTACATGAACTAAGGTTTAATTAATTACATGGACTACTAGGTAAATTAATTTGACCTAGTTTAAAACCTCATTTGGATTTAAAATATAATCCAATTAGACTTGGTTTAATTAATTATAACACCTTGCTTAATTGCTTTAAATAAATATACACATGCACAAGTATATTCATTCAATTATCTAATGCACAATTTATTAGTACAAATTTTTTAATTCATTGTTAATTATTTAATAAATATAATTACAATATCTAATAGAATTCGTGGTCATTACAGTAACTATTCACTGAATAGGTTCTTTTATGATTAAATATTAAAATTTATATTATCTAAAAAGTCGTTGATCGCTAAGCGGGCTTACCCTTATTATGGAATAAATATTATTTATTTAAATAAAATAAATAATTTAATTTATTTATATAAATAAGATTAGAATAGTTCTAATTAATTTATTCTATAACCGATTTAATATGGAGAACCTAAAAGGTCACACCGCAAAAGAAAAATAATTATTTAAGAAGTAAATGACATAATCGTAATAATGAATTAAGTATATTTAATTTATAATATGTGGATAGAATAAATTAAATAGCTTAATATTTATTATTTAATATTTTAGAAATACTAATTATAAATTAATAAGAGGAGTCTTATTATTATTACTACTACTACGATTATCATTATTATTTAATTCTAAATGGTTTAGGAATTAATGAATAAGAGTACTCTCATAATTGATAATTAAGTTTCTAAATGGCTTAGGAATTATAATTATTATATTAAATTAATTAAGTTTCTAATTAGATTAGGAGACACTTCCACAAGTGTTCTTTCAAGTTCTCTAGATCTAAGAAATTAAAAGAAATAGAAAATTAAGGTTTGTCATCACCCACTTCTTGAATCCTTATTCTTCCTTGGTGGATCACCTCTAGTGGCCAGACACTTGGGCGGCTAACGTTGATAAAAGGAATCTAGTCAGTGAAATTCAAGGAGAACACGAATGAATTGGAATTGAACACATACATATGGAAAGCTAGAATCTACAAGGGTATAATTCTTTATTTCCTTCTTGTTAATTAATAGTTATGCATAAAGGTTGATCATGTATTATGGTTTGTAGTAAAAAAAAATCTGATTTTACCATACTTTCACAGCTTATATTTAATTTGATTGCATGTTCCTGGATGATTACAAATCAACAGTAGCCATGCATTATATGATTATATATGGATAGACTTCTACTAAGAAAAAGTAAAAATACTCAGCATCCTTGTTTTCTATCTATTATATAATAATAGCATTACTATATTTTTCTTTGAATCATCTATTTTAAAACTCAAGAAAAAACAATGGGTTGTTCATGTTACCTTCTCTATTTAAGTGCATATTAGAGGAGACGAAAGTATTGAATACTGGAGGGTATCCGTTATGACCTTTTGCATCGGTGATATATAGTATCAGAGAGGCAAAAATTATCCTTAAGGACAGTGTTCTACGTACATCTCAATTCATTTTGTGATATCTTCATAACTCCTTTTTAATTTTCATAATAGTTTCCAATTATTTTCTCATAATATAAACTGCATTTAATTCCAAACAATAGGTGTTGGGTTCTATTTTTGGCAGAAGCAAACTGAATGTTTTAATTATTAACACGACGACCATTAGTAAACCATTACTACGGTTTGGGCTTGGCCATTAATATGAATTGTTACTACGGTTTGGACTTGGCCCTTGGCAACGGTTCGGACTAAAGGGCGGCAATTGTTTGGACTTAGGAAGCAACAGTTTAAACCCAGGGATGTAGACCAGCGGGATGCAACGGTTCGGACCATGGATGTAATGATTTCAAGTTACATCGGTTAGAACCAATTAAATTGATCAACAAGAAATGTGAGTCACATATTATTGAAACAATGTAATCAAACTGTAGAAATTAGACACTCATCCAAAAGGTGTTTGGTACATCTTCAAATGGGTGTATGGAATCCTATAAGTATGGCAAGAAATTCCCATTTGAAAGAGAACAATTCATTCGCAAGAAATGAATGCATAATTACTTTAAAAGAATTTTGGTGTTATTACTTTCTTCTCTCTTAAATTATAGTTTTGAATTAAATACTACCATACACATAGTATTTAATACAGATTAATTTCTTAGCTTGTCTTATCTTGGGAGGCGAATTTGCTGTAACCCTGTGCAATTTTTATAGGGGCGAATACTGTCTTGAGGAAAGAGTGGTCAACAATTCGATTTAAGCGGTACTATTATTATTTTCAAAATTTTGGTAATGTCTTACGGCGAAAGTTCCAACAATCTTAAGATAGTATTCTATGAAGGACATTCTGAAAAATGATTATACTCTGAATATGGAAGGGTGGCAATGCTATATCAAATAATGATATTTTATTATAACTACGATCGGGAAAATTATTATTATCCAGGAGGAAGTTTCCCAATCAAAGAAACTTCAAAAAAGGAAATGCGAAATCACTGTAAGTGAATTAATTTATTTTTTGGCATGATAGTATAAATATTTATCATTTTGATAATACTATATGTGACTAAAAATGTATATTTATTTTCTTCCAAGCATAATATATGTGATTATATTATTTAGAGAGGAAAATAAAGTAATACATATTGATTATTATATGTGGGAATTTGAGTTCATAATTTAATAAAGGACTGAAAATATAATATATGCTTGTTAATTTATTCTTGAAAGTGTTGCATAATAATAATTTGTATCTATGTATATTTTAGATTAATCATACCATCAAAATTTGTACTAAGTTATGTCTTTTAAAATTTATTAATATTAAATTTTGCACATGTATGATGTTTAAGTACAAAAAAATTTGTTTGAAAATATTATGGTTAATAACTATATGATATGATCAGGGATTATGGTCAATTTCAAGGTTATAAAGGCAATTAAAGTTTCTCTCAAAAGGAAAAGGCGGTAATGCCTAGTTTTTTTATTACTGTTTTAAATTGTACCAAGTCCAGATTAATGCGCATGGTTCACTTTCGAAGTGAGTGATGGTCCAAAGTGTTGTAATCTGAGATATATACGGGACATCATATATAAATTTATTTATATACAGATAAAATATTATCTTGGTATTAAAGATAATATGGTTTATAACTTCATGTTAAGACCGGTTAATTTGTGAAGTTATTGTAAACATATCTCGATTTGAGATAGTGATATGTAAATGAACAACTGTACACGTGATTTGTGACATTTAATTATATCGAGTCAATATAAATTTGACCAAGTTCTTGCATTAAGGGCCCTAGGCAAGGAGGTTGAATTATGTGTATGTTAAATTAATTTTGAGAGATATAATATGAATTTCAATAATGGAGTTTAAATTTTATCATTTTATGATAATAGAAGTGATTGACTTAAGTGCCTAGTATTAGAGATATCTCAATTATATAAGTTAATTGATAGTTATGACAATGTGGTGACTTGTTAAGAAAGTCAAGGCGTATTGGTATAAGTCATGACTATATAAATGAGCGCTCAATAGTAATAAAATAATATGGGTTTAAAGCCTTTGAATGAGAGGTAACCTATAAGTGAAACCCAACTAAATACTAGAGTAACATCTAGTATATTAGTTCAATGGAAAAATACTTATAGTAATAACTAGTTATACACTAGACAAGTTTGAAGAAAAAATTCTTAGAAACCATTTCAAAGTTAATGTATGCTTGTATGAAGAACAAAAAGGATAGGGTAAACCTTTAATGAATCTATGTCCGATTTGGAAGATATAATTCATACGAGTGCATCTGATTAGATTCACTTATGTAAGTGAAGGAAGTGGGGCCACTTCTGCAAGACTTAAGGCTTGTCTCTAAGTCACTTATGAAATCCAAGAGGTAAACACAAGGTCATAAATGTGTTGGGTTTTCTTAAACTATAAGGGGTATATTATATGTCTATTGAGCAGGATATCACTTTAAGATTTCATAGTTCAAAGCTAACGCTACTAAGAATTCTAATATTTTGTGATACAGACTATATAAAGGTTCAAGTCGAAAGACACCTCAAGAGAGAGAAGGAGGTTAACAAAATAAAATTATAGGATTTTGAAAATGGGGGGAGATTGTTGGATATTTTCAAAATCTGTTATTATATAATAAATATATTATATACTGCATCTATTTCCAAATAATAGGTGTTGGGCTCTATTTTTTACGGAAGCAAACTGAATATTTTAATTATTAACATGCGTGACCATTAGTAAACCGTTACTACGGCTTGGGCTTGGCCAGTAATATGGCTTGTTCCTAATTTTACCATCATATTAGACCATTCACTCCCACTAACAATCAAACATATACTTAAAATACCTTAAAATCATTTCATTTCTTCAATCCAAACGCAATATAAAATCCTACAGAAAGGGTAGGTAAATTGATTTTGTACATCCACCTCTGGATGTAGTGTAAGTGGAACACATGACCACATATATTGAGTTGACTTACCACTTCTTCCCCCTCAAAATCCACTAAGCAAACAAAGCACGATTCATCAACTGCTCTGCAGCTGCCATCTTCATCCTTTCCATATTTTTTTGCTACCACATCGTCAAACCTAGTTGCCACAACTAATGAATTTACCAAGCTATTTATTTCTCTATCAAGGGTACCTACCATCTGCTTTGTGATCATCATGAACAAGAATCCCAGAAGAGCCGCCTTGAGTTGACAAAAAGGAATCCATATGCAAGTGTAAAAGATAATGGTAAAAGTACTGAACACACGAGACTCAGCATGATGATGAAGATCATATGCCAGAAAAATCATTGTAGCTGTAAATTACTGGCTAGTAATAGTATTTTCTTTCTAGTGGGTTACTGTGGTTTAGGATATAAACTAATAATGCTTGAGAGAGAAACGTAACACTGGTAAGAAAAATCTGAGGTAGACGTCCCTTTATAGAGAAACAAAGAAAGAAAATAGCCTGCCATCCGGAGTCGACAACTATTTATAGGGGTGGAACTATGTATATATGGCACCCCCTGAGTTTTGAAAATCCTATGTTGTATATGTTAAATAATTATTGAAGGATCATGCTATTTCATAGAATAAACATTAAATTAAATTAATTATAACATTAATACAATATGTAAGCCCAATAATTACATAAATAGTAGAGGCCGTATAAGGAAATAAAATATTCTAACATTCTCCCACTTGGCCGAAATACTCTTTATATATAAAATATAATGTTTACAATCATTAATTTGGCCAAGCATTAATTTAATATCTATATCTCGTTCAAATAAAAGCACCAATACAAATTAATATAATCTTTATGTTACTATTAACACAAGATCCCCATTAGTTACATAAGTAGTACTTTCATTAAAACAAGAATTGATATTAAGCATAACAAGTATGAACAGAGTTTACATAAGTGGTAATAAATTAAACTCATTCTTATGGTCCAAAACATAACTGTTTGTTCATAAGTTCTCAAGTGTACACAATAAAGAGAATAACAAACCATAAACGTAATGTGAAGTCAAAACAATGAGCGCAAAATTAAGTTGTCTTACATCAAAGTAACTTACTAATTAAGACTACCAATTAAACTCATGCCGGCAACATGCTCTAAAAAAAGTTTGGGTGGTAAGCCTTTCGTAAGTAGATCCGTTAACATATCATGCGTACTGATATACTTAATGATAATATTATGATCTTCAACTCTTTCCCTGATGAATAAGTACTTAGTGTCAAGGTACAGTCCAACACCACTCGAACTTGTGCTGTTGGAAAAACTAACAGCAGAATCATTATCGCAAAATATTTTTAATGGCCTTAAAATGGAATCTACAACGTTAAGTCCTGAAATAAGATTCCTCAACAATACGGCGTGACAAGTAGCATGATAACAAGCCACATATTCTGCCATCATCGTGGAAGTGGTAGTTAACTCCTGCTTATAACTTCTCCACGAAATAGGGCCTCCTGAAAATATAAAGATGTACCCTGATGTAGATTTATTTTCATCTTTACACTTAGCAAAATCAGAATCAGAATAACCAACAACTTCAAGGATATCTATTTTTCTGAATGCAATCATAAAATCCTTAGTGCCCTGTAAGTAGCATAAAACTTTTTTGGCTGCTTTCCAGTGATATAAACCCGGATTTGACTGATAACGTCCAAGCATACCAGTTATATACGTTATATCAGGACGAGTACAAACTTGAGCATACATAAGACTCCCAACCACAGAAGCATAAGGAATAAAATTCATTTGATCACGTTTCAACTGATTTTTAGGACATTGATATGAGCCAAATTTGTCACTCTTAACAACAGGGGCGACAATAGGGGAGCAATTTTGCATGTTGTATTTATTAAGAATTTTATCAATATAAGCTCTTTGGGATAATCATAATATCCCGTGAGACCTGTCTCGATGAATTTCAATACCTATGACATAAGAGGCTTCACCAAGATCCTTTATATCAAAATTTTCAGAAAGAAAACGTTTTGTCTCATACAACATGTCTAAGTTATTACTTGTAAGTAGTATATCATCAACATACAAAACAAGAATACAAATTTACTCCCATCGACCTTCAACTATATGCATTGATCCACTATATCTTTTTTAAAATCAAAATTACTCATCACCTCATAAAACTTAAAATACCATTGTCGAGAGGCCTGTTTTAACCCATGGATGGATTTCTTTAGTCTACATACCATATGTTCCTTGCCTTTAACCAGAAAACCTTCTGGTTATGTCATATAGACTTTCTCATGCAAGTCACCATTAAGGAGTGCAATTTTAACATCAATTTGATGTATCTCCAAATCATATGAGCTACTAGTGTCATGACTATTCTAAATGAATCTTTCCTGGATACTGGAGAGAAAGTTTCATTATAATCCACACCTTCCTTTTGAGTGAAACTCTTGGCAACCAATCGAGCTTTATACCTTTCAACGTTCCCTTTAGGATCTAATTTGGTCTTATAGACCCACTTATACCAACAGGTTTAACACCTTTTAGTAATTCTTCAAGATCTCAAACATTATTAAGCTCCATTGATTTCAACTCATCATTCATGGCATCAAGTCATTGAGTTGATTGAACACTCATAATAGCCTCTTATAGGAAATAGGATCATTAATCTTACTTGAATCATAGTCAATCTCATTAAGATAGATTATAGAATCATCAAAATTAACAGGCTTTCTACGTCTTTCGGACCTATGTAAAAGCTGCACAATTTCAGGAATATGATTTTTAATAATGTGGGTTTCAACATTAGGTGGTAGCTCAGCTATCTCAGGGGCATCATTCGCCTCATCCTCTTGAATTACAGGATAAGGAACATAAATTCCATTTTCTTCAAGATCAATTTTTCTAGGCTCACCACTCTCACTTAAATCACCATTCTCTAAAAACTCTACATGCCTAGTCTCAACAATTCTAGTGGTATGTGAGGGACAGTAAAAAAGAAGACCCTTAGATCTATCAGGATATCCAATGAAATGGCAACTAATAGTTTTAGAGTCAAGTTTCTTTATTTGTGGATTGAAATTTTAGCCCCGACTGAACAGCCCCATACCCGTAAGTATTTTAAACTAGGTTTCTTACCCGTCCAAATTTCATAAGAAGTCTTAGGGACAGATTTGCTAGGAACCTAGTTTAAAATATGAACAGTTGTTTTTAATGCCTCAGTCCACAAAAATATAGGTAAGCTGGAATTGCATAACATATTACGTACCATATCCATAAGGGTACGATTCTGCGTCTCAGTTACACCATTTTGCTACGGTGTACCAGGCATTTTATACTGAGTAACGATGCCATTTTCTTGATAAAATGAGGCAGACCAGGACTATGACCTGTATCGGAGTGTTTACCATAGTACTCTCTGTCTCTATCTAATCTCACTACTTTAATTTTTCGGTCAAGTTAATTTTCAACTTCATCATTGAAATTTTTAAACATATTTAGTGATTCAGATTTTTCATTAATCAGGTAAACATAAGTATAGCGATAATAGTCATCAATGAACGTAATGAAAGATTTGTGTCCACCAATTCCAGGAGAAAATTGTCCACATATATCAGTGTGAATCACCTCAAGGAGTGCACCACTTCTAGTGGCTCCTTTCTTACTACCTTTCATAAATTTTCCTTTCATACATTTAATACAATGGTCAAAATTAGAGAAATCTAGTGAATGGAGAATTTCATCCTTTATAAGATGTTGCATTCTGTCTTTTGAAATATGGCATAAACGTTGATGCCACAATTTTGAAGAATTCTCATTATCTAGTTTTCTCTTATTTCCTCTTTTAAAGGTATTTTCTATCACATTCATTGTTAACAATGATTAAGCAAAGACATTATCCAAATTCAACTTATAGAGGTTTCTCTCTAAAGAGCCAGAACCAACAACATGAGAGTAATGATAAATAATTATTTTATTATTCCCAAACTTAAACGAAAAACCATTAACATCAAGTTTAAATACAAAAATTAAATTTCGTGTCATACTGGGAACATAAAGAGTATCATATAAATACAAAATAAAACCACTCTTCAAAACTAAAGAGAGAGTTCCTACAACTTCAACTTATATAGACTCCCTATTGCCAACTTTAATGGTTCTTTCCACCTTTTGGAGTGTCTTCTTTGAAAGAAATCCCTGCAATGAATTCGTAATGTGAACCATATAACTAGTGTCAAACCACCATGTTTTAAAAGGAACGTCAATTAAAAATGATTCATAAGTCATATAATTGAAGGACATGCCTTTCTTTTCAAGTTATTCTCTGAACTTAGGACAGTCTTTCTGAATATGTCCTTGTTTCTTACAGAAGTGACATTTAGGGCTTGCCTCATATTTGTTACCTGAATAATTTACCTTATTTATTTTGGTAGAAATTGGCTTATCTTTATTTTTAAAACTTTTGCCATTTTTATGAGCCTTCTTCTTATGGAATCTAGTGGTAGTCAAATGAGCAACATTAGGTTTTTCAACCTTAAGCCTTTCTTCCTCTTATACGCATATGGCGATCAACTCGCTCATCTTCCATTTTTCTTTTTACGTGTTATAATTGATCTTAAATGAATCAAACTGTGCAGGAAGAGAAGTCATAATGAAGTAAACGAGAAAACCCTCAGAAATCTCAATGTCCATACCCTTTAATTTAAAGGCAGTATCATTCATCATCATAATGTGCTCGCGCCCTCCACTAACCCCATCATACTTGTTGGTGCGCATTTTCAAAATAAGGGTACTTGCATGAGTTTTAGAATATCCCTTAAATTGTTCCTCGACTGATGCTAAATACTCTTTGGCATTCTTAGAGTCAGGAATGGCTCCTCGAATAACTGTCGTGATAGAGTTTTTCATAATCATAAGGGACATGCGGTTGGATCGCTCCCACTTTTCATAAATAGTTTTTTGCTCATTTAAGCTTGTAGTTGTAAGTGGAACAGGAGGATCCACTCGTAATGCATAGTCCAAAATCCATAACGCCGTGAACAATTTTCACTTGCTCTTTTTAAACAATAAAATTAATCTCATTCAATGCTTCAATTCCAGAGAAATATCCAGAAATAGTAGTAGGAGTCAATGCTGAAACATGATCAAGCTCATCAGTATGCTTACAAAAAACTAAAAGAAATCCACAATGTACAATGATAATTAATAATTAATCATAATAAGAAACCAACTGTAGGGCAAACAATTTGTTATATAAAATCTATTTACGACACCTAAAATAGATTTTAATGAGATGTTGGTGCATAATTATCAATATTTCGTTGTTCCAATTAATAATATGCTAATAACATTCCCATAAAATAATGCACAACACATTTATCCACACATCACCGTTGAGCAGAAACGAAATAAACATATTACTTATCTAATAAAATTTCATTTAATAAATTCTAATTCTAATTTTTTCATTGTGTAAAATTAAAATTTGCATCTATTAAATGTAATATTATGTGACTTTTTCTAATCTTTAATTTTTTTAATTAATAACCCTCCGTTGGACTGATTATTAATTTTCACAATAAAAGAGTCACTTATACATGTAAATTATTATAATCAAACTCAATTTTCTTTAAATAACACATTAATCAAGTTTGAAAATTCACATTATTTATAATTTCCATTTAGTAACTTAAAAGCCCTAATAATATTTCATTTTCCAAAATCTTAAATTACGATATAAAGTTATGAACATGAATTAATTATAAACTTCATACATTGTAAACGAAAATGATGCAATAAACTTTATGCATTGTAGTAAACTAACATAATAAATATGTGGGGTGCACCACTAGTGACAATATATAATGTGATGCAATATATATCAACACCATCATGATACCATAGTACAAATAATATTATCTAAACATAATAAGTAATAAATCATTATGTACAATTTTAATATTTATGTCTAATACATAGATATATAGCAATATTTTAATCAGTAAGCACCAGCATCCAGCTTTAATCATGATCAACATCAAAATACAGATAAAAAGTTTCAATAGCAAAATTCATGCATAGCAGTAACAGCGAAACAATAGTGTTGGTGCCAAAACATATATATCAAAATAATGGATTACGAAAATTAAAACAAAAAGAATTGCCAAGCATCATAATGTAATTTTATTTATTCTATGTAATAGCATAACCATGCTTTGATACCAAATGTTAAATAATTATTGAAGGATCATGTTATTTCATAAAATAAACATTAAATTAAATTAATCATAACATTAATTACTTACATGAATTGAGAGAAGACATCTTGTATGTATCACGTTTCTGTTGCGCTTAAGGGTGAAAGTCTTCGATTGCCTTTCTCAATCTTAGGATGGATGTGGGTGTGTATAAAAATTCTTAAGACGACAACTGGGGCCAAACCCTAATTATTTTATTTATAAAATAGCTAAGGGTCAAAATCGTCCATCAAGATTATGAAACTCTAGTGCCCATTATGCAAAATAACATCAGTAATATTATTTATGAATCACATAATTACCAAGCCCATAAATAAATTAATTAAATTAATACAATATGTAAACCCAATAATTATATAAATAGTAGAGGCCACATAAGAAAGTAAAATATTCTAACTATATATAATTAAGTATATGTTATATATATTTGAACTTTGGCACCCTTTATAAAAATATAAAAGTAAAAAATGATTTAGACTTTACGTGTTCTATATATTTTCAACTATGAATATGATCAAAACTAAGCTTCGATTTAAGATGGAGGATAATTTTTTTTATATGTATATAATTTTGGCACCCCCTAAAATAAAATCCTGACTCCACTCTTGAGTCGTCTATTTCTTTGCCAAGGCCAAAGAAAAGCATTAGTTTCAGTGTTTCACCCATGATTTTTAGACTCGGACCAGTCATCGAATCAAAAAAATTATTAAGTGAATGGGTCAGTGGTCTAACTAGTGGTCGGACCATTATTGAACTGGGGACGTCATTAATATGTAATAAATAATAAATATATTAATTATTGTTATATATTATATATAATATTTAGTAAATATGTAAAATTAATCAATTTATCTATACAAAAAAAAAACCTATTTGTACAATGTTTACTTTATACAATTCAAATAAATACTAAATTTATATAAAAAGAAAGATATTAAATCATGATTATAACTCAAAACTCAAGACTCAAGAGTGATAAAAAATCAAATACAAATGAACATAAATATCTCTAGGATACATTCAATCAAATTCGGTAAAAATAAATAAATATATTTGTACAATATTTACTTTATACAATTCAAATAAAAGATACATTTAATCAAATTCAAATGCTTAAATTATTATTTTTTTTAAAAAAAAATGTTTAAAAAAAATGTAAGGAACCAGTTACCAAGTTACTGAGTCAACCGGTCCAACCGCTAGGTCACCGAATTTGACCGATTTTTGATTAAAATTGGTTTTTAGACTTGAACCAGATCGAAAGGCTGACCGATTATAATTTTCTTCAGTCGGATCGACAGTCCGATCCGAATTTAAAAATCATGGTTTCACCATCCACTAGTTAACCATTGACTTTCGGTTGCTGAATTAAAATTCCTTCTCTTTTTCTTTTTCTTTTTTTTTCATTTTTTTTTTGTTGGGTGTGTCAGTGATCCTCGACTAAATTATAACAACTGAGGGGTTTGGAAATTCAATAATTCTGTATATCTGCAGCCTAGAATTTAAGGCCGACGACCCACACTTCCTCCTCACGCAATGCGACTGCATATATTGCTATATATGTTGTACTTTTAGTTAGGTACTTGAATATTTTTTCATATTAACCGTAATGTACGTATGCCTTCTAAAATATTTAGACAGTACATACAGAGTGGCCATTGAAAGTTAATTTTGCATTTAAATTAAACCTCTAAGTTTTAGACTCACTCAAAATTTGATAATTATTGTGGATGAGACGATTTATTATTTGTGTTTGTACGATGTATCCCTAGCTCCTGTGGGATCCTCACATTTTTTTTCACTTGCCCTCTACATTAATTAATTTAAATCTCCACCGTCCATGAAGGACTAGTTTATATTTCTAGCCTTTCATTTGACTCGTAAATTACTCAAGTAAATTAAAATTAATTGGGCGCCAACTGTAAAAGTGAGTCACCTTTCGAGTTTAGGGGGTGTTTGATAAAAATTAAATAAAATAATTCTGAATGTTTAAGTAATCTGAATAAATTAAATTTCTGAATACTGAATGAAAAAAAATTATTTAATAAGTTACATATTTAAAATATGTGATCTAAAAATGGCAAGTCTCGCCTTCTAAGTTGTAAATTGTGCAAATAATTATACTTCTTCATAATCTGTATAACTACTACTTTTGTACCAAGTACAAACTTGTTGACTTTATTTTCGTCAAGACTACTAAATCTCTATTTTTCTCTCGAAATTTCACTTCAAATGAAATGTGTGAGAATCTTCGCCTCTAACTTCTCCCATCTTCTTCGTGATCGGAAATGGCTTGGTGATAAAGATATTCAACGCAAGAGGTAGGCATTCACTATTAAACACATAGGGGAGGTAGAGAGAGAGATATCGAGAGAAAAGTATTCGCAACAAAGAGCTATTAAAAAAAATTATATTTTTACATAAATCTCTCTTATATAAATGTAGACTCACTCAATACATATGTGAGAATTTTTTTATAAAAATATTATTTTTTCTCATGTAAAATATTAGTTCCCGGAGTAATAGAAGAAGAAATTCATGTAAATAACTAAAACAAAGTATGACCTTCGGGGAAAAAGAAAAAAAAAAAGAGGCAATCAAGATTAGTCTAGTGATTCTTAACTTTGAGTGTTAAATTTTACTAATGTGAACATTTTTATACACGCAAGTGCACAATTCTGTTGAAAGACTCCGGCAACAATAGGTCAAACTTGTTTAGTATATTTTTTTCTGTATTAAGTATTTAATTTAAGATAATTCAAAATAAATTTTGACATGATGTCAACTAAAACTAAAAAAAAAGTTAAGCAATAATTAAGAATGATAATAACAAGAAAATAATCTTGGAATGACTTACGTACATAACAAGTAACCACTTCTCTTCTTATAACTTAAACTATGCCACCACCTAATTACATGGTTGATTATGGTGGATATTTTGCAAATCATTCTATAATTTTTATCTCTTGATTTGAGAGTGTTTTTCACATAAAATTTGATATAATTTGCTTGATTTATTCTCATTTAATTTTGTACAATTATATTTTTGCATTTGATATTAATTTGGTAAAAATCTATTTGTTTGAAAATTACAAGTATTATTTGATATTTAATTTATCAAAGACGGTTATATAATTTGGATTTTTTTTCCAACGGGAACAGCACGTCTAACATTTCAGCTGACTAAATACAATGAAAGTCATGTTTTGGGGGGATATAACATGTCGTAGGAGTGAAAAAAACTGAAATCACGCCTTATAACTAATGTTTTCTCACATTTGATAGACAACAATAAAAAATTTAATTCTATTGAGAACAATGAACAGAACAGATTCTCCAAGAATAATAACAAACAATTATGTCTGTAAAAACAGAAGACAACCAGCTAGAAAGCATCTGCTGCTGCTACTTGGGTTCCACTTTTGCGGAGATAGTGTATCCACCACTGTACTCAAACGCATCACTATCGTTGACATCCTTTTTAGGCAATGCATCAATATTGTAAGGATGCTTAGGAGGAACACCTCCTAATTTTGTAGATCCGAAATCCGTGGCAGATGAGGATGCAGAAGAAGTAGAGTTTGTGTTTAATCCATCATTCTGCAGAATTGTTTCTAGTGCCTTCACCACTTCACTCATAGTTGGACGATCAGCCGCTGATTCTTCAACACACTGCAGTGCTAACTCCAGAAACCTCCCAAACCCTGTAAGATTTGTCATGTTTTTAATGGATGGATCCATTATCTCTTTCAATCCAAATTTCTCTACATCATTACGATCCATTGCCATTTTGACTTCCCGGACAATGTACTTTCCTTTCTCAATTGGTTGCTTAGCACTTACTAGTTCAAGCATAACCACACCAAAGCTATATACATCACTCTTCTCAGTTAATTGTTGACTCATGTAATATTCGGGATCTAGATAACCCTGCATGCAATGATATGGAATTAATATTAGAATATTCACTTGTCCAAGTTTACTTAAGCTCAGATGTTGCGCCAGTTTATTTCAGTTCTCTATTGCTTTCGGTAGTAACACTAGAGTAGCATATTCATTCTACATAAGAAAATCCCTAAAGAATTTGATGCAATTCTTCAAGCGTTTCATGGACAGGAGTAAATTTGAAATAGCATGCAGCTAAAGCATCCTGGTAAGATGTACGTTTGCCAAAAAAATAATAAGCCTTGGAAATAAAAAAATTACTTAAGGGGAACAAAGCCAGTATAATGAGGCATTTCTGGTACGTAGCCCAAAAGAAAGCACTCCTTTGATTTGGGTAGGATGGTGTCACATTACACTACCATTGCTACCATTTGGATGAATGGAATTGGTGAAAGAATGGAATAGTGAGTGGAATGATTCATTTCATTCCTAACGGGAACGAGTGATTCCATACCAATAAAACAACCGAACACAATTTTTTTTATTCTATGAGAATAAGTCATTCTATTTCTACCTTGATTCCTACAATCTAAACATAGCATAATAGTAGCTGATGCTTCCTGGACTTGAAAGATCAGGCTTGTGAAGTTGAGAGGGCTGGCATGCCGTGGGACTAAATTAATGCTGACACATGCAATGGCAAGAAGACATGGTTGATTGGACCATTGGTATCCAAAAGGGCTTATATAATATAGATATGGTTAAAACCTTTGGCGGGTTCAGATGATGCAGCTAGCTGAATGCCGAATTTCACTGTAAATTAGTCATCAGGTTCCACACCTTCTAGATCTGTGGAACTCGTGCCACTCAGAAATGCAAAAATGCCCTGATATTGTAGATTGAGAGTCAAAGATAAACTAAAAGAATGGGCTGCAACTGATGAAGATGTTTGTGTTGCAGTGCAGTCGAGGGAGAATAGTGAAGGACTTACTTTTCCAATGCCATTATGCAGCTAAAGGGGAGGAATGCCTTGGTAGATGCCTGGTGGATAGGCAAGGTTTGGGCAGGAATAATGGCTTAAGTAAGGCTGAGCGACAATTTAAAGGGAAAAGTTTGTAAATGGAATCAGAAGAATACTGATTTAGCAGCCTCAAAAGCTTATCCAAAAGCCATACCAAAAAAGGTTCATTGAAGTCTTCGTCCTCTTTAAGGGAAAAACATTTTCAATTATAACTAAACATATGCTCATCTCCTGAGAAGCATGGATATGAGCTAGGGGACACGATATTTTCTCAAAAAACAAGATACAATATGTTGGGGGAAATGTTGAATTTATGTATATATATTTTTAATAAAATAAATGTATAAAAAAATTTAGTTGTTTTAATAAAAAGTATGATAAATCAAGCAAAATATTGGAGAACACTTGCACCATAAACATCTCCAAGGCTAATAACTACTAAGATTATAACATGTAGCTCTAAAAGAGAACATAATCTACAAGAGATAAGCAAGCAAGTGGTTAACTTCAAACTTTAAGTTCAATGAAAACTATCATAACGTATCTAGAAGTATGAAATACATATCCAGACGTATCCTTGGAGTGTCGGTGTCTGAGTGTCCGACATATATCCAACACATCCCACACTCAAAGTTCTCTCTCCTACAACTAATGAATTGCTACCAGCCTCAATACCACTCTCTCTCTTCATCTTCCTATACTGAATCTTTGATTCGAAGCCAACCCAAACTCTTTGATTTGAAAATTTTCTTCCAAAGCTAATTCACATACCCTTTCTCTCTTTGTTTTACAATTTTTAGGAGTATTTTATGTTATGCACCAAAGTTGTTTGATAAACTGGGAACTGGCATATATCCACATAGTAAAATTGTTATTTCGACTGTTAAAGTAAATTTACATCACAATTTGAATTTTAGGATTCCACAACTCAAATGATACTCTTTTTATGGGATGGAGGGACTAATTTCCAACAAAAAAAAGACCTTTTGTAATGCTAGAAGTAGCTGGTTCAGTAATACTCACCAATGTGCCTTTAACTTGAGTAGAAACGTGTCCTTTTCCACTATCTGAGACTAACTTAGACAAGCCAAAATCTGCAACCTTTGCTGTTAGATTTTCATCCAACAGTATGTTGGTGGATTTCACATCTCTATGGATTATTGGAGGATTCGCGAGATCATGTAGATAAGCTAGTCCCCTGGCTGAACCCAGAGCAATGCGTAGTCTCCTCTTCCAGTCTAGATGAATGCCCGATTTTGCTGTAGTGCACAATACATAAAATAATAATAATAATAATAATAATAATAATAATAATAATAATAATAATAATAAAATATTAAAAAAATGAGTACTAAAATGTTACAAGAGGAGGTATGGGATGAGGGTCACCAAAGGTGCTAAATCACATTTATTTTAAGAAATATATTCCTGAAAGTTATGAAGTAAACTAATTATAAAAAGATCTTTGTCCTGAAAGGAACATGGACAGGAATTACGTTAACCGAATTTGTGTGCCAGTGTTACTTTCTTATCAACATTTTAAAAAGGTTTCAATTAGACTTTGAGAAAAAATAATTTAAGTTAAAATCCATATATTTTTTAAAAATTTCCATCACTGCAATGATTGTTGATATGTCAAAAAGTCCAGCAGCAATGTGTTTTAAGGTGGAAATTTGAGCGAAGTTTAGGTATAGCTAATGTCTCGGTCTCTTGATTTGAAAAACTGAAAAAGCGTCTGGATTTACAGATGGGCAAGTCAACGAACAGTCCTATTTATTGCTAATAAAACATAATTTATTTATTGCTAATAAAACATAATTGATTATTATTGCGAGTAGGACACAATAGCATATTCTATAAATTAATACAAAGACATGGGTAATTGAATGATGTGTCTACTCACAACAAAACTCGACATGTTTATAAATTTTTCCGGCAAACGAATGCCTAACACTATCTACCATTTGGAGTGAAAGTAAGCTTACCTGACAAGCTCTCCCTAAGAGTTCCATTCGGCATGAACTCATAAACCAGCATCTGTTCTCCTTGTTCAAAACAGAAGCCCACAAGACCAACAAGGTTCTTGTGATGAACTCGTGAAAGCAACTCAATTTCAGTCTTGAACTCAAGCCCACCTTGCATAGAACCTTGCTGAGCTCTTTTGATTGCGACAAGTTGCCCGCTGGGGAGCATTCCTCTGTAGACCTTATTTATGAAATAAGAAAAACAGATGAAAAAAATAAGTTCCAGCCTCAAAAACATAAATTTGTCCAACTAGGACTTTGACTTGACGGTATACCTTGCCATAGCCTCCAGACCCAATCTCATTAATTTCAGAGAAGTTTTTGGTGCATTTCTTGAGCTCATCATAAGAGAACCATCTAGCTCCCTTTAATTGTGGTGCACCTCCACTGTCTTTGCCACTAGGAGCCCAAGATGCTGAATGACAGAAGCTTAAGGAAATGAGCAATCAAATTAAATGCTCAACTATATTGATCTTCGAATACAACAAATGCAATATTAATTAGAGCAGTTTTCACAATCGGACAGACTGAGAATTACCAAATGGTTTACTTAATCCAATGGCCCTTTCAGCAAGTCTTTTTTGCCGAATAGCATATATCCCTAGTCCAACCAGCACCAGGACCAGAATGGCGCAGCCACTCGATATTCCCGCAATCACACTCGAGCTTATAGATGTTGCCCCATGTTCGCCTGAACCATTTTTGTAACTTTTAAGTAATTTCTCCACTCATTCCCTGGATGCCCCATAAAACAAGTTTTTATAGGAACACATTCATCTATATCTATATCTATCTATATATATATATACCTGGGAACATATAAGGAGATGCTAGAAAATAATAGGGCCCAAACTCGTGAGGAGGCTTGTAAGTTTGATTACTAAAAGCAAAACCAATCCTCTGAATCTCAGACCTATTAAAATATTTTCCAGTTGACGGAAAGAGCTCCAGGTACACCTGAAGATAGTCATCCATGTTGAAGAATGGGTTATCCAAAGAAACCGAACCTGGAGTGAGGCCCAATTTCATCCACAGACTCATTTCCAAAGAATGAAACGTATTAACATTAGACAGTTCCCTGAAAGAGGGTCCTCTGAAGTACAATGTCCCTTCATATGGATAGGCACAGTCACAACTCTGAGGGTTGAGCTTCTGACCAGAAACACATGATTTTCTGCCACAATTAGCTACACTGGTAGAGTATGGCTTTGAGGTTTGTTGTTGAAGCTGACAGAACTCCGTACTTGCGAGAGTATTGGTGCATACAGGGTTTCCAATCAACCTAAAGAATCAGACATACAGAATGAAAGGTTGGATGAAATATACTTTATCGTTTACATGGGATGGATTGTTAGGAGTCATGAACACTCACATTAATGTATTTTTGTATCCAGAAGAACCTAGTGTTACTGAGGATATCTGGTTGTTCTGCAAGTCAACAAGCTGCAGTTGTTGGCTGATGCTGCTACTCATATTTAATGCATCGAATGCATTGTTTCTCAGTTTCCTGTGACAAATTATTTAAGAGAATTAGCATTTTGATTTTCCTCCTTTTTATGGATTACATATAGAACTGCAAATGGCCTGTTAGTGTTATATTTGAGCTTACACTTGTTGTATTTGTGGGAAATTAAAAAGTTGTTGTGGCACCGGCCCTTGAAGCGACCCATATTCAACAACCCTGAGCATCGCACCAGAACTCCACATAAGATGGATCAACAGTTTATACAAAGAATAATTTTATGTAAACTAACCAAGAAAAAAAAAAGTACATGAGTCCTACTATTTAAATTAGTGATAAAGTTTAGATGTGCACAACAGTTGAGAGAAAAAAGTATGTGAGTCCCACTATTGAATTAGTGATAAAGTTTCTGAATTGGATCCATGTACTGTTTCTCTCTATTAGGGCACATAAAAATCCTCTTAAACAAATTCTCAAATTTCACATCAGACTATTACTGAAGACTCACAAAGTTGTAAGCGATGGTAAAGTTGAGAACCATGCTGGAGCTTCTGATTCTTGAAAGGAGTTGTTGCTCAAGTCTCTGCATAGAAGAACCACATCAAAAAAAAAATTCTCTAACAAAGACGCAGATTGTGAGTGAAATTTGATTCCATTAATTTCACATGTAATGTCGTACACATAATTGAGGGAATCCATTCCAGCCAAGTCTGGTAAAGGGCCAGAGAGGTTGTTGTGGGCTAAGTTGCTGCAACAAAAGGTAAGAGAATGAGATAATACATTCCAGTCAACGTTAAATTTTACATTGGACTCAAAAGTACTCACAATTCAACGACATTTGTGAGGTTGTTGAGGTTTAATGGGACATCATCTGTCAGAGCATTCCTATCTAGCCGACTGTTACACATGAAATAATGTGTGATAAAGCGGAATTTATCTAAAAGGATGGATGAGCTAGTTTAAGGTGGCAAAGATCACTCACAGAACTTCAAGTGTCTGAACGTATCCAATTGTGTTAGGAATTTTCCCTGATAACTGGTTTCCGTCAAACAGCCTGTCATAAGCACAGGGAGTTAGAATAGGATATATTACCAAAGATAAAATAAGTACCCGTCCCTAGATAATTGAGTCTCAACTCCCAACTTACACGTGTATTAGTACCATCTCAGAGCTGAAAAGTTTGCTAGGAATTGATCCAGAAAGCTGGTTTTTGTTGAAATGGCTGCAAATGCATATATAAATTGGACAGTATGCGGCTTTGAGCAATAATGACAAGTTTCGAACAATACAAAGGAATGTGGATTGAAAACTACTAGTATGAGTAAACCAATAAATACTACTCACAAGTGTTTTGCATTTTTAAGGAGGTCCAAGCCTGGGACAGTTGACGTTGAAACGGGGAGAGATCCTGTAAACTGATTATCTGCCATGTCTAACCAGTAGAGTTTGGAGAGATTACCCAAAGAAGGAGGAATTCCCCCAGTGAAGTTGTTAGAATTCAGAGCCCTGCCAAAGAAAAGTAGTGGATCTATAGTCAAGATGATCACTCCTATTATGGGAGTATAATTCTATTATGAGTGAAGACCATTATTTTTATCAAAGACTTCATAGCAGTTCTTACAAGAAGGATAGCTCTGAAAGAGTTCCCAGTTCAGTTGGAATAGCACCAGTGAAGCCACAGCCAGCCAGAATTCTGAAAGTATATTATAATATACATAACAAAAGAAAAATATGCTGATTATACAGTAATATGTATTGGAGATATACAGACACATGCGTATTTCAAACTGGAATCAGGATGAATGAAATGGAATGAAAAACATAGATAAGCACAAGAATTTTAGTACACGGAAGCTGGACACTTACAATATATTCAGATTTTTCAAATCTCCCAACCGCGGAGAGAGGGAACCTGTCAGGCCTTTGTTGAATGATAGGTCCCTGCAACAGAGACATGTACATATAATTATCTACTGAACAAGTTTGCACCTTTAATTTCTCGAAACAGTTATGTAAGGGCTGTTTTGTTTGGTGATATATATATATATATATATATATATGATGCAGCCTTAATTACTTGTCTCTGCTAACGCTAGTTGCATGCCTAGCTCAGAGCAAAGAGTAACAGAAGTACTTACAAGGATATCAATTCACTGAGTCCCCCAATGTCACCATTTAGTTTGCCCATGAGTCCCATAGTTGATAAGCCCCTAATTATACATATTATAAAGGTATTTGTAATGAATTTAACACAGATTTATGCAATTAAAGCTGATGATCATTATATATATATATATATATATATATATATATATATATATATATATATATATATATTAGATACTCACAGTGAAGTCACCCTTGACTTATCGCAGGTGATGCCTTCCCAGGAGTCTCCGCAAGGATCATCCGACTTCGCCCAGCTTGGTGGGGTGTTTTGCCACTGATCCTTCAAAGATCTGAGTACTGCAACTGTACCAAACCACCATATATGTAATCTTTACTTTTAGCACCCAAGTTCACCTTTACACCCATAGGTTAAAATTTGTAAAATGCAAAAGTACCCGTCTTTTATAGAAATCGAATATGTTGTTCCAATACGATTTTGTATAAGGAGGTTAAATAATGACGATTAACTAAAGGATGATAGATAAATCCAACTATTTCATAATAATCTGATTAATCTCCATGACCTTGAGTTTTATCCCGATTAAACACTCCTCCCCCTTGAGACGTCTTCAAAAACATCTTATATTTTGGAAACTTAGACTACTCTATTTTATTATTTTTTCTAAAAAATGGGAGATAGGAAAGCTATTCCAGCCTACTCTGCCACACCCATGAGGGAGACCCGAAACTCGAGGATACTCCACATAGACCCAGGTTTTGAGTGAGGCAAACGACCCACTAACCTCTAGCCGATAGACCAATAGCTGATGGCGTTTGGACTTGTTAATGGCTTCTTTGTGACTTTTAATTTGGAGGGAAGAGAAAGTATGACAAGGAAAAGTTCTCTTTCCAAAACAAAAGTCATAAACACAAGAGAAAAGAACTGAGAGCGTTTTGAAATTTATATTACCGTCGCGAGGGTCCGTAACAGAGGAGATCACATGAGCCAGTGCAGGGAAAATCAGAAAGAACAGCAGCCGGATGGCTGCCATGGCCGGCAATTGAGATATCCCTGTTGATACACTAGTATTTGATTTCTCCCACGCTCGCTGTGCTTGTTTTCTGTGGCCGACCGCCCATTACTGGAATGCTACCTACCTATCTGTTGCTCTTAAGTCGATTGTGTGTATGATGCGATCAAAATCATTGCTGCCAACGACTGATAGAGAAAGAGAGAGATCTAACTACCACTAGCGGAGCTAACTGCCACTTGTTTCGTCTTAGAGGATGCTTTGAAGGAGAGTAACGAAAAACAGAATAAACAGAGGGCTGAAATCAAGGGGGAAAAAAGGGTAGGAGTAATTAGAACTGGCCTGCTTTCTTTAATGTAACTTGCTTCTTACTTTTAATGATTAGACTTGTCTTAAAAGCCAATCAAACTCCTAATATTACCGTTACTGCTCAAAATAATCATCATCATATTTTAGTTTTGCCCATTCTTCAAGTCTTACCGCAACAATCATAACAAATATTAACTGACTACTCACATTTTACCTTTCCCTCTGCCGGCCAACCCACTTCGAGAGGGGGGGGGGGGGGGGGGGGGGGGGGAGCGACAACGAGCTAAATGACAGGGTGTCTTTCTTTTCTTTTCTTTAATAGTCCGTCTCAAATTCATATTCTGTAATTAGCGTGTCATTCTTGTTATCTTATTGATCTTTGCAATGAAATAGCCATCTTATAACAAGAAAGAAAGAGTCTTTCCATGTGTTGTATTCAACGGCATTGTTTATTTATTTTTATATATCAAAGATTGTGTCAAATCAATCCATTTTATATGGGTACCCAATCAACAGACGCATCCGTCATCTCAATTTGTACGAAAATTTTGTGAAGATTTACTGTTAATCTTATTTGAAAAGAGCATCACAAAATTAACAACAACAAAAAAGTGCATCACAAAAAACATAACGTTTCACTTTTGGGACAAGCGGCAAAATCTTTGTGCCTAATTACGAAACCTTGAATCCATGAGTAATAAAACTATTTTCAAAATTCAGTAAGGATAGTGTTGGGATGTAAATATTTGGATAAGTTAGGTAAAGGAATAAGGATAATTTATTTTATGAGATTTTGGACGATAAAGTATTACCTAAAAATATCTCCACATTAGTTAAATATTATATTTGAGAGAGACGGTCATAGATATACTTTATATACAAAACATAAGAGAAAAGGATGTTTTATGATTATCTTAAAGTGAGCATACAAAGACACACATCACAGAGAAGAGACAGAGCATTATTACACAAACAAATACACCAAACATTAGACCCAAATGTATAGTTTAACTCAAATATTCTATCTTGATCACTCTCCGACACAGGTCGATATACGTCGGTCTGTGTACAGATGAGTATTTTTCTTGTGATAGCTTTGTAACAATTCCAATATCTTTATAGTAGATTTCAGATATCTTTCTCCCGTGATTTTTTTTCAATTTGGGTTTCCACGCAAAATCATTGTGTTATTAATTATTGTTTTTACTTGATCAAACATCTTTCATTCCAGTATATATTTTGGTCCTTCATTGGTAACGCATTTTGTTCCTTATTTTGGTGATATATTGAGAATCCAAAATTACGCTAAAAGGAGTGTTTTTTGGTTGGGCAATTTTGTGGTTGACAGTTTTAGGGTTTTGTCAGTTTTGTGGTTGGCCAATTTTGTGATCGACAATTTTGGGTTGACCAGTTTTGGCCTCGGACAGTTGTGGGGTTTAGCCAGTTTTGGGCGCCACAGTTTTGTAGTCGGCAATTTTGTGATTCTTCAACTTTATGGTGGACAGTTTTGGGATTTGGCCAAGTTTTGTAGTTGGCCAATTTTGTGCTTGGCAGTTTTAGGGTTGGCCAGTTTTGGCCTCGGTAGTTTTGTGTTTGGCCAATTTTGTGATCGGCAATTTTGGGGTTAGCAGTTTTGGCCCCGATAGTTTAGCTTTAGCCTCTTCCTCGGCAGTTTTGTGGTTGGTCAATTTTGTGGTTGACAGTTTTGAGGTTTAACCAATTTTGTGATCGCCAGTTTTGGGTTTGCCCAGTTTTGGCCTCAGTAGTTTTGGGCTCAATAGTTTTGTGGTTGTCAGTTTTGGAGTTGGCAAATTTTATGGTCCACAGTTTTAAAGTTTAGCCAATTTTGTAGTTGATCAATTTTGTGATGGATAATTTTGGGTTGGCCAATTTTGGCCTTGGCAATTTTGCTTTGACCTCGGCAATTTGGCTTTGGTCTCTACCTTGGCAATTTTGTGTTGGCCAATTTTGTGATTGACAGTTTTGGGGTTTAACCAGTTTTGGGTTCTGTAATTTGGCTTTGGCCTCTACCTCAGCAGTTTTGTGGTTGGCCAATTTTGTGATTGACAGTTTTGAGGTGTGACCAGTTTTGGGTGGGGCAGTTTTGTGGTCATTAATTTTATGGTCGACATTTTTAGGGTTTGGCCAATTTTGTAATCGACAGTTTTAGGGTTGGCCAGTTTGGCTTTGGCCTCTACCTCGACTGTTTTGTGGTTGGAAAATTTTGTGATCGACAGTTTTTGGGTTTGACCAGTTTTGGGCGTGACAGTTTTGTGGTCATTAATTTTGTGGTTAACTAATTTTGTGCTCAACAATTTTAGGGTTTGGCGAGTGTTGTGGTTACCCAATTTTGTGATTGATAGTTTTGGGGTTAACCAGTATTGTTGAAGCCTAAAACCGTCGATCACAAAAAGAGGCCAAAGCCAAATTCCCAAGCCCAAAACTGGCCAACCCCAAAATTGTCGACCACAAAATTGGCCAACCAAAAAACTGCCGAGGGCAAAACTGAACAACTCCAAAACTGTAAATCACAAAATTGGCCAATCACAAACCTGCCCAAATTCCAAAACTGCATACCACAAAATCGGCCAACCACAAAACTGGCCAAACCCCAAAATTGTCGACCACAAAATCAGTCAACCATAAAACTACCGAGGTAGAGGCCAAGACCAAACTAATGAGGCCAACTCCAAAACTGTCAATCACAAAACTTGCCAAACCACAAAATTGTCAACTACAACATTTGCCAATCACAAAACTGCCGACCACAAAACTGGCCAGAGCCCAAAACTGTCGATCACAAAATTGTTCAACCACAAACTTGTCGAGATAAAGGTCAAAGCCAAACTATCGAAGCCAAAACTGGTCAACTCCAAAATTATCGACTACAAAATTGGTCAACCACAAAACTAGCCAAACCCTAAAACTGTCGACCACAAAATTGGTCAACTACAAAGCTGACGATCACAAAACTTTCGAGCCCAACATTGCTAAGGCCAACCCCAAAACTACCGACCACAAAATTGGTCAAAACTGGCTAAGGCTAATTCCAAAACTACCGACCACAAAACTGTCGACCTCAAAATTGGTCAACCACAAAACTGTCGAAAAAGAGACCAAAGCCAAGGACAACCTTAAAACTACCAATCATAAAATTAGTCAACCACAAAACTACCGAGGTAGAGGCCTAGGCCAAATTGCTGAGGTCAAAACTAGTCAATCCCAAAACTGTCAATCACAAAAATAGCCAACTACAAAATTGGTCAAACCCCAAAACTGTGTTGGTCAACCACAAAACTGGGCAAATTCCAAACCTGTCAACCGTAAAAACTGTCGATCACAAAATAGGCCAACCACAAAACTACCGAGGTAGAGGCTGAAGCCAAACTATCGAGGCCAAAACATGTTAACCCTAAAACTGTCGACCACAAAATTAGTCAACTACAACACTAGCCAAAATCCCAAAATCGTCGACCACAAAATTGGCCAACTCCAAAACTAACGATCACAAAAGTGTCAAGCCCCAAACTGCTAAGGTCAACTGTCCATCACAAAATTCGCCAACCACAAAACTGGCAAGAGGCCAAAGTCAAACTGTCGAGCTCAAAATTGGACAGCCCAAAACTGCCGACTACAAAATTGGTAAACTACAAAACTGCCGAGACAGAGGCCAAGGCCAAAACTGGCCTACCCCAAAACTCCCAATCAAAAAATTGGCCAACCATAAAATTAGTCAAACCCCCTAAATTGTGTTGGCCAACCACAAATCTAGCTAAACCCCAAAACTGTCGACCACAAAATTGGTCAACTCCAAAATTGACGACCATAAAATTGTCGAGCCCCAAACTACTAAGGTCAAAACTGGTCAACCCCAAAACTGCGCCGACCATAAAACTGGTCAAACCCTAAAATTGTCGACCACAAAATTGGTCAATGACTAAACTGTCGAGGAAGAGGCCAAACTGCTGAGGCCAAAATTGGTTAACCCTAAAACTGTCGAGACAAAGGCCAAGCCTAAACTGTGTAGGCCAAAACTGGCCAACCCAAAAACTGTCGATCACAAAATTAGATAACCACAAAATTGGCCAAACCCAAAAACTATCGACCACAAAACTTGGCCAACCACAAAACTGCACAGAGCCCAAAAATGTGGATCACAAAATTGGTCAACCACAAAACTGTCGAGGCTAAAACAGATCAACTCCAAAATTGTCATTTATTATATAATAATAGTAAAAGACTTATATACATATGAAATACGGAACGGAACCCGTCATAAAAATAAATGAGTATTTTCGGGAATGCTCGGGGACTTTTTTTATGTTGTTTTAAGAAAATCTTATTCACCGGATCGTGTCCATAAAATTGGCCAACCAAAAACTGATCAAACCCCAAAACTGTCGACCACAAAACTGCCAAATACAAAAAGCCAAACCCCAAAACTGTCAATCACAAAATTGGTCAACCAAAAAACTGGTCAAACCCATAAACTTTCGTACCACAAAAATTAGCTAACTCCAAAACTGTTGAGATCAAAATTGGCCAACCTAAAACTACCGACCACAAAACTGGTCAAACCTTAAAACTGTCGACCATAAAATTAGCCAACCATAGAATTGTTAAGCAAGAGGCCAAAGTCAATCTACCAAGGCTAACCCAAAAAGTACGGACCACAAGCCTGTCGAGGTAGAGGCCAAGGCCAAACTACTGAGGCCAAAACTGGTCAATCACAAAATTGGTCAACCTTAAAATTAGTCAAACCCCAAAACTGTCGACAACAAATTTGGCTAACCATAAAACTACCGACCAAAAACTGGCCAGAGCCAAAATGTTCAATCACAAATTTGGCCAATCACAAAACTGCCAAAGTAGAGACCAAAGCAAAACTGCTGATGACAAAACTGGTCAACCCAAAATTGTCGTCCACACAATTGGCCAACCACATAAAACTAGTCAAACCCAAAAATTGTCGACAACAAAATTGGTCAACTTCAAAACTGATGACCATAAAACTGTCGAGCCGAAAAGTGTTGACCCCAAAACTGTCAACCACAAAACTGGTCAAACCCAAAAACCGTCGACCACAAATTTGGCAAACCACAAAATTATCGAGGAAGAGGCCAAAGCTAACCTGCCAGGCCAAAACTGGTTAATCCTAAAACTGCCGACCATAAAATTGGTCAACCACATAACTACGGAGGAAGAGGCTAAGCCAAAACTGCCGACGCCGAAACTGGCCAACCCTAAAACTGTCGACGCCAATCACAAAATACTGAGAAGAGACCAAGGCAAAACTTTCGAGGTCAAAACTGGTCAACCCCAAAAGTGTCGACCACAAAATTGGTCAACCGCAAACCTGTCGAGGTAGAAGCCAAGGCCAACCCCAAAACTGTCAATCACAAAATTGGTCAATCATAAAACTTGCCAAACCTCAAACTATTGACCACAAAATTGGCCAACCACAAAACTGGCCAGAGCCCAAAACGATCGATAAAAAAATTGGTCAAGCCCAAAACTGTCAACCACAAATTGCCCAACCACAAAACTGACCAAATCTCAAAACTGTCGGCCACAATATTGGCCAACTATAAAACTGCCGAACCCCACAACTGTAGCGCCCAATACTAACCAAACCCCAAAACTATCGATCACAAACTTAGCTAACCACAAAACTAGCCAAACCAAAAAACTGTTCAAATCCAAAAACTGTTGACCATAAAATTGGTCAACCATAAAACTGGTCAGAGCCAAAAACTATCAATCACAAAATTGGTCAACCACAAAATTGCCAAGCTAGATGTCAAAGCCAAACTCCTGAGGTCAAAACTGACATCCACAAAATGGGTCAACCACAAAACTGGCCAAACCCCAAAACTGACGTCCACAAAATTGGCCAACCATAAAACTACACTCCACAAAACAGGCCAAATCCCAAAATAATCGATCACAAAATTGGCCAAGTACAAAACAGGACAAACCCCAAAACTGTGGTACCACAAAATTGGCTAACTCCAAACTGTCAAGCCCAAAATTGCTTAGGCTAAAGCTTGGTCAAAGCTCAAAACTGTCGATCACAAAATTGGTCAAACACAAAACTGCTGAAAAAGTGGCCACTACAAAATTGACCAAACTCCAAAATTGTCGAACATAAAATTGGTCAACCACAAAACTGTCAAGCCAGGGGCAAAGGCCAAACTGTCGAAGCCAAAACTGGTAAACCCCAAAACTGTCAATGATAAAATTGGCAAATTACAAAACTACTGACCACAAAACTAGCCAGAGCTCAAAACTGTTGACCACAAAATTGCCCAACCACAAAATTGACCAACTCCAAAATTGAGAACCACAAAATTGTCGAGCCCAAAACTGTTGAGACCAAAATTGGGCAACCCCAAAATTGACCAATTCAAAACTGTCAACCACACAATTGCCCAACCACAAAACAGTCGAGGCAGAGGCCAAGACCAAACTTTCGGGCCAGAATTGGCCTATTCCAAAAATGCAAATCACAAAATTGGCCAACCGAAAACTGACCAAACCCCAAAACTGTGTTGGCCAACCACAGAACTAGCCAAACCCCAAAACTGTGGACCAAAAAATTAGCCAACTCCAAAATTGACAACCACAAAACTGTTGACCCAAAACTGTAGACCGCAAAACTAGTTTAACCCTGAAACTGCCAACCATAAAATTGGCCAACCACAAAACTGTTAAGGAAGAAGCCTGCTGAGGCCAAAACTGATCAACCCCACAACCGTCGACCACAAAAATGACCTATCGAGGCAGAGGCCAAGGCCAAACTGTCGAGGCCAAAACTAGCTAACCCCAAAAATGCCAATCAAAAGATTAGCCAACCATAAAACTAGCGAAACCCCAAAACTGAATTTGGCCAACCACAAAACTGTCCAAACCCAAAAACTGTCGATCACAAAATTGGCCAAAGTCTCGAGGTCAAAACTAGTCAATCTAAAACTGGCGTCCACAAAATTGGGCAAACCCATCAACACAAAATTGGTCAAGCAACAAAATTGGGCAACAACAAAACTGGCCAAACCCCAAAACAGTCGATCACAAAATTGGTCAAGCACAAAACTGCCAAACCCCAAAACTGAGGTACCACAAAATTGCCCAACTGCAAAATTCATGATTACAAAACCGTCGACCCCAAAACTGCTTAGGCTAAAACTAACTAACCCCAAAACTGTCGACCACAAAATGTTTAAACCATAAAATTGCTGAGAAATAGTCCAAAGCCAAACTGTCGAGGCCAAAACTGGTCAACCCGAAAACTGCTGACCACAAAATTAGCCAACCATAAAATTGGCCAAACCCAAAACTAGCCCACCACAAAATTACCGACTACAAAATTGGCCAAAATCCTGAACCGTCCGACCACAAAATTGGCCAACCACAAAACTTTTCGAGGGCAAAATTGATAAACCCCAAAATTGTCGATCACAAAATTGGTCAGCCATAAAAGTACGGACAACAAAATTAACCAAACCCCAAAACTATTGACCACAAAATTGGTCAACCACAAAATCTGTCGAGGCCAAAACTGATAAACCCCAAAACTGTCGATCAAAAATTGGTCAACCGCAAAACTACGGACAACAAAATTGACCAAACCCCAAAACTATCGATCACAAAATTGGTCAATCACAAAACTGGTCAATCACAAAACTGGCCATAACCCAAAACTGTCGATTAAAAAATTGGCCAATCACAAAACAGTCGAGGTGAACAAAATTGGTCAACCACAAAACTGGCCATAATCCAAAACTGTCGATCAAAAAATAGGCCAAACACAAAATAAGCGAGGTAGAGCCCAAAGCCAAACTATCGAGGCCAAAACTGGTCAACCCCAAAACTGTCAACCACAAAATTGCTTGGCCAACCACAAAACTGGTCAAACCCCAAACCTATTGTTCACAAAATTGGTCAACCACAAAGCTGTTGCGCCCAAAATTGGCCAGAGGACAAAACTGTCGATCACAAAATTGGTGTATCCACAAAACTGCCAAGGTAGAGGCCAAAGCCAAACTACCAAGGCCAAACCTGGTCAACCCTACAACTGTCAATCACAAAATTGCCCTACCACAAACTGGCCAAACCCTAAAATTGTCAACTTCAAAATTGGTCAACTCCAAAAATAACTACCACAAAACTATCGAGCCCAACACTACTAAGGCCAACATTGGTCAACCCAAAACTGCCGACCACAAAACTGGTCAAACCCAAAAGTGTCGATCATAAAATTGGTCAATCACAAAACTGCAGTTGAGCCCAAAACTGACAACCCCAAATTGCTGACCACAAAATTGGTCAATCACTAAACTGTCGAAAAGGAGGATAAGGCCAAACTGCCAACCCCAAAACTGGTCAACCCCAAAACTGTCAATCACAAAATTGGCTAACCACAAAACTACCAATCACAAAATTGGCTAACCACGAAATTGGTAAATCTCCAAAACTGTGCACCACAACATTGGTCAATCACAAACCTGCCGACCACAAAACTGTTGTCCCCAAAACTGGTCAGAGCCTAAAATTGTCGATCACAAACTTAGCGAACCACAAAACTGCCGAGCTAAAGGCCAAAGCCAAACTGCCGAGACCAAAACTGGTCAACCCCAAAACTATTGACCACAAAATAATTGGGAAAACCAAACTGTCGAGGTCAACCCCAAAACTGTCAGACCATAAAATTGGTCAACCACAAAATTGCCAACTCAGAAGCCAAGGCCAAACTTTCGATGCCAAAACTGGACAACTGAAAATTGTCAATCACAAAATTGGCCAACGCCAAACCTAAAACTGTGTTGGCCATCCACAAAATTGGCCAAATCCCAAAACTGTCGACCACAAAATTGTCGACCACAAAATTGTCGATCATAAAATTGGCCAACCACAAAGGTAGAGGCTAAAAGCCAAACTGTCAAGGCCAAAACTGACCAACCCCAAAACTGTTGATTACAAAATATGTCAACTACAAAATTGACCAAACCCCAAAACTGTCAACCACAAAATTGGCAAACCACAAAACCGCCAAGGTAGAGGCCAAAGTTAAACTGTCGAGGCCAAAATTGGTTAACCCCAAAACTGGTAACCACAAAATTGGCCAAACCCCAAAACTGGTGACCACAAAATTGGCCAACCATAAAACTTATCGTAGCCGACCCATCCAGGATGTCTCATATGACCTTGAGATTAGTATTGATTATTTGCAATATAACGATCGACCCATCCATGATGCCTCATATAAACCTGAGGCGAATATTAATTATCTACAATATCACGATTGACCCATCCATGATGCTTCATAAAACCCTGAGAATGGTATTTATTATCTGTAATATCACGACCGACCTGTCCATGATGCCTTATATAACCCTGAAGCCGGTATTGATTATCTGCCTTTGCCTCGACTGACTAGGGCCCAACCAATCCCTCACTGGACCTCTTGTACTCTGCATGTGTGGTTTAGTAGAGGATCCTCGATGACCCATACTCAAACTACCTCTTGAAAGTAGTATGCCCTCAAGCCAATCACATTTGATGTGATAAGCATATACTTTGTAATCTTATTTATTTATTAATAAAAAGAATCAAGACATTTCTTTATTCATTATTAATTACTTGAATTAATCAAATGGATAAACCCATAGTTTTCGAACAATGCTTTTAGAACCATGATGAGGATCATGCTAATGAGATCTAAATTCAAGATAACTCAAAACTAAAATTGTTCCTAATCGTTGGATTACTAAAATGGGGATTAGTGAATCCGGATAGATTAATACATACTATGTTTACTCTTATGAAGAGAATGATTGATCTCATAATCATTTGTGCAGAGACACTAAAGCAAGTATGTCGGTGCTTATTAGAGAATAAGTTCACTGAACGTGACTCACTCAAGGAACGCCTAATGGAATCTTACTTATCTGTCAATATGAGTTTCTTTTGTGATAGTAGTACAAGTGATCCTTGGACTTGAGATCATCATAGCATTTTGTGTATGATGAATTATATTTTGACATATTCCTTAAAACCTTTAGGGTGTATCAAAGGGTATGATCGGATATAATAAATCATATATGGAGATAAGTGAATGATCAACAAAGAATCTACCACTTCTAGTAAAAGAAGAGAATATCCTATGCGATTCGATAAATGACAACTCAGTAGTCCTTGGTCAAGGCAGAATGGAAATTAGAAAGTAGTTTCTAATTTACATTAATTAGAGTTATTCATTTAAGGATCGAAATACATATAATCAAATAAAATAAGACTTGACAGTAATACCATATCTTATATTTGATTGGGACATTGTGAGGTAGAAGGATTGAATTGTACGGTAACTATTCGCTGAATAAGTTCTTTTATGATTAAATGTTGAAATCTATATTATCTGAAAAGTCGTTGATCGCTAAGGGGGCTTACCCTTATTATGGAATAAATATTATTTATTTAAATAAATTAAATAGTTTAATTTATTTATATAAATAAGATTATAATAGTTCTAATTAATTTATTCTATAACCGGTTTAATATGGAGAACCTAAAGGGTCACACCGCAAAAGAAAAATAATTATTTAAGAAGTAAATGACATAATTGTAATAATGAATTAAGTATATTTAATTTATACTATATGGATAGAATAAATTAAATTGCTTAATATTTATTATTTAGTATTTTGGAAATACTAATTATAAATTAATAAGAGGAGTCTTAGTATTATTATTACTGTTATCATTATTATTTAGTTCCTAAATGGTTTAGGAATTAATTAATGAGAGTACTCTCATAATTAATAATTAATTTTCCTAAATAGTTTAAGAATTATAATTATTATATTAAATCAATTAAGTTCCTAATTAGATTAGGAGTTTAATTAAAAACCCTATTCCTAAAGGTGTTAGGATGGTTTACTAAATCTATAAATAAGAGAAGTATTATTATGGATTAAGGTTACACACATACACTTCCATAAGTTTTTGGGAGAGTACTCACATATTCTCTAGAGAGAGAAAACTAGGGTTTGTCACCACACACTTCTTGAATTATTATTATTTCTTGGTGGATCACCTCTAGAAGCCAAACACTTGAGTGGCTAACGTTGATAATTGGAATCCAATCGGTGAAATTCAAGGAGATCGTGAAGGATTTGGAGGTGAACTTGTACCCGTTGAAGCTTTGAGTTCTACAAGGGCATATCTCTAACTTCTTCTTTATTAATTAATAGTTGCGCATAAAGGTCGATCCTGGATTATGGTTTGTTAATTTTAAATTTGATTTTACCATGCTTCCGCTAGTTTATACAATTTGATTGCGTGTCTATGAATATTACAAACCAACAGTGGCAATAAGAACTAAACTTTATGCGAATTATTAATTATTTTGATTTTATATGTGTATGGATATGTGTTTAGAATAATTTATTGGGCATAATTTGTTATTTAAAATTATTATTATTTTTACTACCGAAGTTGATTAATTACCGAATATGATTTTTTTTTTCTCTTTCGGTAATGCAAAGCCAACTCCAAAACAAGTGGCTTTTATTCTGAGTTTCGGATTATATATATATGATATATATATTACATGCAAGACCCACGGTTTTGGTTGATTGAAATAAAAGGCAGCAGCTTCCGGTTTTAGCAATGAAAAGCCATGTTGTTTCGGTTTTTTGATTATCCAATAAAGCTGCTGCAATTTAGTGAATATTTGATTCCCCTGTTTTCGGTATATATATAGCCTTGTCCCAAAATTATTGTCACCGCAAAATCCTGCTGCCGCAAGTTCGGTCATGGGATATATATTTCTGTATATATATCTACTAATAATGATATATATATAAACCGAAAAGTGGATTTGCTTTACTGGATTCTCCAAAACCGAAAAAGAAGCAACCTGTCTAGTATATATACATATATATTGTAATGATTATTATATATTATTAATATATATGATATATTTATAATATATATTAATTAGCCAAACAATTTGGTAATTTTATACAGATTTTAAAATTTTAAAATAAAAGAGTTTATTTTAGGTAATTTTAAAATAATAAAAATAAATAGTTTATTTTTAAATAATTTTATAATTAAAATAAAAAATTTATTTTAAATATGAAATTAGATTTCATGCAACTTTAATTGTCCATTAAATGATACCAATAGATATATGGAATATTTTATTTAATTCATGCGATGAATATTATTTATTGATATATATGATAATAAATGGGATTGATTATGGATTATTGACCAATATGATTGGATTTATTTTTGTGGATGCATGAATGAATGAGTTTTATAAATAGGGTCTGCGTACCTCGTCTTTCTAATTTTTCTTATGTATAATTTTATCTCCCTCCCTATGTATTTCCCCTTGACTGTTGATCAAGGTTTCTATTTATTGTAAATAGTTTTAAAATAAGATTAGTTAGAATTATTTGAAGAATTGGAGCCAAGGAGCGTATGAAGATTCATTTGTAATGGAGCCCGAATTTAAATGTAATAGTTATATTTAATTCAATTTATTCTTGCACTCTAAGTTTGACTTTTTGGTTCACTTGGTGGCTCTAGTGAACCAAACTAGAATAAAAGTTCATAATCAATCCAAGTAGAATATAATATTCTATATGTGCATGCTTAATATATAGTTATTATATATTATTCAAACATGCTTCGCATGTTAATTAATATAACGCGTATTTTATATATATATATGTGCATGTGCGTTAAATAAGATGAGATAATTAATATTAACAAACCCCTTATGATGTAGAATAAATATTATTTATAAAATGAATTAAAATGTTTATTTCATGAATTAAATGAGTTTAATTCAATTAAATAAAATTAGAATTGTTCTAATTTATTTATTCTACTATTAAAATATTAAGTTGTAGCGTTCAAAGATATTTGGAATATCGAACGTCGCCTTCTAACATGATAAAACGATGGAGTATCAAATACTCGATATAGTTTGTTGTTCACACACAAGGCTCATATCAATTATTTGATATTTGTTTTATCACATTGGATGCTTATAATGGAATTGAACATTACTGTTTTGTTGTGCACACACAAGGACAGTATTTTTCTCTTCACTTATATGGAAGTGCTAGGTATGAATTAACTTAGATAATTTTGATTTGGATGTGCACACACATGATCATAATAATCTAAGAGGCAAAATACAATGAATTATATGTTGATGTAATTGGCAAGGAGTTGTCTATCTATTGAATAAACTATAGTTTGTTGTGCACACACAAGACTTATATTTATGTCAATATGATCCTTATCTCACTAGCAAATCTTTAATTAAATTTGTCGAACTATATATAGAAGGTAATATAGTTTGATGAAAATAGTGGGAGACGCCATTTTAAATAAAGACCTAATTAACTTGGTGATTAATAAAATGAATGAATGTTAATGTTGTTATTAATTCACTTAAAGAATATTACTATATTTAATTCACTAACACTGCATAGCATATTAGATGCTAACAATTAATCAAACCGAATTGTTTGAATTGATTAAAGAAATTTGAGAAAAGTTCACAATGCTGAAAAGCTAACATATGTCCTTAATTTGCCTATTCCTGCAAATGTTGTAGACTAAGCCTCTGAGGAAGAGATTGTTATTTTATGAAATGGCTAGATGATGCAAAGGTGGCTCAATACATCATGCTCGCATCCATAAGTATCGAGTTACAACGTCAACACGAGAAAATGGATGCCCCTACTATATTGTTGCACATTTAAAAGTTGTTTGGTGAGCAAAGTAGGTCAACTAGATATAAGATAGCTAAGGAACTCTTCTGATCTATAATAACCAATGGCACTACAGTAAAGACACGTGTCCTAAAGATGATCAATTCGATTGATCAATTAGGACACTTAGGTTTTGTCAAAGATGGAGAGTTGAGTCAAGATTCGATCTTGTAGTCACTCGCTGACTCCCTTTCACAAATTGTTGTGAACTTTAACATTAATAAGCTTGAAGTCAGTTTACCTGATTTGTTTAAATATGTTGAATACAGTTGAGAGTCACTTTCCTTCCAAAGAAAACCTAGTCTTACTAGTAGATGAATCTTCTAAGTTGAAGAAGATGGCCAAAGGTGTTTCTGAGGAGTCAGAAAAGATAGAAGGCAACAAAAGGTTAAACAAAGGACATAAATAAAAGTGATCCTGAGGGCAAATGAGTTTGCTTTCATTGCGATAAGCTGAGACACAGGAAGATGAACTGCAAGGCGTATCTTGCGGTAGTTAAGCAGAAGAAGCTTAGTAAAGCTTCTACTACAGATATAGATTTGTTCATAATAAAATAGAACTTTCTATAAGTCAAGTTTTTTACTTAGGAATTAGATACCGGCTGGTGGTCTTAAATATGCAAGTCATTGCAGAGACTAGGCAGAAGTAGAAGGCTGAACTGAAGATAAGTAATCTTGTGTTGGGGAATGAAGCAAAGGTTGCTGTATTAGCTATGAGAACTTATAGTTTAGCACTGCCTATGGGCAAGCCTATTAAGTTAGTAAGTTGTTACTAGGTTTCAGTTCTTAAAAACATTATTTCAGTTCCATGTGATAACAAGGAAGGGTTTTTGATATTATAATAATGAACAATAGTTGTTTTGTTTATAATGATAATGTTTTATTTAGAACTGGTTGATTACTTAATGGATTTTTTATACTTGACTTAATGAAAAATATTTCAATTTGAACAAACTAAAAACAAAGAGATGATATGAATCATACCTTCATGCAACACTGTTAACTCAATCATGTTAATTGAAGAAGACTAAACAAGTTGTATAAAGATAGGTTTTAAGAGTCTTTTGATTATGAATCAAATACAACTTGTGAATCTTGTATCATGGACAATATGAATAAATCTCCATTTAGTAGTTATGGAGAGAGAGTTACAGAGTTGTTAGAGATGGTACACACAGTCGTGTGTGGGACTATGACAACAAATGCAAGAGGAGGGTATTCATTCATTACTTTCACTGACGATTCAAGATTTCGATATATGTATTTGATGAAATACAAATCCAAATCGTTTGAAATGTTCAAAGAATTCAAAAATGAAGTATAAAAAATAAATGTCAAAAGTATTAAAGTTCTTCGATTAGATCGAGAAGGGAATACTTAAGCAGTAAGTTTCTAGATCATCTCAAGCGAAATGGTATTCTCACACAATGGACATAGTGATGATCCATGATGAGTTATACCAATCTTCCAGTATCCTTCTAGAGTTATACCTTAGAAACGACCGCATATCTACTAAAAAAGGTACCTTCAAATTCCGTCCCTAAGACTTCATATGAGTCATGGATAGGGAGGAAACTAAATCTTAAGCATGTTAAGATTTGAATTATTCAGCTTATGTCAAAAGGTTTGACAATAATAAACTTGGGATAAGATTTGACAAGTGTAAACTTGTGGGATATCCTAAAGAAAGTTTATGATATCACTTCTATGATTCGACTAATTAAAAGATGTTTGTTGAAACATGCTACCTATAGGAAAAGAGGTTTTTCCTTAAAGGGTTGGTGGGAGTAAAATAGATCTTGAAGAAGTTCAAGAACCACAAAACACTACAGATCAAGTGAAGGAATCTGTATAAGTAGATAAACCTATTGTACCATAACCAAGTTATAAATCTGGTTTAGTACCGAAGATACCTGAATAGTATGGATTCATCATAAATGATGATGATGAGGTACACATCATAGTGGATGATGATCCAGTTACATACGACGAGACATGAGTATTAGATACTCAAGAGAAATGGTTGATGACCATAAAATCTGAAATGGGTCTTTGGAGAAAGACTAAAGCAGATGGCTAGGTGGAGACCTATAAGACCTGACTAGTGGTAAAAAGATTTCAAACAATGTCAATGAGTTGACTATGATGAAAATTTTTACTAGTGAAAATGCATATATCCATTCAAATTTTACTTGCAGTTACAGCTTACTATACAAAAGGATGTATGTATGATACAACCAAGAGGATTTGTCTCCATATAGATGGAGCAAATCAAGTATGTAAGTTATAAAGATCCACTTATGGATTGAAGCAAGTTTCTCGAAAATGGAACATCCGTTTTGATGAGACAATCAAAGGAGTTTGATTTTATTAAAGACGATGATAAACCAAGTGTGTACAAAGGTTAGTGGGAGCACTGTGACATTCATAGTACTATATGTTGATATACTACTGATAAGGAATGACATACCGATGCTACAATCAGTTAAGATGTAGTTGTCTAAACACTTCTCTATGAAGGACTTGGGAGAAGCATCTTATATTTTGGGGATGAAGATCTATAAAGATAGATCAAAAAGGATGTTTGGCTTGTCCCAAGGAAAGTACATTGATTATATGCTAAAGAAGTTTAGCATGAAAGATTCCGAGAAAGGGCTTATGCCGATGGGTCCTGGAATACATCTCTCGAAGAAGCAGGCCCCAAAGACACCTGAAGAGAGACCGTATGAGTAAGACTCCTTATGCCTCAGCAATAGGATCTATCATGTACGAGATGATATGTACTTGACCTGATATTGCTTATGCATGATAAGCAGATATCAGTTCATTTCTGGATAAGATATTAGAAAAGAGTTTCTAATGATGAGTCTGATATAAAACTAGAGGGCTTAACAAACTCAAGTTTGTTCAGACTAACCAAGATAACAGCATATCCGTTTCAGGTAATACGATTACCTTGAACGGTGCTGCAGTGAGTTGGAAAAGTTTCAAATAACAAGGAGTTGCTGATTTAGTGACAAAGACATAGTAAATAACTATAAGTGAAGTTGCAAAGGTGATTGTTTAGTTCAATAAGTTCATTATAGAACTTATAATGGTTCCTAGCATTAAAGGAGTTTAATTTGCCAAAGAACCTAGGTCTCATCTGAAATCCAAACATATGTTGCAGCACTTTCATATGATTAGATGAATCATTGAAAAGGATACAACACCATAAAGATGGCAAGCTTGTAGAACAACATTACAGATCTATTAACTAAAGCATTTACTAAGCAATTTGTACGCCACTTAGAGAATAATGGTTTGAGGATACCAAAAGGCGATTGGCTTTAGTGCAAGTGGGAGATTGAAAGTAGTATGCCCTCAAGCCAATCACATTTGATGTGATAAACATATACTTTGTAATCTTATTTGTTTATTAATAAAAAGAATCAAGACATTTCTTTATTCATGATTAATTACTTGAACTAATCAAATGGATAAACCCATAGTTTTCGAACAATGCTTTTAGAACCATGATGAGGATCATGCTAATGAGATCTAAATTCAAGATAGCTCAAAACTAAAATTGTTCCTAATCGTTGGATTACTAAAATGGGGATTAGTGAATCCGAATAGATTAGTACATATTATGTTTACTCTTATGAAGAGGATGATTAATCTTATAATCATTTATGTAGAGACACTAAAGCAAGTATGTGGGTGCTTATTAGAGAATAAGTTCACTGAACGTGACTCGCTCAAGGAACGCCTAATGGAGTCTTACTTATCTGTCAATATGAGTTCCTTTTGTGATAGTAGTACAAGTGATCCTTGGACTTGAGATCATCATAGCATTTTGTGTATGATGAATTATATTTTGACATATTCCTTAAAACCTTTAGGGTGTATCAAAGGGTATGATCGGATATAATAAATCGTACATGGAGATAGGTGAATGATCAACAAAGAATCTACCACTTCTAGTAAAAGAAGAGAATGCCCTATGCGATTCGATAAATAACAACTCAGTAGTCCTTGGCTAAGACAGAATGAAAATTAGAAAGTAGTTTCTAATTTACATTAATTAGAGTTATTCATTTAAGGATCGAAATGCATATAATCAAATAAAATAAGACTTGACAGTAATACTATGTCTTATATTTGATTGGAACATTGTGAGGTAGAAGGATTGAATTGTACGGTAACTATTCGCTGAATAAGTTCTTTTATGATTAAATGTTGAAATCTATATTATCTGAAAAGTCGTTGATCGCTAAGGGGGCTTACCCTTATTATGGAATAAATATTATTTATTTAAATAAATTAAATAGTTTAATTTATTTATATAAATAAGATTATAATAGTTCTAATTAATTTATTCTATAACCGGTTTAATATGGAGAACCTAAAGGGTCAAACCGCAAAAGAAAAATAATTATTTAAGAAGTAAATGGCATAATTGTAATAATGAATTAAGTATATTTAATTTATACTATGTGGATAGAATAAATTAAATAGCTTAAAATTTATTATTTAGTATTTTGAAAATACTAATTATAAATTAATAAGAGGAGTCTTATTATTATTATTATTATTATTATTATTATTATTATTACTGTTATCATTATTATTTAGTTCCTAAATGGTTTAGGAATTAATTAATAAGAGTACTCTCATAATTAATAATTAAGTTTCCTAAATAGTTTAGGAATTATAATTATTATATTAAATCAATTAAGTTCCTAATTAGATTAGGAGTTTAATTAAAAACCCTATTCCTAAAGGTATTAGGATGGTTTACTAAATCTATAAATAAGAGAAGTATTATTATGGATTAAGGTTACACATATACACTTCCATAAGTTTTTGGGAGAGTACTCACATATTCTCTAGAGAGAGAAAACTAGGGTTTGCCACCACCCACTTTTTGAATTATTATTATTCCTTGGTGGATCACCTCTAGAGGTCAAACACTTGGGTGGCTAACGTTGATCATTGTAATTCAATCGGTGAAATTCAAGGAGATCGTGAAGGATTTGTAGGTGAACTTGTACCCGTTGAAGCTTTGAGTTCTACAAGGGTATATCTCTAACTTCTTCTTTATTAATTAATAGTTGCGCATATATGTCGATCCTGGATTATGGTTTGTAAATTTTTAAATTTGATTTTACCATGCTTCCGCTATTTTATGCAATTTGATTGCGTGTCTATGAATATTACAAACCAACACCTCTCTCAACCATAAAAACAACTTTCCAACTAAGACAAACTAGTGATTTGAATCAAACATCAAGGCCCTCCTTCTAGCGCCAATGTTAATGCGTGATTTTGGACACTTAATATATCACCAAAATAAGGAACAAAATGCATTAACAATGAATTACCGAAATATATACTAGAATGAAAGATGTTTGATTAAGTAAAAACAATAAATAATAACACAATAATTTTACGTGAAAACCCAAAATTGGAAAAAAATCATGAGCGAAAGATCTCTGAAATCAACTAAAAAGATATTGGAATTGTTACATAGTTATCACAGGAAAAATACTCATTTGTACACAGACCGATGTATATCGACCTGTGTCAGAGAGTGATCAAGGAGTATTTGGGTTGAACTATACATTTGGGTCTAATGTTTGGTGTATTTGTCTATGTAATAATGCTCCGTTGTGATGTTTCTATCTCTTCCCTTATTTCTCTTGATAAAAGTAACCATAATTATCGCTTGTGTTGTTCATCTCTTTTATGGTGTTGCATATTTACTAACTTCATGATGAAAGAACCCTGTACATAAAGTACCTTTAGTGACCGTCTTTCCTAAATATAATATTTAACTAATGTGGAGATATTTCTTAGTAATACCCTACCGCCCAAAATCTCATAAAGTAAATTATTTTTATCCCTCCACCTAACCTTGCTTTATTAGATAATTAAATGGTGAGTTATCACTCAAATATTTACACCTTAACACTTGTTATCTTATTGATCTTTATAATGAAATAGCCACCTTATAACAAGAAAGAAAGAGTCTTTCCATGTGTTGTATTCAACAGCATTGTTTATTTACTTTTATATACCAAGGATTGTGTCAAATCAACCCCTTTTACATGGGCACCCAACCAACAGACGCACCCCTTATCTGCAATTTTTACGAAAATTTTGTGGAGATTTATTGTTAATCTTATTTGAAAAGTGCATCACAAAATTAACAACAACAAAAAAAGTGCATCACAAAAAACATAACATTTCACTTTTGGGACAAGCAACAAAATGTTTATGCGTAATTATGAAACCTCGAATCCATGAGTAATAAAATTATTTTAAAATTAAAGTAAGGATAATTTTACCATAAAACTTAAATACAAATCATAAACCTAATCACAAAATTAAGTGTTGAAACTACCGGAAAGACCAAATGAGTTTTAAGAAATTCATAAGAAGTTAGGAGGCCCAAAGTAAGCTTTTCCACGCATGCGTTTTTGGGTTTAAAACAACATTGTCATGACTTAAGGCCATAACTTGTTGAGGGGTTACGAAAGTAGTACTTGGGAATTAACCTTTAAAAACCCAAACAGATCAAAACTCATTATCGTAACAAGATTTACTACGAAAAACAGCCCCTAAAGCATGATCAATTACTCTATCCGTAAGAATTTTTACAGACAATTTAATATTTTAAAAACAAATTAAATCTGAGTTTTGTCCTTTATTTTGGATAGTACAGATGAGTTGATTAGGAATAGTCCCAAAACTAACGAGAGCCCTCAAGTATCCCCACATATATATATTTGTAACCTTAACATGATTGGTAGTAACTTTTTATCAAGGAAATTATAAGGTACTTTTGATAACCATACATTATACTATGTCCTAGTTGTTGGAGATCAGTAGTTGAGTACAAATCTATACAGGATTTTAGACTCTTGCAAGGTGTTATAAACCATGGGAGAACCACACCTTAAAAGCTAGCTATTAAGGTTAGAGAGCCCAAAGTTTATAAATACCCTACATCAAAGTCATACCATCAATGTGGGATACAACTCTCAAACCTTGCAATAAGAATCATAAGGGATACAAGTCTTATACATTGCAATTAGAATCATAACATTCCACCACGCTTCGCAGCTCGCGCGAGCTGGCTTTGCATTAGAGGAATCTAGCCCTGGGCGAACACTACAATACCAACGTCACCACCCGCGTCGCACGATTACAACCGGGAAGTAGTGGACGACTCTGTTACCAATTGTTATAAACATCGGAAGAGTCACACCTTAAAAGCTAGCTGTTAAGATTGGAGAACCCAAGGCTTATAAAATACCCCACATCAAAGTTTCATTCCATCGATGTGGGATACAAGTCTCATACCTTACAATTAGGATCATAACACAAGGAAAAAAAGAAACACAATTAATTAAAAAGGCTTATGTTTGATTCGAATAACGATTTTAGGGTTAGGGTGGGGGCACAAACAAAATCAAAGAAACAGGAGACCAACAAATTTTTGATAAGGGTTGAAACATGTATTAAGAGCAAAGTTATTTAATGTGTTTCATCCCAGTAGCCCCTTAGCTACAAATTTATACACACATCATCATCTTCCATCATCATCATCTTGTCAACTTGATGTATACTAGCTAGTTGGAAGAATAATTAATTAATTAATAACAAGGATAAAGAGGAGAGTGAATTAGTTTGTTTTGAAGTTAAGAATTTAGAGTGTGTAAGGAGCAGGCATGGGCAAGGCCTTGACAATGCCGCAGAGCAAGGTGTTGTCAGGAATGTTGTACTCGTCCCTAAGAGAGCGCTCTGGGGAAAGAACGCTCACGTACATCTGTTGTCCGAGGTAGAACCTCTCCCACATGTCGGACCTCAAGCTCCATATGCCAGCATTGTCTAGGGTAGTCATGATAGCCGCCCAGGAGTTTGGATACACGTGGATGGTGTGCCTGTTCACTCCATCCACCAGGTTATAGTTCTTCCTCTTCTCCGGGGTCCACTTCCCAATATCCATGCCAACCGCAAAGAAGGAGTAGCCATCCAGGTGCCATATCTGAATGGTCTTCTCGTTGTTCTCAAAGATGATCTCTACAAAGTTACGGAAGGTTGCATTCAACACGTTGGGTGCCAACATCACCTTCTTTAGGTCTGTCGGGGGCTCATCCCCAATTATGTCATACTTGAACACCTCCTGGGATTTTCCAAAGTACTCTGCTAGCTTCAGTGGGGTCTCGGCATCCACATGAGACACTCCGTTGATCCCAAACCGGAGCTTTCCGTCCACGTTGTTCCTGCTATTGGCCAGCATAATGGTGCGTGTGATGTTGATCTGTCCGTAGTGGTACGATCCCTGTGGGTTAGGGCGGGCAGCGCTGGCTGTCAGGTTCCATCTGAACGAGCGAAACTGATTGATTGACCAGGCAATCCCCATGGTGTTCTCTGGTGGCGGTGCTGGAAGCTCCTTGGATGCAGGGCCGTTGCCGTAACGGACTACGACCACTGTGTTGAGGGGCTGCTTGGTGAACCTGGAGGAGACCACCAAGTAGTAATCCTTGGGCTCCTTGTCCGCCGTCACCAACACGGACATGCACTGACCCACGTGGATGTCAAGGGAATCGTAAAGGTTTTGGACGGTGTGGGAGCCCTCCAATTCAACTAGCTTCATTGGGTGGCCTTGGAACCTGAAGTTGAGGGAGGTCCTCATCCCGACGTTACATAGCCTGTATCTGTAAGTCTTGCCTGCCTCCATGGTGAACATTGGCTCAGTAGCAGCTCCGTCGTTGACCTTAGCAGATTTGCCGTTGATGTGGACACCGTCGGGCCTGCCAATGGAGCGGCCGTTGTCCAAGATCCTCCTGAGGGACTTGTGACCCTTGCTATACCAATCCCCGGCAAGGACGTTGTACTCATCGGCAGGGTTGTCAAAGGGGACTGGGATGAGGGCACGGCTGTGGATGTTGATGGGACCGATCCCACCAGCAGCCTTGAGCATGCCAGTGGTGGGAAAGTAGACATAGCTACCAATTTGGTCCTTGACCTGGAATCGGTAGGTGAAGTTTGTGCCAGGCTGAATAGGGCACATTGTACCAGGGGTACCATCTTGCCATGAGTTTTTCCTCTGCTGAACACCGGCCCAGGTGAAGAGGAGAGGCTCGTCAAGATTGTTGAAAACATTGATAACGATGTTGTTGTTGGAGGTGCAGTTGATCCTAGGACCAGGGAATTGGCCGTTGATTAGGATGCCTTGCTGGGGAACCCCCAAAGGAGCGATCGTCCCATAGCTGACATTCCAATCCATGAAAATGTAAGGGTCCTCAGCAAACGCCACGCGTGCAGCCGATAGGAACAGCAACAATCCTGCTGCTGCTACTGCGGCCAAGCTGGAAGACCTTCCCATGCCTGCTGCTGCTGTGATAAATTAATGCAACTTTGATCTTCCCCCAACTGATCTTTTGCTCTCTTTTATTTTCGTTTTTATTGGGGTTTATGCTCTTTATTTTTATTTATTGTTTACAAGAAGAAGATGGGGCTCTTCTTCAAGTTAGAGCTTGGAATTTCACCTCCACCCGTCACCACATTTTTATAGCAAGGAATTAACGCCAGCCTCGACGTCTATTGTAATCCCGCCTACATCTCTGTCCCCCCCTCATTTCTAGCCCTTCCCTCTCGCGTTTCCACTCCTTCATTCCCCCATCTTTAATTGTTCTCCCTCTCCACCCTGAGATTCACCACTAATTTAGGAGCAGATAATCTACATTTAGCCAGACATTCTATATATAAACTACAGATCTAGCTAGTTAATTAATCTAATTGGCTAGCCTATCACCTTGACCTTTACACGTAACTCCCATTATTCATTAGGACGACGTATAAAATGACAATTACAAAAGTACAATGAAATATAATGGTACTTGTCCATTCAATAATATTATATTACAGAACTATTTGCTTATTTTCTTTATATTTATTTGTTTGAAATCAAGCCTTGACAAGTAACTCCAAATGTGATCTACTAATAGGAGAGACTATATTATTCAAACTTATAAATGAAGAAGCAAGGAACACAAAATCACCATGAAAACGTGTTGACAATTACACCCCACCCTAGTATGATCGACCAAACTATGGAATTTGTCATGAAGTCAACGATCACTAATGGGAACTCACTTTTCTTGAATAAAAAACCAAATTTCACCAGCCAGGCATTTGAAAACAAATTTCAACTGGCTCATCTTTGAGGGGGATCCACTGTTCTAACATTTGCACCAGTCATTCCTTCGATTCGATCTTTGGTAATCTCCACAAAGTGACCCACCATTTCATAAAATTGCTTCAGCCCTGACAGCGGTAGAATGATAGAGGAGCGATCCGAACCTGCCACCTGCAATTTGATGCCATTACAGTGTCTGAATGTACCCATGATACTACACAAAATTCATAAATGGGGGTGGGGGGAAATCCAAAAAGTAGTTAATACAATCCAAATATTTAAGCTATCGCAAAATTCGTCAAACTCCGCACCTCAGATATTCTTAAGAAGTGTCCCCTGTTGTTGTTCCCAAGATCAAAGAAGAATCTCTTCTGATCAGCCCTGATCACTTTTGAGACCCCCAAGTTACTAATTTCATTGGCTGGAGGCAAATCCACTGACCTGTCTGCATTTAAGTCGGATGCTGGGGCAGGTCGAGAACTGTGGCCTGATATAAAGCCAGCCCCTACATCATCTGAAAACCCAACCAGTTGTTCTGAGGGCTCAGCGTTTTGCTGCTTTGACACATCACACAACCAGGGTAAGAAATAGACAAGGGGGCTAGTGAGCCAGTTTTCTGAGAGGAGAAAGAAGAGAGGGAAGAGATGAGCAAGAAACAATACATAGAATGAGGGGAAAAACACCTGATTGGGCGTGATGAAAAGCCTTGATGCTTCATGTATTTCTCCCAAAATATTCCTGAATGCTGTCCAACCTTCACCACGAGCACTTCCTGCAGGAACAATAATAGTGCTGCGATTTCTGTTAACAGAAGCTTCAGATACCTGCAACCAAAATCTATTAGAGAAAACGAGTACAGACAAAATGCATAGAAATTTGAATACAGACATAATCTCAAGCAATGGAAAGCAGTTGTTAAGTGACTACAAGTTAACTTTAGAACAACTCTAAAAAGATGGTAGAGCAGGAGTGTTTCCCTTTAGAATGAGGATCAAGGAGTGCCGCATTGTATCTTAAGTCAACCCTGGTATGGGTTCACATGGTCTCAAGCTATATATACCTATGGGTTTGTCTAGAAAGGTCCACTACTACATTAGGATGAAGCAGTTGGGACCCCTGATGGCAGTTGACTGAGAAGGATCCTGAATTGTAACAACTCGAAGCAAAGTGAAGAGATGGACGTTTAACAAGGTTTTAAGACCAACTGAAATATTAAGGAATCAACAACACACAAAAGACTGAAAAGTTTTGTAGTCACAAATCAGGAGGTCAGAAGAATCGAACACCTGATATAGTAGAAAGACATGCCTAATTTTTGGGACTCAGACGACAAGATGCATCGTAAGTTGGAAAGAAATACATAGACCCATGGATCTTTATTCACCAAATCAAAGCATACCAATAAAATATGCATGACCACATAATCAAAGACAACAAGTTGATTTCGAGACCATGAAGACCTGATGACCAAGTGACTTTTTGCCAGATAACTCAAGACCAAAAATTACTATGTTTTGCCAGATAACTGAAAACCAAAAATTACTATGTCAAAACAATGGAACCTACTACAGCTACAAAATGTATACATCTTGCCCAAATTCTAAAGGGACAAAAACCAAACACAGCAGCCGACATTTACAACTCCAAAGAAAATAAAATACCTCTAACAGTAGAAACACAGAAATCAACTATTAACCCTATCCCGGTGGAAGAAACATAGCTTGCAAGATTCTTAACACAGTTTTTGCCTGCATCGATGGATGTTGAAACCTCAACTTAGTTGATTGGATAACCCTAGAGGTGGTGAATAAGTTGATTTAATGGGTAATGGATAAAATAAAATGGGTTGAGGGTCATTAATGGTTTGAGTCACTAATAAATGGTTGAAATATGGGTATAAATTAATAGATATGGGACCCATTAACACATTTACAACCCACAATATACTTTTAATCGTATTATGGTACTACAAAACCTTCACAATTACTTTTTGTGGGTCGGGTACTTTGATATCGGTCAATTTTTTGGGTCAGTTACAATCGGGTTTTCCAACCATTCCCTATGTTTCCAGTCGACATGCCTGATATGGCCAACATTTCGAGTCAAAAACCTAATCATTTTTGCACCAAAGATGAAACAGGCCGGACCCTTCTATTTGTACCACTTAAATATGGGAGTCTTTAAAAACATTAGCCTGCCATTTTAGTGCACCACAAAAAGGAAAAAAAAACAATAATTGATATCTTAACCTTCATACCAGGAACATTCTCACAGTATGCTATATTAGTCTTTCTTATCACCTGATCAAAGAAGTCCAGCAAAACTATGCCTTCACATACACCTCCCCATTTTACTCTCTTTCATCCCCTATTTTCTCTCTCCAACCCTCTCTCATCCCTTTTTTTCTCTCTCTCATCCATATTTTCCCTCTCATCCCTACTTTCTCTCCATGTTCCTTCAGGGTTCTTACTTCTATAATCTTACTTTTTCAAGATGGTAAGAAATTTCTTTTCACTCAATAACTAACTCAGTCAACACTTAAAAGTTATCCTACTATTTTAAATTTTCCCTACTTTAGATTAATAAGCAAACATTCACGTGTTTGCCGCGCAAACTAATATAAATAAAAGTGGACAAAAGGTCCTATGTTCAATCCTTAGCAGTGGCCAAGGTAGGGTGTGTGTGTTTAAATTCAGTTTAAACTATCCAAAAAAAAAAGAAGAGAAGATAGTAGTAGACTAATTCTCAAATGAAATAATTATACTAATTTTTAACTTTTCATCTTTTTTCTCTCTTTTTTTGTTTCGTTTTTGCAAACGTGAGATTTATTTTATTTTTTGTAATTTTTCAATTTATTGTTCAAGGCCACGGAGCTGGAGGACACAGCACGCTATTGCGTGCACGGACTTTGCGAGGTGGAACTAACGATTTGCTAATTCATCTTCTTCTTCATTTTTTTTCCTTCTCCAGATTATGCACCACCACCCATCTCTATCGAAAGCCACCAACCACCATCAACAAATCCACCCGACAACCACCATATCTACCATGATCCACCATATACTGCCCCTACCACATCCACCCACCACACCTAAAAACATCACCATTACTACAACCGACCATCTCTACCACCATAACCACCAATCTCCATCTCAACCACCACCATAACCACCAAATCTATCTACTGTAACCTCCATCATCACCATAACAACTACTTACAACCGCCAACATTCCACAATAACACTAGATCCACCATTAAACCATCAGTTTTATCACCACCAACATGCACCACCACCGCCGATGATGCACCAGACTCACCACCATCACACCATATCAACACCATCAAGCACCACACCTAAGCACCCAAAGACCATAATGCAATCTGATAGTCTCGCATTTCCCTTTTCCACTTATTGTTTTAGTAATTTATTTAATTATTACTAGCTATTTAGGGCATTAATAGTAAATTTTTCATAAACATTGCTAAAAGAAATAATACAAAGAATTAATGTGTAATGTTTTCAATTTTTCATTTTCACTTGTAGCTTCATAAACATAATTAGTTAATAGTATAAATATTATAATTTTCATAATATTTTGGCCCCACTCCATATGAAATGCTAGTTCCACCTCTTGCATCACCCTTCCAAGGTTGGAACCGAAATATATAGCGTTAAAATAACAGTCATACTACAGGCAAACCTCTAGAAAAAGAAACTAAAGTTTTCACTTGTTACATAACACTACTATTTCTAATTCGAATGTACTAACCTTTTTCTCAAACCTCTGTAAAAAAACTTTGACTTAAATGAAAAGTCCTAAAAAGGATATAGATATCAGCCCCACTCACACTGCCCAAGTCAAAAGTAAACTCCAACAAAACTTTGACTAACAGTCCAACTGCTAGGAATAACCCTAGTTCCTTATTCAATTCAATCTCAAAATAGGATTCTCAACTAACAATTGAAGTCAGTTGGTGAATTGTGATGAAATAGTAGCCAAACAGTAGCAAATAGTGATGATCATTGCACCAAATTTAGGTAGATTGATTAAAGTAGGATAAGAAGATAAGAGTGCTGGGATAGTGGTGGACTAAGCCATTCTTTTAATAAATTTCCTTCTACTATTTGTACTACTTAGCTAACATACTCCTAACTAACTATCAATGCGTTATGTGCCTTTCTAAATCAAGAACCATAAAAATTAACTAAGCAAATCCCACCCTTAAATCTTCTTGCATTAAGGCCCTTGGCCTTAAAATTCCTTCATCTTCAAAAAATCCATGTCCTCGTGGATTGCAAGTCTTGTGGGCTCTCTTCCTCAAACCTTCTTTTGACAAATTATCCTAGAAACTCCCAACTTTTTACATCCTCCATGGTCAAATGCCATCTCCAAGAACTTAAAAGTTCAGCTTTTCCCTTCCAAACCCAGATAACTTACCCAATTCTTGAATTCCTTCACCTTCTACGGAAACAATGATAAACTTTACTCCCAATCTAAGTTCAGTCTTTGGTCACTGGTTGCTCCATCGGCATCTTGCATTGTCAATTCCAAGCTCTTCTCTCCTCATTTTCCACTTGACCAATTTGCATTTTAAGTCATTAAAGGCAGTATCCCTTGTGGCTACCATATTGGTGATTAATTCTTGTTTAATCCACAAATCACTATAGCACAATCCTTTGTGCCTTCTATCATGTTTTTTTTTTAGCTGTAGTGGCTTTGTGCTGAAAAAGTGGGAATATAGGTAGCTGATTTGGTGTTGGTTTAGAAGGAAAGCTTTCTGAAACTATTGGTAGATTAGTGAGGCTTATTTGTAGGAACATTGTAGAGCAAATTAGGTGAGTTTTCTGAATTGTAAGAGGATGTATTGGGGCAAATTGTGCGTAATTGTATTCTAAAGTTTGTAGGAGATCGTTATTAACTATTTGCGTCTTCATTGGGAGGGGAAGAACCCAAGGTATTGCTAATTTTTGTAAGGGGTTTTGAGGAGGAGACTTGGAGAATGCAGACCCACTTTTGATGATATACTTTCCATATGAATGGTGAGGAGGATCACTAAGGTTGGAGTGCCCTTTTACCGAAGAGGAAGTCGTGCAACTATCCAGCTATGTGCTGGAGATAAGGCAGTATGCTCGGATTGTCTCTGATGCGGAAAGGAAGAATTAATTATTTATTATTAATTTTATATTGTGATTTAGGAATAAATATAGAATTATTAATGTAATTATTTAGTAAGATATTCTAGGAGAGTTTTATTTTAATTAGGATAGTTTTATTATAGTAGAAGATTTTAATTATGAGATCGGTTCCTTTTTTAAATTAGGGATTTTAATTAATCCCAAGTATTGATTTTCTATTTAAACATTTTAATATCTCATTATTTGAGAGATGATGAAATATTAGTTGATTTTACATCAAAACTGTGAGCTTTTGTGTGTATCTTTATCGATTCTCTGCGGAAATAGGTATCTTATTTCTTCTTTCCATATTGTCCTATATCATTTTAGTATCAGAGCCTAACCCTAACCACCTTCTGCCGCCACCCAAACAAAAGCAAACCCTAATACCTTTTGTCGCCACCAAAATTCCCAAAACCCTAATTTCTTGCCACAGTTAATTATCGACAACCAAAAGCAAAAACCCTAATTCCCCAAACCTTATAATCTCATTCTGCCAACACTAGTTTCTGCCGCAAACACCAAGAATCACAAACCCAAATAACATTTAACCCAAACCATCGACCCTCGTCGTGGACAAACCCTAGATTTGTCGACCAACTCATGATTCTATTACATCATAATCGAGAATAACAATAAAAAAAAAATAAAAAAAAAATGACTACAATACTCCATTTCTAATAAATTACAGTTTGGTACCCCAACGTTTCTACTGTTTTCCAATTTAGTCTCCAAAATTTCAAAAAATTTTAAAATACTTTTAAATTTTAACATATTCACCCCTTGACTTATATTTTTACAGTTTAGCCCCTGAAGTTTCATTAATTGCATCTTAGCCCCTATATTTTCAGTTTTAATATTTTAGTCCCTGTAGTTTTATTACTTTTCAGTTTAGTCCCTGTGGAGAAAAAAAAGGGGAAAAAAATGTCTTCAAAATTTGATAATCCAGATTTTCTTTGAGCTAAGATAGATGCAATAACAAAAACAAGTCTTGCCAATTTCAAATCACATTATGAGTACATAAATGCATGCTATCGTCCATATTTTGTTCCAGAAATGTTCATTCGAATCATGTTTGTGCAACTACATCGACACATTCACAATAGGAGACCCGTAAAACAAATTCTTACAAGACAATCAATGAATGTATCGCAACATTTGAGTTTAAAGAAAAGCAGGTACTCACACATATTGATGCTTATGAGAAACATGAAGTGGAAGATAAGTGTGGAGAACGCATAGCCGATTTGGAGATGATTTGCAGGAAAGAAATTGAAGTTAAGTTTGACCCCAAATGCGAAAAGATCAGAGAAGATCAAGTTGAGATCAACCATGTTGATTTTTCTTTTCCAACATCAGCGTTGTTGTTTCCAAAAATTGTGCTCATGACATTGAATGTTCGAATGCGTATGTGTTGTTGGAATGTATCTCATTGCCTATGGTTTATTATTTTTAGCTATTTCAAAACTCGAGGAATAGTTTTTTTCAAAGGAGAGGAGAATGATGCGGAAAGGAAAAAGAATTTTTTTATTATTAATTTTGTATTATTATTTAGAAATAAATAATGAATTATTAATGTAATTATTTAGTAGGATATTCTATAAGAGTTTTATTTTAGTTAGGATTGTTTTATTATAACAGTAGATTTTAATTAGAAAATTATATCTTTTTTTAAATTAGGGTTTTACTCGGTCCCGAAGTATTGATTTTCTATTTAAACATTGTAATACCTTATTATTTGAGAGATGATGAAATATTAGTTGATATGAGATCAAAACTTTGTGCTTTTGTGTGTTTCTTTACCGATTCTCTACGGGAATAGGTATCTTATTCTTTCTTTCCACCTTGTCTAACATCGTCTCTTTATGGAGTTTCTTCAACATTATAGGAGCATGGTTCACTATGATGCGATGGAGTCTTTTCCAGGAGTTTATACAAGATGTTTTTCCATTTCTATGAAAGCTGACATATCACAAAATAAAAAACTTCTAAATTCAACAATGTTACACTGCAATTTAATTTGTCAAATGCCAAATGAGCAAAGGTTCATACTCAGAAAAATAATGGCCAAATAAGAGATGAGTAGTTAGAAGAGGAGGGGCATGTATATACCTTTAAAAAACGACCCCTTCTATTCTCGCCAATGTCAAAGTAAAATACCTGTAATCAAACACCCATACAGGAAGAATCTTTACCAACAAATAACTTATTAACGGGACTAAGCTCAATTTAAAGAAGATAATGAATAAAAAATTAAGTAGAGTATTGAAGCAAAGGAGATAAAATGAAATGAATTGGAAATGCCTTCGAATCGAGCAGAAGTTCTTTGCTACAAGCATCTTGTTCGTCCGAATTGACGTAGTAATTGAAGAGATCTAAGAACCAGGAGATGCCGTTGAAGGGTACAATGATGGTAGACCTGGTGGCCGACGTTTTCTCGGAGATCTTGAGGCAGCGACCACGTGGATTCTCCTTCAGATCGAAGTAAAACAGTTTATGCTCGACCTGTAGGGTCTTACAAAGCAGCTCCACGTCATTCACGCCGCCGCCGCCGCCGCCGCCGCCCGAATTCCCTTCCATCTCAATCTCTATCTCTTCTTCTAAACTAATTAATTCCGATGGGTTGGTGAGACCAGTAAAACAGTAGCTGGAAAGAAGAGTCAACGAGTACAAACAGAAAAGCAAAGATCGAGATAATCAAACTGAAGCATATCGATCGATGTAGATGGAGAACAAATATATAGTTAATTAATATAATTAGGTCTTCTAGGAAGGTGTAGAAAAGGAGGAGAAATGGGGATTTGACCGAGCCCATCTCTATTTGGCTCTTTACTTTCTTCTTTCTTTCAGTTACTTGGTTGGATCCCCATTTTTTTTATAATTAAATATTAATTTGATTTTTTTTTTTAAAAGGGGCAATTAGATTGAAACAATAAGTTACTAATTTTTTTATATTTTTAAAGAGTATCAGATGTAACTTAATCATATTATAATTTGGTTAGTTGAATTCTCGAATAAAATATTATTATACATTGTAACTTATTAGATAAATCATAATTAATTCATCCGACGTCAGAATTAAGTAAATGTAAAGCCTATTTTTTTAATTTTTCGTCCTCTTTAATGTTAAAGAGAAAAAAAAAATATTTGACATTGTTTTTCTACTTTAAATTGATAGAAATGGCAACCTGTCCCAATTTTCGTCATTATTTTCAACTCTAATTTTAAAATTTCATAACTCAATCATATTAACTCTGAATTAAGTGATTCTTTAAGCCTATTTTGTCTATCTTTCCGAGAATTGCAATTTTTATGAATACATTAAGAGATTTTAAAGAATTTAGAAGACCCAAAATTCAGATTATTTGCTATTGCAATTTGTAAAAAGACTAATAAATAAGGTAAATATTATTTGTATTTGAATTTTAAGTTTAGTTATCTGGGTTTTAAGTTAGAAATTGATTTTAAATAAAATATAGATATAGAATTGGATAACATGATAATCGAAAAAAGAAAAATGAATCTATATAAAGGAATATAATTCGATTGAATGTAAAAATTAAAATATAAAAATCTGTTTTTATAAATTAAAGATATATTGCGTGGGTTATATCTCATAATCCGACTGTTGGATCATTATAAATGTCGGATATGTTATACATATATAAGTTAATAATACTTTCACAAATTTTAAATAGTTAAAGTTAATAATTTTATTTGTTATGAATTTTAAGAAAGGGCTTATCTAGATTTTTTGTAACAGAACATTCAGCAACAGGTTCTAATATTTAAAAATGTATAACTTAATGATTTTAAATCCGATTTAAGTGATTCTTAAGGCTAAATTGGAGTATTTGAAGTCTAATTTTTGTAAAAGTTATTTAATTTTAAAAAATAGTTATAAAATCATATTGATATGAGTGATACAGTGGACTGAGGTCATATTAAGGTTTCTAGATTTCTTAACTTTTGCTATTAATTTTTATACATTGAAGTTATCAATAATGATCTATAGAGAATAATTAATGGTACCTTGAATAGTTTAAAAAGTGTTTTAGAGTTAGTATGTGTAATTGTATACATAAGCTGGAGTTAATATGTTTAGATGGTGAACAAGGTTTCATATTGGATATCGTTGATGTTTGAGATTAAGATTTTATGAAGTGTGATATAAGTGAATTTGGATATCAGGTACAGACTTCGTACTCCGCTTATTTGATTATTGGCGTATTCTCTATGACTCGTGATATATAGTCATTTGTAACCTTTCATTATATTTTCATTGGCACTATTGAAATTCTGGTTTGTAATTTGAACCTTTTTTCTTCTAGTATAATTCGTAAAGACATTGTATTTCTTCAACAATACTCTTATTATATTGAGCTATTTGTTTTAATAATTGTTTAGAGTTTGATACTCGTTAGATTGATTTGTTAGACAAATTCTTATGTTACTTCGTTTCGGTCTAGATATTCTGAACTTCGTATTTTGTACTCTTTTGAATTTGTTCTTCCTACATAGAACTTTGTTGATCTTTGTGGAGTGGTACATATTGTTACAATTGTTGCAAGTGGCCCCATTAGCATTTCTGTCATAACAATTGTTACAAGTGGGATTCGATTCCAAGATGTCCAGGTCTACGGCTCATTCCGGAGCGTCATTTGAACCACTGCGTCAACTGCTAGGGTTATAATTTGATTTGGTTTAACATGTATGTTTAAAACCCTTTTGTTTGTATTGCATTTATTGTGACACTATATCTTTTGTAGAATAAGAGATACGGTAAACCTGAGCTATAACTGTAATGACCACAAATTCTATTAGACATTGTAATTATAATTACTAAATAATTAGCAATGAATTTAAATTTTTTGGTACTAATTAATTGTGCATTAGATAATTGAATGAATATACTTGTGTATGTGTATATTTATTTAAATTAATAAAGTAAGGTGTTGTAATTAATTAAAGCAAGTCTAATTGGATTATAATTTAAATCCAAATGAGGTATTAAACTAAGTCAAATTAATTTACCTAGTAATCCATGTAATTAATTAAACCTTAGTCCATGTAATTAATTAAACAAGCCCAATGCTTGATTTAATTAAATGTAACATAGGCTATTTAATGTTAGCCCAATAGAATAATTAAATTGAGCCCAACCAAATTAAATGAATGAGCCCAATATAATTAATTATTAAGTCCAAAGTGGAGCTCAATAGGAAGTCAAAATGTTGGTCAATATATATATATATATATATATATATATATATATATATATTGGCGGAAGCAAAAGGATGGAGGCTTTATGCAGATAGAGTATGGCAAGAGAACAGGGGGTAGACTACTCACAGATCATATTCATAATACAAAATATAAATTTCATGATGTAAAGGGAAGTAAGGGAAAGGGACCGCACAGTTGAATATATTTAAAACATGCAAATAATCTGGCCAACAGATGCCAGTCTAATGATATTTAACAGTTAACAGATAAATTTATAAGAACTTTTATTTATTGAAAATAAATACAAGTTTGACTCAAGAAATAAGGAGTAGAAATAAGAGGAGAAACTAAAGATTAGTCAGAGAAGGAGCTCTGAGTCTTTCAAAGTTTCTTACCTAATTCTATTCTATGGTTCGAAGTCTGACGAACCAAAAAACTGAGCCTTCCTTTTATAGAATAAGGAGAGGGCTGGATACAATCATGCAAATCTTTACTATAATTACAGACGCTTTACTTTTACAAAAGCAAACGAATACAGACGCAATACTTTTACAAAAGTTCAATTATTACAGACACTTTACTATTTATGAACAATAACTTTCTTTAACTTTTATTTGCTTTCGGTGGAAAAGCAGCTGCAACTTTTGACTAAGCACAACGGGTGCGTAGAAAGAAGGGGCCAGTAACATTGGATACTGGACAGAGTGCGCGGGCACTGAATGACTGGGGGCCATACATCATTGGATGCTAGCTGGCTGGCTGAAGACTGGCGCGGGCCAGAGATGACTGGGGGCTCACGGGAGCTTGACTAAGCAAAAGGATCTTGGGCGTCCTGAAGATTAACGGTGCCATAAGGATCCTTATTAACACTGTAGGATGATTCTTGAGATGACTTTGAAGAAGATGAAGAATCACTTTCATTTTCACGGATTGAGCTAACTCTTGCTTGAATGGCTTTTGCCAGCAAATTTAACTCAGCAGTAGAATAATCTTTAACATTGGCAATAGTACCAGCAATTGAAGAACTGGAACTAGAACCTTTGATTTTACAAGTGGAACTTATATCTTTTTCTTTCTTAATGGAAACTGGGGTAACTGGAGTGGGAGGAAATTCAGTTTGGACTTGATGAACAATCCTATTAACATCGAATTTATCCCACCATTTAATAAAGAAAATTTGAGTGACTACAGGGGGTTGACCAGATGGAAGGTTATACTGGCATTTTAGGATCCAAGGGATTTTATATTTACTGACAAATCTAAGCAGTACAGAGATACCTTCAAATTTTGGGTTAAATGGAGAGTTCTTGCTATAATGGTTTACTTGGGTCATTAAAAGATCTGGGAAGGTGCCTGAAGTTGGGCCGAATTTAGACCACCAAAGGACAAACCAGAAGGGGATCTGACTTTTGAATTTATGATCAAATTGGAGGAACCAAGAATGGCTCATTGACTGGTTCTGGTACAAGAAAACCTTATTCCAAGCTTCCATGTAATCATAATAGCAAAAATAATTACAGATGGATGATTCCTGACCTTTTACTACAACCTGAAGATCTGAAGGGTGATTTCCCCAATCAAAAATAGAGATGATTTTCTTAATATAAAGAGAATGAAAAATAATTTTTGAATTGTCATTTCTATCATGAATAGGCTTAATATGGATTGACTCTGTATTGATAAGAATATCCTTGTAATACGATAAGGATTTATAAGGTGCAATGGGAATGAAATGCCAACCTTTTGGGAAGAAACGGGAGGCAAGAATTACTGGATCATTCCTAGGGTTCAATGAGGGTTCAATATAAAATAACTCAATATCATAGTTTGGAATATAGTCAGCTCTGGGCTGAGAAGAGCTAGGCTTTTGGATCTGGCTTTGGGCAAGAGACTCAAAGGGATCAAAAAGCTTAGGTTGACTAGCAAGGGCTGAAATATAGGGTTTAGGGATTTGGCCTAAAACCTGAAATTGAGTAGAAGGAGGACGAACTGGGTAACTAGGGTGAGGAACATGAATGATTGTCCCTCTGGCTTTACTAGATTGTCCTGTAACAGGAGTTTTAATGGGTTGTCTAGAGACAGGAAGCTTACCACGATCACGCTTATCCTTTTCATTCATTTTGGGTACCTCCAAAACCAATGTCAAAGGCATCAGACTAATTAGAAAAAGTAAATCCCCTTGATCTTGTCCAGCTTTCTATGTGAATAAGAATTCTGAAATAGAAAGAGGAATACCCATGTTAGTTATTAATTATAAACCTTTAAACAAGGTTTTAGAATGGATTAGGTATCCTTTACCTAATAAAAAAGACTTGATTGGAAGATTAAGTTAAGCTGTCGTCTTTAGTAAATTTGACCTTAAAAGTGGATTATTGCAAATCCAAATTCGTGAAAAAGATAGGTATAATACAACATTCACTAGACCCTTTGGACATTACGAATGGAACGTAATGCCTTTTGGCCTTAAGAATGCCCCTAGTGAATTCTAGAATATCATGAACGATATCCTAAACCCATTTAGTCATTTTGCTATAGTTTATATTGACGATGTTCTTATTTTTTCTAATTCCATTGAAGAACATTGGAAACATCTTAATTCATTCTTTAGAACTGTTCAATCAAATGGACTAGTTCTATCCCAGTCAAAATGCAGTCTTTTTCAGACTAAAGTTAAATTTCTTGGTCACAATATTCAATATGGACAAATACACCCAACTGATAGAGCTATACAGTTTGCTAGTAAATTTTCAGATATCATCACAGATAAAACCCAACTTCAAAGATTTTTAGGTTCCCTCAACTATATAGGTGAATTTTACAAAAATCTACGAATTGTCTGTAAACCGTTATTTGATCGGATTCAAAGTAATCCTCCTCCTTGGACAGGTGTTCATACTTCGATTGTCCAAGAATTAAAAAAGCATGCCAAGACTCTTCCTTGCCTCGGCATAGCTAATCCTATAGCCTTCAAAATAGTTGAAACTGATGCCTCTGACATTGGCTTTGTAGGTATTCTCAAACAAAAATTAACCCCTACTTCTCCCGAGCAGCTTGTCTGTTTTCATTCACATGCTTGGAATCCAACACAGATCAATTATTCCACTATTAAAAAAGAAATTTTATCTCTAGTTTTATGCATCAACAAATTTCAAAGTGATTTATTAAATCAAAAGTTTCTAGTAAGGATTGATTGTAAATCAGCAAAATATGTTTTAGAAAAAGATGTTGAAAATATTGCTTCTAAACAAATTTTTGCTAGATGACAGGCTATTTTATCTATTTTTGATTTTGATATCGAATATATTAAAGGGAGTCAAAACTCTATTCCAGATTTTCTGACTAGAGAATTCATCCAATCAGGTACCCAAAATGAGTGAAAAGGATAAGCGTGATCGTGGTAAGGTTCCTGTCTCTGGACAGCCCAGTAAAACTCCTGTTACATGACAATCTAGTAAAGCCAGAGGGACAATCATTCATGTTCCTCACCCTAGTTACCCAGTTCGTCCTCCTTCTACTCAATTTCAGGTTTTAGGCCAAATCCCTAAACCCTATATTTCAGCCCTTGCTAGTCAACATAAGCCTTTTGATCCCTTTGAGTCTCTTGCCCAAAGTCAGATCCAAAAGCCTAGCTCTTCTCAGCCCAGAGCTGATTATATTCCAAACTATGAAATTGAGTTATTTTATATTGAACCCTAAGAATGATCCAGTAATTTTTGCCTCCCGTTTCTTCCCAAAAGGTTGGCATTTCATTCCCAGTGCACCTTATAAATCCTTATCGTATTACAAGGATATTCTTATCAATACAGAGTCAATCCATATTAAGCTTATTCATGATATAAATGACAATTCAAAAATTATTTTTCATTCTCTTTATATTATTTTTCATTCTCTTTGCATGTTTTAAATATATTCAACTGTGCAGTCCCTTTCCCTTACTTCCCCTTGCATCATGAAATTTATATTTTGTATTATGAATATGATCTATGAGTAGTCTACCCCCTGTTCTCTTGCCTTACAAGTTGTGAGATAAAATTTCTTTTTTAATAGTGGAATAATTGATCTGTGTTGGATTCCAAGCATGTGAATGAAAACAAACAAGCTACTCGGGAGAAGTAGGGGTTAATTTTTGTTTGAGAATACCTCCAAAACCAATGTCAGAGGCATCAGTTTCAACTATTTTGAAGGCTATAGGATTAGCTATGTCGAGGCAAGGAAGAGTCTTGACATGCTTTTTTAATTCTTGGACAATCGAAGTATGAACACCTGTCCAAGGAGGAGGATTACTTTGAATCCGATCAAATAACGGTTTACAGACAATTCGTAGATTTTTGTAAAATTCACCTATATAGTTGAGGGAACCTAAAAATCTTTGAAGTTGGGTTTTATCTGTGATGATATCTGGAAATTTACTAGCAAACTGTATAGCTCTATTAGTTGGGTGTATTTGTCTGTATTGAATATTATGACCAAGAAATTTAACTTTAGTCTGAAAAAGACTGCATTTTGACTGGGATAGAACTAGTCCATTTGATTGAACAGTTCTAAAGAATGAATTAAGATGTTTCCAATGTTCTTCAATGGAATTAGAAAAAATAAGAACATCGTCAATATAAACTATAGCAAAATGACTAAATGGGTTTAGGATATCGTTCATGATATTCTGGAATTCACTAGGGGCATTCTTAAGGCCAAAAAGCATTACGTTCCATTCGTAATGTCCAAAGGGTGTAGTGAATGTTGTCGTATACCTATCTTTTTCACGAATTTGGATTTGCCAAAATCCACTTTTAAGGTCAAATTTACTAAAAACGACAGCTTGACTTAATCTTCCAATCAAGTCTTTTTTATTAGGTAAATGATACCTAATCCATTCTAAAACCTTGTTTAAGGGTTTATAATTAATAACTAACCTGGGTATTCCTCTTTCTATTTCAGAATTCTTATTCACATAGAAAGCTGGACAAGACCAAGGGGATTTACTTTTTCTAATTAAACCTTTAATGAGCAAATCATCAATTTCCTTTTTATAATATTCTAACTGTTCTGAATGCATTTGTATGGGTCTAGCCTTAGTAGGAATTAAAGATTCTTTGAATTCCTTAGCATAAGGTAACCTAACAATATGTTTCTTCCTATGCCAAAAAGCATGAGGCAAATCAGAACAAATATTTTTACTCAAAAGATCATGAAAATCCTTTATCTTACCCTGAAGCTTTGGATTTTTTAATTGATCTTCAATCCTTTTATATTTAATCTCATCTTTTAAATAGTCCAAATGTTTGGTTTTATTATTTAAAATATTTAAATTTTTTGAAATTGACTGTTCTTGGATATGTCTTAAGTCCATTTCTTTAAGTTCAGTTATGAATCTAAAAGTGACTATCTGACCAAGATGATTACTGGTTAATCCTTTAGTAGTAGTGCTAAATGGATATAATAAATATATAAATGGTAATCCTAAAATTATTTTGTCAGTCATGTTTCTTATTAAAACAAATGATGTCTTAAAACAAACATTATCTTGACAAATATGAACTTTAGGCAATTTATTCTTTATTTCCATTTGACTACCATTAGCAGAACAAAATCTTTCACTAGTTTTTTCGTAAAACCTAGTTGGGACTAATCCTTCTTGGATACAATTAAGGTCAGCTCCTGTACCAACTAAGGCAGGGAAATCCAAAGTAAAAGTCTTATTAATAATTATTGTTATGTTAATATACCATTTTTGAATAGTAATATCTTTTAGCATTTTTAAGGAATAACCTTGTTCAATCAGTTGAGTTTGGTGGTTTGAAGTTTCAGGTTCTTCTTCATAAGAAGGTTCTGCTTCATCGCTATCAGAGGAATCATGGAGAGCAATATTATTATTGGCTTTAATAGTTTCAATCTCTTGCTTAAGTAAAGAAATTTCTTTTTTCATGTTTTTTACTTCAATATGTAATTCTGGTAGAGTAATTTCTTTAACTGGATTTTTGAATTTTTCAAGGGTTTTATTGAAGCTAATAATAGGTTTTTCTTTAACCTTATTAATTTTATTAATAGGGTTATCTTTTATTAATAAATCCTTTAACTGTTTGGTATATTGTCTTTTTAAATTTGGATCAGTAATTTTACTGATTAATTCAATTAGTAGATTTTGTTCTTCTTCATTATCAGTAAGAACGTTGATAACATTTAATATTTTATTACAGCAACTATCAACACATCCTAAAGTGATGTTTGGGGAATGGCTGCTATGACTATTGATACTAGAATTATCAGAAGAATCAGAAAATTCAGTTTCAGAATTATCACTACTAGACTGGTTTTCTATCTCCATTAACTCTAACATTTGTTCAGTATCTTCATTAGATATTTTTAATTGGTTAAGTTTTTCTTTTACTTTACATTCATTTTTATAATGACCGAGTTTTCAACAATTATGGCAAAGAACTTTACTTTTATCAAATTTTTTATAACTTTTTTTTTAGTTTGAGGAGGAGGTTTATAAGTTTTTTCTTGTAATGTGACTGTTTTTTATTTTTATAATAATCATCTTTATTTTGATAGCTTTTATGTCTTTTTCGAGATTGGTATCGATCTTTTTTATAATGTTTAATATGTTTTCTTCGTGAAGGGGCAACAGGTGGTAAACCATATTGTTCACAAAATGTTCCTAATTCATAATTTGCTTTATTTTTGTCTTTATTAGCTTGTTTACTAATTTTAAAATCAATACACATTTTTAAACCAGTTTTTTGAATTTGGCTTATAATATCACCATAAGTTAAAATTTTAAAATCAATATGACCTAGATCCTTGCTAAACTCATCACGGATCTTATGAGCAAAAAGAGGAGGCAGCCCATTTATGAATTTTTCTTTCCAAAATGGTTCGTTACTATCACTACGTAACATAACTCTGGAAGTGAAAACATCCTTATACCAAGGGAAATCACTTAGAGTAGGACAAGATAAATTACTCAATTGGTCATGTATTCTGTCTGTGATATTACTAGGGGTACCTATAAAGTGTTTAATTATTGTATAAATTAAAGTGTTAACTCCATCAGGGATTTCTAAACCAAGGTCATCTAGAATATGGTTTCCTGCTTGGTCAATTTGGACAGCATGAATAACATTATTTCTAGATTCTTCAGTGAGATGTTTGTCCCACCAAGACCTAAGGACTCCAGTAAATCTATTAATAAGTAATTCAACTATATCAGATTGTCTTAAGGTAGGGAAATTGGTTAAATAACTGTTAGCTACCATAGACATGTGATTTAATTTATTTAGTAAATTTTGTTCACTTAAACCATCAATATTCCATTCATAAATTTTATTAGAAGAGACAGAAAATTGATTATCCAGATTCCTTTCTTCAAACTGTAAGTCTGGAGGGGTTGGTCTAGTATACCAATTTTTTGTTGTGCTAGTAGGATTAGGAGTTCTAAAAGTTAATTTACTAAACTGATTAATAGTTTCATCTAGCTCAGAATTAGAGGAAGTAGTAGTACTAAGACTTTGGTCTAATTTCTGATTGATGACAGCTAAGAGTTTAGGTTCACTAGATTCAGGTTTATCAAGTTTTTTAAATAGTTTATCAAGAGTTTTAGCAAGTTCTTGATCAGTAGAGGGTAAACCTAATCCACTTCTCTTTTCAGGGAAATTGAGTAAAGGTTTTTCAGTTTTATTGGTTTGGAGTTTTTCATCAAATTTTTCTTCAATTTTATCTAACTGTTTACCTATAGATGCCAGGTACTGGTTAGTAAAATTGTTCTGTTCTATAATTCTTTTGTTATTACCTCCCGGCTCTTTAAAAGGGCTGGCAACAACATGAGTATCTTTAACAGTGATAACTATGGACTCTAAGGGTGGATGACTGGAAGAGACAGTAGTCTTGTCTTCTTTGGTTCATTTGTGTTTAGTTATAACATTACATTTTCCATAATAATTGTCATACCATTTGTAAAATGTAATATTTATTTTTTCTTTATTTATAATTTTTTTCCATTTTTTAACTATTTTCTCACGTTTTAGCTAAGAATGGTTGGCTCTAAAAAGTGTCTTTTAGGCCTATTTTCCTTAGAATTAAAATCACTGATTAAAGAATATTCATTAATTTTGAATTCTTTTGTCATCATCCGAAGTTGGTGATGGACAGGTTTAATTTCAAAATCAGACTGAGTAGGAGATAAATTATGTTCATCATCTTCCTCAGGTTGATTAACTGGTTCAAATTTGGTATAGCAAGGCTGACTAGTTTGACCTTCAAAATAAATACCTTTTAATTTGATATCCTGCATAGTCGTTTTACTCAACAAATCAGAATCTCTTCTAGACTGGATTGACTGACTAGTAATATCTTCAATAATTAAAGGGTTGCGTCTAAGTCTCGAATCATCAAAACTTATCCTAACAGTATCGTTTAAGTATTGTTTTATATTATCAAGATTCATAGCATTACTAGTGACTGGTCTCTGAGGGATTTCATTTTCTAATATCCACTGACTAGGGAGATTTATCTCTCCAAAGGAGGGTCTTTGGAACTTGGATATTAGCGTCACTGGTACTACTTTGAATTAAAACAGTTTCATCTTTTGGACTTTTGTTTAAAACTTTAACATTTAAATTTGTTTTCATTGTTTTATAATAAATTCTGTATATTAAAGCTAAGGCTTGGGATCCCTCAATCATTTGAGTGATTTCACCTGCAGTTTTTATATTCAGAGTTAAAGCTTTTAATAAATGGGGGTCACTTAGGCTTAATGTAAAATCTGGAAAGCAATTGAAATGGACTGAACCATTATGTAAACTAGATTCCATTATTCCTAAGATGCTTGGATGGTAATTTAAGTATCTAGCGTCTCTCAGACACAACAAAATACTTGAATTAATACCTTTTATACTCAAAGGGTTAATAGCAACTTGGATCAATCTAATATGGATAAAGTTGTAGCCCTTTTTCCTATGTTTTTTAATAACTTCTGAAGTTAGTAAACTACAAGTTTCGTGATCTTTGTTAATAGCATAGATTTTCTCAACAGTTTTGACACTATAGTCTGACTTGAAATTATCTAAGAAAGTTGACTGGTAGATTTCTTTAGGAGAAATACTGGGGATATTCCAGTTTCCTAGGTCTTGACTGATATTTTCATAACTGTGTTCTTCTTGGTTGACTATGTCTGGGATAGAAGACAGGTTTGATCTGGAACTAACCGAAGAATTAGATCTGAACATGCGATTCATATTTTGAATAACTGTTCTCAAGGCACAAACTACTATCTGCGAAGAGGTTGTCACGAATGGTGAACAAAGGACATAAAGTCTGGGTATGATCTAACTAATGAATTGAAATAACAGACTGACAAAAATATCTTAAGCCTACATTAATCTCCTACAAACTACTAGATCTAAGACACATACCAACTTACCAAAGCAGACACAGACCATGGTGAAATAACCTTACGCCTAACACTGCTCCCACTCTGGAGACTTACACAGACAAATGGTCGAAAATCAAGGTGGTCTAACAGTAAGAAAGATGTTCTTAGGAAAGTGTAACAGAGATAGATGAATGAAGCTAAGACAGAGAAGTACAGACTGATACTCAAGACATTAATAGAACCATATATATATATATATGTGTGTGTGTGTGTGTGTGTGTGTGTGTGTGTGTGTGTATAAGTGTATATATGCATATATAAACAATAAAAATAAACAAAAAATGGGGGATTAAATCCCCATTTGGCCGGCAATAGGGGGCCCACATTGGGTTTCACACACTTGGTTTTGGTGGTTCACCAACCCTAGTCATTCACCTTGTCATTCACTCCAATAATAATCGCAATTAGCTCTAAATTTACCAATGCTAGTTAATTAGGAAAGTTAATGAAGGATTAAGGAGACTTTATAAATAGAGTGTTCTGCCAAGGTGTTGTGTTGGTTGGTCATTCGTAAGCATTTCTATAGAGAAATTAGAGAGCTCCTTTGAGAGAAAAGTAAGCAAACACTTGTGAGTTGAGATTTCACCAAAGGAATTGCTAAAGATTTGTCAAGGTGGAGTCACTAGTGAAGTTTATCGCTAAGAGGAAGAGAGCATTCAAGTCCAAGAGGTTCAAAATTGTTCTCAACTCTTATTATTTCATTTAGTGGTCTATATAGGTTTTATATGGTAAAAATATATTTTTAACCGATCAAATCTTATTTTGATAGTCTAGAAGTCTTAAACTATGTTATATAGGTAGATTCATGATTTTATATGTTTAAATCATGTTTTGGTATGTGTGGTATGCATAAAAATGGAAGAAATGTTCATATTAAACTTTACCGGTAAAACCTAGTTGAGTATATGGTAATTAATGTTATAGTTTGAAATGTACAAGTTGAAAAATGGATTTTTAAGGCCAAAAGTTACATATATGAGTTGTAAAGAAAACCCAACTTGAAGCTTTCAAAAATATTGAAAAATAAAGAAGATATGATTTTTACTGTAAAGTATGTCGTTTTTAAACTCTAAGTGGTTTGATCTTTAAATTTGTGTCAAAACGATTTCAAAAATGGGATTGAACCATGAAATGTTGTAAAACAAAAAGTTAGGAACACATCAACACTGATTTTGTGTCATTTGAATGTGTAGATTTAATTTTATACAAGTTTTAATCAAAATAACTCAAAGTTGAAAATTTTTAAATTTTGGTCGGAATACCCGAGCGCTAGCGGCACTGTATTAGTTCAAAACTGAGTGCCGGCAGTGCTCAGACATTCTGTTTCCAACGCTGGCAGCGCTGGACTCAGTTCATTCCGAGCGCCAACGGCGCTGGTCCGATTCCTCAGTTTTGTTTGGGTCCGGGTCAAAAAATGAAAAATGTTCCAAAAATTATTTTATTATTTTTGGACTCAATAAGAGTATTTTTAAAATTATAGATAGTTGAATTAATAAGTAAAAAAGGATAAATATTATTAAAGGTTTAATAATATAAATTAAATTAATAAAATATTATTAATGTATAATAATATTATGAAGTCAATAAAATATTATTAAATGAGTAATAATACTGGTAAATAGATAAAATATTATTAAATGAATAATAATATTAGAGTATAACTAAAATATTATTAAAAAAATAATAATATTAGAAAAAGATGTAAATATTATTAAATGATTAATAATATTAGATAATGATTAAAATATTATTAAATAATTAATAATATTAGATAATTAATAAAATATTATTAAATAGTTAATAATATTAAATAATGATTAAAATATTATAAAATGATTAATAATAGTAAAAAATTGATAAAATATTATTAGATGGGTAATAATATTAGCTAATAAATAAAATATTATTAAATGATTAATAATATTAGCAGACTAATAAAATATTATTAAAGGATTAATAATATTATGTGTTTAATAAAATATTATTAGAAGATTAATAAAATTACAAGGTTAATAAAATATTATTAAATTATTAATAATATTATATAAGTGTGTGATCCATATTAAATAATTAAATTAGGTTTTATGTGATTGAAATATTATCAAGTAGTGATAATATTACCTAAGTGTTTATATAATTATGTGGTTAAGTAAGAGTTATAAAGGTTATCATATGAATGTGTATATGATACTAATTTAAAATCAAATTGATTAATTGTTAGGTCTATTCAAAGAGAATTAATTGAATTAGTTAGCAGTAGACTACGCACAAGACAAATTTTCTTTTCTTAATCCTAACTTGTATTTATTGTTGCAAGTTTTCTTCAACCTTATTTACATTGAGCAATTCAATTACTGATGAGCAAGTATCTACACTCATAGATATTTGACAGAGCTTTAAGTGGGTTAATTATCTAAAATTATTTCACATAATTATTGTTATTGTATTTGCACATAGTGCTTTTGCAAGTGTTTTAGTTCATTAATTTAAGAATTATTTAAGAATGTCTAAGCTAATTGTATCGGCTAGACAATGCATATTTAAATTCATCAAATTGAATATTTTAAAAGCTTATCCAAACCATTGGTTGGTTCGGATTCTTATAGTAAAACTGAAAATGAACAACCCTAAATAAGGGGGATTTTTATCTATCGGAAAATCGAATTTGCGCAAGATGTCTGAATGTTATGCATATACATAGGGTATAAGAGGTTGATCCCCTCGCGTATCCCTTTTTTTTTAGGTGTCAGATATATATATGTCTGTTTTACCTTAGTAGCAGTTCATGGTTCTTAAAGACTACTCAGCAGTAAAGAGTCAATCCATTCTTATATTGAAAAAAAATTGATTCTTGATTTCTTTCATAATTGTTATCTATTGTTGAAAACACTAATGTTAATTTCCCTTTCATCATAATATATCTTATGCTATTGTTCTTAAATTTGCTGAGTCATTTAGTTGCTCATTCTTACTATATCATGACTTATTTTCAGCTAAACCCGAAAGTTCTAAACGAGACAAATACAAGAAAAAAGTCAAAACTTAGATTAGCTTAATGCACGCTAGTTAGATTACTTGTTACGTAATTTGTTTTGTAAATCTTTTGTATTCCCTTAAGATATGTAATGCTTATGTTAAGGTTAATCGATCTTGGGAAGTGTCGCCTTTTTATAAGGAACCTTTTGTATTATTCCGTGAAGTTTAAATGCAATTTATGTATTTAATGGTTAGTAAGTATTGTACAGTGGAGAATCAAACCCGAGGTTATGGAATCCGAATTTGGGGTCGTCACAATAACCACCCGTGGGGGGTACCACAGACATGTCCTCTTGGCACCGAGGCATGACACCTTCTATGGCAGTATGATCAGTTCACAATGTCTCCATTTATGCTCCGATGGGAGTTGACCATATTATGATTTTATTTTGGGAGGTGTATAGGTCGGCCCTAGATTTTTATTATATTATGTTTTGTAGTTTTTTGATGTTATGCCAAAAACACCTTTCAATTTTGCAAGCATTTGGATTCGCGGTCCAATGTGTGATTTACGTGTGTGAGATTATTTTAACTTGCCTAGGTGGCAGTATTTTAACTTGCCTTTGTGGTAAGGTATATTTATTTTGTTCTAAGCTCGGTATTATTATTCCCAGATGGCACAAAAAGATCTAGAAGGGGGTTGAATAGATCTTTTCAAACTCTCAGATTAAAATTATTTACCAAATAATTAATTAATCTGATTCAGTTAAGCACAACGAAATATTGTGTTTTGTAAAACCCCCTTATGGATTGGATAAAGAGTGTGGTTCTGACTTTAGTGATATAGAATTGTGTAAACTACTTAAATGATATTGTAATTATATAACAGTTGATGTGACAATTGTATAGTAGTTATATAAAGTAGTAAATGAGACAATGATTTTTAAGAGGTTTGGACCTAAACTACTCTCAAACCTCTCTTCCACTCCACTGAGCAGAGATCATCCACTATAGGATAAGGTTCCACTAAACCAATTACAATCTCCCTCTAGAGAATTAATTTTCTCATAATTAGGCGAACACTCTATCTCGACTTTAGAACCTCCCTCTAGAGTTGATTCACTTATAATCAAGCGAGATCTTTGTCTCGACTTTTCAATATTCCTGTAGATGAATATGGAGTGTTGCTAAGAATCTTTAAGCTTTTCTTCAAATGGCTTAGCAACAGTGATTGTTGTCATAGAAATTGTAGAGTGATTTTTGGATCGTAGAGTATGCTTCTGCAATATCGTAGAGTATGCTTGGCTTTGTTTATCTTTGATCTTCTCTATCTTTTAAACGTTGCATGATCACTTCTCTGTTTAAATCTGAAAGCCGAACTTTATTTATAGATTTTCTTCAAAAATTTGCCCATTAGAAAGTCCTGTATTATAGCCTCAAAAGTTATATGTCAGTCTGTTGTAGCTGCCAGAATGTCAATTATGCCAGGCTTCTCTTTGAGTATTGTGGCAGGTTATCTTTACCAAGTATAGCTGTTGGAGTTATGGCTTATTAGACCTTTATATTTCTATCAACACATTTCAAGATCTTTAGGATAGTTGTGTGGTGAGGAAGCTTTCATATCCAATAATAACTTTCAAGTTTGCACTCTACGATATAATAGACTTAGATCGTAGAGTAAAACTTCTGGTAGTTCATTCTACGATATTGATTGACTCTAGTCATTCTACGATTTGATTGTTTGGAGTCGTTCTATGTTTTAGCTCTATCCTTTTATCACTATGTGAACTCTCAGTCATTTGCATTCTACTCGATGACTTTGTCAGTTGCTTAGTTCACTCTGTGATCTTAAAGTAACTAAGTCTTAGCTTTGTGAACTCTTTTCCAATCTCTTATTCTATGTTTCATCAAATTTTTTTTATCTAATCTATTATCCAATCTCTTGTCCAATGTCTTATCCGATCTTTTATCCGAACTCTTGTTCAATGGCTTATTCGATCTTTTATTCGATCTCTTATCCGATGTCTTATTCGATCTTTTATCCGATCTCTTATCTGATGTCTTATCCGACCTTTTATCCAAACCCTTACCTGATGTATTCTTGAATCTCTTTATCCGATCTTTTGCCTGACGTCTTCTCCAAGCACTTTATATGATCCCTTATTTGATCATTTATCTGATGTCTTTGATCAACGAACTTAGACTTCTTAGTCTATTACAAACTCTAACTCTATCAAATTAATCGACGTAACACTATTTGATCCCTAAGTCCTTTTACATTGATTATCTCTGAAGGACTTTACAATATTACTTGTTTTCTTTTCTAATTACAAATATACATTAATCTTGTCATAATCATCATTACAGTAATCATCATTAAATCCAAATAGTCTTAAGCATAAATATGCACTAACAGGTATGCAATCACAGCTCAACCACATTGTTTTGGCCTTCTATTTCGTTCTGTTAATTCTGTCAATTTAGTTATACTCTTATTCATATTTTGGATATTTCGATTACCATGAGTATTTATATTTGAGGTTATCCTTTGTATGATGTTCAGTTAGTTTTAGATTTCAATTTTGGTTCCTTTGTATATCCTAATCCTTACTGGCATTTGATTAATGCTGTATTTTTTTTAGCAGGCTTGTAGGGTGATTCATTGTTGTGTGAAGAGAGTTTAAATTTGATCATCTAGGTTGATTTAATTTTAGGTTTTGATTAATTTTATAAATTTTGGAGAATGTTATTTAATTCATTTATAGATTTTAGATTATTAAATATTTTGAAGTTATTAGCGCTCTATTTACTTATTTTGAGGTATTTTATACTTTGCACGTAACCTCCCTTTCCTATTCGGGATGAGTGTGTTACAGAGATGGTATCAAAACTAGATTATAATTCTATAGATTTCCTTTAGACTTAACCTGTGAGTTCTTGGTAAATCGCTGGGTAGACGTTTGAGATTGTTCCAATTTAGTTTTTTGGCTTGTTTGGTCTTGATTTTGACCAACTATCGATCTCTTTTTGATTTATAGTTCATTTGAGAAAGATGAGATAATTTAACAATGTTATTATTGTTATGTGATGGAGTCCTATTATTGATTGGATGTTATGATTGGATTACTAAGGTGAGTAAAAATATATTTTATATGATTAAGAAATGATTAGATATGCAGTGAGAATTTGATAAGGGTATTATACCAGTAAGTATTTTCTTATGGAGAATTATTTGATAAATTTATCTTTTGGTAGTAATTTATCATAATCTTAGAATTGATGATTTGATTTGGGTTATTGTGACATCTCGAATTTTTACAGGATTTTCAAATGATTATTTTGATTAATTTAGTAAAGGTTAACAGATAAAACCTAGTTTGAATGACACAATATATTAAGGGTGATTAAATAGGAATTATTATATGATCAATGTGTTATTAATGACCTATGTGGTTGAAATGATATAGAAGGACTTTTGATGTAAATAAGGGTCTATAAAATGTGTGAGGATCAGCTATTTATTGAAGTGTATTTGCAACGTAACAAATCATGAAATTTTATGAATATAAATTATGATGGATTAAAGAGAATGATAGACTGTAATGCCTACAATAAGGCAATTTGAAAAAAAAATATTATAAGACACGACGTTATGTGTCAGCATGTAATAGATTGAATATGTGTATATATATATATATATATATATATGATCGAATAAAGAATTTAAAGTTAGAAAATAATAAAATGAGGAAAGAGTATGCAAATTGAGCTTAAGTTATAAAAGTTAATAGCAAGCTTAGTAAATAGGCCTGGTGAGACGAGGATATGAAAATGGCAAGGTAAGGTAAGTATGTATGTACAGTGAAGAATGAACCGTATGACCTATCGGTTTATTAAGGGTTAAAAGAATGATACGATTACCGATCGTTGAACGTTTGAAGTTATTAAGAAGTTGATATTTTTGAATGATTATAATAAGGTATGTATTTATACGATGTATAGAAACAGAAGGTAATACCCCCGAGTAAACAAGCAAAAGGGCATAAAAGTGATATGAGTGTAAATGGTTAAAGGAATGGATTTTGGTAATCCGAACAGGATTCACTTTTCGAGAAAGCGATTTATGGAAAAATGAGCAATTCGACTATATTGAGATGTCGAGAATTGAAATTGATTAAATGGGGAGCAAAAAGGATTCGTATGAATATGAAAATGTATTTTGTGGTTAATAAAAGTTAATTAGTCGGATTATGATTAAATGGCTAATTAAGCTATAAAAAGAGACTACGTGAATGTAATGCAATGAAAAACAAATGACCTAGTCGGTCGATTGAAAGAAAAATCAGGTTAAACGAACATGAAATGAGTTAATGAAAGGAAATTAGAAAAGTTGTTCAAAAAGGAAAATTTGCATGAAAATTTAAAAATCTAGCCAAAATGAATTTTTACCAGAATACCCTCAACAATTCAATTAATGAACATTGTGTCCTAAAGGATAAAATGACCAAAATACCCTTGACAAATTAGGTAATGACCTATGCGTCCCAAGTGGGGAAATGTCAAAAACGCCATTGACTTATAGTGTAAAATGACCAAAATGTCTTTGAATGGGTTAGCCATTGTTATTACACTTAACCAAGCTTAGTTAAATTTTATATACTATATCTAAAGCAAGCTAGTGTTCTTCCTTGTTCCAAATTGTTGAGTTTTAAAGCCCTAAGAGAGAGAAAGGCAAGGAAGCCATGGATATAGAGAGAGAAATCTTGATTAATCAAGAATGGATGGTTGGATGGTTATGGAACAAGAAAAAAAGATGAAGCTCTCTTCATGAGAAAACTCTCTTCATGAGAAAGCTCTTTATGTAAAGAAGTTGGGCATACAAGAAGGTATATTTATTTTTGAGCCATGAAATTTAGTATTTATGTATTTAAATTCAAGGATAGATAAAGTCATAAATGTATCTTGGAAATACATGACCTAATTATGTGTTTTAGGTGAGCTACATGCTCTTTGAGTGGTATATTATGAAACCCTAAGCCTATATGTTGTAGAACAAAGGTGGTGTATTTTTCATGTCTAAATTCAAAGCTAGTAAGCATGATTCATGAATGATCATGTGTTATATCTGACTATAAGTGATGAAAACCTAAATGAAGAGATTGAACATGAAGAAATCATATGTATTTTTATGCTAGATAGCTTCAAAGAATCACAAATAGTTGAGAAACATGATATGTGAAAGTAAAGTTCAATATTAGATTATGATTTGTAATTAAACCAAATTGTAATTTGTAAAGTGCATTGGAAGGTGCATGTAGAAGTTATGTGATTGCACAAAGTGGTTAAATGTATATATGATAACCTATGTGATGCATGGAGTTTAAAGGGTCAAGTTGAGTTTAAGTTTGAATATGAAAAGTTTGTAGAATTTAATAGAATTTGAGTACAAAGAGTTATTCACCAAACAGGCGGCAATCCGCTCCGTAAGGTTATTCTCAGAGATTAATAATGAATGAATACGAAAAGGTTATTCACCAACAGGCGGCAATCCGCTCCGTAAGGTTATTCCCACAATTTAATACATGAAAATAAATGGCACATCTTATGAGTAAGAAAGAAACAATATTATTTTCGAGAATCAAATAATGATAATCCCTTACCATAGTACGTTTGAATAATGGAAGATGAAAAAGATGGTATCCCTTACGAGTAGTAATTTTAAGAGTATGAAAGAAAATGACATCCCTTACCGTAGTAAGTTTTGATAATAGAAGATGAAAGAAGATGACATTCCTTACCGTAGTAAGTTTGAATAATAGAATATGAAAGAAAATGATATTCCTTACGAGTAGTAAATTTAAGAGTATGAAAGAAAATGACATCCCTTACCTTGATATTGTGAAACAAGTTTATTAGCCGAACAAATCCTTCCTTGTTTGTCTATGTAGCAGTAAAGAATCTGACTTTTGAGTCTTCTAGAGTTTTTAAAATCTCTTTATGTTTTTAAAATAATGTTACTCTCGAAAAGATAGGCGGCATAGACTCAAGAATCACTCAATTCGGAGTTAATATGAATGAGTTATGAATTTTCAAAACTAAGACTGAAAATAGTGACGAAAATCAGAATAGGTTACGGTTTTTAGTATTTTAGGACATGAAGATGATTTCAGATGACTTTTCTTCCTTCTTCAAAGTTGTAGAGGACGAAAAACTGAAGAGACAGGCTTTTAATTCATTAAATTCTGACAAATAATGAATTTACTACGATTTTTCGAAAGAGTTGCTGTACATAAGAAAATTCTACTCGGGAATTCAAAGAAGAATGCAAAAGATTTCAAAACTAGGAATGACTTAAGAACACTTAGAGAGAACTTACACAAAAAGTATTTAGAGAGAGAAAGAAAGAACAAGTAAGGAAGTTTATGAAAAATCCTTAAGTTAAGGCTTCTATTTATAGCCAAAAATCTTATCATTCCTTTAATCTAAACCATTCATTTAAAGATCATCTTTTAATCTACACCATCCATTTCAAATTTTATATTATCTTTAATCTACACCATTCATTTCATATTACCTAACTTTATATTATAAACAAATAACTTTATCAATTCAATTATTCAACAATAATTCACACTTTAATCTACACCATTCATTTCATATAACCTAACTTTATATTATAAACAAATAACTTTATCAATTCAATTATTCAACAATAATTCACACTTTAATCTACACCATTCATTTCATATCACCTAACTTTATATTATAAACAAATAACTTTATCAATTCAATTATTATGACTAATTGTTATAAATACAGTATAGTTAGCTCTTAGATATCAAGTCAATTAATTAATGAAATACAACTGTTTAAATAACATCATAATAGAGATAACAATAATGTAAAAGAAAGCATACGTTACTGTGTAATGACAATTATTGATTCAATAATGTGAATTACTGTGCATATGTTACTGTGACAATTATCAGTTTAATAATATGAATTATTGTGCATGTGACAATAAAGTCAAATATTGTACGGTAACCACTTTATCAGTTTAATAATACGAAACACTGTGCAATGCCGTGTGCTACTGTGCAATACCGTATGTTACTATTCTTTTATCACCGGTATTTTAACAGTTAGCACCGTTGACTATTTTTATTTAAAAATGTTACTTCTGTCGTTTTCTATATCCGACAAATATTCCGTTGTGGGGTCCACCAATAATTAGTTATGTCGGCGCCGTCGTACGGCCCGAATATTCCCCGACAAAACGAATATTGTCCGACAAAATAAAATTTGCACATAACATCCTTAACTTTCAATTTTGTTAATTAAATCACTTACTGTTTCAGAAAAAAATATATATGAAGAAAAATTAAATTTTATATTTCATAAAATTCGGGGTCTTACATAGATAGATAAAGAATGACCTATATTAAGGGTGTCAAGGTATAATGAAATGATAAATGACATAATGTAACATGCCTAAAGTTAAGCTAAATCATGATATGAGTTATGAAAAATGTCTGTAACGAGTTAGGATGTATTATTAACCTATATAAGGTATAATACATCAAATGTGAAATGATTAGGGATAAATGTTTGTATAATTATGAGATAAGTTTGACAAGTTATATTAAGTTTTATGATCCTATACTGATATATAGGTACAATGTTGACAGATAAGGTTCGAACTAGTAACCTGAGACAAGAAAGGATATAAAGGCCAAGCGAGGCGAAAAATGTTAAGTGTAAATAAATGCAGATCAGGCAAGTTGTTCAGACTTAAGTGTACTAATTGTTCTACATGAACTATGTGATAGTTGAAATGTGCACTCTGTGCAACTCTGTATATTAATTGTTAAGTGGAATATATGCCATTAAGCATAGCATGGTAAAGTAGAGGATGCATGACGCATAAATATAAACTGTAAGAATGAAGGAAATTTGTTAAGTGTATTTGTGTAATGCTCCTATAAAGTAGATAAATGTTAAACCTTGAAGGTGATAGGAATGGATGTGTGATTTGTAAATCCATAATGATAGCAGTGAATGTAATTTGTAATGAGAAATGTTGTAATAAGATAAAATAAATGTATTATTGGTAGTTGAGTTTTTTATGTAATAAACTCGTATATATGGTACTGATATATATAAACAGGAACAAGGATGGAACAGGCGTAAGCAAGCAGAGTTATGTATTATGTATAGTTTAATGATGAAAATTTATTCACAGGTTATGTTATGTAAATCATAATATATATAATTATGAAATCGTAATAGACTAGCTCATAATTTATTAATGTTTGACGTAAGTCCCAAAGTATAGAAAGTGAACGTTACGATCCTGATACAGGTAAGGAATGTAAAATAAATAAACAGATTTATGGATCGCATTATGGTCAAATAATGATTTTAAAGGCTAAATGTTATGTATTAACGTACAAAATCGCTGTTAAGATAATTGAGGATAATATAATTTGATTTTAAGATTAATAATTATGAAAATTCAAAATTAAATGGATAGAATTAAGGAGAGTAGGGATTTCGGTGTGTTACAGTTATGCTTTGATTTTTGTAAGTTTGTGGATAGTTTAAGATGTGTATTGGTGGAATGATATTATATGGTGAAAAAAATATCGAGCTTAAGGATCTCTTGTGAACATAAGTTTTATATATTCGATGTAATTAGATTAATCATTTAAAGCCGAATTTTGCATCTATTTTCTAGTGGAATATTGAAATTTTGTATGAAGTTGTTTATGATAGTAAAAGAAGATCTCTAAATTTGTTGGGTTAATGTTTGCAATAAAAGAATGATTGATTCATTAAATGATTAGATATTAAGTGATAAAATTCAATTGATTATAGGAGACTTTGAACAGCTTTAAGTAGACAATTTGCTTTTGCAGATAGTAGAATTTATGACTTGGAGTTTAATATGGTGATAAAGTGATCTTTCTGGTATATTCTTTGAAAGGTGTAATAACATTTGATAACTAACTGATCTTTGATGAGTAAGTTTTATACTTATGAATTGGATATTTCTAACCTTGAATTACTTGTTATTTGTTACGTATTATAGTTATTTTTCATGTGTTTCGTGTTATGTTGCAGGAAATGGCACTTTGATGGAAATGGACTAAGGAAGGAAAAGAACTAGAAAGAACTGAAAAATTAGAATTGATGACCTTGTGCAGTTGTGCCAGGATTACTAAGTTGGATGGCGCGGGCATGCTATAGCAGGCTGATGTAAAGAAAATCTCTGGAAGGATAAGGCACCGATGGCTAGTGTATTTGTAACACGGCCACGCCGAAACGGGAAATCTGTTGCCCGTTTCTTTTAATTTACAGAATTCGTATGAGAAAAGGAATCGTAATAGCTTTAGGATTGATATGAGCTAGCTAGGTTTTATGTTAGTCTATAAATACTCCTCATGTAAACCTAATTAAGAGCAACTTTTCTTTTAACTTCTACTTTGGCATTCAATTGAATTCAGACTTGGAGAATATTGAAGGCATGTCAGGCTAAGTACTTTTATTCAGTTCTAAGGGATGTTAAACCTTATTTATAATTTATGATTTAATTGAGTTATCAATAGTTATTCCTTCATTTATGAAATTTTTTCTTGATAATCTATTTTAGTTGTTTAAATGATAATTGGTTTGATTAATTTTATAAGGGCCCATTGAATTGATTGAATTATTATCATATACTATATTAAAATATAATATTATGCAAACGATATTGTATCTGATCATAAGTAGCGATTAGTAATACATGATTGTGGTCAAATGTTCGAGTATTGCTATGATTATCAAAAAAACAAGTTAAATAATTCGCGATTGTGTGATTATCGCTTGGAATAATCTAATTTCCTAATTCTTAATGCTATTGTTATATTAAATCTAGACCGATGGTTCTAGGTTGTATAATAGTTAGGGTCTAGTGGGGGTAATTGTCATATTAGATTTAAAACTTAAGTGGTATTTCAGGTTAAACGGATTGTGGTTATCTAGGGTTATAAATTTCATTAAAGAAAGGATACTGGTTGACTTGATTATATCATTGTTGTGAAAAGGTGATACTGAACTGAAGTTGTTAATTTATTGGTTATTTCTAGTCATTATTTTCTGCTTAAATAGTTATAATTTTAAGTTCAAAACTCTCCTTTCTATTATTCTCTGTTATTTACTGTTAGAAACGATAAAATAAATTTGAATAATAACACTTCCTGTGGGTTCGATCCTTACTTGATAATATACTAAATTTGTGATTATTAAGTGAAAGTGATGAGTAATTTTGGAGTGTTAAAGACACCTCCCAATCTTTCCGAGAGATACAATTTTATTGAATACATGAAAAGATTTTGAAGAATCTAGAAAACCCAAAATTCAGATTCTTTGCTATTGCGATTTATAGAAAGACGAACAAGGAAGGTAAATATTATTTTGTATTTTGATTTTAATTTTAGTTAAGTTAGAGATTGTTTTAAAATAAAATATAGACATGAAATTAGATAACATGATAATTGAAAAGAGAAGATAAATATATAAAAAGGAATATAATTTGATTGAATATAAAAGTTAAAATCTAAAAATTTATTTTCATATATTGTAGGTATATTGCATGGGTTATATTTCATAATCCGACTATTGCACCATAAATTTTTTTGGATATGTTATATAAGTTAATAATATTTTCACCAATTTTGAACTGTTAAAGTTAATTATTTGATTTGTTATGAATTATAAGAAAGGGCAAATATGGAATTTTTATGGTAGAACTTTCAATAAAAAGTTCTAATATTTAAAAATATATAATTTAATGATTTTAAATCCGATTTAAGTGATTTTTGAAGCTAAATTAGAGTATTTGAAGTCTATTTTTTGTAAAAATTATTTAATTTGAAAAATAATTACAAAGTCATATTGATATGAGAAATGCAGTGAATTGAGATCATATTGGGGTTTTTAGATTTATTAACTTTTGCTATTAATTTTTATGCTTTGAAGGTATCAATAATGATCTAAGGAGAATAATTAAAGGCATATTGAATAGTTTAAAAAGTTTTAGAATTAGTAGTTGGAATTGTATACTTAAGTTGGAATGAATATGTTCAGGTGGTGAATCATATTTCATATTAGATATTGTTGACATTTGAGTTTAAGATTTTGTGAAGTGTGTTATAAGTGCATTTGACTATCATGTACGAATTTCGTATGTCGCTCCTTTGATTATTGTCATATTCTCTATATCTCGTGATATCTAGTCATTTGCAACATTTTTATTACATTTTCGTTGGCATTCTTGAAATTCTGGTTTGTAATTTGATTTTTTTTGTGTGCTAATTATTTGAATCTTTTTCCTTCTAGTATAATTCGTAAAGACTCCGTACTTCTTCAGCGATACTCTCATTATATTGATCTATTTATTATGCTAATTGTTTTGAGTTTGATACTCGTTAGATTGATTTGTTAGACAGATAATGAGAGTATCGCAAGGCTGAAAATTCAAGTTAACAAGGCTGAAGACTTAGTTCACTGAGATTGCAAAATTAACTAAGCAAGTCTGATAGAGTCGTTGAGCTGAATGTAAAGATATCCATATTGCAGAGTGGCTGAAGAGAATTTCAAGAACGCGGAGCAACCTCAGGTGAATGAGCAGTAAACAAAACTACAAAGAAATAGAGTGAAGACTGAGCTAAAATGAATAATAAAGTGATGCTGAGCTACAGAGAAGTACAGAGCAACAAACACAATAAACTGACAAATCAGGCGGCTGCAACAGTTGTCTATGCTAGGGGTTTTATCCATTTTTCTTCTTATGTGTCCCTTTTAGTCGTTTTATCTATTTCGTTAAAGGGTGTTTTTTAGGAAAAGGTCGACATAAATGTCAACGAGGTTTCTTTAGAAAAGTTGAATTTAATGGGGCGATTGACCAGAGTCGCCAGTTGGTATAATTTAAAATGGATGTACAAACTCATCCGAATTTAGTTTTTCGTAAATCGTGATGGCCTATGGGTAACCTCGATTAATTGGTCTGTAACCGAGATTCATAGAGTTCGAGAGTTTGCTTAAGTGAGGGGAATGTGTTAGGTAAGGGTGCACATAAAATCGAAAATAACTGAAAAATCGACCGCACTAAACTAAACCGTTAACAAACTAAGCCAAAAATTATAAAATCGAAAAACCAAAGCTTATAAAACTAAAAAATCGAAACTATATTGGTCGATTTCGATTTGGTTTATTCAGAAACTGAAACTGACCGAGCCGACCGAACACCTTAATATTATAATATAATTTATATACTTTTATAACAATTATTTATTTTATATAATTATATATTCATTATATGCATTTTTTATAATTTGGTGACATACCAATTCCTTAATAACCTAAGAATACATTGCTTTAAAATTTGGTGACTTGCCAATTTTATCTTTTATGCTTAAGTTATAATAACGGACTAAACCAATTAAACCGATAACCGATTACGAGATAAAAATTGGGGTGATTTTTGTTTATAATTTTTTATAACCGGCTTAAATGGTTTGGTTATTTTTTTATCTATCCAACCAACCGTTGTGCACCCCTAGTGTTAGGCACCCCTCGACTTTCATAAAAACATGGTTACCGCATCTTTACAATTTTCCTTTAAGTGTGAATATGTGTATACCTAAATGAATGGTGTCTTGAGTAGTTTTGCCTATAATGCCCCATGGTACTAACCTATGGAAAAGTTGCCTCAAATTGTTGTCAAGTGCATTATTTTGGAAAGCCTTTTCGTATTTCGATGTTTTGTGTGAAAAGGATTTTAGTTTGGAGAAAAATCCATTTAAAGTTGTTTCGTTGCAATAAAAAAAAACTCGTGTTTTAGTTGTGAAACTGTTTTATCGTTTGTTTTGATGGAAATCTTTGAAGTAATGTTTGGAAAACCCAAAATTTTATATGTTAAATTATTATTTTGAAAAAACCTTGCTCTTAATGACATATTCAGAAATCATTTTAAATGTTTTTTTAGACATTGAATTTTGTATTTGCTTCCAATTTTAGCTTAGTGAATCTAAATCCTAATTTGATTCAATTTTAGAAAATCTTCGTCATAATTATTTTGAAAATCATTTCATATGTTGAAAGCTAATACCATGCAATTCAAATAAGTTTGGGGTCATCTGTGGGCATGTAAGCCATCTAAATAATCTCAAATGCTAAAATAATGTTTTCACTATTATGGGACCTTAAATCTAACCTTCGGAGTGGCTAACATCGTCTTTAGGCCCAAAAAGTTATATATTACAAGGAAAGGAGATCGTCAACGTTAAATCGAAAAGATTGTCCATCGTTGGAATTCCGTCAATATTTTTACTTCCTTCCTAGGCTCACATAACAGAAATCGTATTAATGAGAATAAGTATGAAAATAGTAGCATTAAAATAGCGATAAAATTAATAGGAGATTGAAATGTGATTAGAACCACACAGTTGTATGAATAAGGACCTAATCAACTTTGTATCCCAATTTTGCTTTCAGTGCGTTCCATTGCAAGGAGTCCTGAGCGGCCAAACTTTGGGATTCGCTACACCACTAGATATAGATCTAGGATGGGGAGCACGGTTAACCTCGTAATTCAACTTTCGATTAAAATATCCGATAAAATGAGAGTCAAATATATAAAATATCGTTAAAATAATCAAGTGGATGTAATCGGGAGGTAAGGAGAAAATTTCATTTGTGCGATATCCTCTCGAGCCAACCATAATCCAACAACTTAACAGATCTAGCATGTATGGCCTAGATCTAAGTTAAAAAATGAAACTTTAGTATCGTAAAGCATTGTAAATAGTAGATCTATGATAAATCTATGCTTAAACCACATAAAAATTGAATCTTTAATAGCTTAAAGCATAAAAATTAATGTATCTTCAATAGATCTATGGATAAGTTAAATAAGAATCGAACATTTACCATCGTAATGTATCGAAAATGCTAAATTTAAAATAGATCTATATGTATAATGCAAAAATAGTGAGTCTTTAATAGATTTAAACATAAAAACGCAATAAATACAAAAGATCTACATTGAATCTACACAAGAATGCAGAAAGTGAAATTTAAGATAGGCACACTTAGAAGGGGGGGTTGAATAAGTGTGGAGCAAACAATATCCAATTTTTCAGTTTTTAAAAATCTGTTACGAATACAGTCTACTGTATTAACCAATTCAGCAGGTTCTATTAAACTGGCAGCAAACTGTTCACTGTAGCGATTTTGAAAATTATTTTTCTTATATCAAATGAAGATCTGAATTGAAATAAATAATTTTCTCATGAAATATATATATCAAAGTATTTAGAATGTGTTATATAATTCAAAATTGAAGCATGCAATGAACAAATAAAGTAACGCAATCAATCGCATGAACACAAGGGATTTTTACGTGGTTCGACCCCTAACTTCTATTCTAGTGGCCTACTCCACGTCCAATACCAACTAGTATTGGAGACACTTTTATTGATCAACTTGGTTTACAATTAAACCCTTTTTACAAAACAAATTCCCACAACCTTTGAGAACTTATCCTCCCCGAGCACCTTTGCTCACCTTGTGCAAACCTATGCACCCCTTGAGTACCTCTACTCACCTTGAGCACCTATGCTCACTTGAAACTTGTTTGTAACAACCCAATAGACTACTCACTTAGTCTATTAAATAACCTTGAAGCAACAAGATAATTAGTACAATATAAACTATGATCAAAGCAATAATTATATCAACAAATCAAGGCTCAACTAGTATGCAATAATCAATAAGAACCAAAGATAAGATATCACCGATTAAGCGCAATGTAGAGAAGCTCAAATTAATAATCAACTTGATGTAGCACTGTATGCTTTTTGATCATTCTTCACAATAAAATATAAATAGCTTTGTATAGAATATTTGTGAAGAGTTGTGATAATTAATGAATTTGCTATTCTTTTCTCAACTTGTTTTTTTCACACACGGCTGATCCAATATATATTATATAAGTAATAGCCGTTAGTTGCATATTCAGTGTAAAAATGTTTCCAGTCCATAAATCATGTTATGATCACATCTCTGACATAATTGATTTAATAAATATGAATGTTAATTTGCTCAACCAAAAATGTAAAGCTTTAATATCATATCCCTTTAATAGTTCCAGTCAACAAATTTGCTTTTAGCATAAACATGGAAAGTTCATAACAGTGTTACCGTTGGGCTAGTATAAAACCTTCAGTTTAGTATTTGTTAGAAACAAAACCAAACATATATTTATTCTATAGCCGTTGGTTTATTTAGTCATGAGAATTATTCACCCAAAAATAGATTTCTAATTAATTAGCTTGACCAAACAAGGATATAGCCGTTATATATATATCACACATGCTTTACTGATTTCAGTCAACAAGGAATCAAGGAATCATGATGTTAACACAATGGAAGGCTTAACCAAATATTATATTTCCAATAATTAAAGCTTTACAAAATAAGATATTATTTCCTTTTAGTCCATATTAATTTTTAAAGCTTACATTTTCATAATTAATTTTAAAAACCTAATTAATTGATTCCAACATAATTAATTGATATGATGATATGAAAATAGTTTAACCCAATCAATTATGAAAATATAAAAATTGATTTGTTCAAACAATTAAATAAATTATGGAAAGCTCAATTAATTAATATGGGAAGTATAATCAATTACATAATGGACATCCCACTATTAATTTTGTTGCATAACAATTTCCTTATTATGACCATGATACATGTTCCTTGTTTGATATAATAAAATGCTCCATTAGACTCAATCACGTGAAGCATGCATGCATGGAAATTTTTATCATATATTATCCCATGACCTTGACTCCTTTAATTTAGATATCTACCCAGTTGCTTATTCCATTCAATAACCTTAACAATCTAACTCCATAAAACATGTTCCTTTAACATAATTGATTTAATCAAACAACTATCCATGCATGAAAATGATTATATTATTATAATAAATCAATCACCTTGTTAACTCCTCTAAATTTGAAAAAAGATTAAAATTCAACTTTTTAATTTAACTCTCATTAGTAAATATTTGATCATTATTATTTTTGAAAGCTAAATTAAATATTTCCACAATTATTACCACGATCAATGCAATGCAAATTTACCATGCAAAAACCTAGAGCCTTGATTGAAAATATAATTAGAGCTAGGATCTTACATTGAAATCCTAATGACTCAATTATATCTTCAAGCCTTCATGCCATCAATCATTTGTAAAACCAAAGCTTCAAGAAAACTTTTGTTTGTCTCACTTAATTTCCTGTAAATGCATAAGTAAATATTTAGTATAATAAGAGAGTCATCATCAAAACATAAGGTTGGAATATGACCAAACCAACATTTTCCCCCTTTTTGATGATGACAACACAATAAATATAGCTCCCCCTAAAACCATGCATATATGTAGAACAACATTCCGAATCAAACCTGTACGCTTTTCCTGTATCAATTCACACAATTTTTATGCAATCCTTATTTTCTCTCTCCCTTTGTCATCATACAAAAAGAATTGATAACCAAGTAGTGCATATAAAAACGTCAAATGTCAAACCCAACATTTAGTTTAGTGTCCTCCCTTTGTCATAACAAATAGAGAGTTAGAATCGAATATATATCCATGAAAGTTCAAGTAACTCTAATTCAAGTCCAATTCTAATTTTTCTCCTCCTTTGTCATTAATCAAAACGAATAAGCCACCTTGTAGCCCACATATATTTTAGCATAGCAAAATATATAATTAACTCATTTAGTTCCATCAAAATATTCAATGAATATTAGCTTCAATAAATCATGCATATGATTAGCAAAATAAATTATGCACATACGATAATTATGCACATGTAAATCAATTAATTTATGCACATGCTCTTCATGTTGAATATGATCATAATTTGAAGGCTCTTTAACTCCTTAACAGTTTCTGTTTTAGATCATTTATGTTATGCTAATCCAGTTAGCTGTTCATCTGTATCCAGTATACTATTCTGAACTGTCTAACTTCTTTGAACAGCAATGGTTTTCTCTTGTAGCAATGTTCAAGCCCCGTTTGTGCAGCCTCATTTCTTTCACTTTGAGACACACCTACAAAATACATTTTATCTTTTTGGTACCCATATCTTTTTGGGTCCATTTGGGTTAGTCGCATGCAAATCACTTTTCTTAATCCATACTTTCTTAATCTTCTTGTTGCAATTAACATTTAAATGCCCTTTAATTCCACAATTTTTATAAGTACTAAAAGGAGAACAATAATTTAATTTAACATGTGATCTAGATTTTAATATTTTTACATCACTCTTTTTATGTGTTGGATTATAACCAATTCCTTGTTTTTCATAGCTAGGCCTTTGTTTACCCAACATGATAGTTAAGTTTTCTTCCCCTTGAACAAACTTAGCCAATGATGATTTCAATGATTTTATCTCTTCTTGTAACTCATTAGTTGAAGTGTTTTCAATATGTGTATTATTATTAAAAGCATCAATACAAATATCTCTCATTTTTATTTCTTTGGTTAATTTTTCAACTTCATTATTCAAATAATTAACCTTGTTGAAAAGAATTTTGTTTTGGTTTTCTAAGAAATCATTTTTAGCAATTAAAATATTTTCCTCTTGAGATGGTGTCTCTTCTTCAATTTCTTTATTTTCATCCATTAATGTATCAACTTCATTCATTAATGTATTTACCAAGTCCTTTAAGTATAAATTCTTTTCTCTTAATTTTTCATTTTCTTGTTTAAAAAAATTATAATCAAAAGTGGTTACCTCACTTGATTCATCATCAATTCCCATGAAGCACACATGAGCTATTTCGTCGTTTGCATCCACTTCCACGTCGGATTCATCATCACTCCAAGTAACAAGAGCTTTATTCTTTTTGTAGCTTGATTTGCCTTTTAATTTGAAGCAATCCCTTCTAAAGTGACCCGGCCGCCCGCATTCGAAACAAGTATCTTCGTTTTGCTTTCCTTTGAACTTGTTTGAAGTTATTGCATTCTTTCTTTTATTCTTTCTTTGAATCAATCCTTTGAGCTTCCTTGATATCCTTGCAATCTCCTCATCCGAGTCATCGTCTAACTCTTCTTCACTTCCTGCATTAAGAGCTAGCACTTTCTTCGTAGGAGTTTCCTCCTCATCATCATATCTTTTCAATTGATGTTCATATTCTTCTAATTCACTAAACAAGGTTAATGTATCTATAATCGAAATATTAGTAGAATCTTGTAAAGTTGTTACTTTTGATGCAAACCTTTTGGGCATAGCCCGAAGTAGCTTACGGTTTATCTCCCTTTGTGGAATGGATTTATCTAGTAGCTTTAAAGAATTCATGAGTGTAAGAAATCGTGCTTGTGCCTCCTTTATAGTCTCATCTTTTTCAAGCTTGAACATTTCATATTCATGCATGAGCATGCTTAGCTTCACTTCCCTAACTTTTGAAGTTCCTTCATGGCTCACTTTTAAGATATCCCATATCTCCTTAGCCGTGTTGCATGAAGAGACTTTATCAATCTCGGATTGCACCATGCCACTAAGTAGTGTGTTCATTGCCTTAGAATCATATGACACCATGTAAGTCTCGGTTGAGTCCATCTCCATTAGTGTTTTTGGGGTGCCATCATTCTTTCGTGGAACGACCGGTCCATTCTCCACAACCCACCATTCCCAAGGGTCTTTCTTGATATAGATCCTCATGCGGAATTTCCAGAAGTTGTAATTTTCAGCTCCGAGTAGCAATGGAGGTCGAGTTGTTGATTGCCCTTCTTGAATGTAGTTCCCGAAATGTGCCATTGCAGAATCTTTCCCTACAAGTCACCTTTAAGACCAAGATAAGTAGAGCCTTGCTCTGATACCAAATGAAATTTAAGATAGGCACACTTAGAAGGGGGGGTTGAATAAGTGTGGAGCAAACAATATCCAATTTTTCAGTTTTTAAAAATCTGTTACGAATACAGTCTACTGTATTAACCAATTCAGCAGGTTCTATTAAACTGGCAGCAAACTATTCACTGTAGCGATTTTGAAAATTATTTTTCTTATATCAAATGAAGACCTGAATTGAAATAAATAATTTTCTCATGAAATATATATATCAAAGTATTTAGAATGTGTTTTATAATTCAAAATTGAAGCATGCAATGAACAAATAAAGTAACGCAATCAATCGCATGAACACAAGGGATTTTTACGTGGTTCGGCCCCTAATTTCTATTCTAGTGGCCTACTCCACGTCCAATACCAACTAGTATTGGAGACACTTTTATTGATCAACTTGGTTTACAATTAAACCCTTTTTACAAAATAAATTCCCACAACCTTTGAGAACTTATCCTCCTCGAGCACCTTTGCTCACCTTGTGCAAACCTATGCACCCCTTGAGTACCTCTACTCACCTTGAGCACCTATGCTCACTTGAAACTTGTTTGTAACAACCCAATAAACTACTCACTTAGTCTATTAAATAACCTTGAAGCAACAAGATAATTAGTACAATATAAACTATGATCAAAGCAATAATTATATCAACAAATCAAGGCTCAACTAGTATGCAATAATCAATAAGAACCAAAGATAAGATATCACCGATTAAGCGCAATGTAGAGAAGCTCAAATTAATAATCAACTTGATGTAGCACTGTATGCTTTTTGATCATTCTTCACAATAAAATATAAATAGCTTTGTATAGAATATTTGTGAAGAGTTGTGATAATTAATGAATTTGCTATTCTTTTCTCAACTTGTTTTTTTCACACACGGCTGATCCAATATATATTATATAAGTAATAGCCGTTAGTTGCATATTCAGTGTAAAAATGTTTCCAGTCCATAAATCATGTTATGATCACATCTCTGACATAATTGATTTAATAGATATGAATGTTAATTTGCTCAACCAAAAATGTAAAGCTTTAATATCATATCCCTTTAATAGTTCCAGTCAACAAATTTGCTTTTAGCATAAACATGGAAAGTTCATAACAGTGTTACCGTTGGGCTAGTATAAAACCTTCAGTTTAGTATTTGTTAGAAACAAAACCAAACATATATTTATTCTATAGCCGTTGGTTTATTTAGTCATGAGAATTATTCACCCAAAAATAGATTTCTAATTAATTAGCTTGACCAAACAAGGATATAGCCGTTATATATATATCACACATGCTTTACTGATTTCAGTCAACAAGGAATCAAGGAATCATGATGTTAACACAATGGAAGGCTTAACCAAATATTATATTTCCAATAATTAAAGCTTTACAAAATAAGATATTATTTCCTTTTAGTCCATATTAATTTTTAAAGCTTACATTTTCATAATTAATTTTAAAAACCTAATTAATTGATTCCAACATAATTAATTGATATGATGATATGAAAATAGTTTAACCTAATCAATTATGAAAATATAAAAATTGATTTGTTCAAACAATTAAATAAATTATGGAAAGCTCAATTAATTAATATGGGAAGTATAATCAATTACATAATGGACATCCCACTATTAATTTTGTTGCATAACAATTTCCTTATTACGACCATGATACATGTTCCTTGTTTGATATAATAAAATGCTCCATTAGACTCAATCACGTGAAGCATGCATGCATGGAAATTTTTATCATATATTATCCCATGACCTTGGCTCCTTTAATTTAGATATCTACCCAGTTGCTTATTCCATTCAATAACCTTAACAATCTAACTCCATAAAACATGTTCCTTTAACATAATTGATTTAATCAAACAACTATCCATGCATGAAAATGATTATATTATTATAATAAATCAATCACCTTGTTAACTCCTCTAAATTTGAAAAAAGATTAAAATTCAACTTTTTAATTTAACTCTCATTAGTAAATATTTGATCATTATTATTTTTGAAAGCTAAATTAAATATTTCCACAATTATTACCACGATCAATGCAATGCAAATTTACCATGCAAAAACCTAGAGCCTTGATTGAAAATATAATTAGAGCTAGGATCTTACATTGAAATCCTAATGACTCAATTATATCTTCAAGCCTTCATGCCATCAATCATTTGTAAAACCAAAGCTTCAAGAAAACTTTTGTTTGTCTCACTTAATTTCCTGTAAATGCATAAGTAAATATTTAGTATAATAAGAGAGTCATCATCAAAACATAAGGTTGGAATATGACCAAACCAACAGAAAGATCGAATCTTTCACCTTAAGAATGATTGAATGAGCCTTAAAGAGCTTGGATCTTGAAGAATATACCATAATCTAGCCAAAGATCCAACAAAACGTGATAGAACTATAGTATTTTTCACTCTCTCTCCAAAATCTCAAATTTTCTCTCTCTACAAATATCCAGTTTCTCTAAAAAAATGAGTCTCTCTCTAAAATAAGTCTTTCTTTAAAAAGGAGCTGAAAATGTGCTCATTCAGAGGGCTACGCAATAACATTGTTTTAGCAACTTCTTTACCTGGGGAAATGGGACAAGATGTAGATAATTATCTTTTCGTAGATGTCGACTTGCCCATTGTCTCCATACTACATAGTCTACGGCATGAAGGTTGTTATGCTGCTTTTGGATCTTCGTCTAGGAGTTCGTAATTATGTCTCGGCTATCTGGCGTCGAGGATGTGGAATAACATTTTTACCCTCCTGCCATAACTATATAACAGAAACAAATTTTTGGGTGTCTGCAGATACCCCTCTTTATCATGTTTATACCATAAAATGGAATGGACATGACAAAGAAGTAGACACCTGATGTATGACAAAGTGTATCAATGATGATGTAATTAATGTAAATGGTAATGTTCAAATCGTTTTCACTAGGTGTCTTCTCTGGGTGCCATGTCGGGTATCGTCTCCAACTAGATCGGGTATAGTCTATAATGCTTCTGTCGGGTATTGTCTCCAATGGGGATCGATCCATCAACCTCGGGTCTCATCTTTGATGTCTTCATTGTGTCTCATCTCCAACGGGGATCGATCCATCAACCTCGGGTCTCATCTCAGATGTGTTTGCTAGGTCTCAACTCCAACGAGGATCGTGTTGTCATCCTTGAGTCTAGTCTTCAGTTTCTTCACTGGGTCTCGTGTCCAACGGAGATCATTTCGTCAACCTCGAGTCTCGTTTTAGACGTATTCACTGGGTCTCATCTCCAATGGGGATCGTTTTGTCAACCTCAGGTCTCATCTTCAACATCCTCACTGAGTCTTGTCTCCAATGAGGATAATTTTTTCAACCTCGGGTCTTGTCTTCATTGTCTTCGCTAGGTCTCATCTCTAGTAGGGATCGTTTCATTAATCTCAGGTCTCGTCTTCGACGTCTTCATTGGGTCTCGTCTCCAACAGGGATTGTTTCATCGCGATCAAATATCAATTTATATTGTACCTTAAATTATCTGTCGTCAACATCATATTATCAAGTGTTTGTATCGTACTAGCCGTTTTTACCGTTAGGGTTTTGCATTCATGATTTGAAAGTTCGTTTATCTTTTTGTGATTTTCATCGTGAGACATTTTCAAAGGTGTTAAATCATTGTTTCGTGAGGAAACAACAAAGTGGCCCCCCTCAAGGTTGGTAGCAAGTGGGGTTGCGACATACCGCAGCTACAGTTGCAACATGTATAGCGGGGCTTATCAGGCAACTTTTCCCTCGTCTTTTAATTTTAAATTATTCCTTTTCACTTGGAATATTTAGTTTTGTCCCAAAAATTCATGCCTTTTGTCTTGTTAAGTCAGGTTTTAGAAAATCCATCTTCGTATAGTCATTTATCGTGTTACGGATAACATTTTCAAATATTATTTCCTCATTTTTGTTTGGTTAAAATATGTTTATTGTTTCATAATGTCTGAAATGTATGCTTAGATGATTTGATAAATTTATTTTGACATAATATTTACACGTAATATGTTTTGACAATCGTTTCGGAGTATTAATTTTCACAATCGGATAGCGTTTTTTCTATCATATACTTTAAATGAAAGTAGTTTATTTTGATTTTAACATATCGTAGATAATTCATTTTATATTTTTGGTTACTTTAAAGTTTTGTAGACGTCATTTTGCTTATTGTAATGTTAGTCGAACTATTTAGTTTCCTGTGACGCTCCTAAATCCGGGTTCCATAACCTCGTGTTTAATGCTCATAATTCAATACATAATAACAACTAAATACATAGTCTTCATTAAACTTAGCAGAATAATACGTAACTGTTCCGTACAAAAAGGAAATACAATCTCAAGGTCTTCTAACCTTAACATAATGAATACATATTTTAAGGGTTCCCAAAAGATTTACAATATTTAATTAAATATTAAACAAAGAAATTATTAGCATGTAAATTCAAAACTTTGTCTTTTCCCTTGCCCTTGTCTTTCTTAGAGCACTTGGGCTTAGCTGAAAAATAGTTCATGATATAGCAAGGGTGAGCAACTAGCTTGCTCAACAAGTTTAAGAACAATAAATATAAGATTGATATATCATGATTGAATAGAAATAACTTTAGAGTCTTCAACAATATAAAATAATTGTGAAGGAACGAGAATCAAGTTTCAATTTAAAGAATTGATTGAGTCTTTACTGTTGAATGACCTCTAAAGACCATGAACTAAAACATAAGGTAAATCAGACATGTATCTGACCCTTTTATTATTTTCGTATTCGAGGGGATCAACCTTTTATATCTTATGTATATGCATAACATTCAAATGTCTAGTGCAAAGGTCGATTTTCCGAATATAATCCCCTTGTTTAGTGCGAATACATAAACAACATGGATATGGATTAATTTTCAATAATTAAACCACTTAAAACTTTTGCAAAATTAATTCAAGTTTAGGTATAGGAAACTTGTCTTGATTGTTGATTACAGCTAACTAATATAATTTAATATTCTTTGAAAAGACTTAACAATTAATAAAGTTGATCTTCCAATTAAGATCGTATCTAGGTTCATATAATAACTTTTGTACAACTAAATTTACTAACACTTAATCACATAAATAAATAATTAAAAGTATATTAAACACTTGAAAATATTATCATCATTTGATAATATTTAATCACATAAAACTTATATTAATCATTTAATATAGCTTAAACTTCTATATAATATTATTAATCAAATAATAATATTTAAGTCCTCTACTAATATTATTAATCATTTAATAATATTATATCAATTTAATATTACCTTAAACTCTTACTAATATTATTAATAATTTAATAATATTTTATTTATTTTTTTATATTATTATTCCTTTAATAATATCTAATTTATTTACTAATATTATTAATCATTTAATAATATTTTATTCGTTTATAATATTATTAACTATTTAATAATATTTTATTCAATTACTAATATTATTAATAATTTAATAATATTTTATTCACTTGCTCATATTATTAATTATTTAATAATATTTTATTAACTTTCTAATATTATTACTCATTTAATAATATTTTATTTAGTTTCTAATATTATTATTCATTTAATAAAATTTAATTTATTTAATAATATTTTATTAATTTTCTAATATTATTAATCATTTAATAATATTTTATAACTTTACTAAAATTATTATTCATTTAATAATATTTTAATTATTTAATTCTTAAGAAATATTAATATGACATAAAATTATATTTCTGACCCATTTTATTTTCAAAAGATCCGACCCGATCTGTTTTCTATGGCCCGACCAGGTTAAATAAAAGTTAATTTTTCAAAAAGTCCAAACAACCGTTGTGGCGGTGATGCCCACCACTGTGGCGGTGAATCACAAAATGTTTTACCTCTGCGACGGTAGTTCAGTTTTCTTAAGCCTTAATTTTTTACTTTTGATTTCTTTCGTTCAATCTTTTATAAAATAAAATATACACATCCAAAAAATTCCAAAATAGATTTCTTAACTTCTTAACTTCTTGTTCTTCAATATTTCAAGGATCGATCGCCTTTTCGAAAACATTTTTGACATAAAATTTAAGATCGATCAATCTAGGGTTTTAAAACGACTTTTTTTTTTGCGATAAACTTCATAACTTCCTCTTTTTATATTTTTGAGATATTCAAATTGGGTTATCTTTATAACTCATAAATATAGCTTTCTAGCCATAAAAATCAAATAACCAACTTGTACCTTTCAAACTATTATTATTTATAGCACAGAGCTAGTTAGGGTTTTACCAATAAATCTTCATATGCACATATCTTCAACTTATTTATATACCAAACACGTTAATGCACATATTAAACATACTAAACCATGAATCTGCATACATATCATAGTTATAGCATTATAGAGCATCAAAATATGTTTTGAATCGTTAAAAATATATTTTGACTATATAAACTACATTAAGCATACACAGACACCTACATACATATATCCACCAACAAATCTCCATCTTTATACCTTTGAGCTCACCATAGCTCCATCATACACATAATTTCTTCCACAACCAACCATGACAAATATTCTTATAACAAATATTATCCATAGAAATGAAAAGATATAAAGATAAGAACACTTTTAAACCTTTTAAGCTTAGATGCTCTTTTCCTTTTTCTTCCAAAGTATACCACAAAGGATGATGAATCCATCTTGACTACTAGATACTCACTCTTGATGATCTAGCTCACTACTCACAAAACTCTCTAGCTTTTCTTTTAAAGCTTTAGAGCTTTCTCTCTATTTTCTCTCTAGGAAATCTAGCAAAATAAAGCAAACTTTCTCTCACTTACTAAAGGCTTTTATTTATAGCCAAATGTTATCATCTAAAATGTATACATATACAATATATATCTATACAAAATCACCAATCTTATCTTATCTTCAAAATTCAACCAAGCTAGAATTTAGGAATTTTTTTACATGAGAGGGCTAGGGTTGGTAGGAGTGGTTCACCAACAATTTTACCATTTCTACACAAAATCAAGCAACATAAAATTTGAAATTCAACCCCCATTGGGCCCCACATGTGCCGGCTCCCTCTCTCTCTATAGGCATTATTTTTCATGTTCTTTTATCTCTTATACAACCATATATATATATATATATATATATATATGTTGACCAACACATTGAACTGTGTTTGGGCTCCACTTTGGGTTAATTTGATTAAATCAATTGGGCTCCATCAATTTATTTGGTTGAGCTCAATTTAATTTCACTTATTGGCCTAACATTAAATACATTCAAGTGCACACTATATAGACTACCCATTAAATAATAACTTGGGCTACCATATTAATTCTCTTGGACCTTAGTTAATAACTCCACTAAAGTTAACACATAATCCAATTAAACTTTCGTTATTAAAGCCAATTGGACTACTAGGTTAACTAGTTTAGTTTAATCTCATTAATTGATCTATTATTTTACTTAATTCATTCACTTATCTTGCTATACTTTAATAATTGAACAATTATATAATTGCATTAATATATCTATTCAATCTCATAAAAACAAAATTAATTAACACAAAAATTTAAATCATTGATAATTATCTAATAATTATAATCACAATGTACTTGAAATTCGTGGTTATTACATTTGCTATGTTTATTTATTTAGTATTTTTTTATTCCGTGCAGTGAAAGTTTTGTTAATCATTTGTTACTGTTTATATGCTTGGGACTGTTAGTGATTCAGGCAATGTTCTCAGAACCAATTCGTTCAGCGAATCGAAAAAGATACCGGATGGATGACTCACTAGTTCAACCAGTGGTCGAATCGTTATTGAACCAGTGACGTCATAAATATATAAAAATATATATTATTAATAATTAATAAAATTTTAAAATATCTAATTTTTTGTAAGATAAAATATAGTGAAATTATGTTATATTATTGATAAAAATATTTTTGAAAAAAAATACTTCAAAATCAATTCAACCGGGCCAACTAACCAGTTTTATCGGTTGAACCGGTGGTCAACCCGATCAACCGGTTATTGACCAAACCAGACCGGAAAGGGAACCGATTCCCTGTTCAACATTAGATTCGGGTGTTTGAGGCGTTAAACATTCACGTGTATGCATGGGAGTAGTTCGTCTTTTAAGGGAAACTCTATCAAAATTTTTAAAAAATTATATTAATTAAAATGCGTGTGAACGTAATGGTTTAAATCTATGCAATGTATGATACTTAAAATAAATTCTATAACGAGAATTACAAGCAAATATTTTATGAAATAACGTCAAATCGAGTTGTACCTTATTTGAATCGTCTTCCACATAGCCATGGATCTTGATGCTCCGAGTAGCTCATCTGCTCATTGTGTTTCTTCCGGAGTTCGCCAACGTAAGGTAACCTCGTTGTCTCCTTCTCCGAGAGTGACGCGTCGGCCTCGTCGATTGGCCGAGTCATGTATTCACTCTGAGGTCGCTGATGATGACGAGGAGGGCTAGGATCAGGAGGGTGCAGTCCTTCCTCCCCAGATTCGTACTTTGCCAAGGGCTCAAGTTGTTGTGGCTAATTTGCTGGGACTAGATTTAAGCCGCCACCCATTAGTACATTTGGCAGCTAATGAGGTATAGGGAAATTTCATTTGACTTAAATCTTCCTCTAGGTATGTTTGTCTTATCGTTTTGTCTGTCACAGGTCCATGAGTTCACCCAACCTCGGGGTAATTGGTTTAACGTTTACTCCCTTTACTAGAGCTTACATAATGATTATTAGGATTTCTTTGCTATTGTCCCCCGTTGCTACTCCTGAGGTTATTTAAGGGCTTTATCTGAGCTTTGGTTTCATCAGAGTCAGTCTTTGCACTTTCTCGATTGTGAGGTCATGATGACACCTCTAGACTAGAGGTATATTACGGGTATTAAGTTCGTTGGTCGACAGGTCCCTCTAAAGTTAAACATTACACCAGTGCATGTCATATCGTTACTGGGATTCACTCCTCAAGAGATTGTCTTCAAGGGTCGTAACATCCATTCTAGTGCTTTGGCAGTTGGGGCTATTTCAGGGGTTTTATCCAACCCTTTCCCAGAGGATGTGGAGATTCGTAATCGTTTATTAAGTCGCTTATTTTTTATCATCATGAGGGGCTATTTCTTAGGAAACAACTCCTCTACCATACATTTCAGCATTGTCGGATCCGTTCATGATATGGATAGGATAGGAGATTATGATTAGGGCTCCTTCACCTTTGCTTACTTCCTCTATGGCTTGCGTTTATGCTCGAAGGGCTCGACAGATGCTTGGCTTGGATTTTACACAATTCTCCTAGTAGGTTTTCTCGTTCCTTTGATTTCGCTTTTGTTCTGTCCTTCTTTTTTGCCCGTATTGATGTCGTTTGTTATTTCATCTATTTTTAATTTTGGACTTATGAGCAGCTGCCTTGCTTACGGTCCATCACCACTCTTGGCTTGGATACATACCCTCGAGGTCACAGATGTCACCAGAGTACTTTGGAGGAAACCTCTGTGTCAGAGAGTTTTGCTCATTATCGTCTTTAACTAGAGTTATTGTCTGCCTCTAATGTGACTTGGGTTGCTTATACATCTGAGCATCTGACTGTTGCCTTTACCGACGGCCTCCCCTCAGGGCTAAAGTTTGCTTTGTCTACCCGTTAGGTTTGTATGATGACTATCAGCGGTTGGGAATTATACTTGGGAGAGCGTGCCAGCCGATGCATTACTAGGGAGGTTTGCATTCCACATCTTCCTCCTTCCTGCAGATTTTAGCTCTTGGATACCCGTATATCTGAGATTCTGTTAGAGGGGAGGATGGTTTTGGACTGTCGGAGGGTCCCAACTTTATAAAATCTTTTGCTGCTTGGTGGGGGCCTCGTATGATTGGTGCACAAACTAGAGCTACCCACTTTTTGGGCAATATGGTGCCTGGGTCAGTTATGATAACTGAGTGGATGACTTATGTTCAAGATCCTACTCATTCAGATCAGATTATTTTTATGGCTCGACAGATTGATCAACTATCATTCTTCATACGTTAGTTACGCCGAGATCCAAAAGAAGCATATGCTTATGATCTAAATAGTATGGCTCTTGGTATAGCTCCCAGTACAGATGTTCCTCGGGAAGCAGGTCCTTCGACGTCCTATATGCCAGATCTGAACTTTGTTATAGAGGTTCCGATACATGATGATTTAGATAACATGGATCAGCTTGATGATGTCACCTTTATAAATAGTTTTGATTTTGTTTTGTAGCTATAGTTTTGATTATATTGTTCATTGGGGTGCTTGTACCTCTGACCTATTCGTTTTATTTTTTCATTTGTATATACATAGATGATATATGGATGTATCATACTATTAATGTATGGATTTCATTTTTATAAATTCAATCATTATGCATGTCATGATGCATGCCTTTATTATACAGTTGGATATAATTGATCAATGCTTAGTCTATTTTGATGTTGTTTTATAGATGTTATCATCCATCGTGACTCGTTTGGATCATATAGCATCTAAAGGTATAGCCATGAGGCTTTGTCACTGGTTTGATGATCTATCATCCTCTGATCGTGTTACCGTTGAGAGGCTCTTAAGGCATAGTATGTTGCTACTGTCCTTCCAGGTGCTAGAGGGCTTTGTAGAAGATATTCTGACTTGTTGGGTCCCAGATCGCCACGTCTTCAGATTTGGGACTGATGAGTTAACTCCTAACCTGAAAGAGTATGCCAGGATTATAGGTCTGTCTCTTATTGTCCCTTGTGCTTGTGCTTCAATGGGCCACATCCGCCATCCATTATTAACCTTTATTAGTCTACATAGAGCCGGTTTGTTACCTGTTATCTCTAGAGGACACATGATTCCTTTTGATTTCCTGAGCGATCGCTACGGGTCTGCTGAAAGCTATTCTATATGTCGGGATGATTTTATTGTTTGAGGAGCGTTGGAGGGCTTTGAAAGTGGATGCTTTCATTACTTGCGTCATAGCTTTCTGGTATATGCCAACGGGTGAGCATTATCTTGATATTGGGGTTGTTATGGCTGTCAAAGCCCTTTATGATGACCATACTATTCTTTCGATGATCTTGGCTGAGACGTACATCTCGACGTCGTACTATCATGCCTTCAGAGGTCAAGAGTTCAGAAGCAATTCTGTTCTGCTGTATGTTTAGTTTATAAGCCATCAATTGATCGGTCTGTTCCGTCAGCATGGTTTTAATTTTAGCCATAGTATAGTCGTACAGTTTTCTTTTCGTTCGTCTAGCTATGTGGACTCGGCTTCTTAGAGAGAGTTCTTTTCTGCTAACGAGGAGCCCTTTTCTATTTTGATATACTCATGGTAATGTCCGTTTAAGAGTTTTCTAACTCATGTCGTGCCTTTGAACTTAATTCCCATTCTAGGCTTGAGGGGTGTGACTACTTACCATCCATTAGCTGTGATGGGGCAGTTTGATCAGCGGCAGAACTTCCACTCTTTTATCGGGGCCTTCGCTTATCGATTTTCCATTCTTTTAGCTTCTGAGCTTGATTTGATTTGGGTATATAATCTTTGGCTATACCAAGTATCGACTAATTTCATGGACAGTCATCCGGGTTAGACACCAGAATACTTGAGTTGGTTGTATTCAGATGTTGAGGTTATTAGAAGGGATCAGTCAGATGAGGATGAGGGTTTGCCTAAGGAGATCGTTGATGTTTATAAAAAGGCTCATATGGAGCCGACATAAGATGACCTTTTCAAGGATCTAACTAAGGTGTTAGATGGATCTGTTGTTACTAATGTCTCTATTCCGTTGGCTGCATCGGTGGTCAATCTTGAGAATCGCATTCATAGCCTTACTTTTGAGCATGACCAGGTTCAGGTATTAATGTTGACAGCTTTATCGGAGAGGGATGCCATCGTGAGCACCCAGGATGCTGCGATCACCGACCGGGATACTCATCGGTCCTATGTTGATGAGATCATGGAACGATTGAGATCTATCTTGGAAAATCAGCTAGAGACTGTGAGAGTGGCATCAATCTGACCCTAGAGACTTCGGAGACTATCACTCTGCTCTATTTGACTATTAATTTATAGTTTACTTTATTCCTTGCATGAACTATATTAGTCATACCATTCGTTGTAAGGAAAGACATGTGTTTATTTAACAGATATATATATATATATATATATATATATATATATATATATATATATATATATATATATAAGATTTATATTTCAATCGTTTCCCTTTTCGATGTGTCGTTGCCTTTCATTTGATTGCCATTTTATCATGATGATCACGACTCCAACATGTCACCATCATTATCATCTCAGGTGCAGGCATCTGATTTGATGGAGAACATCACAATGCTTTCTGATTTCATCAGAATAGGCCTTTAGACTTAGGATAAGGTGTAAACTGGCTAGTTAGGAATTGAATGTATTTTGGCTTTATGTTTTGGTATTTGGGGAAAACATTAGTTGTATTTTGGTTGACTATGGAGGTTAGTATAGATTGTTCAGAGGTGGTACTATAGGTTGATTAGGTCATCACAGGATTAATCAGAAAGGCATCGCATGAAAATTGGTTGCCCACTTACTCATGTAAAGAGGGGAGATTAGATCTTTTAGGTTGTTGATGCTGATTATGGATCTATCGAAAGGTTTTATAAATTTTTATAAGGATTAGACCGTACCATAAATGGTTGTCTACGTACTCTTATGAGGAAAGGGGATCAAGTCTTGCGTAGTTCAGGCCACAAGAATTAAAAGAAACTGATTTTGATTTTTTGATTTTTTTTCTTTTTTCTTTTTTTTTTGTTTGAGAAACTGGCACTTGGAATGTTATGTACAGAATCATTTCACATAATCAAAATTGATAGGTTAGGCAAATACATCACCATCCATCTCTTGTAATATAAGGGCCCCATCTGAAAGGACTGTCTTGACGATGAAGGCTCCTTCCTAATTCGGAGCGAATTTCCCTTTAGCTTCATCTTAGCCCGAGGTGATTTTATTTAGCACTAGATCATTTTCTCTGAACTTTCGTGTTCGTTCTTTCTTGTTATAGGATCGGGAAATTATTTGTTGATATAATCGTCCATGGAATACAGTGACCATTCTTTTCTCATCTACTAGGGCCAGCAGATCGTATCGATCTTACATCCATTGACCTTCGTCTATTTGCGCATTAAGGAAGATCCTGAGTGAGGATATTTCCATTTCAACTGGCAACACAGCCTTCATGCCATATACCAAAGAGTAAGGAGTTGCCTTGGTTGAAGTACGAACAAAAGTTCGATAGGTAAGTAGTGCAAGGGGCAATAGATTCGGCCATCCACGATGATTGACCGACATTTTTTCCAAGATCTTTGTATTTTTGTTCGCAACCTCCACCACACCATTCATTTTTAACTTGTAAATGATGGAGTTGAGATGTATGATCTTAAACTTCTCGTATAACTCTTTCATCAAGGTGTTGTTCAAGTTTTTGGCATTATCAGATACTAAGATCTCTGGTTGTCCGTATCGACAAATAAGGTTGTTCCGAATGAAACTAGCAATGGTTTCTTTAGACACTTTAGGGAAAGAAGTTATTTCCACCCATTTAGTAAAGTAATATATTATAACGAAGATGAATCTATGTCCGTTGTTGGCCTTGGGCTCAATCAGGCCAATAACGTCCATCCCCCATATAGAAATGGCCATGGTGACGTTATGCAATGGAGTTCGTTGGGAGGTACGTGAATTGCATTAGCTTGAATCTGACATTGGTAGCACCTTTGGTCGTGATTATTGCAATAAGCTTTTAGTGATAACCAGCAATGCCCTGTTCTCAAAATTTTCTTTGCTAGTAAGGGGCCACTCATGTGCGGTCCATATACTCCACTGTGGATCTCATCCATCAGTTTTTGAGATTGCTTGTTGTCTAGACACTCTAACAATCCCACGCCAATATCTCTTTTGTACAGATCATCCCCCGCTTAGATAAAATTTCATTGCCATTTGTTGTATTCTCTGCCTCTCAACTTGGTTTGCTCCTCTGGGATAGATTTGTCTCGTAAATATTCCTAAATGTCATGATACCAAAGCTGCTTAGATTGAGCCCTTTCGTTGAAAACTTCTCCGATGTGATCTCCATAGGGAAAGGCATTTTTCATGGTGAATTCGACCTTGGGAAACGATCCGTTCTTACACATGTGGATTAAATAGGCAAATGTGGCCAATGCATCTGTGAAGTAGTTCCGATTTCGGGGAAATAACCGAAAGGCGATATCTTTGAATTTCCTAAAAAAATTTATGTAGTATCGATGGTAGGACAATAAATGTAATTCATTGGTATTATATCGCCAAATACAGCCAACCTTTTTACTCTCATGCTCAAAGCCAATATGACTCCTAGGATACAACCTTCATATTCGATTATGTTGTTTGAATTACTGAATTATAATTTGGTAGCCACCGGGTATTATTTTCAAGTAATGGACGTTTAGATTGTAATAACCATGAATATTATGTCACATTGTAAATAGATTAAGAACTATTTATCAATGAAGTGAATCTTTATGTGAATTAATTATGCATTTATGTGATTCAATCAATATATATATATATATATATATATATATATATATATATATATATATATATATATATATATATAAGTGTATATTTGTGACGCCCCCAAATTCAAATACTAATATCTCGAACTTAGTGCTCACAATTCAAATATCTAAACACTATTAAACAACACATAATACTAATGCGAAAGTATAAATAAACAGAAGTTGTTTATTACAATAGCTTTCTAGTCCTAAGGTTTACGACCTTTACCAAATACATGCATCACAAACTACAAAAGGTTATCAAATAGTTTATGTTACAAAAGTTATATCTATCAAAAGATAAATAGCAGATCAAGTAGTCAGCTTAATTAGACTTCATCTTTCCCTTGCCTTTATCCTTTATCCTTTATCCTTACCCGATCCTTTAAGTCTAGCTGCAAAAATATTTTATGACATAGCAAGTATGAGCAACTAGCTTGCTTAGCAAATTTTAAATGAATAACAAGAATTATGTCATAAATGCATAGGAATATTAACTAAATGATTTAATAATAGAAGTTCAACAATGAACAATATAATCAATATACAAAATAAAGAAATTTCAATTGATTATTTAATTACTGAGTGGTCAAATGGACCATGAACTATCAATGGGGTATCAGTCACCTGAATGACCCTCTTAGGTTAAAGTTTCAAAACAATACTCGAGGGGATCAACCTCATGTACAATATATGTATGTATAACATTTAGTTCTTGTTTGTAAGTATCGTATATTTGATACTTAGGTTACTCCACATTCATGGTTGTTTTTCCCAATCTAAGAATCCGCACCAACAACTGGTTTAGAATAACTTTTAAAATAATTAACATGAAAAGTCTAGCTGAAACCAATGGCGTAGACTACTCCTTAAACAGTTCATGAATAATTTTAAATGCTTCACAATTCAATAAAAGAAGATAAATTCAAGTGCATTATATGCAAAAGCCAATAATAATAATGAGGTGGAATAATTGGCAATAATTAAACCACCTTGCATTCTTGAAGAAAATATAATTCGAGTTTAAGTTAGAAAACTTGTTCAATATAAATTTGAGTAAGGTTAGGAACTTACTTGTCTGTCGACTTACGGCTAATTCGTTTAATTTAAACACCTCTTGAAAACCTAACATTGATAACGTTGACCTATCAATTAGTATTGCATATAATCGTTCACTTTAAAATTTTAAGTTTATTAATTACATAGTATTAAATCACCTATAACTATCATATAGCACCTTGTGAATAATTTTCATATCATAAACCTTGTTAATATCCTTAATTGTATTTAGGTAAATGATTTAACAGTCAAATATTTCTTTTCTTTAAGTAATATTGATTTAATAAACTTAAAATATCACTTATAAAATTATTTAAACTTTTAAATAATTTATTATAATAATTTTCTTACCTCATTTATTATTAATCATTATAAATGATAACTACTCTTAGTTATCTTTGCTCAATAATTAATTATTTAAGTGCTATTAATCCTTCTTATTTATTGTAATGATCACGAATTTTATTAGTCATTGAAATATACTTAATAAATATTTAGCAATGAAATTAAACTTTTTGTACTAACTAATTGTACTTTAGATAATTAAATAAATGTACTTGTGTATGCGTATATTTCTTTAAAGAATTAAAGCAAGGTGTATAATTAATTAAAGCAAATCTAATTGGATTATATTTTAAATCCAAATGAGTTGATAAACTAGGTCAGAGATATTAACCTAGTAGCCCATGTAATTAATTTAATTACTAGTCCATGTAATTAATTAAACAAGCTCAATGCTTAATTTAATTAAATGTAACCTAGAATAATTAATCACATGTATATATATATATAGAAGTATATATGCACATTAAAGCTAGCAAAAATAAATCAAAAACAAGGCCAAAAATGGCCATGTTGGCCGGACAAAGTGGGCCCCACAAAGGGGTGGTGTGTTGCTTCATGTTGCTTTTAATTCACTCCATATCATAGTAGCTCACCAAACCTTGTCAATCACATTGTCATTCAGCTAGTCAATCCATGCAATAGTAAACCCAATTAAGCCTTAATTTCACCAACATTGGTGAATTAGCAAGATAATGAAGTGTTAGTGAATGGCTATAAATAAGACACTCCACACACTTGGATTGGTTTGTTAGTTCATTTGTTAGAGAATTTAAGAGAGAAAGTGAGAGCATTTTCTAGAGAAAAGGAAGATACACTTGTGTATTGTGTGAAAAAGCTAGAAGAAGGCCTTGGTGAATGTCCACTAGCTACACAACATACTTCGGTAGAAGGAGAAGAAGAGCAAACAAAATCCAAAGGTTTAAAAGTGTTTTATCTCATCTTAAAATTCATTTTTTGTAGTCTAGAATGATTTTGAACGGTTAAAATCTATTTTTAACCGATCAAAACTCATTTTGCTAGTCTAGAAGTATTTAACTCTGTAATATATGTATATTCATAGCTCTATGTGTTTATAACATGATTTGGTATGTGAGAAATGCATAAAAGTTGTAGAAATATTCATAACACGATTTACCGGTAAAACCCTAACGATACATGTTATGTTTAATGTTGTATTTTGAAATGTACAAATCGAAAATTGGATTTTTATGGCTAGAAAGCTAGATCTATGAGTTTTGAAGAAAAACCCTTTTTGAACCTTTCAAAAATATTGAATAACAAAGAAGTTATAGTTTTACCGCAAAGGATGTCGTTTTTAAACTCTAAGTGGTTCGATCCGTAAATTTTGTGTAAAACGTTTTCAAAAAGACGATCGAACCATGGAATATTGTAAAACAAGAAGTTAGGAACACATCAACACAGATTTGGTGTTATTTGGATGTGTAGATTTCATATTATCAATGTTTGATCAAAGAGTATCAAAACTGTCAAAAAAATCAAAAAGTGGGCAACATTCTGCAGCACAGCGCCGGGGCGCCATGTTGCAGTGTTAATCACTGCGCCGCGGCGCAGTACACTGTTCTCAAAAAAATAATTAAAACCGAACCAGGTCGGGTCGGGCCGGATCAGCCGAGTCGGGTCGGGTCGAAAAATGAAAAATGTTTCAAAAATCATTTTAGTATTTTTGGACTTAATAAATATATTTTTAAATATATATATATATATATATATATATATATATATATATATATATATATATATATAATTGATTTAATGATTTAAAGGTGTATAAATATTATTATTGAAATAATAATATAATAAAGGTAATAAAATATTATTAAATAAATAATAATATTGGAAAATTATTAAAATATTATTAAGTGTATAATAATATTATAAAGTTAATAAAATATTATTAAATAATTAATAATATTAGATACTTAATAAAATATTATTAAATAATTAATAATATTAGATACTTAATAAAATATTATTAAACGATTAATAATATTAGATACTTAATAAAATATTATTAAACGATTAAAAATATTAGAAGTCTAATAAAATATTATTAAATGATTAATAATATTAGATAGTTAATAAATTATTATTAAATGATTAATAATATTAGTTAATCTTAAAAGATTTATAAGGTATTATTAAATGATGAATAATACTACAATGTTAATAAAATATTATTAAATTGTCAATAATATTAGACAATTGCATGAACTATGTTAAATAATTAATATAGGTTCTTTGTGTTTGAAATATTATCAAGTAGTGATAATATTTCCTAAGTGTTTAGTTACCCATAATTAATAAATTATGTGGTTCGTAAGGTTATAAAGGTCATTATACTTACAAGTATATGATACTAATTTAATATCAAACTGATTTAATTGTTAGGTCTGTTCAATAATTGTTAAATTAAGTTGGTTAGCCGTAGACGACGCACGAGGCAAGTTTTCTTAACTTAACTTGTAATTTACGTTGCAAGTTTTCTACACCTTAACTTGTATTTATTGTTGCAGTTATTCTTCAACCGTATTTACATTGAGTAGTTCAATTATTGTTGAGCAAGTATCTACACTCGTAGTTATTTGACAAACCTTTGAGTGAATTAATTATCCAAAAATTACTTCACATCGTTATTGATTATTGTATTCGCACATTGTGCTTTTGCAACTGTTTAAGAATGTCTAAGTTAATTGTTTCGGCTAGACGAATGCATGTTTAAATTCATTTAATTAAATATTATAAAAGTTTATCCAAACCATTGGCTGGTGCGAATTCTTACAGTAAGACTGAGAAAGAACAACTCTAGTTAAAGGGGATTTTTATTTGTCGAGAAACCGAATGCGCACAAGAAATCTAAATGTTATGCATATACATAGGACATGAGAGGACTGGCCCCCTCAAGTGTCCCGTTATTTTTAACAAGGTGTCAGACATTGTATGTCTGTTCTACCTTAGTAGCAGTTCACGGTCATTAAAGACCACTCAGCAGTAAAGAGTCAATCCATTCTTATATTGAACATTGATTCTTGATATCTTTCACAATTGTTATTGTTGAAAACCTTGAAGTTATTTCCCTTCATCCTGATATATCTTATGTCGTTATTTCTAAACTTGCTGAGCCATTTAGTTGCTCATTCTTGCTATATCATGACTATATTTCAGCTAAGCCCGACTGCTCTAAGTCAGATAAAGGCAAGGGGAAAGCGAATGTGTAGTTTAGTAGATGCATGCTAGTTTAAATTACTGTTATGTAATTACTTTGTAAATCTTTTGTATTTCCCTTAAGATATGTAATGATTAAGATTAATGTTAATAGACCTTGGGAAGTGTAGCCTTTTGTTAAGGAACCTTTTGTATTATTTCGCGAAGTTTGAATACAATTTATGTATTTCATTGTTGTTAAGTATTGTACAGTGAGAACCAAACCCGAGGTTAAAGAACCCAAATTTGAGGTCGTCACAGGTTGGTATCAGAGCTGTAGGTTAGAAACGTTAGGATTGTGAAACCTAGGTTATAACCTTAGTACTAAACTCATATCGAGTGCGTTAGGAGATGAATCGGGGAGATTCATCATGTTTAGTATTTTTGGAGGTGGATTGAGAAAATCCATCGAGCCGAGATGTGCATGATAAAATATCATTTCATTTCATCAATGAATATATTTTATTGTTGTACTGACATGTGTTATTTTCATGATATAGGATGACAGAGATCGGGCAGTCGAGTCACACTGTTAAGGAGGATTACATTGATATCCATATGGATATTGCGTAACCGCTGGTGGCTGCACCTGTTGAGGAGCCGGAGTCATATCCCGAGGAGGGAGATCGCGTAGAGCCCGTCTGGGGCAGTGTGATAAGGCCTTACAGTGAGGATGAGGCAGAGACTGATGAGTCTGAGGAGGAGGAGCCAGCTGATGGCATGGGCACTACTGCCACTGACATCATAGAGGGATTAACTACTAGGAACGAGGAGCTGGAGGCAAGGGTCCAGCATTTAGAGGAGCAGAATTTGACCCACCAGCATATGGAGGATCAGTACAAGGATGCAGCTTACCAGTTCTCTGGCGAGAACACGAAGCTGAAAGAGAGGATTGTAGGACTGGAGGATCAGGTACAGGGGCACGAGGATTCAGTGGAGCACTTTGCAGTGCTAACTCATCAGCTCGTAGATCAGGATGTGGAGCTACAGGCTAAGTTGGCAGTGGCTGAGACTAGGTTAGCCGAGGGTGAGCTGAAGGTTCAGCAGGTTTAGGTAGAGAAAGCCGTCATCCGTGCACACTAGAAGGAGGCGGTAGAGGACAGAATGGAGATGGAAACACAGCGGGATGCCGCTCATGGTCAGATCATAGAGTTGGAAGAGGAGATTCGTGAGAAGCGGGTTAGGACGGATAGACTTAGCTATGTCTATCGATCGTCATATGGTAGACTTCAGAGTAGGGTGCACTACTACCCAGCTGAGGAGGGCCAGTCTATGCACACCATCAACAGGAATGTAGCGATGGCCATCGGGGATGAAGAGTATGATGATGCGATCCATAAGAGGATGCGCAGCCAGTAGTATTAGTTTTTTTCTAATTATGTATGTAAATAGATGCAATAAAACCCAACTTTTGTTTACTTAGAGGGTTAATATGTCAGTAAATCCCAACTCTAGGAAGTTGTAAGATATGTCAAATCCCATCTTTTGTAGCTTCTCTGGGATAAAAGCATTTATAACAGTATGCTTTCGATGTAAAGTGTTATGCACTACTGTTTTAGTATATGAATATAAATGCATTTCCGCTTATGTTTATATGTGTCGAGATGATTATTTGTGCTTTAGTGTAAATTACTTAAGCTACAAAACGAGAGTAAAAAGATTGAAACAACTTTAATAAATTAAATTTTCTTTATACAGAAAATGCCACCACAGAGAAAAAATCAACGACTACCCCCACCACCACTCGAAGAGTCAGTGAATGCCGGAAGGGTACCACCAAACCCAGTCCAAGAGTTCATGGAAATGCTAATGGGAGCATTCCGCGGACGCAACGCAGAAGATACTGGAGCACCAAACCTTGTCGCTCCACTAGCTAACTTTAAGGACTTCAAACTGATAGGACCACCCGAATTCCGAGGGACCACGGATCCTATAGAAGCGCAGACCTGGTTAGAGGAGATGGAAAAAGTCTTCGAGGTCGCACGAGTGACGGAGGAGCAGATGACCTCACTTGCTACCTTTATAATGAAAGGGGAGGCCAACCACTAGTGGAAGGCCAATAAGAGTAGAACAGGGGAGGGAACGATCGCATGGGCGTGATTCAAGGAAGTGTTCTTGGAGAACTACTTCCCAGAAAGTACACAAGCCAGGATGGAAGTCAAATTCCTGGAAGTTAAGCAGGGTAGTATGACAGTATCCGATTATGCCGCCAAGTTTAACGAATTGGCGAGATTTTCTCCACACCAGGTGGACAAGGAAGCAAGGAGATCAAGGAGGTTTGAGCAGGGGCTGAAACCGTGGGTTTACAGTAGGGTCACTGTTCTTTAGATTACCAACTTCGCAACATTGCTAGAGAAATCAATAATAGCTTAAGGGGGGAAATGAGGCCCTCAACAAACATAACCAGGAATGAAACAAGAAGAAAGGTGAAGGAGAAAACCGAGAGGGTAGCAGCGGGGGCAGTAACTCGAACAAGCTCAAGTGGAACAATAGCAATAGCAGTTCGGGGACACCCCAGGGAAGCGAACCAAAGAAAGAAAGTAAATACAGTCAGTGCGGAAAGAACCACACAGGGGAGTGCATGAAGGGAATGAACGTATGTTACAACTGTGGACAAGAGGGGCACATCGCTCCTAATTGTCCCACACCTAAGAGGAAGGGTTGTTTCTCCTACGGAGCCATGGACCATCAATTTAAGGATTGTCCGAAGAAGAAGAATACCAGAGGAAGTTCTGGCTATAAGAGGAACAACAACAACAACAACAAACTTACCATTGGAGGCCCGGTGCCACAGAACAAACCAACAGCATGGACTTTCAACATGACGGTGCAGGACGCCGTTGAATCAAAAGACGTGGTGTCAGGTATTATTCTGATCAATGATATAAATGCATATGTATTATTTGATTCGGGTGCTACCTGTTCATTTGTGTCTGATGAATTCGCTAGACGGTTAGAATTGCCTAGAGAAAAACTAGGGAACCCAATGAACATAGAAGTTGCAAATAAAGAAGTGATTCCTGTAGAGTATATACATAGAAATTGTTGTGCTGAAATCAGGGGTCAGAAACTGAATGTGAATTTAATTCTGATACGTTTGGGAGAGTTTGACGTTATTCTTGGAATGAATTGGTTGTTTAACCATGGAGCGGTAATTGATTGTCGAAAGAAGTATATACACCTTAAGACACCGAACAAGTCTAAGGTCGTATTTTATGGCAGCAAGTCATCTAGACAATCAACATGTCTGACGATGATGCAAGCCAAGAAACTGTTGAAGAAAGGTTGTGTAGGGTATTTGGCTCACGTAGTGGACACACAAATGGTAAATCCCGAGATGGAGCAAATACCAGTAGTTAGGGAGTTCATGGACGTATTCCCAGATAAACTGCCAAGTTTACCGCCAGATAGGGCGATAGAATTTGTAATTGATTTGGTACCGGGGACAACACCAATATCGAAGGCACCATATAGGATGGCCCAGTAGAAATGAAGGAGTTAATGATTCAACTACAGGAGTTGTTGGATAATAAGTACATTCAGTCAAGTGTTTCTCCACGGGGAGCACCGGTGTTGCTTGTAAAGAAGAAGGATGGATCGATGACACTGTGTATGGATTATAGAGAGCTGAATAAGGTAACAATTAAGAACAAGTACCCGCTGCCACGAATTAACGATCTTTTTGATCAATTAAAAGGGGCGAAGTACTTTTCAAAGATTGACTTGAGGACTGGTTATCATCAGTTGAAAGTCAGGAAGGAGGATGTACCCAAGACGGCATTCAAAACTTGATATGGGCATTATGAGTTTCTGGTGATGTCATTTTAACTAACGAATGCGCCAGCCGCATTTATGGACATGATGAACAAAATATTCAAGCAGTACTTGGATAAATTTGTAGTCGTGTTCATTGACGATATTCTGGTGTACTCTAAAACGGAGGAGGAGCATGCTGAACACCTAAGATTGGTGTTGGAGATTTTACGAAAGGAGCAGTTGTACGCTAAGCTTTCAAAGTGCGAATTCTGGTTGGAGAGAGTTCAATTTTTAGGTCATGTTATTGACAAGGAGGGAGTTTCAGTGGATCCAGCAAAGGTTGAAGCGGTGATGAATTGGGAACAACCAAGGACGCCGACGGAGGTTAGAAGTTTCTTAGGGTTAGTGGGTTACTATCGGAGATTCATCCAAGATTTTTCAAAGCTAGCAACACCGTTGACAAATTTAACGAGAAAGACAGTGAAATATGTATGGACAGAGAAGTGTGAGGAGAGTTTTCAGGAGTTAAAGAAAAGACTTAGTAAAGCACATGTATTGACTTTACCGGACGATACGGGAGATTTTACGGTCTACAGTGATGCATCGCACAAGGGACTTGGTTGTGTGCTTATGCAAAACGGTAAGGTCGTTACGTATGCGTCCAGGCAGTTGAAGGATTACGAAAAGGGATACCCTACCCATGACTTGGAACTGGCAGCGGTAGTGTTTACCCTTAAAATTTGGACACATTATTTGTATTGAGAGAAATGTGAGATATTCACAGACCATAAGAGTCTGAAGTATATCTTCACACAGAAGGAGTTAAATATGAGGCAACGGAGATGGTTAGAGTTGATCAAAGACTATGATTGTGAAATTCTATACCATCCCGGCAAGGCCAACGTAGTAGCAGATGCTCTAAGTAGAAAGAGCAGGGAGAAATTGTTCATATTGACAGATCAGGAACAATTGGTTCAAGAGATGGCTCGAATGGAGTTGGAGGTGAGAAGTCCAAATGAGTCAATGGAAGTGGAAGCGAGCCCAACCCTGTGAGATAGGGTGAAAGAGGCTCAAGACAAAGATGAAGAGTGTGTCAGAATAAGGATGATAATGACCGAAGGAGAAGAGGTCAAATTCAAGGAGGATAGCATGGGATTGCTAAGGTTTGAAAATCGTGTTTGGGTACCACTAATGCTTGAACTACGAGAGGAGATTTTGAAAGAGGCCCACAGTATGAGATACTCGGTACGTCCGGGAAGTACGAAGATGTATCAAGATCTGCGTCAGCATTTTTGGTGGCCGAATTTAAAAAGGGAGGTTGCAAAATGTGTCAACCGATGCCTAACTTGTCAAAGGGTAAAGGCCGAACATCAGAGACCAAATGGATTAATACAGCCGTTAGAAATTCCTGAGTGGAAATGGGAGCATATCACAATAGATTTTTTGGTAGGACTTCCAGCAACACATAAGGGATATGACGCAATATGGGTGATTGTAGATCGACTATCAAAGTCAGCGCACTTTTTTGCCAATCAAGATTAAGTTCAGTTTGGATCAATTGGCTAAACTGTACATCAAGGAGATAGTTTCGAGACATGGGGTGCCGGTATCGATTGTGTCAGACAGAGATCCGCTCTTCACGTCAAAATTTTGGAGAAGTCTTCAAGAGAGATTGGGGACACAGTTAAGAATGAGTACAGCGTATCATCCGCAGACAGATGGGCAAAGTGAAAGAATAATACAGACATTGAAAGACATGTTCAGGGCCTGCGTGATGGATTTCAAGGGCAGTTGGGAAAACCATCTACCACTAGTTGTGTTTGTATACAACAACAGTTATCATGCAAGCATAGGCATGCCGCCTTACAAAGCATTGTACGGAAGAAAATACAGAACACCTCTATGTTGGGATGAGGTAGGGGAACGACGACTGTTGGGACCAGAATTGGTTCAACAGAGTGTAGAAATTATCAAGGTAATAAGAGCTCGGCTAGTAGCAACTCAAGACCGTCAGAAGAAGTACGCCGATTTACATCGACAGAAGAGAGACTTCGAAGTTAGGAGTTTTGTGTTCATGAAGGTATCTCCCTGGAAGGGGAAGATCAGATTTGAAAAAAAAGGGAAGCTGAGTACGAGATTCATAGGACCGTTCGAGATATTAAGGAGAGTGGGTGAAGTGGCGTACGAGGTAGCTTTACCTCCTGAACTGGAGCATATTCACAATGTGTTTTACGTATCAGTGTTGCGACCATATAAGCCAGACTACAAACATATCATATCCTATGAGCCAATTCAAGTCGAGAAAGACTTATAATATGAGGAAATTCCTGTCCAGATACTAGATAGGAAATAGCATAAATTACGGAATAAGGTTATACATTCTGTTAAAATCCTTTGGAGGAACCACACTAAAGAAGCTACGTGTGAGCTTGAAAAAAAGATGAGGGTTAACTATCCGAATCTTTTTGAGTAGTTTAAATTTGTAATTCCGGGGACAGTATTCTTATAAGGGGGAGAGAATGTAATGACCACGAATTTCATTAGTCATTGTAAGACCGTCAGAAGAAGTACGCCGATTTACATCGATAGAAGAGAGACTTCGAAGTTAGGAGTTTTGTGTTCATGAAGATATCTCCCTGGAAGGGGAAGATCAGATTTGGAAAAAAAGGGAAGCTGAGTCCGAGATTCATAAGACCGTTCGAGATATTAAGGAGAGTGGGTGAAGTGGCGTACGAGGTAGCTTTACCTCCTGAACTGGAGCATATTCACAATGTGTTTTACGTATCAGTGTTGCGACCATACAAGCCAGACTACAAACATATCATATCCTATGAGCCAATTCAAGTCGAGAAAGACTTATCATATGAGGAAATTCCTGTCCAGATACTAGATAGGAAAGAGCATAAATTACGGAATAAGGTTATACATTCTGTTAAAATCCTTTGGAGGAACCACAACGCTAAAGAAGCTACGTGTGAGCTTGAAAAAAAGATGAGGGTTAACTATCCGAATCTTTTTGAGTAGTTTAAATTTGTAATTCCGGGGACAGTATTCTTATAAGGGGGAGAGAATGTAATGACCACGAATTTCATTAGTCATTGTAAATATACTTAATAAATATTTAGCAATGAAATTAAACTTTTTGTACTAACTAATTGTACTTTAGATAATTAAATAAATGTACTTGTGTATGCGTATATTTATTTACAGAATTAAAGCAAGGTGTATAATTAATTAAAGCAAATCTAATTGGATTATAGTTTAAATTCAAATGAGTTGATAAACTAGGTCAGAGATATTAACCTAGTAGCCCATATAATTAATTTAATTACTAGTCCATGTAATTAATTAAACAAGCTCAATGCTTAATTTAATTAAATGTAACCTAAAATAATTAATGTGAGCCCAATGTGTTATTTAAATTGAGCCCAAACAATCTAATTGAATGAGCCCAATATATTTAATTCCTAAGTCCAACATAGAGCCCAATAGGAAGTCAAAATTGGTCAACAATTGAACACATGTATATATATATATATATATATATATATATATATATATATATATATATATAAGCACATTAAAGCTAGCAAAAATAAATCAAAAACATGGCCAAAAATGGCCATGTTGGCCGGACAAAGTGGGCCGCACAAGGGGGTGGTGTGTTGCTTCATGTTGCTTTTAATTCACTCCATGTCATAGTAGCTCACCAAACCTTGTCAATCACATTGTCATTCACCTAGTCAATCCATGCAATAGTAAACTCAATTAAGCCTTAATTTCACCAACATTGGTGAATTAGCAAGATAATGAAGTGTTAGTGGATGGCTATAAATAAGACACTCCACACACTTAGATTGGTTTGTTAGTTCATTTGTTAGAGAATTCAAGAGAGAAAGTGAGAGCATTTTCTAGAGAAAATGAAGATACACTTGTGTATTGTGTGAAAAAACTAGAGGAAGGCCTTGGTGAATGTCCACTAGCTACACAACATACTTCGGTAGAAGGAGAAGAAGAGCAAACAAAACCCAAAGGTTTAAAAGTGTTTTATCTCATCTTAAAATTCATTTTTGTAGTCTAGAATGATTTTGAACGGTTAAAATCTATTTTTAACCGATCAAAACTCATTTTGCTAGTCTAGAAGTATTTAACTATGTAATATATATATATATATTCATAGCTCTATGTGTTTATAACATGATTTGGTATGTGAGAAATGCATAAAAGTTGTAGAAATATTCATAACACGATTTACCGGTAAAACCCTAACGATACATGTTATGTTTAATGTTGTATTTTGAAATATACAAATCGAAAATTGGATTTTTATGGCTAGAAAGCTAGATCTATGAGTTTTGAAGAAAAACCCTTTTTGAACCTTTCAAAAATATTGAATAACAAAGAAGTTATAGTTTTACCGCAAAGGATGTCGTTTTTAAACTCTAAATGGTTCGATCCGTAAATTTCGTGTAAAACGTTTTCAAAAAGACGATCGAACCATGGAATATTGTAAAACAAGAAGTTAGGAACACATAAACACTGATTTGGTGTTATTTGGATGTGTAGATTTCAATTTATCAATGTTTGATCAAAGAGTATCAAAACTGTCAAAAAAATCAACAAGTGGGCAACATTCTGCAGTACAGCGCCGGGGCGCCGTGTTGCAGTGTTAATCATTGCGCCGCGGCGCAGTGCACTGTTCTCAAAAAAATAATTAAAACCGAACCGGGTCGGGTCGGGCCAGATCAGCTGGGTCGGGTCGGGTCTGCTTCAGGTCAAAAAATGAAAAATGTTTCAAAAATCATTTTAGTATTTTTGGACTTAATAAATATACTTTTAAATATATATATAATTGATTTAAAGGTGTATAAATATTATTATTGAAATTATAATATAATAAAGGTAATAAAATATTATTAAATAAATAATAATATTGGAAAATTATTAAAATATTATTAAGTGTATAATAATATTATAAAGTTAATAAAATATTATTAAATGATTAATAATATTAGATACTTAATAAAATATTATTAAATGATTAATAATATTAGATAATTAATAAAATATTATTAAATAATTAATAATATTATATACTTAATAAAATATTATTAAACGATTAAAAATATTAGAAGTCTAATAAAATATTATTAAATGATTAATAATATTAGATAGTTAATAAATTATTATTAAATGATTAATAATATTAGTTAATCTTAAAAGATTTATAAGGTATTATTAAATGATGAATAATACTACAATGTTAATAAAATATTCTTTAATTGTTAATAATATTAGACAATTGCACAAACTATGTTAAATAGTTAATATAGGTTCTTTGTGTTTGAAATATTATCAAGTAGTGATAATATTTCTTAAGTGTTTAATTACCCATAATTAATAAATTATGTGGTTCGTAAGGTTATAAAGGTCATTATACTTACAAGTATATAATACTAATTTAATATCTAACTGATTTAATTGTTAGGTCCGTTCAAGGATTGTTAAATTAAGTTGGTTAGCCGTAGACGACGCACGAGGCAAGTTTTCTTAACTTAACTTGTAATTTACGTTGCAAGTTTTCTACACCTTAACTTGTATTTATTGTTGCAGTTATTCTTCAACCGTATTTACATTGAGTAGATCAATTATTGTTGAGCAGGTATCTACACTCGTAGTTATTTGACAGACCTTTGAGTGAATTAATTATCCAAAAATTACTTCACATCGTTATTAATTATTGTATTCGCACATAGTGCTTTTGCAACTGTTTAAGAATGTCTAAGCTAATTGTTTCGGCTAGACGAATGCATGTTTAAATTCATTTAATTGAATATTATAAAAGCTTATCCAAACCATTGGCTTGTGCGAATTCTTACAGTAAGACTGAGAAAGAACAACCCTAGTTAAAGGGGATTTTTATTTGTCGGAAAACCGAATGCGCACAAGAAATCTAAATGTTATGCATATACATAGGACATGAGAGGACTGGTCCCCTCAAGTGTCCCGTTATTTTTAACAAGGTGTCAGACATTGTATGTCTGTTCTACCTTAGTAGCAGTTCACGGTCATTAAAGACCACTCAGCAGTAAAAAGTCAATCCATTCTTATATTGAATATTGATTCTTGATTCTTGATATCTTTCACAATTGTTATTGTTGAAAACCTTGAAGTTATTTCCCTTCATCCTGATATATCTTATGTCGTTATTTCTAAACTTGCTGAGTCATTTAGTTGCTCATTCTTGCTATTTCATGACTATATTTCAGCTAAGCCCAACTGCTCTAAGTCAGACAAAGGCAAGGGGAAAGCGAATGCGTAGTTTAGTAGATGCATGCTAGTTTAAATTACTGTTATGTAATTACTTTGTAAATCTTTTGTATTTCTCTTAAGATATGTAATGATTAAGATTAAGGTTAATAGACCTTGGGAAGTGTAGCCTTTTGTTAAGGAACATTTTGTATTATTCCGTGAAGTTTGAATACAATTTATGCATTTCATTGTTGTTAAGTATTGTACAGTGAGAACCAAACCCGAGGTAAAAGAACTCGGATTTGGGGTCGTCACATTTATCATTAATCATTAATGATGTGATAAATAATTAGTTTATTAACTTCAATCCTCTTTAATTATTATTTAATGTTAATTAAATAATAATTAATTAATTAATTATCTTTACTTATTATTTAATCTTAGTTAATTAGTTTATTAACTTTAATCCTCTTTAATTATTATTTAATATTAATTAAATAATAATTAATTAATTAATTATCCTTATTTATTATTTAATCTTAATTAATTATTTTATTAACTTTAATCCTCTTTAATTATTATTAATATTAATTACATAATTAATTAATTAATTAATTAATTATCCTTATTTATTGTTTAATCTTAATTAATTATTTTACTAACTTTAATCCTCTTTAATTATTATATAATGTTAATTAAATAATAATTAATTAATTAGTTATCCTTACTTATTATTTAATCTTAATTAAATAACAAATAATTAGTTTATTAACTTTAATCCTCTTTAATTATTATTTAATGTTAATTAAATAATAATTAATTAATTAATTATAATTACTTATTATTTAATCTTAATTAAATAATAAATAATTAGTTTAATTATTATTTAATGATAATTAAAAATTAATTATCTACTAATATTACTATTTAGTAAGGTATTAATCAATCATCAATTTTAAAAAATACCAAATGACAAAACCGCCCGATCTGGCCCTTGCAAAAACAAAACAAAAAAACAAACTAAATTGGCCGGTTTTTTCAGAAAATCGGCATAAATATTTCATCATTTTCAGATTTTGCCTCATTGACTAAAACTTGAATAAAATGAAATCTACAAATCCGATTGACCTGAAATTAGTCTTGTTGAATTCGTATCTTTTCGAACTACAATATTTCATAATCAAAATGCAAATGTGGACACGTTTTGGTCACTGAAAATGGCCATCAAGTGTTGTGCACAGACTTTCAACAGTGAGGTTCTTTTATTCAAAAATTCATATAAAATATATTTTAAAATATTTTTAGGTGATTCCAAAAGGGTTTTGATCGTAACTTATTTATCTAATATATTAAGAACAAAAATCACCTAAATCATTTGTAACTTTCAAAATGTAAAGCTTGAAATCACATGCTGGATAAGGTTTTTCCAATAAAAATATTTTCAAGCTTTTCATCAAACTTTTTGATATAAACACATATCAATAAACATGTTAATCACATATATCTCTATATCTATAACTCAAATTTAGATCTAAACATTTAGAGCTTGAAAGAAATGATTTTTTTCCATAAAAATCATATTGTATACATAAGTAAGCAATGAACTAGGGTTTTTAGATTTTGTTACCTTTTATATTTAATGGCGCTTTTTCTTTGCTTCCCCAAGTAGTTGATAACCATCCAAGAAAACCTCCTTTTGGCTAAGAATGACTTTCTCACTTTCACTCGGTGAGTTAACTCACTAGCTCACTATTTTGCTTTAACTCACTCTTGACTCACCAACCAACTCACTAACTCATTACACTCGATTTGTGGAGAGTTCTAGCAATTTTTCCAAACTCCCAACACAAAAGTCATGCTTGGTATTTTTAGAGCTCCAAGACCTATTGATATAAGAGTTGTATTTATGTATCTTTGCTAATTACTACCATAGTCAAGCCTTGCTCCTTAATTCATGGGATTTCTTAGAAATTCTTGCCAACAAAATTCTACCTAGAGCCTTGTGCATCACCACCACAGGCTACTCCCCATTTTTCCATGCCTTTGTGATTTATTTTTAATAGTCAATTTGGTAAATAATGGATCTTCTAGAAGGTGGGCTCATTGGATCAAAGTTTGGGCATGAAATTTAATTATTTGGGCCATCTATGCTCCTTTGATCCATTGAAATGTTAGGCTGCTAAATTAATTCACTAGTCTCCAATTTTAATAACATATTGGGCTAGCTTAAATACATAAGCAAACCTACAAGTCCAATAGTTAGTTAATGGATTAGTTTGTTTGGTTTAAATTAATTAAACTAGTCCATTAGCAAATAAATTCTTACTTGGACTATTAATTATTATTATTATTCCCCTCCTTAATAATTAATAAGTATATTAATTAATTTAAATAATCCTATTAGATTTGCCATATATTCAAATTTAATTAAATATTTAATTAAGATTTTATCTTATCAATTTATCGATATTATTAACATTAGGTGAATCCACTAATTTAATGAACCTATTAATGGATCTCCCTTTATTTTGATTTAACATGTAGTTGCATAATCCTACCAAGTAGTTAAATCATCCTACCAACACATAAGGTTTAAATTAATTACACAATAATTCATTTAATTAGAAATTAAATTTCTAATTTTATTTATAATAAAGTTTGAAAATTCGTGGTCATTACAATATTTATTAATCTGATAAATGTGACAAGATAAGATAATTAAGGAATTGATGAATTAATTAAATAAGTGTTCAAGTAAGACCGACAGAAAGAAATTACAATAATAATCGTAATAATGACAACAATCATCAAAACAACGAGAACCATCGAGGAGACAATCACTTCGGTGATAATCTTGGCTCAGATAATAAAAGAAGTGAGCCGAGTGAAAACAACTTCAAGAAGATGAGATTTAACAATGATCATGGAAAGGCACCAGCATCAGCACCAGCACCAATATCAGTTTCAAAGGGAGGGAAACGACCACCAGTCAGATGTTACAAATGTGGACAGAAAGGACATATCAGCCCAGACTGATAAGTGGATTTTATTCCTATTTATTAGGTATTTTTAGGCTTAATTATTTGTGAGTTTTTAAGTATTTTTAGTGTTTTAGGTAATTTATTTAATTTTTATGCATTATTATTATTATTTTTAGTATTTTTATATTATTTTTATTTATTTTTAATTAATTTATATTTATTTTTGTAGGAAAATTGAAGCTGGTGACAAAATGGTAATAAGTGCAATAGGTCAGTGCCATACGCGCAAGGCGCTGCGATTCAATCAGCAAACCGGACAGGGACGACGTCGTTCCTGGTGGAAATAAGTTATACAAATCTCGCGCAATGCGCGAAGTAGCAGCATGGATAAAATAGCCACGCGCAATGCGCGGTTCTATGAAATGGCCCCATGCATAGGACAACGTCGTTTCTGCTGTAGCAAGGGAAATAAACGACCGCACAATGTGCGGTCGGTTGTATTAATAAAGAAAATGCAAGCAATGAGCGGGCTACTGTTAGCGGCTGACGGCTGTTTCTTTCTTTCTCTCTCTCCACGTGGTCTTGCCACGTGGCAGCGCGACAGATTTATTCTTCCTTCCTTTTCCGTTTCCAGCAAGTTAATAAAAAAAATCCAAAAGCAATTTGGATTAGGAAAATAAATAATAAATTTTATATTTATTTATTTTGTATTTTAAATCCTATTAGGGTTTGGAAAATGTAATTCCTATTAGGGTTAGGAGGTTTATGAAGCCTATAAATAGAGGGCTTGAGAACCAATGTAATATACAACTTTTTCATTAGAAAAATTCTCTTTTTTATTCTTTGGTGTTCTCTACAACTATGAGTAGCTAAATTATTTTTCTTGGTTTAAGTGATTGAAGCCATCAAGATTTATACACTGTGAGATCTAATTTATTTTAATTGTTCAATTTATAGTTTGAGTATTGAATATTTTTCTGTACTTAATTTTATGATTGGTTTGTTTAATTACTAGGAGTACTACTAGTTTATTATTCATATTAATCTACTGTTGTTGGTGAAGCAACTAAGTTTAATAAATGTTTTGCAGATCAAAATATTATTTTATCTTAGGAAGAATATTCATCTAAATTAAATGCAAACAAATGGCTTGTGTTGTTTAGTTCAACGATCTTTCTAATTCTTTATTCTGCTATTAAATTAAATCTTTAGCAAGTGTCGGAGGTTGTTTAGTAGTAAGAGTATTTAGACCAAGTGACTCTTCTTATCTAAAATTAAGAAGAGAGGAAAAAAATTATTCCACCTGCGAGTAGTTATTTCTACAGTGAATGTTCAAAATATTAATTGATTTATTTTTGCATCAATGATCAATTGTAAATTCTTGATGGTGGATGTTAACTTAAACCAAGACTTTTTCTTCTTATTTATTTGTTGCATATTTATTTTAGTTAATTTTATTTAAATTATTTCTTTAATTAAAAACCCCCCAATTTTGGTTTACGAAAACATAAAATTAAATTAATAATTCTCTGTGGGGATCGACTCTTGCTTACACTACTACATTAATATTTTTCAAAAGTAAGATTTTATTTTTGGGTGCTTGCGACATCACACCACAGACTATACTCAGTTATCCAAGATTTGCTACAGTTATGGAAAGAATGCCACATAGCTTGATTTTATCCTTTATCAAAATCAAGTCATGTTGTAATGATGACACCAAAAGCTAGCACGGACAAGTTAAAACCTATGGTTCAGGGGAGAGCTTTTGTCGTAACATCTCAAAAGGCGTAGAACCCAAATGAAGTGATAGCCAGTAAGCTACTCATAAACTCTTATGAAGTCTATACCCTGTTAGATTCTGTCTCTACCCACTCTTTTATTTCACCTGCATGTGCTTAACGTTTGAACTTGACTCCTGGAAAATTATACTTTAACTTATCAGTTAAAACTTCATTAAGAGAAATAGTCATTATATCTACTATCTATAAATCTTGTTTAGTCCAAATCAACAACATCACATTACCCGTTGATCTTATCTCTTTGGAAATTGATGAATTTGATGTGATTTTAGAAATTAATTGGTTGACTACCCATCATGCTGAAATTGATTACTTTCATAAGATCATTAGTTTTCATATTCCTAATCAACCTATTATGAAAATTCAAGCAACCAAACTATTGAAATCTATACTGTCTTTTTTAGCCATAAAATCATTCGTTTATTGAAAAATAGATGTTAAGCCTTCCTAGTCCATATCACTGACTTAAACAAAAATACGACAGACTTGAATGACATTCCTATTGTTAATGAATTTTCTGATGTATTTTTCGAGGAACTTCATGGCTTACCCCCCAAACCGTGAAATTGAATTTTGTATTGATCTTGAACTTAGTACTAAACCTATTTCCAAAGCCCCATATTAAATGACTTACATTGAACTTCAAGAGTTAAAAGTCCAACTATATAAATTGTTAGATACTGGTTTCATATATTCGAGTGCATCGCCTTGGGATGCTTCTATTCTATTTGTGAAGAAGAGGGATGGGAATATAAGACTGTGCATTAACTATCGAGAGTTAAGCTATATCACCATAAAAAAAAGGTACCCGTTATCTCAAATTGATGAACTGTTTGATCAATTGCAAGGTGCTTAATATTTTTCAAAGAGTGATCTCCGTTCTGGATATCATCAGTTAAAGATTAAAGCTGATGATGTTCTAAAGACTACCTTTAGAACTCGCTACAAGCATTATGAGTTCTTAGTCATGCCTTTTGGATTAACCAATGCTCTTGCAAGCTTCATGGGTATGAAGAACTAGATATTGAAGGAATATTTAGATCATTTATGGTTGTCTTTGTTGATGACATCCTCATATACTCTAAGAGTCGTGAGGATCATGAATGACACTTGATATTGATACTCCAAAAGCTACGAGAGAACAAGTTGTGTGCCAAGTTAAAGAAATGTGAGTTCTAGCTTGAGCAAGTAACGTTCATTGGACATGTGATTTCTAATTAGAAAATATCAATTGACCCTTTAAAGATTGAAACAATATTAAATTGGAAGCAACATAAGACAACAACTGAAGTAAAAAGCTTTATGGGCCTAGCTAGTCATTATCATAGATTTGTAAATGGATTCTCTCAAATTGTTACTCCATTAACTTAGTTGACTCGAAAAAACACAAAATTTAAATGGAGCGAGGAATATAAGAAGAGCTTTCAAAAACTCAAGAGGAGACTGGTTTCAGCCCCTGTTTTGACCATACCATCAAGATCGAGAGGATTTATCATCTATAGCAATGCTTTAGGTAGAGGTCTAGGTTGAATTCTTATGCAACACGATAAGGTTATATAGCTTATGCCTCTCGACAACTTAATGATTATAAGAAAAATTACCCTACTCATGATCTAGAGTTAGCGGTGATCATTTTTGCATTGAAGATTTAAAGACACTACTTGTACGGGAAAAAAGTGAAGATCTTTACGGATCATAAAAGTCTCAAATATTTCTTCACTTAGAAAGAATTCAACATGCGACAACAGTGTTGGCTTGAGCTATTGAAGAATTACGGTCACATCAACCAGTATCATCCAGAAAAAGCGAACGTGGTAATTATCGCATTAGGTAGAAGATCACATGTGAGTATCAATGCGATACTGATGACACAAGGGCACATTTAGTACGACTTATAAATGATGTAGATAGAGTTAAAGACACCAAGGACCCATATATAGCTTACACATGTACGAGCAGAATTGACTTTAATCGATGAAATTAAAGTTACTCAAGATAATTTACTCATCGTTTTCTTAGTCATAATATTATTTATTGGGCTATTTGAGCTTATCCTTTGTGTTCCGTTGTTCTTATCAGGAAATGAAAGTGTAGCTGAGGCTAGTAGGGAAAACAAGGGAATGGAGTGATGGCCCGAGTTAATAGTTGTAGTAGCATTCACCATGTTGTAAAATAGTATGGTAACAATTGTAGTGAAGACTTAATGTGTGTGTGTGTGTGTGTGTTATTGTAGTTTGTACTATATTGTAATAGTTTTGTTATATGTCATTTGGCAACTCAAATTGGGTTGTGTAGGCCCGAATTTAAGGGCGTCACGTTCTTTTTCTACTAAGGTGGCTTCTCTATTATGTAAGTTAGAGCCTCAGGCATATGGGATGCTTTAGAGCCTTGAGAGGCTTCTTATTCTATTGTTGCAGCCTTCCTCTTCTCCTTAGCCATTGTGGGCTTCTAGACCTCACTTATGGTCATCTCATTGCCTTCAAACTACCTCGATTTGAAGATATCAACTGGATTCCTCTAACAGTTGTCTAATAATTTCTTTATACTATTTTTGTTCACATTAAGGACGTCTCTTTCCCTGTCCTCAAGGAGATTCTTCAATCTTTTCTTCAGCAAGATGATGATGAACCTTCCATAGTACATTTTTTAAAGTGGTTTTCCCTCTTTAGCCTTCTTCTTGGCATCCCCGAACCACTTGGCGATCCAATCCATCAGTGTGGTGCCAAAATTGATTTGCTTCCCCATCACAATAGCAGATATAATCTTCAGCTACAGTTCACTTATAGAGTCATGTGCCGAGTTCTTGCACAGTATACACTAGTCGACGATATCTACAAGAAACTCATATTGTTAAGGGAATTTCCTTCTCTTTATTCCTTTCAGATCTGGATTCTTCTTGTATTTCATCATTTTTAGTCCCTCCTTCACATCAACATCATCAAAGGAGGCCATTCATTAATCGACTAACCCTAATAAATGGTTCATCTCCATCACATTGTATTATAAAGTACATTCTCTAGCTTTTGAGTTGATGACTCTGTTAGCACAGGCTTCGTTCAATTAAATTCTTCAAGACATCGGGTGTAAATCCTTGTGTTGTTGTTTAGTGCTTCGTAAAATCCAACTTTCTGAACTAGGTTTAAAACTGCTCGGAACTGAGTGTCCACTCTTTCAAACTCCTCGAAGCAAAATTGGTTGCCGGAGATGAATTGATAGGTAAACTTCTTCACATGGTTAATTTGATCTAGAAATGAACAAAAGGTGTCTGAGTTTGTAGATTTTAAAAACTAGGGTTTTAGCGCAAGAGAAAGAGAAAATTTGAATGCCGAGAAGTTTAGATTTGATAAACAGTAGAGGTTAGATGAAAAAATTTTAAATGTATTAATTTACTTCCCTCTAATCAGCAAAGTGGGACACGTGTTGTGCTGACATTGGCTGCACGTATTGTCATTCTTGTTATTCACAGCTGTAGTGCAATTACTTTTGTGTCTCACTCGCTTGATCTGCGTTTGTTTTGCACGAGCTATAATTTCTGGTCTTCTTACTCAATGATTTGATAGATATTATAGAATGAGAGTTTACTAAGCTTTTAATTCTATGATTTCTGTCACTCTACAAATTCAACTACACTCTACGAACCATATTTCATTTTACGAACCACTCTACGAACTTTGCTTCAGTTGACTGTTCTACGATTTTTTCTTGTAAAGTTAGTAATCTCCAAGGCATAAACATAAACCTGGAGGTTCTTTAACATAAACATTTTCCTGATGTTCTCCATTGAGAAATGCACCCTTGACATCCATTTGGAATACCTTGAATCCCATGTAAGCAACATACGCAAGAAATATTTCGATAGCTTCCAACTTGGCAACAGGAGCAAAGGTCTCATCATAGTCGATCCCTTCTTCCTACGAATATCCTTTTGCTATCAGCCTTGTCTTGTTTCTTGTGATCACCCTATCTTCATCCATCTTATTTCTGAATATCCATTTGGTGTCAACGACTGGATGATCTTTAGGCCTTGGAACCATTCTCTAAACCTAGTTTCTTTCAAACTAATTTAGCTCCTCGTGCATAGCTTCAATCCATCTTGGATCGCCTAAAGTTTCTTCGATCCTTTTGGGTTCCATCTGAGATAGAAAGCTTAAGTATAAGCATTTGTTTTGAGTTGTTGACCTTGTCTTGATCCTAGCATTGGGATCTCTGATGATCAAGTCTTAGGTGTGATTTTTTTCCCATCTACTTTCTTTAGGAACATCAGTCATTATGCCATCTTGCCTGAGTTCTTTAAGCTCTGGTTCCTATTGATTGGCTTCTTCAATTTGTAAAGTGTTTATCTCTGGAACTAAGGACTCTGCGTTCTTCTCATTTAGTACTACGATCGTCGGGTCTGGCTCTATGATCTTAGAGTCTCTGATCATAGAGTCTTCCTGCATTATATTTGTTAAATCCTGGTATATGGTTTTATTGAATGATACAGCTTTCCTTGTCTCTCCCAGATTAGACTCATTAAAGGTGACATGGATAGACACCTCAACGCTCAAAGATTTTTTGTTGAACACTCTTTAAGCTTTGTTGTCTAGAGAGTATCTAAGAAATATTCCTTCATCTGACTTTGGTTAAGTATCTCTTTCCATTATTGAGGATGTAGCATGCATAACCAAAGATATAAAAGTAATTGATGATAGGCTTCCTTCTTCTCCATAACTCATAGGGTGTCTTCTTAAATAGAGAGTGAATAAGTGATCTATTATGGGTGTAGCACGCAGTGTTGACTACTTCAGCCCATAAATATTTAAGGAGTCGGGCTACTGCTTGAAGAGTCCTTCCTGCCTCTATAAAAGTTCTATTCTTCCTTTAGCTACTCCATTTTACTGTGAAATTCTTGGAGCTGAGAAGTTATGATGTATGCCATTTTTCTTACAAAAATTATCTACCTCACGAATTCCCTTCTATGATCATTCCTTATAGTTTTAATTTTCTCACCCTTCTCATTCTCAACTAGCTTGAAGAATTTTATCAATTGTGAGTTGGTCTCATCCTTAGAGCTTAAAAAGAATACTCATGTGAATCTTATTATAATCATCTACAATAACAAGTGAATATATTTTTCCTCCAAGGCTGACAGTTAGGATAGGCTTAAAGAGATCCATATGAAGTAGTTGCAGGAGCCTATCATTGGACTTAACTGTCTTTCCTTTGAAGGAGCTTTTTGTCTATTTTCCTAGCTGACATGCTTTATTGGGTCTTTCCTTGACGAAATTAAGCTTTGATGGTCTTGAAACTAGGTCTTTTGAGGCAAGCTTTACTTTGATATGTTTCTGAAGTTCAAATGTGATAATCTTTTATGTCACAACCAAATGACATCCTCTGATGTTTTGGCAAGAAAGCAGGCTGCTTATGTTGATCTTAGTTCTACTAGATTAACCACATATATGTTGTCTTCCTCATTTCTAGTCAGCTTTAATGAGTTGGTTTTCAGGTCCCTGACTTGACATTGGTTGTTAAGAAAGATTACTTGATGCCCTCTGTCACACAGTTGGTTGATAGCAGATATATGCTTCAATCCTTCAACATATGCTACTTTGCTAAACGAAACTGCACCATTTCTAATTAAGTTATATCCTCAAGTCTTTACAGAATTATTTTCTCCAAAGATAACTACATGACCATATTTTTCTTTAAAGTTTGATAGAAGAGCTTTGTTGTTAGTTATATGCCTTGGGTGTCTACTATCGAGATACCAGATAGAGTTAGTGAAGCTCTTCACCAACAAGAAGCATTAACTTTTACTTTGGTACCTAGATTTTCTTGGCTCTTGATTTTTTAGTACCCTTTGGGACCCAAATCTGGTTGATTTTAGGTCAATAAAGAATAGGATAATAATAATCATCATCATTAAAACGTAGTGCAACAACATGTCCATACTTATAATATTTATAACATTTTATATGATGCATACTTGTGTGTGTGGATTCCTTCTCTTCAAGGACACATGTGGACAATAGACACTTTAAGCCTTTCTTCTGGGCTGATTCTCTCTCTGCATCCACACTACTTTACAATTCTGTGGTTTCGTAGGGCGGAAGTCAGCTCTACGTTTCTTGCCTAGTTGGTTCTTAGAGTTATTATGACCTAACTCTACGAATCTTCTGGGCTTAAAGGTAGTGTTAGGCTTGAAAGTAGTATGTCCTCAAGTAAATCACATTTGATGTGATAAGAATATACTTTGTAATCTTATTTGTTTGTTAATAAAAGTTTTACTTAAAGACATTTTTTTTATTCATGATTAATTGGTTGAATTAATTAAATGGATAAATTCATAGTCTTGAGTAGTGCTTTTAGAATCATAATGTTAATTATGCTAATGAGATCTAAATTCCAGATAACTTAAAACTAAAATGTTCCTAATCGTAGGATCACTAAAAAGGGGATTAGTGAATCCAAATAGATTAGAACATACTATGCTTGCTCTTTTGAAAAAGATGATTAATCTCATAATTATTTGTGTTGAGACATTAAAGCAAGTATGTAGTTGCTTGATTATTAGAGAATAAGTTCACTAAACGTGTCTCACTTAAGGAACACCTAACGGAGTTTTACTTTCCTTTCAATAGGAGTTCCTTATATGGTAGTAGTACAAATGATCATTGGACTTGAGATCATCATAGTACCTTGCGTATAATGAGTTATACTTTATCATATTCCTTAAAACCATATTGATATAACAAATGATATATTCGAGTATAATAAGTTGTATATGAAGGTTGGTGAATAATCAACAAAGGATCTACCACTTCTAGTAAAGGGAGAGAAATGTCCTATGTAATTTGATAAATGACAACTCAGAAATTCTTGGCCAATGCGGAATGAAAATTAGAAAGGAGTTTCTAGTTTATATTAAAGTTGTGCATTTGAGAATTAAAATACATATGATCAAATAAAATAAGACTTGACAGTAATTTCATGTCTTATATTTGATTGGGATATTGTATGGTATAAGGATTAAATTGTATGGTAACTACTCGCAGAATAAGTTCTTTGTGATCAAATGTTAAAATTCATATTATCTGAAAAGTCGTTGATCGCTAAGGGGACTTATTCTTATTATAAAATAAATTTTATTTATTTAAATGAATTAAATAGTTTAATTCGTTTATATAAATAATATTAGAATGGTTCTAATTTATTTCTTCTGCAATCGGTATAATATGAAGAACCTAAAGGGTCACACAGCAAAAAAAAAATTATTTAAGAAGTAAGTGGCATAATCGTAATAATAAATTAAGTATATTTAATTTATACTATGGTGATAAAATAAATTAAATAACTTAATATCTCTAATTTAGTATTTAAAAAATACTAATTATAAATTAATAAGAGGAGTCTTATTATTATTATTACTATTACTATTATTATTTAGTTCCTAAATAGTTTAGAAATTTATTAATAAATAGCAGTATTATTATAAATATTTAAGTTCCTAAATGGTTTAGGAATTATAATTATTATAATAATTAATTTAATTCCTAAATAATTTAGGAATTAATTAATAAGAAATACTCTCATAATTAATAATTAAATTCTTAAATGGTATAGGAATTATAATTGTTATATTAAAATAATTTAGTTCCTAATTAGATTATGAGTTAAATTAAAACTTTATTCCTAAAGATTTTAGGAGGTTTGAGCATATCTATAAATAAGAGAAGTCTTATTATAGATTGGGTTGATACTCTATTCATAAGTATTAAAGAATATTTCATAATTCTCTACATCTAAGAGTTAGAGAGAGGGAGGGAGTGAGAATTAGGGCTAGCCACCCATGATTTGAAAAAATTAAAATAAACTTCTTGAATTCATAGATCTCTTGGTAGATCACTCTTGGAGGCTATACACTTGGGTAGCTAACATTTATCCGAAGATTCTAATCAGTTAATTTGAAGAAGAACGCAAAGGATTAAAGGGAGGTGAGCTCGTAGCTATTCGAGAGTTGAATCTACAAAGGTATAACCCGTTATCCATCCTCAATTAATAGTATCGCAATTGAAAGATCCTATTTTTTTTGTTTGTAAAAATTTTTAAATATGATTTATGTCTTATATTCGTTGCATTGTACAATTAGATTTTATGTATGTCATGTTTTTTTCAAACCAACAAGGCTTATAGTTTAGTTTCACGAATCCCAAACCATTATGTGATATGTTGTTCTCAGGGATCATAACCTGGTCAACAGAGATTAGATGGCTTGAAATAATTGGCTCTACAACCTCTGTGGATCTCTCAAACACAATACTTCTATGGGGTAAAAGTATTGTCTTTCTTAACCTCTTGCACTGTGTCCACACTGCGATCTGAGGATAAATCCTCAAATTCTAATCTTAATCGGTCAGAGACTGCTATCTAACTTGTAATCAGGGAGTCCATAGAAGAAGAAGACCTATTCCACGTAGAGATAGTCTTCCCTAGATCCTTAGTCTTAGTAACCAAAGTTGATTCTCTCTATGCAGATTTTTCAGTTATCTGTCTCAGTCCTTCATTCTCAGCTTCAAGGTTGGAAAGAGAGTTAGTACTTAGTATAGCTATCTATAACTCCACTTGAACTTTTTCTTTTTTTTCTTGAAGAAGAGAATAATCCTTTGATAGAACCCTTAACCATTTTATGTATCTATACAAATCAAACACAATGTTTTGCAATGCGATTCTTAAATCATCTATTTCTACATCTAGTGAGTTAAAATTAAATACATCACTGATGTTAATGTCTTAACGATCAGTGGTGTTGCCGACATCTACTTTAAATTATTTTCAGAATCACTCCACGACCGTTCAGCTATAAGGCCTTTATCTTTCTTCAGAAATTTTTTATGGCCTTTAGAGTCTTTCTTTGAAGCTGTCTTCTTCTTATCCTTCTTCTTCTCGTCATGTAATAGCTTGTTACAGTTTGCGATATAATGACCTGGCTTTTTGCAATTGTTGCATAGGTCCTTTATATGATCACGGTTGTTGTTGTTGTTGTATTATATTTTTTAGGTCTGTTACCTCTGCCTTCACGCATTAACTTTCTCAATCTTCAGGCTAGCAGGGCAATATCTTCATCCTCGTCTTCATCAGAGTCCACTTCGGTAGTAGCTTTGGTTGTTGTCTCTAATGCTTTGAGAATAGCTCCTTTGTCTTTCTTTTTGGGTTCTGATATGGTTTCTACTCATTGGTTTAATTCTAGCTCATAGGTAAGAAGATTACCATAAAGCTTCTGCACAGTCATTTTCGTGCAAATTCTTCGATTCTCTGATAGAAGTGGATTTAGCATCCCAACATTAGGAATTACCCTCGTAAATTTGATTTTGTGGTCCTTATTTAGGTAAACCTTCCCAAACACTCTAAGTGAGATGAGCAGCACATTGAACCTTTCATAAGTTATTGTTATGCTCTCCCTTGGAATATAAGAGAACATCTCATACTGCTGGGTCAGTAGAGACTCCTTGTTTTTCCTGATTTTCTCGGTACCCTCATGCATAACCAGTAAGGCTTCCCAAACTTTTTTTGTTATTTTGCAGTCGATAATATTTTCAAACAGCGCGTCTTTAAAAGCCTTGAACAATATGTTCTTAGCTCTTTTATTGAGTTGCACTTGCTTTTTTTTATGTATCTGTCCACTCAACTCTTTGTTTAATTTTTGTTTTGTTTGGATCTTCTATTGTTGGAGAAAGCTTTGTTGGTACGTAAGGTCCATTGATTACAATGTCGAATATATCTTCATTAATCGCGTCCATATATGCATGTATACGAACTTTCCAATTAGCGAACTTGTCTTCGTTGCATTGAGGTGACTTGTTTCCACCACCAATCTCAGAACTAGTTTTAGTTTGCGTCATTAATCCACTCAAGCAATTAAGCTTTATTCAAGAGACCCTGCTCTGATACTAATTATTGTTTCCCAGAGGCACTAAGGGATCTAGAAGGAGGGTTGGATAGATCCTTTAAAAACTTTTATTTTAAAAAATGATTACCATATTATAAATTAAGTAGATTAATTTATTTAAGCACAACGAAAGATTAGTTTGAAAATCCCGTTCAAAGATTTAATGAAATACTCAGTTATGAATTTAATTGATCTTGTGGAAGTTAGTCATAAATAATTAAAAGACAAAGCAAAAAGTAAAGTGCATAAATGAAAAAAGGTTACGAAATTTTTAAGTGGTTCGAAACACAAAGATCTCCTATTCCACTCTTCCACTCTTCGAGTAGGGTAATCCACTAAGGATAAGGTGATCACTAAGATCAGTTCACATAAAACTATTATAATCAGTTGAATCACTAAAAAAAAATTCAAGTCACTAAGACTCGGCAAATGTCACAATGACTAGTTCACAAAGAACTTTTCAAATCACTAAGACTTGGTTACAACGAAGGTCACTGAAACTAATAATCACAAAGAATAAGTGATTCTAGAGGTGTTGCTAAGTGGCTTTAAGTCCGATGTGAAATGACTTAGCAACAAAACAAGTTGTTCTTGATCGTAATATAAAGCTCTTAAGAATTTAATAGCAGTTTGGCTTGTATTCCGTTTCTTCGATGTGTTGGTTTGAATCTTCATGTCCTTTTATAGAGGACCTCGAGATTTTCCCGATGATATATAGTCGTTGCTCATTTGATGCCTTGATTCTTGAAGATCTCTGATGTTGACATTAAGGAGTAAGTGTCAGCTTGCTCTCAGCTCTTTTATCACATCATAATATCAAAAATGGAAACCACATGATTGACGTTACATGGTCAAACTAGTTGTTAGACACAAATTGATTTGAGCTTCATTTTGAGCTTGGAATGATCAGTAAACACTTTAGAGTTTTCACCCTTCGGATCTTCCCATTGTCAGACTTGTCATACTCTACGATTTTCCTAATTGTAGAGTTCAATGAAGAACGTAGAGTTTTTGGCTTGATTGACTCTACAAACTTTGACCTCTACGATCTTACTTTACGATCTACAAGCTCTAAGAACCTTCGGCTCTACGATTTTCACTTTGCATTACGATCTTTGAGTTAAATCTACGATCATCACTTTGCTCTATGAACTCTAAGTTGACTCCATGAATTTGTCTTTCTTTATGAACTCAGAGCTGACTCTACAAACTTGTTTTGCCTTACTATCCTTGAGCATACTCTTCAATCTTACTTTACAAACACAGAGTTGACTCTACGGTCGTTCAATCTACTGAACAACTATTTGATTTCCTATAATTTATACATTTAATTCATTCCATAGATCAACATAACAAGTTTGATCTTCTACTCTAAAACTTTTGTACATCAATTTCACACTTAAAGCTACTGGTTACAAATATACATTAATATTGTCATTAAATCAAATCATCATCAAATCAACTATTAAACATGCATTTGTACTAATAGATTTCATTATCATTTCTTAGGAGAGTTTGCTTTCTCCATTTCAGAGATTTTATTTTCTCCGTTTAGAAGATTTTTTTCGTTTGTAAAACTTTTTTTCGTTGCACGAATTGTTGAAAATAAATTGTTCAAATTTGGATGTGAGCACTATCATGACCGCTTGTTCTTTTGTTGCCCGTGCTAAAGAATGGTCTAGATCTCTGTGTTCTATTATTATTTTGGGGATATAACTTTATTTTAGGAGTTTATATGGTATTTATTAGCATTGCTATGATTGGCCCGTTTTCCAAATTATTTGTTATTTTTTGGAAAGAATTATTATTTTAAATTTTATTGTAATCCTTTCATCTTTTATAACAAATTACAGTTTTTAATATATTTCAATCTTTTGGACTGTTTGATCATAAAAAATATCTTCCTTTTTTCAAACAAGTTGTGGTTACTTTTAAATACTTTACAAATTTATATAATATTTAATTATTACAAATTTGGATAGTACTTTATACCAATTTCGATATGGAAAAAAAGGTTGAACCAAAAATTGATAAAATTGAATCTGTGCTTTCAATTATATAACTGATTTGCAATTTATAATATAATTTGAATTCAATAATTCAAAATAAAATATATTTCTGTTTTTGAAGGAATGATGTGTTTTTTTACTTACATTTCAATAATTTTGTATACTAACTCCATTCCTTTTAATCACGCTGACCATCTCTCATCCTTTAAAAATGAGAAGGAAAAAAAAAGGAGAATGAGGAAAAATTGGAAAAGAGATTAAAAATTCCTTATTTGTGAGATTTTTGAGCATGTGAAAAAGAAAAACAAAAGGGAGAGAAATTGTAAACAAATTTCTTCCTAACTTGAAAATATTTTGACTCTATTTTTTATTATAAAAAAAAAAAAGCTATGAATAACATATTAAAGTAATCAAAATAATTCTTATAATATTTCTTAAAAGGAAAGGAAAAAACCTCTTATAAATTTTAAATTCTTTTATTTTCTTCACTCTCTAAACTCACAAACATATTATTAGTCTTTTAAAAAGATTAATGTTAAGAATACAAATTAGATAAAAAAAAAAAAAAAAAATTATGCACAAAAAAGCACGGCATACGATGTGTAACTATTTAGTCAATTCATTTATGAAATGGGTTGGTTATTATTATCCAGCAAATAGTCATACCTCATATATCATGTCATTTTGTGCACAATTTGTTGTATATGGTTTATTTTAATAGTATTACTCTTCAAAAATTGCTAGACGAACCTAGGCAACGGAAGGAGCGCCTAACGCTTATGGAATCTACATATTAAAATACTAAAAAAATCTTATAATGGCTCTTAAAAGGAAAGCATATTTTTTTTCTCTTATAAAATTTAATTCTTTTTATTTTCTTCCTCTTTAAACTCATAAACACATTATTAGTCTTTTAAAAAGAGTAATGTTATGAACACAAATTAAGATTAAAAAAAATTATGCATAAAATAATATGACATACGATGTATAACTATTTGATAGATCTATTTATGAGGTGGATTGGTTGGTATTGTATATAAATACTATTTGAGTTAGTGAACACAAATTAAGATTAAAAAAAATTATGCATAAAATAATATGACATACGATGTATAACTATTTGATAGATCTATTTATGAGGTGGATTGGTTGGTATTGTATATAAATACTATTTGAGTTAGTGCATTCGCCTAAACAAATATCCAAAAATTAGGGGGGAAAATTACCTTCCTCTACTTAGAGAAGTGGAAGGCAAAAAAATAATGTCCTTCAACTCTCCTCTATGGGACGAACGAAGAAATTATCTTTTTGACCCTATTGTTAGTAATAAAATTAACTTTAAAATTAATATTATTCGAATTTCTTTTGCTCCTCTATTTAAATGTGAAAATCTCTTGTAAATTGTTCCACCTCCTTCCTTTTTACCTTTACCATGTACATATCAAATTTATTTTGTATAAATATTTTTGTCTATTTCCATCCATGAATTAGAACACTAAATATTTCTTTGATCACCAATATTTTGACTTTATGTTAACCAAATTTTAAATCTTTCAAAATAAAATAAAATTCATTAATTAAAATATATTAATATTATAAAAAGACAAAAATAAGTATAATAAAATGCATGAATTATGTGTCTCTCACGTGCTAAATACCACATTCACATGTTGACTTCAATGCTTAATTTATACATTCCATTTGTGTGTAGAAAAAAGCTTCTCTCTTGCTAAGGATCTTTATTATCTCCTTGGTCGTTCTTCTAGCGGATAGAACATTTAATATGTTGGTAACCTTAGCTATTCATTGGACTCTTGAAGCAGCTCAAATGATGGCTTGCTAAAGGTGTTTGCCTACAGCTGACCCAAGTGAAACACCTTATGTTACCGATTTATAGTCTCGGATAGACTTAATAGAATTACGGGAGAGTGAGAGAAGGAAGAATGAGAAAGGAGATTGGAAATTTTAATTCTAATATTGGATTATTTCCTTTTCAGTACAAATTATGGCCTATATAGGCAATACAATCTATCCTAGCCATTCATATCAATATCATTTGGTTTAATCTCAACCATTGGATTACTCTAATCCTAGCCTTTCATTTATATATATATATATATATATATATATATATATATATATATATATATATATATATATATATATAAAAGCTCTATTCATAACATTATCATCCCCTCAAAATCCACCTTGTCCTCAAGGTGGAAGTGCTATGTGAAAACTAGAAAATATGCATCAGGAGTCTTCCTTGTGTATACCAAATGATGAATACACCAACAGTTGTTATTCCAACATATAGGCCAATCATCAGATAACAGTGCAGAGCTTTTTCTTGTCTGGATCAGATAACCCCTTATGAGCTTTGAGGTAAACATCAATAGCTCTATATAATCATCATGAACCATGCGCGCGTGATGGTAAAGTTTTTGCAATGGCTACAAACTTGGTGAGTTTGAAGTTTGCATCAGGTGTAATTTTTGCTAGGTAATTGTCCTCTAACTTTGAAACTTCGACAAATGCAGCATGGGAGGGTGAATCAGGATTACCAGATTCAAAGAGCGAGGCATCTGCCATAGCATCTTCGCTATCAACTTGCTGAGAAAAATTAATCAAAATTCTATGAACAGTGTCAACATCAAAACAAGTATCACCAACATGGCGGAAGGAAGGGATCAAAATATCATCAAAAATGGCTATGTCTAACTGAGAGCCAATCCGCCTCTCAAGATCAAGTCTACAAGCAACTGTGCAATCAAGCATTATAGCAATTCGCAATAACCCAAACAAAAAAGTGATGGGAACAGTAAGTTTCTCGATTAGTAGAAGGCTAACAATTGTCTCAACCACTAGTCTTTCATGTCCACTTAAACCAACAACCCAGTCAACTTTTGGCTGATTAGATAGATTCCACAAACTGGATTTCTTAGTTAATTCTTTCTGGGCATAATTCAAAAGTGACGCACAAATACTTTCAGGTCGGACTCCACGACATTTCATAGCCATCATAACTCTTTGATACAAGTCAATCCTTAGAACAGACAGATCTTCAATCCACCGGTCTCCTTCACATTTAGCCTGCCGATTCATGTGAAGTCTTCCTGAGCTATGATACTCCAAGCGAAAGAAGCTTGAAGCAATTTGCTCAACACATGCTTTGGATGCTATAGCATTAATGCATCGGCTAACAATTTTTAGCTCATCAACAACAGGAAGTAGGTTTTCACATTGTTGTAAGACTTAATGCACATTTCAAGGTTCTTGTAGATTATATTGTCAAGATATTCTTCAGCATGGGAACTCATATTGTTGTTTAAGAACTCCTCAACCATTTTAAGGTAATCAGAAACACAAAATAGTCGAGCAACATTTGCAGCCATGATCTCAAAATTAATGCCATAACAAAATTTGGCAGCCAACTCAAATGATTCTACACCTCGGGGTAGGCTAAGAAGCTCAATCCTCAAAATATCTGAATCCCTGTTTTCTACTACCAACTTTCTGATTTGCCCATTATAAGACACGAGGAAATTTATGCAATGCAAATGCACCACCGTTCACTTCCATTGTTATATCACTAGGAGCATCCCGGAATATCCTGATAAAAGCCTTCATATTGTTGTAAGTAGATCTCCCTTCACCAATGGTAGCGACTATTGTAGTAAAATTATCACCAGCCAACACCATGTCAGAGGCTTCCTTAGCAACCTCAGTACCAGTAATGCCCATAGCTATCCCAATATCAGCTAGTTTCAAGGCAAGTGCATCATTCCCCCTATCTACATGCCTTGTTCGATTAGCTAATATGGTTAAATCACAAGCTACTGCAGCAAAATTCTCCAAATGGACTTGCTCCACCAAATCATCATATGCAAAATGAAATATATATAAGCTGCAGCTACTTTCCTGCCTCTGGAATGAACATTACCACTCAAGCCATTAAAATTAATTTGTGAAACTTCTGCTAACAATTTTTTGCCTTAACTATCTATGTCGCTTTCATATAATGCCAAGGCCAAAATCCACGTGACATCATAGGTATGCACAACAAAAATCCCAGGCTCAATGATTTCTTCTTCAGGATAATCTAAGCTGAATTTTACCCGAAACCTTTTCTTAAAACCTCGAAATTGTGGACTATTTTCAGGAGAGGTTTGAAATCCTAGAATTCCTTACAAATAAGTGTCCACGAATGGTTTGTGGATCATATCTGAGTGAATGTAGATAACGACAACCACCTTGACCATGAAATGAACTGAATTAACTGTAGTAACCAGGTAATTTCCTTTAGTATTCTATTGTATATCGAATGCCATAAAATGCTTGCTTGTAGCTATGGTTTCCAGTACGTTGACATTGTAAAATTCTAATGATCCATTAGAACATTTTAACCCAGCCAAAGTAATGAAACGATCGCCTAGTAACCAAAAAAGGGCATATATATTGATGGCACAAGTTATGATTTGCATTACAGGCCCAATTAAAAGAGAAGTGCAATTTAATTGCAACCTCATTATAGTCCCATATTTCCGATGAAATTCATCAAGAACTTCAAACCACACAGAATTATAATTCTTGAGATAAAAAAAACCCTTCCCTTTTTTAAAATTTGTGTATCAATTTTTCATATCTAATACGATGGAATTTTGATTCACTAGTCATGTTAACTGTTACATCATTGCAACCATAGTACTTATAGTAGTAAACAACCCTCCTTTGCATTTTAGCAACCAATTTTCGCTCACTAATAAAAAGTTTTGTAATGGGTTTCTTCCCACTCCTATAATGATCACTTTCCCTTGTAACAACATATTGAGAAAAATGTTAATTGAAGAACTCGATTGCATACCGAAATGGTATTTTCCAATAGTCAGAAGTAAATGTTATTGGGAGTGACTTAAAGTGGAGCCTGAAATGACTCTCATCAATAGCCATTCTTTCATCGGAAAAAAAGGCCAAGGAATTGATAGGCTGTGTAACTGCAACAAATGGGACACCTATACTTATGAAGTGAAGAACATTTTTGTCATTAGTAAAGGTTCCAGATCCAAACTACAAACCAAGTCCTACTAAACAAGCCAGATCCAACCCTAGTACAAATCCCATCTGTAATACTCTGGAGGCAGCAATTGATGCATTCTTATAATCCTTCTCAGCAAATGCAAAAGCAAGGATGGCCTATCCCGCAACAGCCAAGTCATCAACAAGAAGTGACAATGTCATCCAAACCTGTAAGTAAATCTGAAATGCTACCATAGGTATTGAACCCAGCCTTGCAACCAAAGATGCAGCCAAAGTAACACAAGATGTTGCATCTATTACCCTTCCTAGTAATAAAAATCCATTTTTCAGGAATCGACTGAACTTAATACTCAAAGGCAATAAGTCAACATGTTTAATCAATTAGCAAAAGAGGATCATCAAAACCAAGTACTGGGACAGCACATGTGCGATAGCAGCACCGCTAACTCCCATATGACAAGTAAAGATAAGAATGGGGTCCAAAATAACATTTGATACATCTCTTACAACAGTAGCATATAATTGAGTTGTGGTATCTTTAAAATGTGACGCCCCCAAATCTAGGCCTACAAAGCCCAATTTGAGACACCAAAAATATACTGTAACTAATACAAATAATACATAGAACAAAAACACAGAACTCAATAATACACAACTAAGTCTTCACTAGTATTGTCACACTATATATAACATGTGAAGACTACTACAGCTATCTCTCGGACCTTCAATCCATTCCCCGGCTAGACCCAGCTATTCTCTCATTTCCTGAAGAATAATGGAACAAAAAAGAAAGGGTAAGCTCAAATAACCCAGTAAAGAAATATCATAACTAAGATACCAATGAGAAAATTATCATTAACCCTCAACAGTTGAGTTCTTAATTGAATATAATAAATAACAAGTTTTAGATCAATAATAGCAGCGGAATAAGCAATCCATTAGAAGAATAATATAGACTATGATGTCTACTAGCTTCTCTTTTTAAGAAAAATTTAGTCAACTTTTATCATCTGAAACACCACTAGTCATGATAATACAAATTTACCATTTCTTGTCATAATCATGCTAGTCAACAGTTCATCTTTACACTACGGGCCAAAGATATTCAAATATAACACCAATGGTCATGATCATACCAGTCTTCAGTCTTTGCTCATAATCATACCAACAACAGTTCTTCTTTGCCCTAGGCCAAAATGAACATTTATCACGTGCCCTAAAAGACACACCACCATTACATCGCCTTTAACCTATCATCGTCTTTATCCTATCATCTATGCCCCAGGCCACAAATATTCACAACAACTTGGTTCTTGATGATTAGAATAATAACAAAGATACAAATGATGAATAGAATAACATAATACTTTGTCCTGAGTCAAATAATGTTCAAACTGTCAACATGATATGGACTCAAATTCAAGAATGATATTCAAGATCCACAGTTTAGAATAACGGTTAAAGTTCAATAGAAAGATTCCAAAAAATAGGAATGTTCAATTGAAATAATATTAGATGAAGTGCAAACTATTAAAGAACATATAATCATTTTAGAAAATTTTACCAAATAGTACTTACCATAGTGAGTTTAAGAGTATGAAATAAATGATATCCCTTACCGTAATAAGTTAGAAAATGATATCCTTTTAAGAGTATAAAAACAATGATACTCATTACCTTAACACGTGACTAGATATTGATTTAAATGAAGTTGATCAACCTATATATTTATAATTTAAGTAGTAACTACCACATATAATTTCATGGTATATACCAATTCGTATGAAATCATCAAAAGTGATTTGATAGAATAAAGTATAATAACTTCAATATAATTTTTGAAAGATAATAATATTTCAAAATAAATCTTCCAAATGAAGCTTTTCAAAATAAATCTTCTAAATAAAGATTTATAAACACCGTGTGATGTGTGTGGGTACTTATATAACTTTTATAAAAAGACTTACTTGAACAGTACTCGTAAATTTACAGATCGTCACAAATACTCCAGATGGCTTTAGCACACTCAAAGATAACTTACCCAAAATAATATTTAGAGAGTGAAAGAAAGAATAAGTAAGGATGTTTATGAAAAATCCTTAAGTTAAGACCTCTATTTATAGTCAAAAATCTTATCATAATCTAAGATTTCCTAATTTAATCTAAACCGTATATTTCAAGATAATATTTAACCCATACCACTCATTTCATGTTTTAAGATTTCTTTAATCTAAACCATTCATTTCAATATCATTTTTAATCTACACCGTTCATTTCAAATTCTATAATTATTACGTTATATTTAATCTATACAATTCATTTCAGATTTCATTTAATCTATATTATTCATTTAATAAAATAAGTAACTATATATATAAAGCAACTAACTTTATATATAAAACAACTAACTTTATATATATAACAACTAACTTTATATAAATCAATTAACTTTATATATAAAACAACTAACTTTATCAATTAATTTTATATATAAAACAATTAACTTTACATAAATCAATTAACTTTATATATAAAATAATTAACTTTATATATAAATCAATTAACTTTATATAATAAAAAAAATAATTTTATCAATTCAATTATTCAACAATAATTCACAATTATTTATTATTATGATTAATTGTTATAAATGCGGTATAGTTGACTTTCTGAATTAGAGACTCATAATATCAGCAGAAATACCAACTAATAATGGAATACAACAGTTTAATCAACATCATAACAGAGATAACAATAATGCAGAAAATAAGTAAAAGAAAGAGCACGTTACTGTGTAATGACAATTATTGATTCAGTAATGTGAATTACTATGCATATGCTACTGTGACAATTATCAGTTCAATAATATAAATTATTGTGCATGTGACAATTATTGGTTCAATAAAGTCAATATTGTACACTAGCCACTTTATAAGTTCAATAATATAAAATAATGTGTAATACTGTGTGCTACTGTGCAATACCGTATGTTACTGTTCCTTTACCACCGGATATTTTTGTTAGAGTTGATGCCCTAGAGGCTAATTATTTGATGTAATTGCTTAACATTTTTAATATTATATTTGATTGAATAAATTGATTATTTTATTATGATTTCATTTACTACGTTATATAAATGATAGCATGATAAAAGTCCTTAGAATAGTGATACGAATTATATAACTTCAAATATGTGACTTGAACATGAGATTATATAATTACAATTAGTATCATTGCTCTTAAATGTCCCTAGTCGAGTATTATTGTTAATGGGACAACAATGATGCATTGAGACTAGTATGTGGATTGACTAATGGCCAAATCTCATTGGTCATAAATATATGAGATATTTAAGTCAATGCATAGGTACATGTTAGAGAACAGTGTACTGGACTAACCCACCATGAGAATTCTACGTGGAGCATTATGCAAAGTGTCATAAGAAATTCTCATAGTAATAATGATGTAATGATCCTCCGACCTGAGATCACTATATTATTACACGAGAATTTATGTAATTTGATATCATCAAATGTCACCTTTAATAGGGTGGACAATAAAGGTGATTATTGGGTACGTCATGAATCGTATGAGGAATATGAGTGATCTAGATGGAATTTAACCCTCCTATATATTAGGGGTGATATCCATAGGCCTCTTGATTGAGTAGGACTATGAAATGCATGACCATGCTCAAATAGTGATTTATTTTATATAGTTTATTCATTGATCAAAAAAACTCAGATTAAATTATGAAGAGTATGACATTTTCCATGCTTCGAGTTTAATCTAGGATGTCAATGTTAAAAGGATTAAATTGCATTGAAACATTGGTCACAAAAATGTTGCATCGAATCACCGATCTTATTATTATTTGGGTAGCAGTGATACATTACTAGATGCCGCTCACTGTTTATAATTTTATAATATGATTTTAAAATTATTGCTAACATAATAATAACTTATAGGGTCACACACTTAGAACGTATTTAAAAAGAAAATTAATTTAAATTGTAAGTATTTAAATATGTCAATATGATTGATAGTATTTAAAATTACGAATTTAAATTAATAGGATAATTTATATAAATGTATACTAATTAAGTTGGACTTAATTAAGATATAATATATATATATATATATATATATATATATATATATATATATATATATATATATTCGGATTTTATTTTTCTAATTAAATTAGGTTTTGGTTAATTCCTATTAACTACTATATATATGATATATCAGTAGTCTTAATCACGTAAGGAACAAAAACTAAAACCCTAGCTGCTTTCAGAAAGAGGCTAGAGAGAAAAATAATTCGAAAATCCTGATTTTGGTGGCTAGTACCGCAGTTCCTTTTGCTGCAGATCGTGGGACGATTCGCGGAGCGTTCGTGTGGATACCGTAGAGACGCAGTCGTTGGATTGCGTTGAGGATTCGAGGCTGCTTCAGAATACACCAGCATCTTCATTCAAGCTTACATAATCGGTAAAACAAATTCTGAACCTCTGATTAATCTGTTTTTGCATGGATCCTGTTTTAGGGTTTCGAAAAAATTTTAAATTCCGTTGCTTTCACTGTGTCGAACCCCCAACAATTTTAACAATTAAAAGTGATAGTACTATTGACTATTTTTATTTTAAAATGTTACTTGTGTCATTTTTTATATCCGACAATATTTCGTTGTGGGGGTCCACCAATATTTGGTTATTTCGGCGTCGTCTTTCAAATCGAATATTCTCTGACAGAACGAATATTTCTCGACAAAACGAATATTCTCCGACAAAATAAAATTTACACAAAATATTTTTTTAATGTTAACTTTTGTCAATTTATTCACTTACCGTTTCAGAAGAAAATATTTAAAGAAAAATTAAATTTGTATTTCATAAAAGTCGGGGTCTTACAACTTCCCCTACTTATGAAATTTTGCCCCCGAAATTGACGTACCTGGTATTTTGAAGAGGTAAGGATACTTAGATTTCATTTCAGATTCTAGCTCCCATGTCATTTTCTCAGTATCTTAGTTCCTCCATAATACCTTGACTTGAGGTATAACCTTTGAGCGTAGGATCTGCTCTTTCTTATCTAAGATATTGGAAGGTACTTCCTCGTACATTAAATACTATGTTATAATGTTTGGCTCTAACTTAATGATGTGAATCGAATCCTTCACATATTTACGTAGCATGGATATGTGAAAAACGTTATGAATGCGAGACATGCTAAGTGGTAAAGCTAGTCTATAGGCCACGGATCCTACTCGGTCTAGAATTTCAAATGGGCCAATAAATCTGGGGTTGAGCTTTTCTCTTCTTCCGAATCTCGTAACTCCTTTCCATGGAGAAACACGTAAGAATACATGGTCTCCGACATTGAAACTTTCATTCCTTCGATGAAGATCAGCATAACCTTTTTATCGTTCTTGTGCGATTTGTATTCGTTGTCGAATTGTTTGGATCTTTTCTATTGTTAAGCGTACCAACTCATGTCTCAATAATTTTGTTTCTCCTACCTCATTTCTACATACTGGAGAGCGATATTTTCGTCCATTCAAGGCCTCAAATAGAGCCATGTCTATGCTTGCTTGGTAACTGTTGTTGTAGGAGAGTTCAACCAATGGCATGTACTTGTCCCAACTTCCCTTGAAGTATAGTACGCAAAGTCTCAAAAGATTTTCAAGAGACTGGATTGTCCTTTCAGATTGTCCGTCCGTTTGAGGATGGTATGTGTTGTGCTTTAATTTTATAAAAATACCCGCAAGCGCACGAATCTATTGTAAAATAGTTTAATATAAAGTACGAGGTCGATCCCACTAGGATTATTGAATTATTAATTAAATATAAATTATACTCAATTATAATCTAGTTAACGAAAAGTGATTTTTAGAATAATTAAAACTAAAAACTAAAAACTAAAAACTAAATATAATAAAAATCAAGACTAATAAAATAACTAAACTTTTAATCAATGGAAGAAAATTCCGAGGTTCGAAATCCACGATACTAATTATGTATATCTTACTATTCATTATTAATTCGGAGTAACAATTTGAAAATCAATTCAATGCTTTCTCAAGATTTTTCATTTAAGTACATAAAAATATTTATTTAGTAAATTTTTATTTTCAAGGTTTAAATATATAAGACCAAAACATTATATGTATCCAATATTTTGAAAAACAAATAATCTCAGTTCTTATTTAAAACTTTAAATCACAACCCGGACTAAATTAAATTAATTGAAACTATTCAAAATACGTGATATTATTAATGAAATAATTTAATTAAACTCAATCAATAAATAAGAATTATTAATCATTAAAATCAATTAAAAATTAATAATGAATTTCAGCCATACATAATTAATAATGTTTCATCCTACACCTTAGAAAATAAATTTATTTAGCGGAGCATAGAAAAACAGGAACAAAAGATGAGTAATAACCCAACATGATATTATTTCACTGTTGCTGATTTGCACAACCTGTTCCTACTCTATTATGATGCCCATGATCTGCTATTGTTGCTTCCGATCACTGTTATACCGTGATGCTGCTTCAAATTCTTTTCTTTGTTCTGTCATGTGCCTTGCAACATGATAATGATCCCTTTTATAATTTGAAGCTTTAGCTTCTTTTTCTCTTACAAACTCTTTTGTACTTTATCAATTTCCTTTCCTTCTTTATCATGTTTCCTTGTATGCCTTAGCTACATAAAGAATCTTGGTTCTTTAGACATCTTAGTACAAGCAGCAGCGTATGGGCATATTGTTGGATCCATCATTTGGGATTTTTAATCCTTACATAAATCCATACTTGTTTACCAAAAATAAATATAATTAAAATTAAATTAATATAAAATTAGACTAATAAATCTATTTTTAAGGAAAAATAAATATATAAATAATATGTTCATCAAATACCCACAAACCTAGATCATTGCTAGTTCTCGAGCAAAATAAAAGAAAAGAAAATGAAACAAATAAATAAAATAAAATCCTAACAAAACTTAAGCCATTTTCTTAGGAAACACGATAGTATTTAGCGTATACTACAAGCCTTTAAACCCCAAGTGGACGAGTTTTGTCTCGTGAAGGTTTTCAGTGAATTTACCCGCAAAATTCAAAATTTTAAAATAAATCTTTTTGGAGTATAACCAATTATGAAATCGAAAGAAAACTTCTTAAGTATCATGGACATTTCACAAAAGTAAGATCAAATTCAAAATCACTATTTTATCTTTTCAAAACTACTCCATCTTTATTTAAACACCATCCTTCATAAACTTAATTTCACGTGATGTATGCATGTGTATGTGATGTAACTCTTAGTAGGGACTTTAACCATGAAAATCAAGCAAACTCATTTTTTTCTTTTTTTCTATTTTTTTTCACCCTTGAGTTGTGCAATGTCTATTTTTCTTAGGCTTTTCCGAGTTACCCATATAACGAGCGTTTGACCAATAACTCCCAAACCAGTTAGCTTTAGGGCACTAGGTGTAAAGACACCCTAAGGGCTTACTAACTCGAGTAACAAAGGCCACAAAAATAAACTAGTCAACTGCTTATATCCGTCATATTTTTTAGCATGATTTTTTTTATTTGATAGACATTGAAGCAGTATTTATATTTATTCATTTTTCAACTCTTTTCTTTTCTTACAACAAGTACGTTTACGCTCCATCTTGTTGCATTATTTTTTATTTTTTATTTTTAAGATTGTTCGACTCATAGTTTATGCCCCACAACTAAGAATTAGTGCGAACGTGAAGTATAAAAATAATGCATATGAACTTTAATTTTATTCAAGATAATGTTCCAATTTAAGATTTTGTATCTTATCAAATGTTCAAGAGCTCTAAATCTTTTAATCATACTCAACGTTTTTAATCCACGGACACTTATTAGAATTAATTCAACTCATAAAAAGTAAAACGATTTTTTGTAATTTTTCAAATTTTTTATTTTTAAAAATTTTTAGTTTCCTAAAAAAAAGAAAAATTAATAAATAAATAAAAATCTAACAAAAATGCAAAACTTTCCCCCATACCTAAATCATGCATTGTCCTCAATGTTTCCTTACATATTACCAAAAAATGCACATGTATAAATCCACATATAAAGGAAAAAGGTGACAATATAAAAAATAAAAAATAAATAAAAAGGGAAAGATCACACTTGGATGGTTTCGCACTGCACTCTACCAAAATAAAATCATAAAGAATAACATTAGTACTCATACAGAATAAAAATAAAATAATGAATCTAACTAACTAAAAAAAACTACATACTAAAAATAATTAACCTACACTAGACACAATTAAAAAAATGTGGTAAAAAAGAAAACAAATGAACATATCTACAAATTTTATAAAACTTAAAAAACAAGTGATGATAAAATGGTGATGCAAAAGAAAAAATCAATGTGATTTTTTTAGGATTTTCAAGAGGTCTAGGCAATTGAAAATTGTCAGAATTTGTATAACAGTTTTGCTTAGAATTGATCTCAAGAAATTTTTCCCTTATATTTTCAAAATATGGAAGAATTGGAACAAATGGATGTTCTAATTTGGTTGACTCTTGTGTAGTGGACTGCAATATCTCATTGACCTTATCTAAGTATTTAGACTCATTCCAGTTTTGATTAAGATCATTTAAGAAAAAGTCTATTAGATCATTCATAACCATAAGTTTATTTTCATTTATTTCTTGGGTCATAGACAATTCTTGGATCATATTTAATTCAATATGTTGGTCCACAAAATCACTCGGCTGTTTTATAGGAATAAGTCTTTCAGTATACGGAGCTTTAGGCTTATAGACTTTTTCAACTGCCTTATTAAATGTGATGTGATCAATTTTAGGTGCAGACACATAACTCTTAAACACATCATTCTCACAACCATTATGATTTTTTAGATTAACCTCAAATTCATTTTCATAACCATTATGATTTTTCAGATTAACTTCAAACTCATTTTTACCACCATTCTGATTTTCTAGTTTAACCTCAAATTCATTTATTATGGTAGCTAACTAACTCACTTGAATTTCTAGATGAGATATAGCTTGATTAGTGTTTTGCATAAAAGTTTCCATAGTTTTTCTTAATCTTTCCTTTTCTTCGTTTGAAAATTATTGTGCATATTGAGGTTCTGGATCTAAATATGGATAGGAATATGAAAACGAAAATTCTTGTACATATTGAGGTTCTTGATCTGAATACGAATATGAAGATGGATAAGGGTTTTGGTCTGTTGGAAAAAAATGATTTACCTGATGTTCATTAAAGTTTTCATAGGATTCTTGATTGCAAGCAAAACTATTTTTCCAACCAAAGTAAGAGTCCATCCTCCCACAAATCACAAAAGAAATAGGCAATTAACCACAAAAGTCACACAAAAATAAATAAATAAATAACCCCTAATGTTAAATTAAAAATGAAAATGCACAATTAATAATATAAAAAAAAAACTGTAACAAAAAAAATGTCCTAACACTATGTGAATTATGAAAGAACGAGAAATTTGACGTACCTCAATTTTTCCAGCAATCACCACAATTTATATTTAACAAAAAGTAAATAAAATAAAAAAACTTAAGCAAAATGTGCTCTACGTGAGTGAATGCATGAATACGACAATTAATTTTTAAATAATAAACTAAACTACAACTGATAGAAGAATTAAACAAAATTTAAATTAATTAATATTTCTAATAATTTCCGGCAACAGCGCCAAAAACTTGTTGTACTTTAATTTTATAAAAATACTCGCAAGCGCACGAATCTATTGTAAAATAGTTTAATGCAAAGTACGAAGTCGATCCCATTAGGATTATTGAATTATTAATTAAATATAAATTATACTCAATTCTAATCTAGTTAACGAAAAGTGATTTTTGGAATAATTAAAACTAAAAACTAAATATAATAAAAATCAAGACTAATAAAATAACTAAACTTTTAATCAATGGAAGAAAATTTTGAGGTTCAAAATCTACAATACTAATTATGTATATCTTACTATTCATTATTAATTCGAAGTAACAATTTGGAAATCAATTCAATGCTTTCTCAAGATTTTTCATTTAAGTACATAAAAATATTTATTTTGTAAATTCTTATTTTCAAGGTTTAAATGTATAAGACCAAAGCATTATATGTATCCAATATTTTGAAAAACAAATAATCTCAGTTCTTGTTTAAAACTTTAAATCACAACCTAGATTAAATTAAATTAATTGAAACTATTCAAAATACGTGATATTATGAATGAAATAATTTAATTAAACTCAATCAATAAATAAGAATTATTAATCATTAAAATCAATTAAAAATTAATAATGAATTTCAGCCATACATAATTAATAATGTTTTATCCTACACCTCAGAAAATAAATTTATTTAGCGGAGCATAGAAAAACAGGAACAAAAGATGAGTAATAACCCAACATGATATTATTGCACTGTTGCTGCTCTATTATGATGCCCAGGATCTGCTACTACTGCTTCTGATCACTGTTGTACCGTGATGCTGCTTCAAATTCTTTTCTTTGTTTCGTTATGTGCCTTACAACGTGATAATGATCCATTTTATAATTTGAAGCATCAACTTCTTTTTCTCTTACAAACTCCTTTGTACTTTATCATTTTCCTTTCCTTCTTTATCATGTTTCCTTGTATGCCTTATCTACATAAAGAATCCTGGCTCTTTAGACATCTTAGTACAAGCAGCAGCGTATGGGCATATTGTTGGATCCATCATTTGGGCTTTTTAATCCTTACATAAATCCATACTTGTTTACCAAAACTAAATATAATTAAAATTAAATTAATATAAAATTAGACTAATAAATCTATTTTTAAGGAAAAATAAATATATAAATAATATGTTCATCAGTATGCAAAACTAAATCGTAGCTCGGTGCCCATAGATTTTTGTAGACTGATCCAAAAATGTGAAATGAATCTAGCATCTCGATCAGAAACTATGAAAACTGGCATGCCATGCAATCTTACAGTATCATTTACGTATAAACCAACAAGACGCTCAAGTGAAAAATTTTCTCTTATAGGCAAGACATGAGCAGACTTGGTTAATCTACCTACAATGACCCAAATCGCATCAAAATCTTGAGAAGCTTTGGGAAGACCCATCACAAAGTCCATAATGATGTATTCCCACTTCCATTTTGGAACTTTGAATGATTGCAATGGACGTTTAGGCACCTGATGCTCTTCCTTGACACGTCAGCAAGTTAAGCACCTTAAGATAAACTCTGCAATCTCTCTCTTCATATTATTCCACCAAAATGTATATCGAATGTCATGATACATTTTGATACTTCCCGGGTGGATTGCAAATGGTGTGTTGTGTACCTCCATCATGATGTTATGCTTCAATTCAGGGTCGTTAGGAACACAGAGTCGAGAGTTGACTCTAAGTATTCCTTTCTCGTCGATTCTTGCTTCCGGAATAGCACATTATTGTACTTTCTTCATCATGTTCATCAGTTCCAGATCAGTAGCTTGAGCAGCTTTAATTTTATCGATTAAAGCCGGTTTTACTTGTACGTGCGCAATCTTCATGTGGGTCCATGGTATCTTTAACTCTATCTCCATCATTTGTAAGTCGTACAAAATGCATTTATGTGTAGTCAGCATTGCACTTGTACTCGCATAAGATCTTTTACTTAATGCGTCAACTATAACATTTGCTTTTCCTGGGTGATACTGGATGGTGTGGTCGTAATCCTTTAACAGCTCAAGCCAACGTCATTGTCACATGTTGAGTTCCTTCTAGGTGAAGAAATACTTGAGGCTTTTGTGATCCGTGAAGATTTTCACTTTCTTCCCGTACAAGTAGTGCCTCTAGATCTTTAATGCGAAAACGCCCGCTGCCAACTCTAAATCATAAATAGGATAATTTTTCTTATAATCCTTGAGTTGTCGAGAAGCATAGGCTATAACTTTTTCATCTTGCATAAGTACACAGCCTAGATCCTTGCCTGAAGCATCGTTGTAGATAATAAATTATCCCGATTCTGATGGTATGGTCAGAACAGGAGCTAAAATAAGTCTCTTCTTAAGTTTTTGAAAAAAAAATCTCACATTCCTCGTTCCATACGAATTTTGTGCTTTTTCAAGTCAGTTGAGTTAATGGAGTGGCGATTTGAAAAAATTCTTTTACGAATCTCCGATAATAACCAGTTAATCCCAGAAAACTTCGGACTTCAATTACTGACCAAGGTTGCTCCCAATTTAATATTACTTCAACCTTTGCAGGGTCAACTGATATTCCCTGACTGAAAATCACATGCCCAAGGAACGTGACTTTCTCAAGCCAAAACTCACATTTCTTCAGTTTGGCATACAACTTGTTCTCACGTAACTTTTGGAGTATTAATCTCAGGTGTTGTTCATGCTCCTCACGACTCTTGGAGTATATGAGAATGTCATCAATAAAGACAACCACAAAATGATCCAAAAATTCCTTGAATATCCAGTTCATCATGTCCATGAAAGCTGCAGGAGCATTGATTAGTCCAAAAGGCATGACTAAGAACTCATAATGCCCGTAGCGAGTTCTGAAAGCAGTCTTTGGAATGTCATCAGCTTTAACTTTTAATTGATGATATCTAAAGCGAAGATCAATCTTTGAGAAATGTTGAGCACCCCGCAATTGATCAAACATGTCATCAATTTGAGGTAACAAGTACCTATTTTTTATGGTGACATGGTTCAATTCTCGATAGTCAATGCACAATCTCATACTCTCGTCCTTCTTCTTGACAAAAAGAATAGGGGCACCCCAAGGCGATGCACTTGGATGAATGAAACCAGTATCTAGCAATTCCTGTAGTTGGACCTTTAACTCTTGAAGTTCAATAGGAGTCATTCGGTATGGGGCTTTGAAAATAGGCTTAATATCGGGTTCAAGATCAATACAGAATTTAATTTCCTGGTTTGGGGGTAAGCCAGGAATTTCATTGAAAAAAACATCAGAAAACTCATTAACAATGGGATTATCATTCAAGTTTGACATATTTTTGTTCAAATCAGTGACATGAGCTAAAAATGCTTGACATCCGTTTTTCAATAAACGAATGGCTTTTTGGCTAGAAATGACAGCTATAGATTTCAATAGTTTGATTGTTTGAATTTACATGATAGGTTGATTAGGAAAATGAAAACTAATGATCTTTTGAAAGCAATCAATTTTAGTATGATGATTAGTCAACCAATCAATTCCTAAAATCACATCAAATTCATGCATTTTCAAAGAAATAAGGTTAACGGGTAATATAAAGTTGTTGACTTGAACTAAGCAAGATTTATATACAGTAGATGTAATTGCTATTGCTCCTAATTGGGGTTTTAACTGATAAGTCAAAGTTCAAATTTTCAGAAGTTAAATTTAATCGTTGAGCACATGTAGGTGAGATAAAAGAATGGGTAGAACCAGTATCTAACAGGGCATAAACTTCACGAGAATTTATAAATAGCTTATCAGTTATCATCCCTTTCGGTTTTCGTGTCATTTGGAATGTCACAACAAAAGCTCTCCCTTGAACTACAGATTTTCTCTTATCCGTGCTAGTTTTTGGTACCATTATTGCAGCTGGACTTTATTTTGTAACAAGACAAAATTGAGCAACATAACCGTCTTTCCTACAATTGTAGCACAACTTGGACTGTTGAGTATAGTTTGGGCTAATGTGACCCTCCTAACCACACTTATAGCATCTCACTGGCGGTCGATCTCCTCCCCTTGAAACTGGTGTCGGTGTTGGTGCTGGTGGCAATGCCCTTCCGTAATCGTTGTGGGGTCTCTTTCTCTTGAAGTTGTTCCCACTGAATTCTCCTCTTCTGTTATTTGAGGTAGGATTACCACCGAAGTGCTGATTACCTGCTCTATGGTTCTCGTTCCTGTGGTTATTGTCATTATTTCTCTCTCTATGCTGGTCATTGACTCTTGGCTGTAATATTTCATTTTCTTGCACTACCCTTTGATCCTTATCCACAACATCTGAATACAAATAAAATTTATTAGAGCTAAGGTGTTGGCGAATTTTGGTTCTCAAACCTCACAAGAACATACGACTCATTCGTGTTTCATCGTCCACTAGATAGGTCGCAAAACGAGGTAACTCGACAAACTTAACTTCATATTGTGAGACTGTCATGTTTCCCTGCTTCAGCTTAATGTAATCCACCTCCTTCATATGGTGGAAGCTTTCTGGAAAGTACTTCTCGTTAAACAGCTCTTGAAATTCTACCCACGACATCTCGAGTGCCGAATAATGGATACGTTTTACCACTTCTCACCAATGGTTCGCCTCTCCTCGTAGCATGAAAGTGGCAAATGGCACCTTCTGATCATCTGCACATCACAGGACATCAAATATTTTTGTCGTTTGCTTCAGTCATGCTTCCGCCTTGAATGGGTCAGGTTTCCCAAAAAATTCAGGTAGTCCCAACTCTTTAAATTGCTTAACGGTGATAATCCTCGAATTATCAGCGTTTTCACTGGTAAGACCTCCCCTCGCTTGATTTTAGATAAATTGCATGAAGTTTCTAAAGAAATCATCCTAATTTGTATGATCACCAGTGTTATTTTCTGAAGCTGCAGGAAGATTATTTGTAAATTCTTGATTTTCAGCTACATTTGTCTCGGGCAGTGGATAGTTCATTTTCTAATTTTCAGAAGTCATTCTAAACTGTAGTCATAAAATAAATGTTAGTTAAACAAACTGACTCTTAAATTTCTATCCTCGCATTCAAGTCGACTTATTAGATAACAAAATTTAATTTATGTAGGACACACTAGTGACGTAATCTATTTGTCTCTCTCCTCCTACTTCTATCACAGATCTCCATTAAAGAACATATCCCTAAACTCGGATACCAAATGTGATGCCCCCAAATTTGGGCCCACAGAGCCCAATTTGAGACGCCAAAAATACACGGTAACTAATACAAATAGTACATAGAACAAAAATACATAACTCAATAATACACAATTAAGTCTTCACTATTATTGTCACACTATATACAACATGTTAAGACTACTATAACTATCTCTCGGACTTTCAATCCATTCCCCGGCTAGACCCAGCTATTCTCTCATTTCCTGAAGAACAATGGAACAAAAAAGAAAGGGTAAGCTCAAATAGCTCAGTAAAGAAATATCATAACTAAGATACTAATGAGAAAATTATCATTAGCCCTCAACAGTTGAGTTCTTAATTGAATATAATAAACAACAAGTTTCAGATCAATAATAGCAATGGAATGAGCAATCCATTAGAAAAATACTATAGACTATGATGTCTACTAGGTTCTCTTTTTAAGAAAAACTTCATCAACTTTTATCATCTGAAACACCACTAGTCATGATAATACAAATTCACAATTCCTGATCATAATTATGCAAGTCGACAGTTCATCTTTACACTACGGGCCAAAGATATTCAAATATAACACCAATGGTCATGATCATACCAGTCTTCAGTCTTTGGTCATAATCATACCAACAACAGTTCTTCTTTATCCTATGCCAAAAAGAACATTAATCACGTGACCTAAAAGACACACCACCATTACATCGTCCTTATCCTATCATCGTCCTTATCCTATCATCGTCCGTTCTCCAGTATGTTGGAATGAGGTAGGAGAAGCAAAATTGTTGGGACCCGAGTTGGTACGCTTGACAACAGAAAAGATCCAAATGATCCGACAACGAATACAGACCGCACAAGAACGACGAAAGAGTTATGCTGATCTTCATTGGAGAGACGAAAGTTTCAACGTCGGAGATCATGTATTCTTACGTGTTTCTCCATGGAAAGGGGTTACAAGATTCGGAAAGAGAGGAAAGCTCAACCCTCAATTTATTGGCCCATTTGAAATCCTCGATAGAATAGGAACCGTAGCCTACAGACTAGCTCTACCACCAAGTATGTCTCGCATCCATAACGTTTTTCACATATCTATGTTACGTAAATATGTGAAGGACCCAAACCACGTCATTGAGTTAGAACCAGACGTTATAGCAGAGGATTTAACGTACGAGGAGGTACCTGTTAAGATCCTAGATAAGAAAGAGCAGATCCTACGCTCAAAGGTTATACCTCAAGTTAAGGTTTTATGGAGGAACCAAGATACTGAGGAAATGACTTGGGAGCTAGAATCTGAGATGAAATCTAAGTATCCTTACCTCTTCGATATGCCAAGTACGTCAATTTCGGGGACGAAATTTCATAATGAGGGGAGGTTATAAGACCCCGAATTTTATGAAATATAAAATTTATTTTTCTTCATATATATTTTCATGAAACAATAAGTGGTTAAATTGATAAAGTTAAAAGTTAAGGATGTTATGTGTAAATTATATTATGTTGGACAATATTCTTTTGGTCGGGGAATATTCGTTCTGTCGGGGAATATTCGTACGACGGCGCCGTACGAACCAATCATTGGTGGACCCCACAAAGAATAATTGTCGGATATAGAAAATGACATAAACAATTTTTAAAAATGGTCAATGGTACTATTACTTTTAATTGTTAAAATATCCGGTGGTAAAAGAATAGTAATATACGGTATTACAAGTAACATACGGTATTGCACAGTAGCACACGGTATTGCACAGTAGCACACGACATTGCACAGTGTTTCGTATTATTAAACTGATAAAGTGGTTATCGTACAATATTTGACTTTATTGTCACATGCACAATAATTCATGTTATTAAATTGATAATTGTCACAGTAGCATATGCACAGTAATTCACATTATTGAATCAATAATTATCATGACACAGTAACGTAATCTTTCTTTTTCATACTTTCTGCATTATTGTTATCTCTATTATGGTATTATTTAAACAGTTGTATTTCATTAATTAATTAACTTGATATCTAACTACACTGTATTTATAACAATTAGTCATAATAATGAATAAGTGTGAATTATTGTTGAATAATTGAATTGATAAAGTTATTTGTTTATAATATAAAGTTAGGTGATATAAAATGAATGGTATAGATTAAAGATAATATGAAATTTAAAATGGATGGTGTAGATTAAAAGATGATCTTTAAATGAATGGTTTAGATTAAGGAAATCTTAAAAGATGAAATGAATGGTATAGATTAAAGATAATATAGAATTTGAAATGGATGATGTAGATTAAAAGATGATATTTAAATGAATGGTTTATCTTAAAAGATGAAATGAATGGTATGGATTAAACATTATCTTGAAATTAACGGTTTGGATTAAATTAGGAAATCTTGGTTATGATAAGATTTTTGACTATAAATAGAGGCCTTAACTTAAGGATTTTTCATAAACTTCCTTACTTGTTCTTTCTTTCTCTCTCTAAATACTTCTTGTGAAAGTTTTCTCTAAGTGTGCTTAAGTCATCTTGAGTATTTGTGAAGATTTATAAGTGTACGTGTACTGTTCAAGTTAATCAACCTCATTTAAATCAATATCCAGTCACGTGTTAAGGTAAGGGATTATCATTATTGGATTCTCGAAAATAATATCGTTTCTTTCTTACTCATAAGATGTGCCATTTATTTCCATGTATTAATTTATGGGAATAACCTTACGGCGCGGATTACCGCCTGTTGGTGAATAACCTTTCATATTCATTCCTTATTAATCTCTGAGAATAACCTTACGGTGCGGATTATCGCCTGTTTGGTGAATGACTCTTCGTATTCAATTTTTATTAAATTGTGGGAATAACCTTACGGTGCGGATTATCGCCTGTTGGTGAATAACCTTTCGTATTCATTCCTTATTAATCTCTGAGAATAACCTGACTACGCGGATTACCGCATGTTTGGTGAATTACTCTTTGTATTCATTTCTTATTTGTCTCTTGTGGAAATAATTTGTTTACACGAATTATCACATGACACTTTTATTGCATATTCGTTTATAATATCATTTTCTTTCATATTCGTAAGTGATATTATTTTCCTTTATACTCATAAGGGATACCATCTTTTTCATCTTCCATTATTCAAACTTACTATGGTAAGGGATATTAATTTTCTTCACCTTTTGTTAATCAAACCTGCTGCGGTAAGGGATATTATTTTCTTTCATACACCTAAATCGAAACTTATTATGGAACTATTGCTTCTATAATTCCTGAAAATATTATATGTTCCATAATAGTTGCACTTCATCATTTCAATTGAACCATCCTATTTACGTAAACCTTTCTATTGAACTGTAACCGTTATTCTGAACTGTGGATCTTGAATATCATTTTTAAATTTCACTCCACATCATGTTGACAATTTGGACATTATTTGAATCTGTACAAAGTAAACTTCTGATACTTATTGTTTATCCTGTTTCTTCTGTTCATCATTTATATCATTCTAATCATCCAAATTCAAGTTGTTGTGAATATCTGTGGCCGGGGGCACAGATGCGATATAATTGTTGAACAGATGATAGGTTAAAGGCGATATAATAGGTTAAAGGCGATACATCTGTTCGGTGTCTTTTATGGCACGTGGTGAATGTTCTCTTTGGCCCGTAGTGCAAAGATGAACTGTTGTTTGGTATGATTATGACCAAATGCTGAATCTGGTATAATCATGACCGTTGGTGTTATATTGAATGTCTTTGGCCCGTAGTGCAAAGATGAACTGTTGATCTGCATGATTATGATCAGGAACTGTGAATTTGTATTATCTTAACTAATGGTATTTCAGATGATAAAAGTTGATGATATTTTTACTAAAAAGAGAAGCGAGTGGACACTATAGTCTGCATTTTTCTTCTAATAGATTGCTCATTCCGCTGCTATTATTGATCTGAATATTGTTTAAGAATTTAACTGCAGTTTTTGATACAAACCTTGTAGTCTATTGTATTCTATCAAGAACTCAACTGTTGAAGGCTAACGATAATTTACTTGTCATTATCTTAGTCATGATATTCTTTACTGGGCTATTTGAGCTCACCCTTTCTTTTGTTCCATTATTTTTCAAAAAATGAGAGAGTAGCCGGGTCTAGCAAGGGAATGGAGTAACGGTCCGAGTGATAGCTATTGTAGTCTTCACATGTTGTATATAGTGTGACAATAATTGTGAAGACTTAGTTGTGTATTATTATACACTGTATTGTTGAACGTTATTCTATCTTGTAATAATTTTGTTGTAGTCTTTTGACGACTCAAGTTTGGGCTGTATGAGCCCAGATTTGGGGGCGTCACAAACTTTATATATAAATTAATTAATTTTATATATAAAACAACTAACTTTATATAAATCAATTAACTTTATATATAAATCAATTAACTTTATATATAAAATAATTAACTTTACATAAATCAATTAACTTTATATATAAAATAATTAACTTTATATATAAATCAATTAACTTTATATAATAAAAATAAATAACTTTATCAATTCAATTATTTAACAAAAATTCACAATTAATCATTATTATGACTAATTGGTATAAATGCAGTGTAGTTGGCTTTCTGAATTAGAGACTCATAATACCAGCAGAAATACCAACTAATAATGGGATACAACAGTTTAATTAGCATCATAATAAAGATAACAATAATGCAGAAAATAAATAAAAGAAAGAGCACGTTACGGTGTAATGACAATTATTGATTCAGTAATATGAATTACTGTGCATATGCTACTGTGACAATTATCAGTTCAATGATATGAATTATTGTGCATGTGACAATTATTGGTTCAATAAAGTTAATATTGTACAATAGTCACTTTATCAATTTAATAATATGAAACACTGTGTAATATCGTGTGCTACTGTGCAATACCATATGTTACTGTGTAATACCGTATGTTATTGTTCCTTTACCACCAGGTATTTTAACAGTTAAAAGTGATAGTACCTGACTATTTTTATTTAAAAACTAGGGATAACCCGTGCCTGAAGGCACGGTATAATTAATATAACAGTTAAGTACTATATTCAATATTTTTAGATTGAAATTTTTTAAATTGTTGTGGACTCTTAGTTCCATATAGAACTGAGAGTCCAACCATTAATACAAAAAGATTGATACTCAATTCAGTCATAATTTATTTTTTAGGCAAACATTAGAGTGTTACTCATTCCCAACTTAAAATTAGTTCTTGGCAGGTTTGAGTAATTAATTGATTGAAGATAGCGGGATCAAATTTGTGTAATATAGTGTTTTCGCGTATTCCATACACCTTTTCTTTATTGACAAAACGGAATGAGAAGTTTGACAGCATTTATTTGCCTTCAGTGTCTCTGACCATCGAAAAATATGACCCATGAATAGTATTTTTTGTGGAAAAATGGTAGTACTGCAAGCCATTTGGAGGATCCAATGAGGGAAAAAAAGAAAGTATAAAAAAAAGCTCTCTAAAGTCAAACAAAAAAGTATTGTCATAACACCAATTAAATCGCATCACCATAATATTTTTTTCTTTATATTTTTTTAAAAAATTGGACAAAAGATTCTCACACCATGAGTCAGACCATACTACAATAGTTGCTCTCGATATAGCCCGCAAAAATACCAAAGAGATGACACGTAATTGCTCGTGTCTGAAGGTACGGAGTAAATTAAAATTTTAAAAATACTCTATTACATAAAGACTCTTTGCAACCTAAAATAACTTAGAAATCAATTAGAATGAATCTGAACCGTCACTATGATTTCCCACCAAAATCAATTTGCATGTGTAAACATAACGACTACAATACCCGAAAAACAGGAAAAAAACGTTAATACTAACAGGGCGACTCATGTTGTTTACGTGCAAATTTTATTTTATTTTATTTTATTTATTTATTTATTTATTATTATTATTATTATTATTATTATTACTACTACTACTACTATTATTATTATTATTATTATTATTATTATTACTATTATTATTATTATTAGTAGTAGTATTATAATTATAATTATTATTATTACTATTACTATTACTATTATTATTATTATTATTACTATTATTATTATTATTATTATTAGTATTATAATTATAATTATTATTATTACTATTACTATTACTATTACTATTATTATTATTATTATTATTATTATTATTATTATTATTATTATTGTTATTACTATTATTATAGTTATTATTGTTGTTGTTATTATTTCTATTAAAATTATTATTACTATTATTATTATTAATATTATTATTATTATTATTATTATTGTCATTATTATTACTGTTATTATAATAATAATAATTATTATTATTATTATTATTATTATTACTATTACCATCATCATCATTATTATTATTATTATTATTATTATTATTACTACTACTATTATTATTATTATTATTATTATTATTATTATTACTATTATTATCATTTTTATTGACATTATTATTATTATTAGTAGTAGTAGTAGTAGTAGTAGTAGTAGTAGTATTATAATAATAATAATTATTACTACCACTACTACTACTACTATTATTATTATTATTATTATTATTATTATTACTACTACTACTACTACTACTACTACTACTACTACTACTATTATTATAATTATTATTGTAATTATTATTACTATTATTATAATTATAATTATAATTATAATTATTATTATTATTAATATTATTAGTATTAGTATTATTATTTGTATTGTTATTATTATTATTATTATTATAGTGTAGTTTTGAATTTGATTTAGGAGGGAAATGTGAGTGGGTAGATTTTTGAAAAAAATATGTTGAGTTGGGGGGAAAATGAATGAGAGATTAGTGACTGTTGGATGTTGAAGCCAAAATTAATTTGAGACCGTTGGATGTTAAAATTTTGGGATTGGAGCCGCTCTGTTTTATATAATAGATATTACTTATATCGCTTTTTATATCATACAATATTTTGTTGTGGGGGTCCACCAATATTTGGTTATTTCGACGCCGTCTTACGAATCGAATATTCTCCGACAGAACGAATATTCCCAGATAAAACGAATATTCTCCGACAAGATAAAATTTACACAAAACATTTTTTAAATTTTAACTTTTGTTAATTTATTCACTTACCGTTTCAGAAGAAAATATATAAAGAAAAATTAAATTTGTATTTCATAAAAGTCGGGGTCTTACATAAAACCTCGGAAAACATCTTGCATGGCCAAATAGAGAAGAATTACAGGTGCCCCCAGTGATCTTAGTGTTAGATACCTGTAAGCTGGGCCTAGCATAGGAGAATCCTTCAATGATATATCCAGGGGCATTGTGTAGGCCGGCAATATCCACCTGAAGCGTCTTAACATGTCGGATACTTGAAACTCATTGTGGTAGCTATTGTCCTTGAGAGAAAATGCTACTAGTGGCACTCCATAGTATTTCGACTCAATGTTGAACCAACCGATTTTTCCAATCCTTCTTTGAGTACCGCGACATTATCTCCATAGTCGTCAGGTGGATCTGGGTCAAGTACAACCATGTATTCCCTTCGTAGAGGACTTTTGTCGAACACCTCGTTGTCAAGATGAAATTCCTTTTCATTTGTACCAAACTTTCCTATTGCAGTGCTGGCGTACAATCTAAGAGATGAAAAATTAGTGTAAGGAAAATATGTTACCTTATCATGGATCAATTGTATGAAAACTAGATGAATCGGTGGACTTGGATCTTCCAGTGTTGCTTGCAAATTCTCGTGATCCTCCGTTTCGTGAACAAATAAATCTCCATCATCCTTAAATACTGGAGTGAGTAGTATTCTACAATTGGATTTGGTTGACATCTTTCTGCTCACAATCCAAAACGACCTCACCTAGATCATCATTTTCATTATACTGCATAACTACAGTTAATGTTTGATGAAACTGTTGAGCGAATGTGTGAGTAATCTAGGTGATTTGTTGACTAAACTTCTCAAATAGTTGTTCGATGCGATTGGATTCAGGCATTTTGCAACTCTCAATGAAAGCACCAATGTTACCGATTTATAGTCTCGGATAGACTTGATATAATTGCAGGAGAGTGAGAGAAGGAAGAAGGAGAAAGGAGATTGGAAATTTTAATTCTGATATCGAATGATTTCCTTTTTCAATACAAACTATGGCTTATATAGGCAATACAATCCATCCTAGCCATTCATATTAATATCATTTAGTCTAATCTCAACCATTGGATTACTTTAATCCTAGCCTTTCATTTATTTATATATATATATATATATATATATAGGCTATATTCATAAAACCTTCCGGAGCAAAAAAATTTGCTTTTGTTTAATCTTCCTCTATCTGAATTTTATGCTTCACCCTCTTTAGCCTTGACAAGTGGGCAAGAAATGAATATTTGAAAACCCTTTCCGCATATCAGATTGACATCTTTAAAAATTATTCCCATCTTAAACGCATTCATTCTCAAAGAAGATATAACCGAGTAGGCCTGTGACAGAAAATTGTGGAGCATTAATCCAGTAATGGTGGAACCCATTATGCTGGGAAGTATTTCAGATGGTACACAGACATATTCTGTTGAAGAGAAGTAGATTAAAGAAGTTCCCAATATTCCTCGAGCAAATCACCCGCCATCTTAAACTGTCCATTTATGAGGTGCAGAACTTTGTATATCATCTCAGATTGAGGATGTGATGTGTCCCCCACAATGAATTCATGAAGTCTGTTATTCACTTCAATGCAACTGCCACCAGCAATTTTCTTGACGCCTGTGTTCCTCATCACATTCCTCGTTATTCCAGCGTCATTCCACCGACCAAAAGAGGCATATATATTAGACAACAGCGAATAGTTTCCACCATTGTGTGGCTCCATCTTGATTAGATGTTTTAGAGCTTTTTCCCCAAGTTCAATATCATTATGTATTCTAGAAGCAGCAAGAAGGGACCCCCAAATAGCTGCATTTGCTTCAAATGGCATCTCCTGTAGTAATTGTTGTGCCTCCTGGATGCAGCCTTTACGTCCTAGTAGATCAATCATACAGCCATAGTGTTCAATATTGGGTTTAATCCCATACCTCGAATACATGCCGTTGAAATAGAAACGGCCCAGTTCAATCAACCCAGCATGGCTACAAGCAGAGAGGACCGCTATCAATGTGACCTTATTGGGACTCACCCGAATCATTTCCATACGAGAGAATATCTGAAGAGCTTCTCTTCCAAGTCCATGCAGTGCCAGTCCAGAGATTATGGTCGTCCATGTTACAACACTCCTATTGTTCATACTATTAAAAACCTTAACTGCCTTATGAATGTTTCCTGATTTTGCATACATATCTATTAAAGCATTGGTAAGAGGTACAGTTAGGTGTAAGCTGTTTTTCTCAATGTAGTTGTGAATCCACTCGCCCAAATGAAGGGCACCCAATTGGGCGCAAGCTGAGAGGGCAGCCAACATTGCAATCTCATCAGGCCGGACACCCTCAAGCTGCATTCTCCGGAAAATGCTAATAGCCTCACTTGGCCTGTTTACCTGAGCATAGCCAGCAATCACAGCAGTCCAGGAAATAACATTCCATCTTCCCTCAGTCAGGGGCATCTGCTCAAACAGATACCGTGCACTGTCCACATCGCCAACTTTAGCATACCCAGAAATCATAGCATTCCAAGAAGCCACGTCCCGAAACGGCAATCCGTCAAACAACTTGCGGGCATAGGGAACGCACCCGCAGGTTGAGTACATTTGTATGAGTGCAGCAGCCACATAAACATTGCCGTCTAACCCAATGACGATGGCTTGACAGTGAATCTCTCTCCCCAGTTGAGCAGCAGCCGTCACAGATGAAGAAGACAGACGAACAACGGCCTTCAAGACAAACGGGAAGGAATAACAATCTGGAAGTAAGCCGGTGACTCGAGCTTCATTATAAAGAAAGATGGCCTCTTTGGGATAAATAAGAATCTGACATTGATCATGAGAATGAGGAGTAGGAGGAGGACTAGAGACTAGAGCATTGATCATGGTGTTGTAGAGGTACATGTCTGGATGAGAATAATAGTAATAATATCTGAAGGCGGAATAGGCGTAGTCCAAGAAGCCCAAGGAGGAGCAAGCACCAATGAATCGGCTGAGGAGGATGCTATCCCTGTCCAGGCCTCCCGTAATCATGAACCCGTGGGTCTGGTGTATGTGGTTCGCGGAGGAGCATTGATTTATGAACCCAGAAAACAAGGGGATAATGACTTCTGTTGCAATACTACTACAACTATTTGCAGTCATATTATGCTGCTGATGGACCACATTGTGCTGCTGCTGATGATGATGATGGTGAATTAGTTTATGTTTTGCGAGTACAGGGTAGATTAATGGTGATCCAGTACATGAAGAAGATAACAGAAAAAAGTGCCGTCGCATTTGGTTCACTCACGAAACAAACATCATCTTTCACTCTTCTTTTTTTCCTGGTGCAAAGGAGGCCAAACAGGCTAACTAACTAATTAAATTAAAATATCATAATACATAAAATATCATACAAATAAAAATATTTTAAATTAGCCAATATATCAGCACATCTGTTGTCATCCCTACCAATACGAGCGATATTCACATTCCAAGGCATGTCTCTCCCACTTCACTAATGCAAATCTATACCTGAATATGGTACTTCAGTTTTAAATAGTAGCGGATAAACAATTAGCTGTACAAATGTGTCCACTGTTAACTCTGTTGTCAAAAAATTACTCCCTCCGTACCGTTTCAAGATAAATATCAAGCTTTTTATTTGTTTTGTTTTTTTCTTAAATTGACCATTTTAAAATTATTTCTTTTGTGTTTATATAATTTTGTTGGTCTGCTCTGGGCAATGGGTTCTAGTGTTTCACATTGTTTCACTTTCATCCTTCGATCTATGATGAATGCTCCCACGGCTTTCTGTTCTCCCCTATCTCTTTAATTCCTTTCTCCTTAGTTCATTGCTACTGCTAATTGTTATCAGGCTAGTCACAGAGAAAAATTAACAATGAGTCACTTACATTTAACAAAAAGAATTTTATTGTGGGCTATATTTGTTTACAAAAATAATAAAGATATAATATTATTTGTACTAATTTATTATTACTATAAATTATTTTACCTCATAATTAGTACATTATTTAATCTATAAATTTTTTGTTATCATTTTTAAGGTCATTTAATATCTCAAAAGAAAAATTATATATAATACTATCACCTTTCTACTCGTGAATATAATCCATTATCAAACATTCTTAGAAATGACACAAAACAATTCATAAAATTAAATAACTGAATAAAATAGTACGTAATAGTAACAAATTAGTATAAATAATCATGTCTCACTCGTTATTTTTGCACACAAACGTGACGTTTAGGAAGAAAGGAAAAGATATACTCCGTATAACTTTTTCCCACAGTTATTCATATTTGCAATATACTCTCTTTCTCATAAATAGAGATTGCAATGCTACAGAATCAACGACCAATAAATCCAACTTATAATTCTCATATTCTCAAGCGGTGCCATGATTACAATACTACAGTCAGATTGATATTTTTTCTCTCCATTCATGTCCTTTACCAGATGAGTACTCAAGTTGAGCTGCAGATGTACAGGTAAAAAAACGTAGAAAAGAATCTATTTGGATATCCATTTTGCATATGACAAGACAAAAACCACAGGCCCACCATCTTCAACAGATAATGGCGGCTTCCAATTAGTAGAAGGATAACAGCAGTAATAACCATTGGAAATTATTATTCATTATATCTGCAAACTATCACACCGGAATGCCTAATTCTGAGATCTTCAGTATCCTTTTGCCCACATCAGTTCTCTGCTGTTGGAACAAAGAAGCCATAGAAGCAACCTGATTAAAAGTGACTGAGAGAGCATTTCAGGCATCACAACTAAAGATTGTAGCAAGTTCTGAGAAAGAACATGGGACAAAATATGATGTAAGCAACTTGCCTCAGCTCATAGTTTCAGAGCCTCTCTACCAGGAATCTCTCGCAGAAGATCCATTAGATCTATAAGAATTGTGGAATGAAATAAGCAATGTCCTTCCTTGCCCTCCAAACCAACAATAAACTCAGCCGGATAAAAATTCATATATTGGCACACAGAAGAGAACTACACCATCAAAATGCTAATAGAAAAGGTCCTTTAGTTACCATTTGGCCCTTATCCAAGGGTAATAGAGTTTGTTCTGGCCTGGCTTCTACCATTTTGTTTATGCATATCTAATCTAGCTAGGAAAACAACATTTCATATGATTTTTATATAATTTTCAAATAAAAGAGACATATTTATTAGATAGAAGGGAGAGCACATAAAGGGAGGACAAGAAGTCCTCCAAAGAAATACGTGGTAAAATAAAGAAAAACTACTAAAGCACTACCCTTTTTTAAACTCACAGAAAGACTGTTAGTGCAGAAATGATATATGGCTTTTATGATAGCTATTTAACAAGATTTGATTTATTAATACTGGTTGGACTATAAATATTTTCACTTATTGAAGTTTCACCAGCCAAGACATTCAATAGATCTTACCTCATTTTCGCTATGGCACTCTCGTATAAGTACTCAAGGTCAAGGGGCAAATAAAGAATTACACTTTAATTGCAGCTATAATCAAATAGGTGCTCAAAGACAATTATTTAAATTCATATTTGTGTGCTAGTACCCAAGGTAACTAATTCTACTAAGTCCGCAAACTTCTACAGATCATAAGAAAACCCTCAGCGTACAAGTTCTTGTTAGATGAATAAATAATTCCATGACCAGGATTTCTGGAATAATGTAAAAGAATCTGTAGAATAAGCAAGAAGAAGCATGGAATAAATCAATATACAGCTAAAAGGAAAAGATCCATCATATACAGTTATCATTATACTTGTAGGCATAGTTGTCAAAATCGTACGATAGGCGATACGTATCGTACAATACGATATGAAGACAATTCGATACGTATCACATGGTAAATCGAAAATGAGACCGTATCGTGCGATTCAATTACAAGTCGATACGATTCTTACGATACAATACGCGATACTTTTTAAAGTAACCAACTTGAAAAAGTTTTCATGTAGATCTAAAAAACTAAAAACAAAACTTTTAGGCCTTTTTACCATTTCAATTGAAGAGATTTTCTTGCACAAATATATTCTATATCGTTTCATGAGTCTTTAATAACTTTTTAGAGTATTATATCTTATTGAAAACGTCGCTCTATTTTTCTCATCTCACTTTCTATAAGCAGATACATAGATATTCACTTGTTAATTTGAATTATTCTCTTTTTTTTTATAGATTAAATGTGAGTCTGAATTTTCGTTCTTTCATGTTACTATTACTGAAATAATATCTAATAAACTAATTTAGCGTATTTTGGCTACTGTTTAACTTTAAAATTTATTTTTAGTCTATAATTATATTTACTTGACTACTTTTATATATAGTCAAACTAATATACTCTTTTTTTTTTATGAAAAACTAATATACTTGATTGTCCTATAAATTGTCTTTTATATATTGAAATATATATTATTATATTTTTTTATTTTGTTTCTATATTATACGATACGATACGTGAAACATGATATGGGAATTTTCGATATACGATACGATTCATGATTTGACAACTATGTAGGTAAATCATATTATTTTAAGATGTAATCAGCCTTGGATAAATTGTAAAATTTGATAATGATTACATGTCAGAGTAGATGTGAGAATTTTTCGTTACTGGGGCGAAAATGCACTTAATTATAGAAAATCTTTATAAGAACAAGTTAATAAATTTACAACACAAATACATACACAAAAGAAAAAATTATGAAAAGCATTGTTCGTCACTGCACAATGAAATTTAAAAAATATAAAAACAAACTTTACACAAAAAAAGTCACATCACATTTTAATATTAAATAAATAATTAAAATTATATCTAAACATGTCTTAAAATATCTTGAGATTGAGGGGTGGGGTTAGCAAAAAAAAAAAATAAAAAAAAATAGGACTCTCTTTTTAATACAAAAGGACTGCAATTCAAGAAAGGGGTCAATTATCGCATTTAAAATTTCAACTTAATTTAAATAATAATATCAGTTTAAACATACGTTTAATTGTTTTATTTAAATTAAACTAAAAACATTGTATCTTTCTTTATAAAATGTAGACTCTTATTTCAAATTGCTTATCGACAAAAAATAAGACTTTCTTTTTAAACCGAGGGAGAATGTAAATAGCAGGACTCTAAAAATTCCAAACACAGAGAGAGAGAAACATACCAGCAGCTTCAACTTCAACTTCAGCTTTATAAATTAATTTAGTAAGGCCTTGGATATAATAATAATAGTAATAATAATAATAATAATAATAATAATAAATTCCAGATACAGAGAGCAAGAGAGAAACATACCAGCAACTCCAACTTCAGCTTCAGCCTTATAAATTGATTTAGCAAGGCCTTGGATACGACTTCCAGCACCCCTACAAATTAACCAAAGCAAAAAATTCATAACAAATTAGTAATACATATTCTCAAGATGCTTGAAACTGACTTTTACATTAGATCAATGATGGGGATCAGTTTAGTTCACGTGATGTTTTTATTTGGAGACCTGATGTATTTAGTTATTTATGGGATTGTTTTATTTTTATTTCCATTTATTTCTATTAGTAAAGGTATTTGTGTCTTTTTATTATTCTCATCAGATTAGGGTTTTGGTAGTCTATTTAAACAGATTGTGTACTCATATTATGCACGTTATTGATTATTAATTCTGAGATTACCCTAATTATTGGTTGCGATCAATATCTTTTCTCCCTACTGCGGTTGGGAAACCCTAGGGGTAGTGGTTCTCCTGCGGTTGGATCACCCTAGTTTTTATCAATCTTTCTTATTGAATTACCATTATCAGTGCATTATTTGGTCATCTATTTTCGTCCTACATCAAAGTGGTATCAGAGCCGAACCTGGAAGCCATTCACAGCCGCTGTACATCGTCAGGAACATCATCAGAAAGTCGCCGGAAAATTTTGCCTTCGCCAGAGACTCGTCGAAACCCTAGCATCACCGAAACTCTCACCTTAGTCCTCCACCGCCACTGCCACCTCTTCCAGTCACCCGAATCATCATAGCCGACATCAACATCCAAATCAGACGGGAGACATCAGAAAAGAAAAAGAAGAGACAGACGGATAAGACGAAGGGAGGAAAGGGGAACGTACCCGCCGATCGCCTCTGTTAACCGCCTCTCACCATCGACTCAACTCTGCCTCCGACGAGCCAGTTGTACCAGTGTGCCGATCGTCTCGCCAGCCACTTTCAGTTGCTTTCACCATCGATTTTGCTGTGCACCGCCACCGATTGATCCTTCAACGTCTCCGACCATCGACCCTCTCTCTACATCTCGTGTTTACTGCGTCTGTTGGGACGAAACAGAAAGGGGTAACCCAGTGCCTTCCCCGATTTTGCTTTCCTATTTTCTTTTAACCATATCATTACCACAGTTTAGTTTTCCATTTAAGTGATATCCTCTAGTTTGATACCTCACATTGCAGCCCCTGAAATTTCCTGGAATAGCCCTGAACTTTCCAATATTTGCATGTTAACCCCTGTGTCGTACTTTCAGTTCAGTTAGATCCCGAAAAAAAAAAAAAAAAAAAAAGAGTACAAAAGTTCATCTTAAAATTTTTCTTCAAATATAGGATTCGTACTTTAATTACTTGGATTTTTTATACTCGTTGCATAACACTAAAATTTTTGAAAACTCGTTTGGATTTATTTTTCTTAAATTGCATAGTATTCCTACTAGTTGAGCAACATTGAGTCGTGATTGTTGATATTTTGGAAACTGCGATTACGGTTGCATTAGATTATTAATTTAATTGCTACAAATAATTTCTAATTATCTCAGTTTGCATTTGCATCATGACTACCCGTAGTGGAACCCATTATGGCATGCCCATAGAAGATACACTGAACCAATTATTGACAAAAATGACCAACTTGGAAACCCATATGACAACATTGACTAATAGGGTTCAAGTCCTTGAGCAAGCACGACCTATAGTGGAGCCTAGAATAGAACCTGAAGAAAATAGGGGACATGAGGACAATCCAGTTCATAATGAGGTTCCCGAAAGGGACATTAATCAGTATAGACATAGGGAACACTATGGACCTAGACACATGGAACACCCCAAACCACAAGACCGTAGGAACCAAGACATGGGGTATGACGACCGTAGAGACTATTGCTACCTTGAGCCTAGAGATTATGGCTACCGCGGACCTAGGAATGTAGACCATTATGACCGAGCCTATGAGGATGACACTAGGAAAATCAAGGTTGACGCCCCTGAGTTTGACGGTAGATTTGATCCTAATGCCTTCATTGATTGGTTGTCTAGTATGGAGAAATTTTTTGATTGGTATGACATGTCCGATGAGCGTAAGGTTCGCTATGCAAAAATGAAGCTAGTTAAACAAGCGAATTTGTATTGGGCTAGTGTTGAGAGAGACCTTGAGCGTTTGAGAGAACCACCCATTACACATTGGGCAGAGATGAAAGCCCACCTCCGAAAATATTACCTTCCCATCGGCCATAAAGATAGGATGTGTGACCAGTTGAACAGTGTGAGACAAGGCAATTTGTCTGTATCTGACTATATCAGTAAGTATAGGGAGTTGATGGAGCGCTACGAGCTTGTCGAGGATCCTAGGATGACTATATCTAGGTTTAGAAATGGGCTGAGAGACAATATTCAGTCTCAGATCTATCCCTTCCAACTTACTTCCCTAGATGATGCTTATCAAGTTGCTTTAGACCATGAGTACCATCTGAAGAGATCTTTTTCTAGGAGAGTGACCTCTTATCCGAACCAGTTTAGTGGTCGTAGTGCCCCACAAGGCAGGTCCTTTTCTGCATCCCAAACTACTTCTAGGGTGAGTAACACAGTGAATGGACCAAGTAGAGACCCTAGACAAGGGAAGGGTGCTTTAACACCCAAACCTACAGAGGGTGGCCGAGAGAGATGTTACTCATGTGGCGAACTTGGACATAAATCCTTTGAGTGCCCAAAGAAAAACCGAGTGGGAGTGGTGCATGAGGGACTCGAAGAAGAGGAGGAGCCACACGAAGATGTGGTGGAAGGTGAGTACTGTACAGAGGATGAGGAAGCTGATGCGCACCTCGAACATATTGACAAAACCTTAAATGGCATGAGGTGCATTATCGTTAATCCTAAGAAGACGGAGGATTGGAAGAGAACGGCTATATTTCAAACGTATAGCAGAGATGGTGATGTCTCTTCTAAAGTGATCATTAATGGGGGAAGTTGTTTGAATGTGGTTGCTAAGACAGCTGTGGAGCGATTGAAGCTAAAGGCAGAGCCACATCCCCAGCCATATAGTGTCGCTTGGGTCAATAAGACATCTATTCCTGTGTCACGGAGATGTCTAGTGCCGATCCACCTAGAGGGCTATGAGGAGAAGATTTGGTGTGATGTCTTTCCCGTGGATGTTGCACATATTCTTTTAGGGCGACCTTGGCTATATGATCATAACGTGACACATTATGGGAGGTCAAATACTTGTGTGTTCACACACAAGGGAAAGAAAATTTCCTTGGCACCTATTAGGCTTCGAATGTCATCAAAGGGGCAACCGAAGGAAAATAACACACCTGTGCAACCAACAAAGTCTCTTCATATCCTTAGTAAGAAGGAATTTGAAAAAAGCATAAAAGAGACTAAGGTTGTATATGTTGTTGTGGCTAGAGAAGTTAGGGAGGTTCCTGAGGGGAACATTGGTGATGTACCTAGTGATGTTAGGCAAATTCTCCATGAGTTTGTCGATGTGATGCCTAGCGAGCTACCGAGTGGATTACCACCCCTTAGAGATGTGCAGCATGCCATAGACCTTGTACCGGGGTCTTCTTTACCTAACCTACCCCATTATAAGATGAATCCTACGAAGCAAAAGAAGATGAGACGTCAGGTAGGAGAACTGTTGAGTAAGGGCTTTGAGCTCTTGTGCTGTACCAGCCTTATTTACCCCAAAGGCTGATGGAAGTTTGAGGATGTGTTGTGACAGTCGAGCCATCAATAAGATCACGATCAAGTATAGGTTTCCCATACCTAGGCTTGATGATATGCTAGATATGATGAGTGGATCTCGAGTGTTCACCAAAATAGATCTACGAAGTGGATATCACCAGGTCTGCATCCGTGAGGGAGATGAATGAAAAACTGCCTTTAAGATGAGTGACGGCTTGTATGAGTGGTTAGTCTTACCCTTTGGCCTAACCAATGCACCTAGCACATTTATGCGAGTTATGAATCAGGTGTTACGGCCTTTTATTGGCAAGTTTGTAGTGGTCTATTTTGACGACATCCTCATTTATAGCAATACCCGAGATGAGCACATGCTTCACTTGCGTCAAGTTTTGACAGCACTTCGGCATGAAAAACTTTATATCAATTTGAAGAAGTGTTCTTTTGTGCAGGAATCAGTCTTATTTCTCGGGTTTGTTGTCTCCAAAGATGGAGTTTCTGCTGATCCTGAAAAGGTCAAGGCTATTAAGGAATGGCCAGAACCTTCGAACGTACATGAAGCTAGAAGTTTTCATGGTATTGCCACTTTCTATAGGAGGTTCATTAGAGGATTTAATACCATTGTGGCTCCCATCACTGATTGCCTAAAGAAGGGAAAGTTTGTTTGGTCTAAATCAACCACTAAAGCCTTTGTGGAGATAAAGGATAGGATGATACAGGCACCTATCCTTGTGCTACCAGATTTTGGAAAAGTTTTTGAGGTAGCATGTGACGCATCAGGCGTAGGTATAGGGGGAGTTCTTAGTCAAGAGGGTCATCCTATTGCGTTCTTTAGCGAGAAACTAAATGAGGCCCGACAGAGATATTCCACCTATGATAGGGAGTTTTATGCAGTAGTTCAGGCGCTTAGGTATTGGCGACATTATTTGCTGGCTAAGGAGTTTGTCTTGTACTCCGACCATCAAGCGCTTCAATATATAAACTCAATGATTTGATACGGTGTCTTGTAGGAGATCACGTGTCTAGTTGGGATAGGGTTTTGCCTATGGCTGAGTTTGCATATAATAGTTCGGTTAATCACTCTACTGGGGCGAGTCCATTTCAGATTTACACGGGTTATCAGCCTAGGAAGCCTATTAATTTGGTACCATTGCCCCCTGCATATAGGTCTAGTGAGTCTGCTGAGACTTTTGCACGACATATTCATGATTTGCATGCTGAGATAAGAAAGAAAATTAATTTAAGCAATGAAAATTATAAGTCTGCTGCAGATGTTCATCGCAGGTACCAAGAGTTCAACGAGACTGATCAGGTGATGCTTCGACATCGTGTCGAGAGGTTACCTCCAGGCACTTGGAAGAAAGTGCATGCTAAAAGGATGGGTCCATTTCGAGTTAAAAAAAAGGTTAGTGCTAATGCTTATGAGTTAGATCTTCCTAGTGATATGGGTATTAGTCCTGTATTTAATGTTGCTGATCTTACTCCTTATCATAGACCTTCGATTCCTTCTACTTCTTCATCTTATGCTAACCCTGTTGAGCCTATCATTGTTCCTTCATTACCTGTTCCACCTGCACCTCCTCTTGTTTTTTCACAGCATATTGCAGATGGCATTGAGGATGTGTTAGATGAGAGGGTTGTGTCGACCAGGCGCGGTGAGTACCACCAGTTTTTGGTGAAGTGGCGAGACAAGCCTCATAGTGACTGCACATGGATTGGCAGGGATGAGTTCTACCGCATTGATCCCGCCTTGTTGGAGCGTTATGACTGTTTCCTTTTGACGTAGCCGAATTGTTTCCAGCAGGGGAGAAATGATGGGGATCAGTTTAGTTCACGTGATGTTTTTATTTGGAGACCTAATGTATTTAGTTATTTATGGGATTGTTTTATTTTTATTTCCATTTATTTCTATTAGTAAGGGTATTTGTGTCTTTTTATTATTCTCATCAGATTAGGGTTTTGGTAGTCTATTTAAACAGATTGTGTACTCATATTATGCACGTTATTGATATTAATTCTGAGATTACCCTAATTATTGGTTGCGATCAATATCTTTTCTCTCTACTGCGGTTGAGAAACCCTAAGGGTTCTCCTGCGGTTGGATCACCCTAGTTTTTATCAATCTTTCTTATTGAATTACCATTACCAGTGCATTATTTGGCCATCTATTTTCGTCCTATATCAATCAATATGGCCATGCATCATCTCCGTTTCAGCAAGGCTAGCCCTTTCAAGCAGCTTTATGCTCTCCTTCTTCATTAAGTCGACGGAGAGGTTTAACTCTTTTATGTTCTTAGCAGCTCTAACAAATTGTGCCTGCACATATTTTAGCTTTAAGATGAACACGATGCAAATATAGAGGATCTCTCTTTTTGTCTGACTGATGGGGATTTTCCAATTTTTTTAAGAAAAATGGAACAGTAAATATAGCTTCCAGTATCCACACATGCAGAATTTTTTATCTAGGTTTTCACATCATATTGAGTAGCAGAGAGATATCAATGACATAGATCCTATCAACATTTCTTCATCATATACTGGAAGAAATTTATAAGATATTAGAGAGCAATACCTCCTCACTCTGTAGTCGACCAAATGTATGACGAAACAAAAACCTTCTGGGGCCTGCAAATCAGAGGCACTAAAACTAGGAAAGGAAGAATTAATTCACATAAAATAACTTTCATAGTCAGTAATTTTCAATCATAACTTTCATAGTTGGTAATTTTCAACCATTGAAGTGTTTTTTTCAACTTATCATTTATACTGAATATTTCCAGACCCACTGCCCCATAAAATAAGTTGATAGTATTGTTTACAATTTAATAATCGACGTGTCATATAATCAGCATGGCAAGAAGCAGCTGATTATGTTAAATTGTCCTATACTCACTTGATCTCTATACAAAAGATTAAACATTAAAAAGAATACAAAAGACTACAATTCAAGATGAACTCAAAACATGCTCCTCAGTATCACACAAATCTCCCTTGTGTGACCCATTTACCAAAGGATCCTAAAGTCACTGAATAGTTTATAAAGTATCCATCATATGGTTAGAGAATAAGCATACACTTAAGAAAGCTAAAATTGTGATTGTGGCACCACATAACTGAAGAAACAGTTTTGGCCAGGCAAACCAGCAAAGTGTTCATGGATATTAGGAAAGTCTTGTGCTGTTTATTCTGAACTAGAAGACCATTATATGTTTAACCATTATTTCGCTAGGTTCAAAATCAAACCCCGCATAAGAAGAAGGCCAGCTGTAACAGCAATCTCACCAACCACAGCTGGGTGTTCTCTTGCAGTTGCCAACTCATCAGGTAAAAAGAAAAAAGGAAATAAAAAAAGAATTTATTATATTAATAAGAGCTCAAAACAACTATGACATTATCGCCAATATCACTCCTCAGAATCTGGTGATTCGTTAAGCATATTAGCAATGTGCCAATGTCCGAATTAAACCAACAATAGGACTCAATTGACAAGTAATTAAAATTATATAGAGATTTGAGCTTCTAGGTAGAAAGGTGTTTGCAGAATTTTGGGCAATAGCCCTTGACTAAGATACACACACATTCACAATTAAACAAGTTCTACTTCTAGATGACAGTTAATACAACAAATTCTTAATATATAATTTCATTTTTTACCAAACTAAAATTTTAACAACATAATAATTGTCTTCTTAATTTCCTAATAAATCTGTACTACATTAAATTGATTATAGTAATCTATATGGCTCAATTAATTAATTACTTTGATAAAAATGTAATAATTCAACAATGACATTTTCAAAATTTGAATTGAATATATCTATAAATTGAATATCATAATAATTAAAAGAAAAGATATCTTCACACAAACAGCCCATTCTTCGCACGACAGTGGTGAGCTTGTATAAATAAATTGATCTCAAAGGTTATCGGATATCTATCGAATAGATGGCAAGCTATAAGCTTCAGCACTGAACAGTAAATTACAACTCGTGCATCTATAAAGAGATCCATGCACAATTCAAATCCCAACTGTAAGCAAGTGTATGCCATCTTACTACTCAGTAAGAATGGGGAGTGGGGAGGGGGGGGCATAATTCTCGTACTCCCAAGACCTCAAAGTCTATAAACAACTGTCTAAACCATAACTATCCTATTCATTTTGAACGAAACTAGACAGATATCTGACCAAGCCTGAACTAAAAAGTAATGCCATCCCCTAAAGGGAAGGGAGCATTAGAAAGGCAACCATGGGCTCCCTTGTTTTAATAACAAGGATAATTGTGCCCAAGGAAGAGCATGCACTCATGTAAAACCAGTTTTACCTTCTCATTTTTCACCAACATCCACATGTCGTAAGGATCACCATCTTTACGTGTTACATGAATATCAGCTTTTCTCCTTTCTTAGCAGCACTTTAGCATTCTACAGAAACCCTTCCACTAATGCCTTCTTCAATGTATATTACTCAATTCCATAAACATACCATATCAACACAATGTGCTCAGACGAACCGTCTTGCAAAAACTTAGGACAGGAAAATCATAGGAATTTAACCAAAACAACTACACAAAGAGACAGAAAATTTAAAGCATCAATGGCTAACCGACAATTGTACATCAACGCAAGCATTTGGAAAAAGCCAAACTCATCGCAGTGTAGATTCACCATCATCAAAATATTTAAAGCGTTATTTAGATTTATATATAATTTTATCTAAACGGATAAGATAGTAGATGCAATGATTATCACATGAGGGCTGTTATGAGCTTTTCGTAAGGTGTACTTATAATATTTTTGGTTGTCAAGTATGTGAAAACAGGATGAAGTCCAGAAATTATACCCTAAAACAAAACAAAACAAAAATTAAAAAAAAAACAAGAAAATAACTCTCAAGCGTTAGTCCAGTTATCAATGAACCAATTCCAGAAACTGGTTGAGATTAATGCAAATGTTAAACGTAGACCTTCTGTGGCCTTGTTTCTTGTTTATGTAGGCATGTTTCCAAACAACAGTAGGTTCTTTTGCCCCAAGAAGTGATTACATAAGGGGGAGGGAGAGATAGAGGGAAAGCAGCAATAGAACGCGTATAGGATAGTAAAAACCCACATAGCGTAAGCAAGTGCATGAGTTGTAATCATTGTTGTAACCATTTGCTACATATGTTAACTCACCTTGCCCTTCAATTTGTTGGAACAGAACTTCTAGTGAAGTGTTTTTGCTAGTAGGACTGCATTCTGCAGAAAGAGTGTCGATTATTGGGAATACACATCGTGTTTATTATATCATTTAATCAAAAGAATAAAATACCAAATTATTCTTCCCAAAACCTACTGCTCTAAAAAACTAAAAGAACATTTATAAATTATATTTCCATTTGTGCAGGTAGGGGAAACTCCTTTACCTTCCGGGATGTACGACTGTTTCTCAAAATAATCTCTGTGAAATTCACAAAGTATAGACATTAAATGACCACAAAATGAAGCATAGATTGATTGAGGTTTTGGGGGCTTTGCACTAAGAATTTCTAACCTGATTTTGGCTCCAGTTTTATCAACAAATTCAGTAGCAAGTTCAAATATAGGGGCAAAGGATTTGGTCTTTCCAAAAAGAAGGAAATAGAATTGAAAAGCAACTATTCCAACAAAAATGGGTGTGTGTCAAAATTAGACCCAGCATTTGTGGAACATTTCTTCAAAGCCATTGCACCAAAAAGCTGAAAACTTCTTGATCATGTGTAGCTAGCATTTTACTTCTACTGAAAATAAACAAATAAAAAAATCTATATTAACCATATTTCCAGCAAAAACTTTTGTAAGCAGAGTAGCAAAATACAGAATTTTAACCAAACAAAAAAATAAATAAAATGAAATATAACAGTGGTTGATGATGAATCAAAATTAAAAAGTAATTTTCTCCAAATAAGAATCAGAATATAAAGAAAGATTAATGAGATATCATACCCAACATAGTGATAATCTCAATTATAAACTAACACTATAACAATGCATGAAAGAAAGCTATAATTTCTTTACATACATTCTAAAACCGGGCAGGAATCTAACGAAACCCGGAAAATTAGAGATGATTGACTCCATCTCCGATTTAAATTTGACTAATTGATACATTACACTTCTCGAATTGCCAAAGGAAGCAGAAGAAACCGAGAAAATCGAACGACACCTTGAGGGGTAGCTGAAACAGTCGTACACCGTAGAGGAACCGGATAACTTGATGGAACCCGAAAATCCGGACCAAAATCCGAATACGACCCGAATTGTACGAACTGTAAAAATCTGAAAAACTAACTGTGCGAACTGTAATTCCCTTCCGCACTGCAGGGAATGCCGAACCGTACGGTAATAGAAGCGGCGCGTACGGGCGCGTGCAACCTCCGATTCTGTTGTGCTGTTTCTATCCGACTTCTCCTCCTGGATAGCCTTCATCCTGGAAAGATTTTAACGTATTAGGTCGATAATGGGAGTGTCTGGATGTGGCAGTTACCACCACCTTATTAGTGATGCTTTCAATTATTCAGTTGGTAAATTATAATACTTTTACAATTGTTTGATAAATTAATTTATTGTTACTATATCATCTCACACGTACAGATACAATTTTGTTTTGACAGGAACTTGAATTTTATAAAAAAATTGATATTTTTACAAGTGTGATTGAGATCTTATAAAAATATTTATTTTTTTATAAAAATATTAATTCTCTTTTATAAATTATGTTTTAATATTACTAGCATTTTATATATAAAAAAATGTAACAATGCAATTACCAATTACATGAACTTTTGTCTTCATATAAATAATAATTTAGTATATTTTTAAATAAAAATATTTAATTAAAATTTTAAGAAAATAATTATAATTGATAAATTATTAGATATTTATTCAAATAATAAATATTTGAATTACATATTATAGGTTCATTAGATCAATAATTAAGTTAAACATTTGAATGGAGTGCATATTTATTTAGTTATGATTATAAATAAAATAAAAAATTATTTTTAATTTTATTTAAGTTTGTAATGAAATTATATATCTATATTTATACTGGTAAAATTTGCTTAAAAATTTAATTCGAATAAAAGTATGAAGCTCAAGTTTTAATTTAATTATGACAATTAGTTAATAATGAATCTATTATAATTTTTCTACTAATTTTATAATTATTATGTGTTAAAATTTTGCATATTATTAATATAATTAATTGTGTAATTTGATAAAATTTTAATGAATTTAATTTAGTTGTGACGTTAATTTAATAATGAAATGCACGACTTATATTAATATAATAGATCGTGATATATTTTAAGAGATTTTTACAATATCTTAATAAAATTGTAATAACATAATTATCTTATATAATTTTTTTAAAGATATATTATCTTACATAAAATTGTTATTAAAAAAAATTATAACAAAATTGATAAAATAAAAAATAAAAATTCTTTTAGAAGTTCATTTTCCTATTAGAAATATAAAAATAAAAAATTTATTTTCTCTTTAATCAAGAACCCTAGCCTCCATCTTAGATATGGGGAAGAAGTTCTCCTTTTGGAGATATTCTCCCCTAAATCTCTTATTTGATCTAATAAATTATTCTCTTTTCTTGTGGAGTTTATTTTTTTATTTTGTGGGATTTGTGTTTCTCCATGAGATATCTATTTCTTTATCTTTTGTGAAGAGATTTTATTATCATCTCTTAGGAGAGTTTGCTTTCTCCGTTTGAGAGATTTTATTTTATTCGTGTAGGCATGAAAATCGTACCTCACTAGGGTTCGTGTGTCGTATTGATGTTGGAGGCAAGAAATTCGCAAAAAGTACGAATTAAAAGATTAGAGATGGGAGAAGAACCGATGAGCAACTACTAGAGTAATATGTGGTAGAACTATCAGAATCACGACATAATCGTTTGTGTCCGAGAATTGTGACAAGTGTTTTGAGTGAATTCAAAATAGACGACGCCAACACTTTTGTTCACTCGATTCAGAGTTGATCACAAGTTTTCAATTATTTTTAACTTCTTATTCGTTGAGAGAGAGAAAGAGAGCTTTTAAGTGGCTAAAATTTTCAAGTGCCAAAAAGTCCTTTCACTTGTCAAGTGAATGGGTATTTATAGGGTCCAGGCCATGTGTCAGGCACATGTTAAAAGAAAAAATTCCAGAAATACCTTTAAAGATAGAAAATTTCCTGAAATATCCCTAGTCACCCATGTAATACCTAAATCATCCAATTTTTCTAGCCACCAATCCAATCCATCAACCGATTCCCACTATGAGTTGTTCCCACGAGTTTTCTGCCTTGGAACTCGTGACAACACCCCTCGAATCAGGTCTTCAAGGTTTTCGCTATTAAGTTAAGAAAATCATACAAAATAATTTTACTGTTGGAAAAACCCTAAAAAACGCATCTCACTGTAAAACCACGACTTTTATGAAATACAAATTAAATTTTTCTTTATATATTTTCTTCTAAAATAGTAAGTGAATAAATTGACAAAAGTTAAAGTTAAAAATATGTTGTGCAAATTTTATCTTGTCAAAAAATATTTATCGTTTTGTTGGGGAATATTCGATTCGTACGACGACACCAAAATAACCAAAGATTGGTGGACTCCACAACGAATATTGTCGGATATAAAAAATAACATAAATAATCTTTTTAAATAAAAATAGTAAATGGTATATCACTTTTAACTGTTAAAATAACCAGTGGTAAAGGAATAGTGAATACGGCATTGCACAGTAACTTATGGTATCGCACAATAACACACGGTATTGCACAATGTTTCATATTATTGAACTGATAAAGTGGTTATTGTGCAATATTGACTTTATTAAATCAATAATTGTCATATGCACAATAATTCATATTATTGAACTGATAATTATCATAGTAGCATATGCACAGTAATTCACATTATTGAATCAATAGTTGTCATTACACAGTAACGTACTCTTTTTTTTATATTTATTTTATGTATTATTGTTATCTCTATTATAATATTGATCAAACTGTTGTATTCTATTATTAGTTGATTTTTCTGCTAGTATTGTGAGTCTCTAACTCAGGGAGTCAATTACACTACATTTACAATATTTAGTTATAATAATAAATACTTGTGAATAATTTGTGAATTATTATTGAATAATTGAATTTATAAAATTATTTATTTTATATACTTAATATAAAGTTAATTGTTCCATATATAAAGTTAATTATTTTATATATAAAGTTAATTGATTTATATAAAATTAGTTATTTTATATATAAGGTTAGTTGTTTTATTAAGATATGAAATGAACGTTATAGATTAAAAGAAATTTGAATGAATAGTTTAGATTAAAGAAATCTTAAAAGATGAAATGTGTGATACGGATAAAATATTATCCTGAAATGAATGGTTCAGTTTAATTTAAAAAATCTTGATTTATGATAAGATTTTTGGGCTATAAATAGAGGTATTAACTTAATAATTTTTCATAATTTTCTTGTTTATTCTTTCTTTTACTCTCTAAAATATTACTTTGTATAAGTTTTTTTTGTGTGTGCTTAAGCTATCATGAGTATTTGTAAAGATCAATAAGACTACAAGTTTTGTTCAAGTAAATTTTTTCATAATAGTTGAACTTACACACATCACACGGTATTTATAAATCTTCCTTTAGAAAATTCATTTTGGAAAATTTTCTCTTGAAGGTTTTTTTAAAATAATATTTTTTAAAATTATTTTGAAGTTTATTATACTTTGTTTTGTACACTACACAAATTTTTACTATCAAATCACTTTTGATGATTTCAAACGAATTGGTATACACCATGAAATTATATGTGGTACTTACTAATTAAATTATAAATATATAGGTCGATCAACTTCATGTAAATCAATATTCAGTCACGTGTTAAGGTAAGAGATCTCATTTTCTTTCATACTCTTAAACTTACTATGATAAGTATTGTTCAGTAAAATTTATGAAATAATTATATGCTCCTTAATAGTTTGCATTTCATTTAATATCATTTCACGTGAATATTCCTATTTAACCTTTTTATTGAACTTTAACCATTATTTTGAAATGTGAATCTTGAATATTATTTTTGAATTTGAGTCCACATCATATTGACAATTTGGATATTATTCGACTCAGGACAAATTATCTTATTATTCTATTCATCATTTATATCTCTGTTGTTATTTTAATCATCAAGAATCAAGTTATTATGAATATATGTGACATGTGGTACAGATAATAGGATACATGTGATATAATGGTGCTGTATTTTTTAGGACACGTGATGAATGTTCTCTTTGGCTTAGGGCAAAATAGAATTATTGTTGGTATGATCATGACAAGTGGTGTTTTAAATGATAAAAGTTGATAATATTTTTTCTAAAAAAGAGAAGCTAGTGGATATCATAATCTACATGATCCTTTTAATGGATTGCTCATTCCGCTGCTATTATTGATCTAAAACTTGTTGTTTATTATATTCAATAAAGAACTCAACCATTAAAGGTTAATGATAGTTTAATCATTGTTATCTTAGTCATGATATTTTTTTATTAAGCTATTTGAGCTCACCTTTTCATTTGTTTCATTGTTCTTCAGGAAATGAGAGAGTAGTTCGGTCTAAGTCGGGGGATGGAGTGAAACTCCGAGTAATAATTTTAATAGTCTTCACATGTTGTAAAATTGAGTGGCAATAATAGTGAAAACTTAGTTGTGTATTATTGAGCTCTGTATTTTTGTACTATGTATTATTTTGTAATAGTTACTTTGTATTTTTGACGTATCAAATTAGATTGTGTAGGCCCAGATTTGGGGGCATCACAATCACGGAGCGGGTAGAGGCCAACCCTAGGGGGCCCACCCCTAGGAGGAGAACCCTAGAGGTCCCGTTCCTCTTTCGTCGTGTTTTGTTCATTTCTTGTTCAATTTTTGTCTGTTTCTTTCAATTCTCGTTTTTATGAAAAGTTCATCTTGTCCTATAAAAATTAAAAAGGCTCACTTTTAAGTCTTTCACAAGTTTACTTGATTTTAGGTTTACTATTCATTCATTGTACCGGTTGAAGCTAGTTCAGGACGGATTTCAAGCGACGAAACATCAAACGGGCCTTAAGTGATCAACCCCTAGGGGGAAGGGGTGCGAACCCTAATCTTTTTTCGTCTTTATCGATTTTCGTTTGCTCGTTTGTTATCTGTTTGTTCATTATTCGTTATTTTTGTTCTACTTCATTCAATGCGAACCCTAATTTTATTCATGGGCTCACAATCCGTTTAGAAGATTTTTTTTCGTCTATGAGATTTTTTTCGGTGCACGAATTGTTGAACATAAATTATTCAGATTTGGATGTACATGCTATCATAACCGCTTGTTTTTCTGTTGCCCGTGCTAAGGAACGATTCAGGAGTTTATATTGTGTTCACTAGCGTTATTGCGATTAACCATTTTTTTAATTATCTATTATTTGGTTTGAAATAATTACTATTTTTTTTATTGTAATCCTTTTATCTTTTGTAATTGATTACAACTTTTTAATATATTTTAATCTTTTGGACTATTTGATAAAAAAAAAATGTATTTTTTTCTTTCAAACAGGTTGTGTTTCCTTTTAATACTTCACAATTTTTTATAATATTTAATTATTATAAATTTGAATAATACTTATACTAATTTTGATATGAAAACAAAAGACTGAACCAAAAATTGGTAAAATCAAGTATGTGCTTTTAATTATATAGTTGATTTATAATTTATAATATAATTTGAATTCAATAATTCAAAATAAAATATATTTCTATTTTTGAAGGAATGATGTATTTTTTTTACCTACATTTCAATTAATATATGTACTACATCCATTCCTTTTAAATTATTTTATTAATCACGTTGACCATTTCTCTCGTCTTTTAAAAATGAGAAAAAGAAAGGAGACTGAGAAAATATTGGAAAAGAGATTAAAAATTCATTATTTGTGAGATTTTTTCTCTAATTTGTTTTTATCTCCAAAAAAATCTCCAAGATAGTTTGAACACTGTACATTTTTTATTTTTTTTTGGACAAAGCCCTTGAATAAGAATAGAGAATAATCCTCACCGATAAATGAATCGAATTTACAAAAACATTATAGTCAAGGTGATACCTCCTCCCATCACAAATTGAAACTCGAAATTTTGAGAACATGTTTCTAAAAAATAGACAAAAATAAATAGGCTTGCATAATTCTTCAACACGAGCGACGAAAATTAGGCCGTCAAGATAACCTCATATCTAAATATGAATAGATTTTTCTTTACTGATTAACGCAAGTCAAACCTTCTCCATAAAAAAATCATGACTAAAAGCTCCGTGGAATGGAAAAAATCTCAAACTAGAGGAAAAAAGGCTCCGTAAATTGAAAAAAAATTCAAACTAAGAAAAATAAAACTTCATAGAAGTTAAATGCCATGTTTATTTACAAGGATTATAATCCTAAAACATTGATTATAATTTTAAAGTTATATTTATTTATAAGGACTGTACTTAGAATAAGATTATACCTCTCAAAATTGAAAATGAAAATAATTCCCTCTATTTTTAAATCCCACAAAGAAATATCAAAAATAGGCAAGGAAAGGAAAAGGAAACGAGAAATATCCCCAAAGAGACGGATATAAATAACGAACTAAGGAAAGAGGCTCTTCTCGTTTATGAGCTTTCTCATCCTCGACAAAGCTTTTCTGAGGAAAGAGAGACAGACACTGTACACTGTACAGACTGAGAGGTCGCGTGAAGTTATGAAACAGGGAGGAGGAGCAGTACGTTGTAGAATAAGCTTTTGGTTGTAGATTAATTAATGTACGCCTTCTTGCCATATCCGTTTTTCTCTCTTTATTAATTGCCCTTCAAACTAAATTATGGATGGATGGATGGACTTGAGAAAGTAGTTTTTATAAGGAGTTTGTAATTGGTTTTGATATATGATGCTTTGCTCTGATTTGAGCATTTTGGGTATACAATCGTGGCTTCGTGATTATGTCAGGATTCAATCCCTTGCTGTCATTCTCATTTACATTCAAGTTAGTTTTCCCCCATCTCTATTTTACTCGACTTGATTGCTCTTTTCTTGCTTTTGTGTACAAATGTTGATTTTCCTATCTTCCCCTATAGTCATTGATTACAAGTTAGTCCTGCGTCGCCTTTTTCTAAAATGATAAGAATTTGATTTCAAGAACCTAGATTTTCGATCCCCTTTTATCTACAAATTACTCCCGTTAAGTACTTTATATTGTTTCTTCTTGATTTTTTACTGGGAATGCAATTTCTATATTGTTCTAATAGATATCTTGCGCATTGATTGGATCACTTGGGGCACTTTACAATGGAGTATTGTTAATTAATTTGGGGATTGCGTTATTTGCGCTCGTGGCAATTGAGAGTAGCAGTCAGAGTCTCGCTAGAACCTATGCCGTTCTTCTCTTCTGTGCAATTTTGCTAGACATCTGCTGGTTCATTCTCTTCAGTCATGAAATCTGGTTCGTTTTCTCTGTGTTCCCTCTAATGTCCTAGTTACCTTTCCATGCTGATTTAATTTTGATTTCTTACCTTATAATTTGGTTAACTAGAATGATTAATAATGAGACTGAATCACAGAATGGTGATTCAACAATAAAGATTGGTTATGTGTTGTGATGGCCCATAAAATTTACTGCTAGGGTTTTAATGATGCAGAGAATCACTCTCTCAAATTGCTCTTCAGAAATCATCTGCTAGTGCTCACCAGATTAGAGGTTTAATTTGATAAATAGTTTTGGAAATTATTGGCTTCTTTAGAAGAGTGAAAAAAAAAAGAAGCTCATGACACTTTGAACTTTGCCTGCACATGACTCACTTATCCTATCAAAAGCGTTTGTATGGTCTTTGTCTTTTGCAACAAATCATTAGCGTTACAGCAATTGAGAACTACCGACTGAATGAACCTTTAATTTTTGAAGGAACCTTGGCCTTACAACTATAAGAAGTTGGGGTAAATAATTAATACGAATAAGAAAGTTAAAAAAAGACTTCCGAGATATATTCAACTTGACTCACTTGTTTCAATATGCTCTCAGTGCTTATATATGCAAAATTATGCAGAAGCTTTAGACTATAAACTTAAAAGATATTCACTTAAAGTTTAAAATTTTGTGATATATCGCCTTAATTTCTATTTGTTTAGAAAAAAGTTTATTTACCCAAATAAATCTCTATATCCCCAGGAATCAGTTTTATATTTTAAAAAAGATAATAGTATTGATCACTTCCAAAATTCTCTCAACAAAATTAATTTATGGTTTAAAGCATAAGCTAACATTCACTTAACTTAGATTGTGTTTGGATAATTCCGCCTCTTCTGAATTTTGATAGACTCCTTTAAGCAGCTTTTCTTGTAATAACTACTTCTCTTTCTTGCCTCGTTCTCTTTTTTTAGGCTTCGGTGTCTTGATATATTGTGCTCTTAATGCGGGTAACTTTTGTAAAAAGTAAAATAGCAGGGAAAAAAACGAGCAAGAGAAACCAATATTCATTTGGCTGATTGACTCGTATTAAAGAAAATAAAATAGCTCCATATAACACACCCAAGAACACAACAAACATAAAACAAGATACTTGGTGAAAGTATATTGTTCCTAAGGACTATTGAAATTTATTACTACTTTTAAATCTTTTACAAGGATATAACATTTTACCTATTTGTTTATTTTCTTTCTTATCCTTGCAGAAATGATAATTTTTCAATCTGGTGTAGTGGATTTATTGTAATATTTTTAACAAGTTACCAATTTCTCTAAAAAGATAGATTAATGTAAATCATGCAGTAGCCCTCCCCCTCATGTGTAACCTTCCTTTCACATGGTAGAACAAATCGCCAATTGCTGTTTAAGCTTAAACTTTATAGACAATGAACCTACAGTGTTGATCATGGTTTAACAATCTTATTTATCGGATAATTTGTTTATGTATTAAGGAACATTTCTTCTGAGATTTACGGGAAGTTGGTTATCTTCTCGGTGAAACTAACCCTATTCATGCAAATTATTGGATTCTCCGTGAGGCTGTCTTCATCATTCTTGTGGATTCAGATGTACAGATTGGGTGTATCACATGTACAAAGTGTAAATTCTCGAGATGCAGATCTTGATTTGACAAATAGTTTTATAAACCCTGCAACTCCTGTTGTAGTTAGGCAGACCTCTGGTTCGGATGATGTTTTAGGAGGCTCTATATATGATCCAGCGTATTACTCGTCTCTTTTTGAGGATGGTCAAGAAGATGGATATTCGTTTGGGGTAAGGTATTCTTCACTCACATCTGATAGCGCGCAACTTTAATTTGTTTGAACTTTGCCCATGCAATATTTTATTTGCTATCTGTTTATATTGAGAGAATTTGATCATCTTGGTTTTGCAGTATCAAGTTTTACTTGTAACTGCCTTACAAAGTTGTATTTGAAGTTTCTTTCCAATTTCTGCCTCGGAGGATAGTTTATTTTCACCCATTATTAGGTTATTGATAAGCTTTTTCTAAGGGTATGCTTTAATTTATGAGATACTTATCTTTTAAGATAATGATGATTGAGGACACTCTGCCAGGAACATTATTTTTTAATCTCAGATATCTCTGTAACTTATCAACTTGGTGCTTTTGAGAGATTGATTATTAGCCAAAGTTATTAGTGAGTGAGGAAATAAGCTAAACATGAAAAATGGGTAGATATGTATGAGTCTGTTAAAATTTATACAAATAACTTAAAGTCTATTGGTATGTGGTCCAGTGATGTCGTGACTGTCATTTGAAGCATATCTGTTGATATAAAGGGTTCAAACTTCAAAAATTAGAATAGGTGAAGGATTACATTGAACATTGAATATATCGATTTATGATTGTAAAAGCCAAAGGTATTGAGGCTAAATTACATGACTAATTAACTACTAGTTGTTTTGTTTCTCAATTTACACTCAAGGTCTTTATTATTATTTTTTCCTTACAACTGAAATTTATTAAATGAACGCCAAAAATACATATAGTATACTAGGAAAACAGTAAGACAAAAAAAAAAAGAACACGTATCTCTCATCAGGATCTTGAATTTTCTTGTGATAGAAAAGTACGATCTATACATAGATGCACAAAACAGATTCTGGTGACACAAGGGCCGTTTAGAAGTGGATCTCCTCTCAAGATTACATTTTCTGGCCTAGACTGGTTAGAATTTAGAACTGGGCTTAACCAAGGACCATGTGAATGTGCGCAGGTTAGAATATGGAAGCTTGCCTGATATCTGGTACCATCTGTACCTGAAATGCTGCACTTATGTAATTAGGCATAATTTTTGAGTGATAAATGCCTAGTCTCTATCTTTGTTTTAGTCATGTAGAGCTTCAATAAATTTTATTAGAAATTGATTTTTTTTTATAGAATTATGCTTTCCTTGTATAATCAAACATCTTGAGTTAGTTTTTCTTACTAGTCCTGTAGACTTCCTGTAGCATCATAAAAAATTGAATAATCTGTCTAAGAAACTATATTTAAATTTTTTTTATAAGAAATATTTATTTGAAAACTAAAGTGAATATAAGCCTAAGCAACTCTTAGAAAGACTTGAAACCAATAATATGCTGCACCTAAAGTTTCACTTGAGTAAAGGATAAATTTAATTTATGTTATGATACCATTAGTAAAACCTTCTCTGCTTCGCTTAATTGTTTAGATGAAGTGATCTGTTCTCTCTCTCTCTCTCTCTCTCCCTGTCTTCCTCTTCCCCCCCTCTCTCTTCTTGCATGGTTGTCTTTTTGAGTCTCTTTTACATTATATAATGTTGTTGTCAATTTTTAGATGTCATGGTCAATTTTCATTTGGCTTGTTATTATCTATTTGTAGAGTCACAATCATAGTTTTGGTGAGGGTGGGTCTATGTCAGCTGCTGCTGCTTCTCACTTGAAGCCATCTATGAGCAGATCTTTGCAGACTATACATGTAAGTATGTTGTCATTATCTTTAAGACAAACTTTTTATTATGGCAGTATACACAATTACTTCACATTTAATTCCATAAGAAGTCTCGTGTTGAAGTGACCTTGTGGTTAGATGGCCCAAAGTGTTGAATTTCCTTGGATTTCATTTAAAAATGCTTGAATGCTATCATTTTGTTGTATAAAACTGACATTCAAACTGGTGTTGGAAGGCTTATCCACATCTTTTTATCACCATTTCTTGGTGGAGCTGGAAGCCTAGTTTGATATGAATTTACCGTAATGTGGATATGCTCATAGTAAGAACAAAAGTATTCTTACCTCAATGTGGAGGAAATTCATTTTAAAAAGACATGAGAGTCCCTTTTGACTTGTTTACGTGTGCTAATGTTTGTTGGCGAAATGGTTAAACTTAAATTTTTACTATAATTTTATTCCAATTACAAAGTTTAGTCTTATAGATATAATATTAGGTAAAAAAATGATGTTTAAGTGCAACCTTAACATGCAACATTCTTAAAAGAGTCCAATGGGAGTCTCATATTGGGAAATAAGGGAGTATTAGTCAAGTTACCCTTTGGAAACACATTTAATTTGAAACAAATCCCCTAATAAATATAAGTGCAACCTTAAATTCCCCCTCCCTCGCAAGAATTTAAAAAAAAAAGAAGAAATTGTTGGGATACTCCTCAAATCCTATTCAGACATGAAGTTGAAGTAGTTGGGGATTCGCGTCGAGGGATGAATTGTTAGGATACTCCTCGAATCCTATTCAGAAAAGAATTACTGATATGGAAGGGAAGAAGTTCTATTTTTAATAGGATATTTATTATATGCTGAAATCCTATTATGAGAAGGAATTTTATTTTTGGTAGAAATATTATTTGAGAAGTGTTTTATTTTAAATAGGAAGAGGAAAGTTGTGGGTACTCTATAAATAGAGTATTATGTTTAGTTGTTAAAGTGTAGCACAACCAATTATCATGTAGCATCCTAAGAGTTGTGAGAGGTGTGAGGGGATTTTTGGTTTGTGTGAGAGAGATGGGTTTTGCAACTTTTATATTCTGTGCAAAAAAGTTGTAGTGTGGGAGGGAGGGTTTTTTGCAACTTTTAGTCGGTGCAGAAAATTGTGTCGTGTTATTGTGTAACCATAAGTTTTAGGACATAAAACTTGAGAAGAATTTGTAAGCTCATTATTATTGTGATAATAGAGATTCGGAGTTTGGCTCGTAGTTTTTCCCTTTAAGGGTTTTCTATATTAAATCTTGTGTTATTTTTCTCTCTTTATTTTATATTGTTTGGTTTATGACAACTTATTCCTAACAGAAACAACTAATTTGATAATTGTATCTTAATTCTTTTCCTTCATTTCTCTATGTAATCTGAGTTACTTTTAAATATCATTTGTCCTGCAAAAAGGTTTCAAGGTGGTATTCTTCTGAGTAAAGCACTCCTAGATGACCCATATGGGCCATCTATACTGTACTTTCCTGTTGACACTTAGCTGCAAACTTTAGATGCCCATGGGTGGAGCTAAAAATATGTTATCATGTTTAATAATGGAATACCATAACAAACTTTTTGGCTTGATTACTATAGTATTATAGGACATATCTGCAATATGAAATTCAAACTGCCTGTTGATCTTTTCGACTCCTTTTTTTTTTATTTGTTTTTTTTTATAATTAAGTACTAAGGTTTATAACACTCCATGGTTTAAAGTTTCAGCGTATTAGCCGATATTTGGCGTGCCGGAGCGGTTTCAGCCCTTACTGAACTGCAACCTTGATACGAGTTGGAAAATCAGTGATTATTATCGTAAAAGATATGTTTCGGTGAAATTTCGGCATATCGGCGTAGCGGAACGGTTTCGGACAATAGTGGAGAAATTTAGAAACGCCACACGCAAAATTAAAAATAATTTGTATTTAATACATTTTAACTAGTGTTTAGTACCTAAATTGGTATTAAAAAATAAAATAAAACTAGTATTCAAGTTAATTACAACTTGTAAAATTATACTTAAACTACTTAAAAAAACAATTATACATACTTTATAGTACCAACCAAATGACGAAATTGTTCCCCCAAGTATATGCAGATATCATTTTGCACTCCTAAATATGATTATTGTCGGTTGTTACCTCAAAGTATCTTTAGAAAAAACAATTGTGTTCCCTTTTGGTTGGTTCGGTCAATTGCATATCGGAATTTGCCACATCAGCTATATAGGACTTCAATACGATTTGACTACATATTGACGTTTTTTTTATAAATAATAATAAGTATGTAGCATTTTTATAGACGTATAAATATGTAATTTGAAAAATATACATTTACTTATCCTTGTTGTGAAATACTTTTATTTTAACAAGAATAATTAAATTAACATTAATAATTTAACTAATGTAATTAACATTAAATATTTAATTAATATAATTAAGAATGATTAAATTAATAATTTAATTAAGATAATTAACATTAACAATAAAATTGAATAATATTTAATACTAAACATTATTAAAGTAAAAATAATTATATATTGAAAACTTAAATAAGGAGTATTTCATAAAGAATAGTAAATTATATTTTCAACTAAAAAATATTTCAAAAAGTAACAAAACCCAAGAACCCAGATCACTTGAACAAACCAAATGATTTGTTCCTTCTTCGTTCTAGAAAAAACCTCCATTGTTCTGAAAAAAAACTTCCTTCTTCCTAATGCAAACCTTAATCAAACTAGAGACACCTATATTTCTAAGATCTGTAGTTGGGAAGAAGCCTAAAATTTCAACGCATTGTCATCCAAACATCAAAATCCACCCTAAATCGCAAACCCTAAAAAACATTCAAAACCCTTCCTCAAACAGCTGCCACCAACTCCAAGTTAGATCTGCCGCGTGCTGGTGCAAAATAGCAAAACAACCTTTTTTTGCAAAAAACCTAATTGTAGAGCAGCGACCGACATGCTGGTTTAGCGACCAAAAACAAAAAATAGAAAGAGAAGAAGAAAGAGAAAGCCACTGCGTCGATGTGTCAACTCCATCGTCTTCGTCACGATCATCAGGGATTGCACCATTAGTGATGACGGTCTTTAATGTAACCTCCACCTCTTCATTTGCCAATGATTTGGGTTGCGAATTAGCGATTTGGGTATTGAATTGGAATTTCATCATTAATTTATTTGTTTGGATCTTTGACGAAGGTAAGGCTTGACATAATGAAGAAGAAGAAGGATTTTTTTAGATCAAAGGAGGAGCGCTTTTTAGGAAGAAGGAAAAAAAATTCATAACAAAGAAGAAAACTTTTTTCTGGAACAATGCAACTTCATTGTTGATCAAATACCTTTTTCTTGGTAAAATACGGTCAAAGTTGGTCAATGTATGACTTAGAGTAGTGAAAGCATATCTCTGTCAATAAATTGGCCAGAACAGCAGAAAAGGAACAACATTGTTTTTTTAAGATACTTCGAGGTAATAATTGACGATAACCATATTTAATGGTGCAAAATGATATCGGATCATACTTGGAGGAATAATTTTGTCCTCTGCCCTAAAAATATGTAGCCATTTTACTTGGAAATAAAAAAAATGTATTTTATACATATTAAATAAAAAACTGTACCTATATCTGGTCAATTTTCTTGCAATGTAGCATTAGACATATCTGTTTTTATCATTAGACAATGTTATGTGTACTGGATATTGTTTTTTGTGAATTTAATATATTTATCTTGTCATTATTATTATTTAGATTTTTTAATTAAATTTTCTGAAGCTCCTAACTAGTGTAACGATGCATATCGCCCGAAACCAATTCCAAGACCGATACTGAGTAAAAAAAAATGACATTCCGAAACATAGGTTGCTACTGTGACTTTGAACCATGTAACTCTCCCTTATTGTCATGCTGAAGAAAATCTCATCACCTCAAAGTTATAAGATTTCTTTTTGAGTAAAATTGAGATAACCACCTGTTCAAAAAGCTCTCATAAAGGCCTGTTTTAAAACTGTTAGTTTCTCCATCCAAAGTAACCATGCTTCGTTCTCCCTCTGGTGGAAGAATCCTCACTTGGTTGTCTGAAATATTAATATGCGTTTCGACCCTCCTTCAAACCTTGACATTTATCCATCGGTCCAATCCTCCCAGTCTCTCTCAGTCATTTGGGTCTTCCAAATACGAAGGCATACTAGCAGAGGGTTGGGGGTAATAACAGCGAGCAGGCATATCTGATTGTATCTCTCAAAATATACAATACACAACTCAACAACAATTGTTCACCATCAGCCTTATCAAGAAATCCACAATACATCAGATAAAGAAGAACCTGTAGCAGCAAAGAAGCAAGTGAGAAATTTCCAAAGAAATGCACTAACCAGTAACCATAGCATACCTAATTACCTATAAAGATTCTGATCAACAAAATCCTGTCCACAACACCAAACTCCTCAAATGCTTATCCACCAAACATTGACTAAAATACAGTTTGCACCCCTAAGTTTGTAGAATTTTGAGGTTTGTATCCCAATGTTTAAAGCTTATCCAAGTGCACCCCAAGGTTCTTTTTGAGGCTTTAACGATTGAAATACATATTGCACCCCAAACTTTACACGCTCCGTGAGGTTCTATATTTAAAAAGGTGTTTACTTGCACTACTGTCTATTTTCTATAACACGCTCCGTGAGGTTCTATATTTAAAAAGGTGTTTACTTGCACTACTGTCTATTTTCTATAACAACGTGCGCCCTCCGAACTCTTTACCAGTCACTTTTGGCTGGGAGTTTCTTTATTCTTATTTTTAAAGGATAAAATTGAAAAAACAAGTTAAAATAACTACAAAATTAATAAAAAAAATTATGATAAGCATTTAGGCAAAAATCAAAATCCATAAACCCTAATCTTAACCCAAATCCTAAATAATAAATTTAAGATTACAATTTAAAATTGTAATTAAAATACAAATAAATAGAGAAATATATGGAAAATTAATTAAGTAAACAAAATCAATAAAATTAAACATAAATGAAATCGTTTATATTCTCGCTGCCTTATTTCACTCACGAACACGAAGATGGTTAGAGATGAGGACGACGGAGGTATCTAGCATCAATGAGGAGGTCGGCCGTGTTGATGACGGTGGTAGAGTGAGGCATGCTGAGGATGGAGGTGGGGTTTTTCAGAGGTCGGTGAAGTGATTTGAAGAGATCGTCAATGTGCTTTTGGGATTGGTTTGTTGAGCGATGACGATGTCGAAGCTTCCACACATAATCTGTGTTTTGTTTTTGCATATCAAGCTATAATGATGGCCGAACCTCTCTTTGCATCAAAGCAATTTATCTGACATTCATAACAAATTAACAAGTAGCACATCTTTGCACTGCATATCGAACCAGCAAACACAAGTTACACAGCCATTCTAATTAGTACAAAATCAATGTAATCAGACCCAATAAAAGAAAACTCAAATTCAAGAATAATTCACTTTCAAACTTTCAAACAATTACTCATGAAAAATGAATTACTTCCACCCAAAAAATCAAATGTTGCGATCCAATAAGAGTATTTAACTTCATAAAGATCAATTTGTTCCAACACCAATAATATGAGCTTCATTTTGGTTTTCAGTTTTTATCCTATATATGTAGATAGATAAGAAGATGAAAAGGGTACCTTGCCGAAAGTGGCTACGAGGCCGGGCGGTCATGGGAGGCAATACATCAGGTGATTTTGACCGTCTGACCTCGCAATCGTCTTGCTTCTACCATACTTCGTCTCAAGTATATTAGCTTGACTATATATAAAAATAGTCAAGTAAATATAATTATAGACTAAAAATAAAATTTAAAATATAAAACAAATATTTGCTTATAGAAAGTGATACGGAAAAAATAGAGTGATATTTTCAATTAGATATAATACTCTAAAAAGTGATTAAAGGCTCATGAAGCATTATAAAATATGTTTGTATTAGAAAATCTCTTCAATTGAAATGTTAAAATGTTTAAAAGTTTTGTTTTTAGTCTTTTGGATCTACATGATATTTTTTTCAAGTTGGTTGCTTTTAAAAAGTATCGTGCATTGTATCGTATCGTAAAAATAGTAATTGAATCGTAAGATGCGACATCATTTTAGATTAATCCTACGATATGTATCGAATTGTCTCCGTATCGTATCGTATCATAAGATACGTATCGCGTATCGTAAAATTTTGACAACTATGTTCACATGTGAGTTAGAGTTTGATTTGTTAGGATTAGAGTTTGATTTGTTATGTCAGCTAATAGAATTTTAGGAGTTTGGGTTATTATTTATGATTCGAAATCTGCAGATTTGATTCAATTAGATTTATCTGATTTATGTTGGTTACAGATTGAAAATGATGAATGTCACAGGTGATGATGAAAGTGTCCAAGAAAGTGTCATGGTTAGAGAGAGAGAATGATTATTTTTTAAGAAATATTTTTATAATATTAATTAATTATTGTAAATGTATATTAATGTATTATTCCTATTTTATCTTTACAGCAAGTAGTACAACCAGAGTTCTTAGATATTTTTGATAGGCTAGAGTCTGGAGGATGCTATTTGTTTTGATTAGTGAATACTGTGATGCAAGTAGACACCCTTTTAAATATGTGGTGCAAACCTCACGAGGCATGTAAAATTTGGGTGCAATATGTATTTTAGTCGGTATAAACCGGTCAAAAAATGAGGATGTATTTTGCTTAGAGGAAAAGAACCTTGGGGTGAATTTTGATCGGCAAGTCTCGGGAGGTGCATTTTGTTTACCGGAAAAAAATTTGAGGGTGCACTAAGATAAGTTTTACACATAAGGTTGCAAATTTCAACAACCCTACAAACTTTGGGGTGCACACTTTCTACCAGAAACCATGAACAACTTTCTTTTTATTTATATATATGCCCAAATCAAAACAACATAAATTAAGTAATATATCCCCAAAGAACCTCCAATGCTAAAACTTTCTCAACCATCTATAGAAGGAGAAAACAGTAAGAGAAGAGCAGGAGTACAACAGGACAAAAATATATAATTTAAAAAAACTGTTGTCCGATTTTAGATACTGACGATTACGCGCAAGTATATGCGATCAACAAGTAATATAGAGTAAATATAGAATGTCAAACGCACAGAGATCTATGCCTAATAAATTTCAATTACTAATTTTATATCAATTCGATTTTATTTAAACAATCCCAATTCTTAAGTATGCTTAAAATTAAATTAAAACTAACGCTAAAATTTAGCACAAATATTGAATACCAAATATTAAAAGCTTAAGACTACAATATCCCCAATTACATTACATGAATCTATTCTCTATATTACTAACTATTAAATCCAATAAAGTTGTTAACTAGGAATTCATGAATATTTATTAGATCTTTTTCCAATGATCACATAAAAATATTTACTCCAATTAATCTGCAATATTCCTATGCAAAATAAATGAAATAAACTCATTAAGACTTAATTCTCATTCAAGTTACATGTAGCGTATAGATATATTCTTATTCCATACACAACCCTAGTTATTCAATTATACCGAATAACTAAGAATATATGCTATCACATTCATATCTAACCCTAGATTTCATCTTCTGGATTCATCTAGGGTATCTCACTAATTACTGGCCAAACAATCAATCAATATGCATAAAACATGATAGTCAACTCCATATAGATCAATAATCGAAAAATAATAGATATTCAATTCATGATAGTAAAAGGTTCAATTGTAACCTTAATATAGAATTTAGTTCATAATTGAATCAAAAATCAAAACAATCACAATAGTCAACATCATGGAGTACAAAACTGAGAAAAGATAGAGAAAAGAAGAACTCTAATGGGATCTCTTCACTCTCCAATTCTTCGTCTTGATCTCCTTGTGTGGCTACTTGATTCTCCAAGTCTTTAATTGTGATTTTCAATTCTCGTGAAAAAGTCTTCTTTCTGAAAGCCCCAAGTCTTCGATATATATCCCTTTTGGAGAATTAGAGTTAGCTAAGTCATGGACCAATTTGGCTCAAAATTCCTGCTCCCAATTAGCAAATCCCAAGTACTTCAACAACTAAAAATCGCCTAGGGCGTTGCAGCGTTCAACTCAGTGTAAACTCTAGGCGTTGCGGCTCCAATGGCTGGCACAGTATTTACAAAAAAGCTATTTTCCTATTTTTAAATTCTTTTTAATTCTTTTCTTCCCCAAAATGACATATACGTCCCTCCTGCTCCGTCCTGCAATAAATAAACAATAAAACAAATAAAATGAACCCCAAAACACTTACAGATAGAAATTATTAAGTCTAAAAATACCCGATTCGTACGTATAAAACTCACTTATCAAATACTCCCGAACTTAAACAATTATTTGTCCTCAAGCAAACAAAACAGAAACATAATAATAAAATAACTTTACTAACATGAAAACCTAAATTAATAAACAACTTGAGCATTCAATTAATATAAACATCAAACAGGTCAGCCTCAGAAATTCGCAAATTATAACTCCAACAAAATTTCAAAATCATACATCATTTATATCCCAACCTTTCACTAATCTCACCACTCTCAACCCTATATGTGTGTGAATATTCAAATGTATTAAACCAATTAAACTCAAACAAACTTATAAATTAAAATACTCATAAAAGATAATTAGCCAATTTAGAATTCCAAAACAATCCTTTATACACTTACTCTTCTCGCCTTATTTTTTTTTTCTTTCATATATATATATATATATATATATATATATATATATATTTTCCTTTTTTTTTCAAATTCTACAACGAGTGCGTTTTACGTTCATCTCGCTTTATTATTATTATTTTTTTTCATTTTTTTCCTCTTGACTTGTGCAATATCTATTTTTATTAAGCTTTTCAGAGTTATTCATGTAGCGAACTTTCGATCAATGACTCTCAAACTAGTTGGCTTTAGGCCACTAGATGTAGAGACATCCTTAAGGGCTTACTTGTTCGAATAACTAAGGCCACAAAAATAGACTAGTCAAGCTACTTTTAACCATCATAACTTAAGATATAATTTTTATCGATGGCCATTGAAGCAGTTTTTATTCTTCTTTTTATTTAAAACATGATCTAATAAGATATGGAGGTTAATTTTTTTAATCTTTTTAAAGCATTTAAATCTGCAGCTTATCCTAGTTTTAACTAGTCTAATATACTGAATAGGCGCTTTAACGAACTAAGGGTCTCAAGCAAAGCCTAACTAAGCAATCAATTAAGATATAAACTAGCAATTTCCATCCATCTCATCAGAGTTATTAACTATCGAATCAAAGTTTCATCATAGGTTAACACTCCTTTTAATATCAAAACCCTGCTTAAGTTGTTCTATGTAGAATTACTAAATATGCAATAAACATGAACTAAAAACTAAATGCAATTTTTTGTCTTTTTTTTTTTTTGTTGTTGTGATTTTAAATTTTTTTTAAACAATTTAAGAAAATAATATGCTAAAGTAATTACATACATGCAACCTAAGACTATAATGCAAGACATGCACCTAAACTTAAATGATTCAATGTCGTCATTGTGCAAAAAATAAATAAATTGAGAACTGAGGACTTCCCTGATGCACGACTTAGTTGTCGTTATCGTCCATCTCATCATCCACGTCTGGCGGTGGTGGTGGGCAAGCAGGAAGAATTGGTGGATCCGGTAGGCTCACCGGTAAGTTGGCCATCATCTGGCCCAATGACGCAAACGCCTCAGCATGATAGGCTAATATAGACTCCTGACGCTGCACCACGCAATCAATCCTCTACATGGCCTACTCCACTCGACGCACTACTAGATTAATCCTCCTAGTATGATGCCTCGAGTCTCGGCATATCTCCTCAATGATGGCTAGTGGAGGTATGGGAATCTCAGGCTCAGGAGGACCCGCAGCTGCTGGATCAGCTGGTACAATGATGTATCCTAGCCCCCTCGAGTGTGACATACCTTCGTCCCAAACCTTATATCGAAGAATCTTCGCATGGTTGATCACTGCCAATGGGGACTGCACCACTTCATCTCTGCCCCATTGTACCCCAGCTTGTCTGCGTAGTCCACATATCAAAGAAGGGCGTGTTAACCCGCCTGATGTGCTCCCCTCTAATGCCTTTACTATCGAAGCATGTATGACATTGCCCACATCAATCGTCTTCGCCTGAGCTATACAATACAACAACGTCGCCCGCTCCTTTGTTACGTTACTTATATGCCTAGACGGCATCAACTTGGCACATAGGAAGCTGTATCACGCCTTCCCATATCTGCTCAACTTTGTGTGGGAAAAGCTAGTTGCTTCGTGCGTTACGGTGGTCTTCTAAGTTGTTCCTGGCTCACACAAGGCTGTTAACACTTCATTATAGTCCAATTCTTCGTTCAAATACACCTCGTATTCACAGTTATTGATTTTCTGTAATCCATAATAGGCATTGATTGCCTTTCTTCCTACATTCACTCATTTACCCCGAACCATGACTGAGTTGCTTTGAGCGTTCTTTGCATTAGCGTAGAATTCCTTTACAATGTTGACTGCGGCTGGCTCGGGTTGACTAGTGAAGTTTAGCCAATTCTTGTTCCTTATCATGATCGGTATGTCCCCATCCTGTGTTTCATGTGGTCCCGAGTCTCGCTCCGGAATCAAATTCTTACTCAATAATAGCTTGTGATATTTGTCGGAAGCTTCGAAACTTACGAACCTTTTCTTGTCAAATTTCGATGAAGACTTTGAACTTTCACCCTTGTGTCTCTTAGAAGCCATCACTAATCAATCCCAGTTGCAAACTTTGCCTCAAACCCAAGAAACAACCACCAATTAAGCCCAACATTTCTTTGAGGCAATTTGTCTAACACCTAGTATGCGCAGTCTAAAACCCTACTAAAACCCTTCTACATCAAGCCTCCCCCCAAACTTGATGTAAGCCACCCAATCTCAGGTTTTTCAATGCTTCAAACAATCCAATCTAACACAATGCAATCCCAAACGCCCAATTGATCCAACACTAAATCAATTGGGTACCCAATAATGATTAATACCCAAACTCCAGAAGTTAGTCTTCAATGAACCATACAATGTAAGTTATTTCCAATCCCTTCCTCTATTTTAATCCTCTATAAACCACAAGTAATCAATAGTGTTTGGAGTTGACAATAATATTAACTTACTTGCCCTTTGATGTTTAAAACCTTGTAGAAGATGAAGATGAAGAATTGAGTCTTGGATGTCCTTTGATTCCAGATGGAAGCTTGAAATCCCAATATTGAATCCAATTTGAAGCTTGAGTTGGACGGATTCGACTGCGGTTAGAGTTCTTGTATGAGAGGGAATGATGCTTTCGAATTGGAGTTGGAGTAGAGATGTTATGTTGCAACATAACCCCGATTGTTTTTTTTCTTCTTTTTTTTCCAGATTTGTGATGGGCGCTGCAGTGCTGTGAGTTGAACTGGCTTGGGCGTTGCGACACTCGAAGAAGTAACTGACTTGGTACACAGACGTTGTGGCGCTGTCCTTCCTTTGTTCTTGGGCACTACGGCGCTGTGACAATCCTGACGATTCAGCTAATGGCGATGCAGCGCTATGTTGCTTTATAAAATGGGCGCTGCGGCGCCCTTAGTTCAAACTGCCAAATTGAATTTTGTACTTGGAATTTTTTTTTCTGACTCTTGGCTGCTCATATCCCTGAAACCAATTGACAGCAGTGTTTAGATTCTAAGAATTCAAGGAATTAAGACTGAAACATAAAATTCTAAGCTATTAAACTAAAAATTTAAAAATAAAGTCTGGGTTACCTCTTAGTTAGCACTTGGTTTATATTCGTCAGCCCGACTACCTCTTGTAGAATTATGGATCTGCCAGGTTGTTCGAGGTATGATGACGATCGACATTACCACCCCAATAATGCTTCAATCGTTGGCTGTTGACCTTGAACATACGCTTTGAATTAGGTTTCTTGTCCTCGATTGCTCCATGTGGAAATACCGCGGTAACCACAAATGGTCCCAACCACCTTGACTTTAGCTTTCCCGTGAAGAATTTCTGTCTGGAATTAAATAACAAAATTGCCCAACCTGGTTCGAAATTCCGTTAAAGAATCCGTTTATCATGCCACCTTTTGACCTTTTCCTTATAGAGCTTAGCATTCTCGTACGCTTGATGACGGAATTCGTCCATCTCGTTCAATTGCAACAATCTCTTTTCCCCCGATGCTTGCATATCAAAATTCAACTTGTAAACAGCCCAATAAGCACTATGTTCTAACTCCACCGGTAGATGACATGCTTTGCCATTGACAATTCTATACGGTGACATCCCGATTGGAGTTTAATATGCAGTCCGATATGCCCATAGTGCATCATCTAACTTTCTTGTCCAATCTTTACGGGACGGATTAACCACTTTCTCTAATATCCGCTTCACTTCTCGATTTGACACCTCGGCTTGGCCACTTGTTTGGGGATGATAAACTGTGGCAAGTTTGTCTGTGACCCAATACTTAGTGAGAAGGGCTATAAAGTGGTTATTACAAAAATGTGTTCTTTCATCGCTAATTATTGCTCTCGGGATACCAAACTGGGTGAATTTGTTTCTCCGAAGAAAGTACAGAACTACCTTGGCATTGTTTGTTGGCAATGTAGTTGCTTCAACCCACTTCGACACATAATCCATCGCCACCAATATGTATTGACTGTTAAAAGATGAGAGGAATGGGCTCATGAAATCAATTCATCATATGTCAAAAATTTCCATTTCTAAAATACTGTTGAGGCATCTCATGTCATTTTAAGATGTTACCAATCTTTTGACATTGATCACACCTCGACGCAAAAAGATGGGCGTTCTTGAATAATGTCGACCAATAGAATCCTGCTTGCAGCACTTTCGCCGCCGTTCTTACCATAATGTCCCCCACCATAGTCCGATGAATGGCAGAGCTGCAGTATGCTTTCTACCTCTTCTCTTGGAACACACTGTCTTAACATCTGATCTGCATAGTTCTTAAACAGAAGTGGTTCATCCCATAGATACTACTTTACATCATGAATGAACTTTTTTCGTTGTTGGGAGCTCAAGTCTAGAGGAAATACATGGCTTACAATATAGTTGACGTAGTTTGCGTACCATGGCATTTCCTTGGTGATTAGGAACAGTTGCTCATCCGGAAACGACTCATTAATCACTAACTTATCTCCTTTTTGATTGACTGCATTTTCAACTCGCGAGAGATGGTCAACTACCTGATTTTTGGTACCCTTTCTGTCTCGAATTTCAAGATCAAATTCTTGCAAAAGAAGGACCCATCGGATCAAGCGTGGCTTCGCATCCTTCTTCGAAATTAGGTACTTGATCAACAGTCTTTTTAATATTGTAACTAATGAAGTAATGGACACATTTAAGTAATGTGTTAGCTAGCTATTTAATTATACTAGAAGTTTTATTTAGGACTTCTGTCATATGGTTTCTAATGTTTCCATTCATTTATACTATATGTCTAGTTGTCCACATACAAATTGACAGAGATTATTCATTAAGTTCTAACACAACTAGTATTAAAATAAATCGAAAAAATAAATAAAGATACACACAACAACTCTCTCCCCCTTCAAAAGTGCTGTAGACAAGGTTCTAAAAGGCGCTAGGCGGGAGGCGGGCGGCCGGGGGGGCCTAGCGCCTAGGGGGCCTAGGCGGGATTTTTTATTTTATGCCAATTTTAATATTTTATCTTACATTTTTCCTAACAAAATAATAATATAAAGGAAAACAATCTATAATAAAAATAATAAAGGCATTTGCTTAAAGTTCAAACACATATCCATGGTGCTAATGTCAAAGTTCAAACAAAAACACGCAATTGTTTAAAGTTCAAACACAAGCAAATAATAAAAAATACAAACTAATAGTCCTCATCTCCATATACCTCTATATCTCTCTATAACTCTTTTTTTTCTATATTCTTCTAAGATAATGTCCCCATCGGGCTCACACTCGTACTTCTCATTTCCCTCTTCCGTATCATTTTCAGACAAAAAAAAAAAAATCATGGAGTTTTTTTACTCTAACATTTCTATTATTTCTCTTAGGCTCTAGCACGCTATCCGCTTCGGATGCTTCACTAATCGCTTCCCAAGTAAGGTCCGAACAACCTTCAACTTCTTCATCTATTCTTATGACGTCGTTTTGTAGCTTAGTTATTAAAATTAAAAAAAAATAATTGCAACCCTAAATTTTTCGCTTATACCTCGCCTAATTTCTCTGTCTTACCTGTTAAATAATTATTAACGGATCGTGCTATTTCATAGAATAAACATTAAATTAATAAATCATAATAATAAGTACTTACATGAATTTAGAGAAGACATCTCGTACGTATCACGTATTCGCTGCGCTTAAGGGTGAAGGTCTTCAATTGTCTCTCTCAATCTTAGGATGGATATATGGGTGTGTATAAAAATTCTTGAGACGACAATTGGGACCAAACCCTAACTGTTTTATTTATAGAATAGCTAAGGGTCAAAATCGTCCATCAAGATTATGAAACCCTAGGGCCCATTATGCCAAATACTATTAGTAATATTACTTATGGGTCACATAATTACCAAACCCATAAATAAAGTAATTAAATTAATACAATATGTAAGCCCAATAAATACATAAATAGTAGAGGCCACATTAGGAAATAAAATCTTCTAACATTCTCCCACTTGGCCGAAATACTCTTTATATACAAAACATAATGCTCACAATCATTAATTTGGCCAAGCATTAATTTAATATCTACATCATGTTCAAACAAAAGCACCAATACGAATTAATACAATCTTTGTGTCACAATTAACACAAGATCCCCATTAGTTACATAACTAGTACTTTAATTAAAACAAGGATTATCATTAAGCATAACAGGTATGAATAGAGTTTACATAAGTGGTAATAATTTAAACTCATTCATATGGTCCAAACATAACTGTTTGCTCATAAGTTCTCAAGTGTGCACAATAAAGAGAATAGCAAACCATAAACGTAATGTGAAGTCAAAACAATGAGCTCAAAATTAAGTTGTCTTACATCAAAGTAACTTACTAATTAAGACTACCAGTTAAACCCATGCCGGCAACATGTTCTAAAAAGAGTTTGGGTGGTAAGCCTTTCGTAAGTGGATCCGCTAACATTTCATGCGTACTAATATACTTAATGACAACATTTTGATCTTCAACTCTTTCCCTGACGAATAAGTACTTAGTGTCAAGGTACAGTCCAGCACCACTCGAACTTGTGCTGTTGGAAAAACTAACAGCAGAATTATTATCGCAAAATATTTTCAATGGCCTTGAAATGGAATCTACAATCTTAAGTCCTGAAATAAGATTCCTCAACAATATGGCGTGACAAGTAGCATGATAACAAGCCACATATTCTGCCATCATCGTGGAAGTGGTAGTTAACTCTTGCTTATGACTTCTCCACGAAATAGGGCCTCCTGAAAACATAAAAATGTACCCTGATGTAGATTTCTTTTCGTCTTTACACTTAGCAAAATCAGAATCAGAATAACCAACAACTTCAAGGTTATCTGTTTTTCTGAATGTAAGCATAAAATCCTTAGTACCCTGTAAGTAGCGTAACACCTTTTTAGCTGCTTTCCAGTGATCTAAACCTGGATTTGATTGGTAACGTCCAAGCATACCAGTTATATACGATATATCAGGACGAGTACAAACTTGAGCATACATAAGACTCCCAACCACAGAAGCATAAGGAATAAGATTCATTTGATCACGTTCCAACTGATTCTTAGGACATTGATATGAGCCAAATTTGTCACCCTTAACAACAGGGGCAACAGTAGGGGAGCAATTTTGCATGTTGTATTTGTTAAGAACTTTGCCAATATAAGCTCTTTGGGATAATCCTAATATCCCGCGAGACCTATCTCGATGAATTTCAATACCTATGACATAAGAGGCTTCACCGAGATCCTTCATATCAAAATTTTCAGAAAGAAAACGTTTTGTCTCATACAACATGTCTGAGTTATTACTTGCAAGTAGTATATCATCAACATACAAAACAAGAATAACAAATTTACTCCCACTGACCTTCAAGTATATGCATTGATCTACTATATTTTTCTTAAAATCAAAATTACTCATCACCTCATGAAACTTAAGATACCATTGTCGAGAGGCCTGTTTTAACCCATAGATGAATTTCTTTAGTCTACATACCATATGTTCCTTGCCTTTAACCAGAAAACCTTCTGGTTGTGTCATATAGACATTCTCATGCAAGTCACCATTAAGGAATGCAGTTTTAACATCCATTTGATGTAACTCCAAATCATAATGAGCTACTAGAGCCATGACTATTCTAAATGAATCTTTCCTTGATACTGGAGAGAAAGTTTCATTAGAATCCACACCTTCCTTTTGAGTGAAACCCTTGGCAACCAATCGAGCTTTATATCTTTCAACGTTCCCTTTAGGATCTAATTTGGTCTTATAAACCCACTTACAACCAACAGGTTTAACACCTCTCGGTAATTCTTCAAGATCCCAAACGTTATTAAGCTCCATTGATTTCAACTCATCATTCATGGCATCAAGCCATTGAGTTGATTGAACAGTTGTAATAGCCTCTTTATAGGAAATAGGATCATTAATCTTACTTGAATCATAGTCAATCTCATTAAGATATGTTATAAAATCATCAAAATTAACAGGTTTTCTGGGTCTTTCGGACCTACGTAAAGGCTGCACAATTTCAGGAATATGATTTTCAATAATGTGGGGTTCAACATTAGGTGGTGGCTCAGCTATCTCAGGAGCATCATTCGCCTCATCCTCTTGAATTACAGGATAAGGAACATAAATCCCATTTTCTTCAAGATCAATTTTTCTAGGCTCACAACTCCCACTTAAATCGCCATTCTCTAAAAACTCTGCATGCCTAGTCTCAACAATTCTAGTAGTATGTGAGGGACAATAAAAACGAAAACCCTTAGATCTCTCAGGATATCCAATAAAATGACAACTAATGGTTTTAGAGTCAAGTTTCTTTATCTGTGGATTAAAAATTTTAGCCTCGGCCGGACAACCCCATACCCGTAAGTATTTTAAACTAGGTTTCCTACCTGCCCAAATTTCATAAGGAGTCTTAGGGACAGATTTGCTAGGAACCCGGTTTAAAATATGAACAGCTGTCTTTAATGCCTCAGTCCACAAAAATATAGGTAAGCTGAAATTGCATAACATACTACGTACCATATCCATAAGGGTACGATTTCGCCTCTCAGCTACACCATTTTGCTGCGGTGTACCAGGCATTGTATATTGAGTAACGATTCCATTTTCTTGACAAAATAAGGCAAATGGACCAGGACTATGACCTGTGTCGGAGTGTTTACCATAATACTCTCCGCCTCTATCTGATCTCACTACTTTAATTTTTCGGTCAAGTTGATTTTCAACTTCAGCCTTAAAATTTTTAAACATATTTAGTGACTCAGATTTTTCATTAATCAGGTAAACATAAGTATAGCGAGAATAGTCATCAATAAACGTAATGAAAGATTTGTGTCCACCAATTCCAGGAGAAAATGGTCCACATATATCAGTGTGAATCACCTCAAGGAGTGCACCACTTCTAGTGGCTCATTTCTTACTACCTTTCACAAATTTTCCTTTTATACATTCAATACAATGGTCAAAGTTAGAGAAATCTAGTGAATGAAGAATTTCATCTTTTATAAGACGTTGCATTCTGTCTTTTGAGATATGGCCTAAACGTTGATGTCACAATTTTGAAGAATTCTCATTATTTAGTTTTCTCTTATTTCCGCTTTTAAAGGTATTTTCTGTCACATTCATTGTTAACAAGGATTCAGCAAAGACATTATCCAAATTTAACTTATAGAGGTTTCCCTCTAAAGTGCCAGAAATACATTAGAGTAATGATAAATAATTATTTTATTATTCCCAAACTTAAACGAAAAACCATTAACGTCAAGTTTAGATACAGAAATTAAATTCCGTGTCATACTGGGAACATAAAGAGTATCATATAAATACAAGATGAAACCACTCTCCAAAACTAAAGGAAGAGTTCCTACAGCTTCAACTTGTATAGACTCTCCATTGCCAACTTTAATGGTTCTTTCCTCCTTTTGGAGTGTCTTCTTTGAAAGGAATCCCTGCAATGAATTAGTAATGTGAACCATAGAACCAGTGTCAAGCCACCATGTATTAGAAGGAACGTCAATTAGAAAGGATTCATAAGTCACATAATTAAAGGACATACCTTTCTTTTCAAGCCATTCTCTAAACTTAGGGCAGTCTTTCTGAATATGTCCTTGCTTCTTATAGAAGTGACATTTAGGACCAGCCTCAGATTTGTTACCTGAATAATTTGCCTTATTTGTTTTGGTAGAAATTGGCTTATCCTTATTTTTAAAACCTTTGCCATTTTTATGGGCCTTCTTCTTATGGAATCTAGTGGTAGTCAGATGAGCAACATTAGGTTTTTCAATCTTAAGCCTTTCTTCCTCTTGTACGCACATGGCGATCAACTCGCTCATCTTCCACTTTTCTTTCTGCGTGTTATAATTGATCTTAAATGGATCAAACTGTGCAGGAAGAGAAGTCATAATGAAGTGAACGAGAAAACCCTCAGAAATCTCCATGTCCATACCCTTTAATTTAAAGGCAGTATCATTCATCATCATAATGTGCTCGCGCACTCCACTAACCCCATCATACCTGCTGGTGAGCATTTTCAAAATAAGGGTACTTGCATGAGTTTTAGAAGATCCCTTAAATTGTTCCTCGACTGATGCTAAATACTCTTTGGCATTGTCAGAGTCAGGAATGGCTCCTCGAATGGCTGTCGTGATAGAGTTTTTCATAATCATAAGGGACATGCGGTTGGATCGCTCCCACTTTTCATAAATAGCTTTTTGCTCATTTGAGCTTGTAGCTGTAAGTGGAGCAGGAGGATCCACTCGTAATGCATAGTCCAAATCCATAACGCCGAGAACAATTTTCACTTGCTCTTTCCAAACAGTAAAATTAGTCCCATTCAATGCTTCAATTCCAGAGAGATATCCAGAAATAGTAGTAGGAGTCAATGCTGAAACATGATCAAGCTCATAAGTATGCTTACAAAAAACTAAAAGAAATCCACAATGTACAACGATAATTAATAATTAATCATAATAAAAAACCAACTGTAGGGCAAGCAGTTAGTTATATAAAATCTATTTACGACACCCAAAATAGATTTTAATGAGAAGTTGATGCATAATTATCAATCTTTCGTTGGTCCAATTAATAATATGCTAATAACATCCCCATAAAATAATGCACAACACATTTATTCACGCATCACCGTTGGGCAGAAACGAAATAAACATATTACTTATGCAATAAAATTCCAATTAATAAATTCTAATTCTAATTTTCCGTTGAGTAAAATTAAAATCTTCATCTATTAAATGTAACATTATGTGACTTTTCTTAATCTTTAATTGTTTTAATTAATAACCCTCCGTTGGGCTGATTATTAATTGTCACAATAAAAGAGTCACGCATACATGTAAATTATTATGATCAAACTCAAATTTCTTTAAACATCATATTAATCAAGTTTGAAAATTAACATTATTTATAATTTACATGTAACAACTTAAAAGCCCTAATAATATATCATGTTCTAAAATCTAAATTAAGATATACAATTATGAACATGAATTAATTACAAAAATATTCACACAAAATTTAACTTAAAACATAATGACATAATATAAAATTAATATTATATCAACATAAATAAACATATTACCAAGTGATAGTTTTCATGCAAAAGGTGATATAATATACAGTGGATGCATAAAAGAAGTCATGTGCACGTTTAGCGTGTCATCGTGAATTAAAAAATAAAGGCAGTGAGCATGCTTAGCTTTTAGTCATGAATTGATGAAGCAATTAAATCTATTATTAAATTCATGAGTTTATAGTAATATTATCTGATCAAAATATTTTATGATCATAACACAGGAAGCAGTTAAACTTAATACATTATGTTGACTTCCTGAAATTAGGCAGAGTACTTGAAACCTTTTACGTTATTAACATACTGAATAATCGAAATATACTGATTATACATTAATTGGTACTTCGATGCCTTTTACGTTACTAACATAATAACGTAATTAATTTATCCTATTTAATAGCATAGCCATGGCTCTTGATACCAGATGTTAAATAATTATTAACGGATCGTGCTATTTCATAGAATAAATATAAATTAAATAAATCATAATAATAAGTACTTACATGAATTGAGAGAAGACATCTCGTACGTATCACGTATTCGCTGCGCTTAAGGGTGAAGGTCTTCAATTGTCTCTCTCAATCTTAGGATGGATATATGGGTGTGTATAAAAATTCTTGAGACGACAATTGGGACCAAACCCTAACTGTTTTATTTATAGAATAGCTAAGGGTCAAAATCGTCCATCAAGATTATGAAACCCTAGGGCCCATTATGCCAAATACTATTAGTAATATTACTTATGGGTCACATAATTACCAAACCCATAAATAAAGTAATTAAATTAATACAATATGTAAGCCCAATAAATACATAAATAGTAGAGGCCACATTAGGAAATAAAATCTTCTAACATTACCCGCCCAGTCCCGTATAATTCTCTGGAGGGATTTTTTTTTCTCCTTGGACATAGGCTAGGCGCTAGGCGGCCTAGGCGTGGCGGCAGGGGAGGGCCTAGCGCCTAGGCGGGGATTAATCGGACCTAGGCGGGGATTTTTAGAACAGTGGCTGTAGATCAAATCAGTTGTTTTTTCGGTGTCTATTTTACTTGCTTAACTTGGTAAAAGGTAAGAACATAAATTTAAGCACAGAACTCACCGTAGTTGCCAGACGAACATAGAGTAAAACTATCCTAATTTTGTTTCCTGCAACCTGAATTAGCTGCCCCCAGCTGTAAGCTTTTATGTTCAAAATTTAATGTGCATCATTTGTCTTCTATTAATATTGAGCGTGTTTTGAGTTGTCAGAGACTCTAGGTGATATGATCGTAATTAAGTGAGGATACGGCTGATCTTATCCAGGTTATTGAGGCTTCTACACAAGCTAACAACGCTGATCATCAAGCTAATAAGGCAACTAATGAGGACTTGGGCAAGGTTATGGCTTTTGAGGATCAGATTATTAACAAGATTGATCCTATTCTATTTAATGATCCAATCCAAGTTTCTAACAAGGCTACAACCGATCAAAACAAGGATTGGGCTCAAACTTTGGATGATCCAAAGGAGGACAATGTCATTCAAGTTTGGGTTGATCCAATTCACATGGCTAGAGCTTGGGCTAAGGAAAACAAGGGAAGTAATAAGTCAATTTAGCAGCCCAATACTAGCTCCAATTTAGCAGCCCATAAACACTTCAAATCAGCAAGGAAAAGGTCTAAAAAGGGTAGCCCAGTTGAGCTAGAATCAAGTTACGATCAGGATATTGAATGATTGCTTGGAGGATTTATTTCCTTATTTCAAGCCCAAGAGAACAGCTAATATCAGGCCCAATGCTGATGGGATTTCTATAAGCTGAAATTTGCGCAAAAAGAAAAGGCAGCAGTTCCTCAGCAATTAGGAGTTTATTATGTGTAGTTTTTATTTCCCAAGTTTAATCTAATTGTAATACAATTAGTTTCCTTTTGTTTTTAGGAGTTTTGATTTGTTTTTTATTTGATTCTAGTGAATTCTATTAGGATTTTATTTTGGCAGCATTATTAGAGTATAATTAGGATTCTAGAGGATCCGATACAAGGCAGGATTGTGAGGAATTAAAGGTCCAAAACAAAGAAGGATTTCTAGCATTCTAGAAGCAAGATTACAACAAGGAAAAGGAGAGCAATTAGGCTTCTAGATGGTCAAACTGTGGTCAAACCCGCAGTATTCTAGAGACTTGGCAAAAGAACTTGTATTACTTAGTCAATTAGGATTTATTTTGTTATATTTTGATTCATAATTTAAATAATTGTAATGTAGTTAGTTTTCCTTTTATTTTTAGAATTATGATTACTTTTGAGGTGTATAATAAATAAATAGGGGACAAAGCTGATGGTTTTAATCAATTCATTCAATAATAAAATTACTTGCTTCTTGTGAGATTGTCTCTCTCTCTTTTGGTTCTTTAAGAACTTTTGAACTTCTCAGAGTGTACTGAGAGGTTCAACTTGACTTATCAAACATCAATTTATAAGTGTTTGTGGCGTCTTTTACCTATGCTGAGGTTCTTACTTCAATATAAATATAAGTAATGAATCGAGGTTCCATTCAATGCTAATCTTCCTACACTAAGATTGTACTAAGGTCCTCGCTTCAATATAAGCAAAGGGTTGTAGTGTCGTTGGTGTTCCACCAATTCAACTTTGCTAGAAACGATCCGGACAACGTTTACCTTACGCATCTATCACTAGGTTAGCTCAAATTCCATTTGTCTTTTCTTAGACTACTGATTCAGGATACCAGTTAGCATCTGTTGAATTCAGTGAGGAATTAGGTTGGATAGGCTGGCTCATTTGTATTCTTATTTTTGCTTGTTTTCTTTCTACTTATGCTTCCAAACCTGTTGATATAACTTTCAATAAATCAACAAACATTTCTTTTCTTTGTCTACCTTTGTTTATTGTAAGTATCAGCAGTCAGTAACTATCGGGGATTGCACCGAGTGTAGGTGTTCTCAGAAAAGAAACAAACTCAATCTAGAATGTAAATGGAGGATAGAGATGATATAGCATTGATTGACAGTCAGAATAAGCATCTAGAGATTTAGATAATGTATAATGCTTGCTTTTGATGTGTGTAAATAAATGTCAATTGTGTTTCCTAGTATTATAATTTGAACTTTACTGAAATATTATTAACAGTACTAGGCACACCACTTCATTTTGTTTGCAGGATAAGAATGCAATGAGCAAGTTCCAGAAAGTTTGAATCGGAGTAGATTGTCCATAAACCGATTTTGCTTGGCGTCCATTCCCCACATTTTATTTGGAGAATTATTTCCTTTCCTTGCATGATTTTGCTGGGTTGTTTTGGTAGAGTGAGCATTTGCACCGTTGCCCCTTTCTTTCAAGGATAGAGACGTGAGCTTTTAAACTTGGAATGGTTGTGATGATGTCAATCATTTCATTTTACCTTTGTAAAATGGCTCGGTTTGTTTGGATTTATGCCCCTGGGACACCGGCTGCACGCAGTCTGGTGCCAATAAGTTGCATTGAGAATGTGCAAGAGTGCAGGCTCATTTTTCAGCGGCAGAGCACACACTGATCTGCTCCTCAGAATGTTGGAACCCAACCACAGATACATGCAACGGTTTGATGGAAATGCATGAAACTGGAGAACATACCCACGTCTCATACGGAAAGCATAAACTTGTCTAGCTATTTGTGAAATACCAACCCAGGAGCAGGAAATTAGTCGCCTGCTGTAGCCCAAGTTAGAAGCTCACCATTCATTAATATGAAATTGAGTATGAAATTGAATCCCACTCTAGGAGGGAATAATTTGTTAATTAAACAGTTGCTTGGATCAAAGGCCTTATTTGAAATTGCGAGTTCATAACTTTGGACCAAGGAATATTAATGGGTAAAAGGTTTCTAAGATTGACCAACGATAATTTACCTAAAGTCACCTCAAGGAGTATATTTGATCTTCAGGTCAACAATTCAAAAGGATGGAATGCTAAAATATGAAAACATGTGTATTTTTATAGTAGGAGGATCTGTTTGGGAAGTAACAAGTTCTTTTGACATCTCTTCATCTGCTGTTCTTAGTGATTGAAGGGTCGAACCAATAAAAATTGTGATGTGAATCAAGGACTTTAGAAAAATAAAAAGTAGTCAAATTTGAGTTATAAAAAGTATATTTGTTTTATACCATTAAAGTAATGGTGCTCCACAACTTCAAATCAAATGCTTACTCAAGTCATATAAATTACAAATATTCTTGATTTTGATTACTCTTTTCATTTGTACTGTTGGTTTGTTAAGGGAATATCAAAACTAATTTGTATGTGAACTTATATATATATATATAATATTGGTAAAAAGGTCCTAAGGAATACTGTAAATAATTTATCTAAAATATTTCTTGATAACTAGATAAAAATTGTATAATTTTCAAAGACAAAATATAAACGAATTGTACAAAATTAAACTCAATCCCATACGTTTTAAAGGGATTAAGACTGGGGCTGTCCAAAAAGTTCCCGCAGTCCGGATTAAGCAATTTTAATGGGTTAGGACTGGGCCTGGTCAAAAAAGTACCCGCCGTCCGGGTTACCTAGAATTCGGAGAGAGATATCACTTGGACCAATTAATCACGTTGTGCCTTACTGATGAAGAGAAATATTATTATTATTAAATTAATTTTATAACCCACGTCAGTACAGTATCACTTAGGAGGTAAGACGAAAAATGATAATTTAGTGATAAATAATAATCTTTTTATAGTGCAAGGTTATAAAAAAAATTCAGATTAATCAAGAAAGACTTCTATAAAAAATGTAAGTTTTTTTCTAAATTCTCTCCTAACCCCTTCTCTAAGTTCTTCCTCTAGATCCTAATTAAGATGAAAATAAAGTAGGTTTTAAAAAAATTAAAAATAAATAAGGAGACAAGAAAATTAATATAGGTGGAAAATTGGATCTACAGCTTAGTAGTGACCAAGAAATTTCCATTCAATTGCATAAAGTGATGTGACATTTCGTGGAAATATTATTCATTCCGACTATTTTGGAGTAGTAAATGTGAAATAAAATGTTGACATTACACGTTACATTAATTGATTCTTCGGTCCAACTAAATAATAGTCTTTTACACCATCTTTGGGGTTGGTGATCTGATGTCGCAAGTACCCAAAAATAAAATCTTACTTTGGAAAAATAAATATGTAGTAGTGTAAGCAAGAGTCGAACACACAGAGAATGATTATTTAATTTTATGTTTTTGCAAATAAAAACTGGGGGGAGGGGGGTTTGAATCAAAGAAATAGTTTAAATAAAATTAACTAAAATAATTATGCAAGTAATTTAATGAAATAAACGATGAGAAAAAGTCTTGGTTTAAGTTAATATCCACCATCAAGAATTTACAACTGATCACTGATGCAAAAATAAATCAATTAATATTTTAAAGATTCACCGTAGAAAGAACTACTCGCAGGTGGAATAATTTTTCTCCTCTCTCCTTAATTTTAGATAAGTAGAGCCACTTGGTCTAAATATCCTTACTAATAAACAACCTCCGGCACTTGCTAAAGATTTAATTTAATAGCAGCATAAAGAATTAGAGAGATCGTTGAACTAAACAACACAAACCACTTGTTTGCATTTAATTTAGATGAATATTCTTCCTAAGATAAAATAATCTTTTGATCTGCAAAACAATTATTAAACTTAGTTGTTTCAAAAATAGCAGTAGATTAATATGAATAATAAACTAGTAGCGCTCCTAGCAATTAAACAAATCAATCATAAAATTGAGCATAGAAGAATATTCAATAATCAAAATATAAATTGAACAATTAAAATAAATTAGATCTCACAGTGGATAAATCTTGATGGCTTCAATCACTTAAACCAAGAAAAATAATTTAGCTACTCATAATTGTAGAGAACACTAAATAATAGAAGAGAGAATTTTTATTCTAAGAAAAGTTGTGTCTTACAATGTGTCTCAAGCTCTCTATTTATAGGCTCCAAAATCCTCCTAACCCTAGTAGGATTTACAATTAAAAATAAAAGAAAAAGAAAATAATTATTTTTCTAACCCTAATTGGAATTAAAATCCAATTTGGAATAAAAAAGGAGCAAAATTCCCGAAATCTGGTAATAACGCGCAAGCCAAACGCGGCGTTGACTTAGTCAACGCGCGTTTTTATTTTTTTTCTTTTTCTGAACATCCGCGCATTGCGCGAACTATTCACTGCCGCGTCCCTTGAAACGACGCCGTTTCACGCCTGTTTCATCCATTACCGCGCCATGCGCGAATGCCAGCCGTTTCGGATTGAAACGACGTCGTTTGATCTCCGGTCTTTTGCCTCTACGCGCCATGCGCGACTGTCCCAATTTGCTGAAATTACACTTTTGCCCCAGCCGCTGCATATTTACCCTTTTAGCCCTCAGAGTTGCTGTTAATTTCAGATTTGCCACCGATGATTATTTTTCCTGCAAAATAAAATATAAAAATAAATAAAAATAATATAAAAATACTAAAAATCCTAAAAACACATAATAATAAATAAAACACCTAAAACACTAAAAATAAATATAAAAATACTATAAAATTACCTAAATTAACATAAATTAACTAAAACCCTATAAAACCTATTAAAACCCAAAATGAGCTAAATAATTAAACATTTAAGCACACAATAAATATAAAAATTAAGTATTAGGGAATAAAAATATCATATAATTCAACCCTATCAAATACCCCCACACTTAGCTTTTTGCTCGTCCTCGGGCAAAACAAAAACAAAAATTATAAAATTAAAACTAATAACCAAACAACTTACTTTGAGCAACGGAGCAATATAAATCTCAACATCAGCCTCAAAGATTTTTTAAATGATAACTCAAAGAAAATTTCAAAACCATGCAAAATCTTAGAATTTTAACATATTTATTAATCTTACTTACTCAAGATCCTTCGTGTGTGTGTGAATCCAAATGTATCGAACTAGAAAAAAACTTAGATCCGCTCATATAATTAAATGTCTCATAAATGATATCAAAAATAGTTAGTTTAACAACAATACTCTATAGTCTTACTTTTCTCATCATTTTTCATTAATATAGACACATATAACTAGAAGATCAAAAGGTTTTTAACAATTATATACACTATGATTATTAATATACATTTTTTTCAAATATATATATATTTTTTTCATTCATTTTTTTTCTTTTAATGGGTGTATTTTATGCTCCATCCCATTTTTTTCTTTCTTTTTCTTTTTCACGGTGAGTGCATTTTATGCTCCATCTCACCAACGAGTGCGTTTTACGCTCCATCTCGTTTTTTCATGTGTTTATGAGTGAGTGCGTTATACGCTCCATCTCAACCCACCACAAGATTTTTCTTTTCAATAATAATCCTAGAAAAATTACCTAAATCATCTCTTCCAAATTATATTTTACCTTATATTTCACTTCAAATAATGATCAAATAAGATATAGAGTTCAAAAAATATCTTTCATAAGCATTTAACCATATAAACTTTGTCTAAATTAAAACTGGCTCAAACAAATGGATATAGGTGCATAAAAATTTAAAAGATCTTAAACAAAGTAATAATCAATAATAAGTCAAAAATTCAAACTAAGCAAAAATTTATCCTTTTTCCAAGAGTTATTAAATAAAAATTCAATTTTTTTTTTTATCATTGGCTAAAAATTTAAGATTCAATTAACTCATTGCTCAAGTGACACATCCTAAAAATAAAATAAAAAATAAACAAATTACCCCATTTTCGTAGGAAACACGGTTACACTTAGCATGTGCAACAAGCCTTTAAACCCCAAGGTTACCCCAAGTGGACGAGTTTTGTCTCGTGAGGGTTTGCAGTGAATATATCCACAAAATTCAAAATTTCAAAATTTTTAAAAGTCCTTAAATTTTTTTTTTTTTTATAAATAAAACAAAATTTTAAAATTCCCTAAAATAAATATCCTAAAATAAAACAAAATTTTAAAATTCCCTAAAATAAATATTCTAAATCCCTTCCCCTACACTTAAAATTTACATTGTCCCCAATGTAAACTATAATGCAAAGAAAAAGCAAAAATAACTATAAAAAGAAAAAGGAAAAGAAATGCAAATCTGATTTCTTGGGTTGCCTCCCAAGCAACGCCTTTGTTTATCGTCATTGGCTCGACAGCGTGCTTCCCTTTTCAAGTGGTAGAAATTGGCTCCTCAAGGTCCAAATTAGTCGCGTCTTCTTTTTGAAAATTCTCATGAAAATGCTTGAGTCTATGGCCATTCACTTTGAGTACTTTTGCATTTTCTAAATTTTGAATTTCAACTGTCCCATAAGGAAAAACATTAGTAACAACAAAAGGCCCAATCCAACGAGAACGTAACTTACCTGGAAACAGCCGAAGTTGAGACTGGTATAAAATGACTTGTTCGCCAATCTTGAATTCTTTCCTAGAGATCATCTTGTCATGAAAAGTCTTTGTTTTCTCCTTGTAAATTCTTGCATTTTCATAAGCATCATTGCGAATTTCCTCCAACTCTTGTATTTGCAACTTCCTATGCTCTCCACTTTCACTCATCTTCATATTGAAACTCTTAATAGCCCAATAAGCTTTGTGTTCTAGCTCCACAGGTAAGTGACATGGTTTCCCAAATACTAATCTATACGGTGACATACCAATAGGTGTTTTATAAGCCGTCCTATACGCCCATAAAGCATCATCCAATCGTAAACTCCAATCTTTTCTGCTTGGATTGACTGTCTTTTCGAGAATGGACTTGATCTCTCTATTCGATACTTCTGCTTGTCCATTAGTTTGCGGATGGTATGCAGTCGACACCTTATGAGTGACATGGTATTTTTTCAACAAAGCTTCCACAGTTCGATTGCAAAAATGAGTGTCTCGATCACTTATTAGAGCTCTAGGAACTCCAAATCTGCAAAATATGTTAGTACGGAGAAAATCTGCAACCACTTTAGAATCGTTAGTCCTTGTGGCCTTGGCTTCCACCCATTTTGAAACATAATCGACAACAAGTAAAATATAAGCATTACCAAACAACACAAGAAATGGTCCCATAAAGTCAATACCCCAAACATCAAAGATATCACAAAATAGTATGGGGGTTTGCAACATTGCATTTTGTTGGGATATATTACCTGTCTTTTGACAATTGCAACACGACTTGCAGAACAAATATGAATCTTGGAATAGAGATGGCCAATAAAAACCACAGTCAAACACTTTTCTTGCTGTCCTCTTAGATCCAAAGTGACCTCCACACGCATATGAATGACAAAAAGTGAGAATAGGATCAATTTCAGTTTCAGGGATGCACCTTCTAATTACTTGGTCAGCACAATGTTTCCATAAGTAGGGATCATCCCACACGTAGTACTTTGCTTCACTTTTTATTTTATCCCTTTGAGCTTTAGACAAATTAGAAGGCAAAATGTTAGTAACCAAATAATTGACAATATTTGCATACCAAGGTGATTTTTTATATACAGAGAACAATTGTTCATCAGGAAACGTCGCTTGTAGAGGAATCTCATCTTGCACATTCGTCAAACGACTTAAGTGATCTGCAACCCTATTTTCTGTCCCTTTTTTGTCTTTTATCTCCAAATCGAATTCACTTAAGAGAAGTATCCATCTTATTAACCTTGGTTTTGCCTCTTTCTTTGTCATCAAATAACGAAGAGCTGCATGATCAGAATAAATAATAACTTTAGTACCAAGCAAATAAGATCGAAATTTTTCTAAAGCAAAAACAACAGCTAAGAGTTCTTTTTCAGTGGTCGAATAATTTCTCTGCGCATCGTTCAAGGTCCTCGAAGCATAATAAATTGCATGAGATGCTTTCCCAACTTTTTGACCCAAAACAGCTCCTATTGCATAATCACTCGCGTCGCACATAATCTCGAAAGGTATGGCCCAATTTGGAGGTTGAATAACTGGAGTAGAGGTCAACAATTCCTTCAACTTATCAAACGCTGTCTTACACTCCTTGTCGAAATTGAAATCCGCATCCTTTTGTAGCAGTTTGCATAGGGGTGATGCTATCTTGGAAAAGTCCTTTATGAATCTCCGGTAAAATCCTGCATGTCCAAGAAAAGAACGCACTTCCCGCACACTAGTGGAATAAGGTAGAGACTGAATAATATCAATTTTTGCTTTATCTACTTCAATTCCCTTAGATGAAATAACATGACCCAAAACTATACCCTGTTCAACCATGAAATGACATTTTTCAGAATTTAGTATAAGGTTAGTGTCTATGCATCTTTGAAGAACAAGTGTAAGGCTGTGCAAACAATTATCAAAAGAGTCTCCATGAACTGTAAAATCGTCCATAAAAACTTCCATGATATGCTCAATATAATCGAAAAATATACTAACCATACACCTTTGGAAAGTAGCGGGGGCGTTGCAAAGTCCAAACAACATACGACGATATGCAAAAGTTCCTAATGGGCATGTGAACGTCGTCTTTTCTTGATCCTCCGGAGCAATTGCAATTTGAAAATAACCTGAATAACCATCAAGAAAACAATAATAAGAATGACCAGCTAATCGTTCAAGCATTTGATCAATAAAAGGTAAAGGAAAGTGGTCTTTTCGGGTTACAGCATTTAATTTTCTATAATCTATACAAACCCGCCACCCATTTTGAATACGGGTGGAAATTAACTCATCATTCTGATTTTTGACCACAGTTATGCCCGTCTTTTTAGGAACTACTTGAACTGGGCTAACCCAACTGCTATCCGAAATAGGGTAAATTATGCCAACTTCAAGAAGCTTTTGAATCTCTTTTTTCACCACATCCATCATGGGTGGATTTAGTCTTCTTTGTGGTTGACGGGTGGGTTTCGCTCATTCTTCAAGTAAGATACGATGCATGCATGTTGACGGACTTATACCCTTGATATCCGCAATTGTCCAACCGATGGCCTTCTTATGCTCCTTTAGAACTCGTACGAGTTGTTCTTCTTGTGATGGACTAAGTTTATTGGAGATGATCACTGGCGATGTCATCTTGTCTCCAAGAAAAACATACTTGAGATGATCAGGAAGAGGCTTCAATTCTGGAGTAGGTGACTGCAAAACAGATGGTAAAGATTTGTCGTTAGGAACTGGCAGATTAATATAAGGAATGTTACCTGCATTTGGAGAATCATTTAGTGTGGCAATAACATCCTTCAATTCACTGGTCAAGGCGAACTCTTCTTCCTCCTCTAAATTCTGACTGATTGTCGTTTCTATTGCATCCTTTCCATCAAGTTCAAAAATTTCCTGTGCTAATGAGTCAATCACATCAATAGAATAAACAGGATTATCATCATTAGGATATTTCATGGCATCATAAATATTGAACTGCACAACATCGCCATCAAATTCCATTGTAAGTGTACCACTATGAACATCTATCTTGGTTTTGGATGTCTTTAAGAATGGTCTTCCTGACAAAATAGGAGCATTTTGATCACCATTCTCCATATCAAGCACATAAAAATCAGTAGGAAAAATCAAATTATTTACCTGCACAAGAACATCCTCTATTATACCCTTAGGATAGGCATTAGATCTGTCAGCCAACTGAATCACCGTACCAGTTTTATTTAAAGGTTCAAGTTTCAAAGAAGCATATATAGAATATGGCATGACATTAATAGATGTTCCTAAGTCTAATATGGCCTTTTCAAATCTGGTATCACCTATCTGGCAAGGGATAGTAAACATTCCTGGGTCTTGACACTTAGCGGGGAGTTTTCTTTGAATCATGGCAGATACATTTTTTTCTACTTTAACCTTCTCATACCTTTTGAGTGCTTGTTTTCTTTTGTGTGTACACAATTCTTTTAGAAATCTAGCAAAGCGAGGTACTTGTTTAATTGCATCTAATAATGGAATTTTTATCTCGCATTGATGAAAAGTTTCATATAAGTCTGAGTCTTTTTCATATTTCCATTTTTCTGTTAGAGCAAGAGGAAAAGGGGGTACCGGTTTATACTCAGAGAGAGGTGGAAAATTATGCTTAGGAGTACCATTATCAACTAGAACATTGTCGTTCTCTTGACTGTTGTCTATCTCCTTGTTATCCACTGCAACTTTGCTTTGGTCTTTTGATGCAGACTCTGGCTTTGCTGGAGTTTCGATCTCTTTACCGCTTCTCAAAGTGATTGCACTTGCATTTTCTCTTGGATTCACCACCGTTTGAGAGGGTAATTTTCCAGAACCTTGCGCCTCTAATCGACTAATTGCAGTTGCCATTTGTCCCATTTGTGTTTCCAAATTCTGCATATTCGCCTTCGTTTCATGTCGAAACTGTAAATTTTCCTGTTGAAATTGTACAGTGTTAGTACTAATTTGTTTAACCAAATCCTCTAAAGACAAATTAGAATTAGATGATTGACCCTGTTGTTTGTTGGGATATGACTGCTTGTATTGTTGGTAGCTTGCAAAGTTTGAATTTGTGGGTTGATTTCCTTGTGGATGTCCATAGCTGAAATTAGGATGATCTCTCCAACCTGAGTTGTATGTGTTTGAGTAGGGATCATATCTTCTTTGTGGTTGACCAGGAAAACCACCTGCTGCATTTACTTGTTTATAGGACTCCTCTTGAAGAGTGGGGCACATATCCGTTTGGTGTCCTATTATAGCGCAAATTCCACAAGCTTTCACTTGTTGCGTATTACCTACAACTATTTGACGAACAAGAGAGGTTAGACTATCAATTCGTTGCTCAAGTGAAGAAATATTCACCTCATTAACATTTTTGGACGAAAAATCAAGCCTAGTGCCAAATTGTTGGGAGTTAGCCGCCATGTTTGCAATTAAATTCCTTGCAGCTTCGGGCGTTTTGTCCACCAAAGCACCTCCACTAGCAGCATCAATCATGCTTCTATCAGTAGACATGAGTCCCTCATAGAAGTATTGGATTAGGAGTTGTTCGCTGATTTGATGGTGGGGGCAGCTTGCACATAATTTCTTGAACCTTTCCCAATACTCGTACAGGGATTCTCCATGGTTCTGCCTCACACCGCAAATTTCTTTTCGTATGCTGGCCGCCCTGGACGCTGGAAAATATTTCTCCAAGAATAATCTCTTCACCTCGTCCCATGTGGTTATACTTCCGGATGGTGGATAGTAGAGCCAATCTTTAGCCAAATCTTTCAAATAGAATGGAAAAACTCGTAATTTGATCTGCTCTTCTGTCACTCCGGGTGGTTTCATGCTCGTGCAGACCACATGAAATTCTTTTAAGTGTTTATGCGGGTCTTCACCTGCAAGTCCATGAAAAGTGGGCAAAAGATGTATTAGACCAGACTTTAACTCAAAAGAAGTGTTAACATCTAAATTGGGAAAATTGATGCATAAAGGTTGTTGATTCAAATCTGGGGCCGTAAGTTCCTTCAAGGTTCGATTTCCAGCCATGATGTCTGTGGCTTCAAGATTTGGTTGTCCTTCTTTCCTTAATTCGCGCAAAGTTCTATCGATTTCTGGATCAAACCTTAAATCACTTTGATTAGTAGAACGAGTTATGGTCATAAACAAGTAAGGAAATAAAAATAACTACGAAAAATGACTAAAATAAAAATAAAAAAAAACACAAAAATAAATCAATCAATTCCCCGGCAACGGTGCCAAAATTTGGTGTGATGTCGCAAGCACCCAAAAATAAAATCTTACTTTGGAAAAATAAATATGTAGTAGTGTAAGCAAGAGTCGATCCCACAGAGAATGATTATTTAATTTTATGTTTTTGCAAATAAAAACTGGGGGGGGGGGGGGGGGTTGAATCAAAGAAATAGTTTAAATAAAATTAACTAAAATAATTATGCAAGTAATTTAATGAAATAAACGATGAGAAAAAGTCTTGGTTTAAGTTAATATCCACCATCAAGAATTTACAACTGATCACTGATGCAAAAATAAATCAATTAATATTTTAAAGATTCACCGTAGAAAGAACTACTCGCAGGTGGAATAATTTTTTTCCTCTCTCCTTAATTTTAGATAAGTAGAGCCACTTGGTCTAAATATCCTTACTAATAAACAACCTCCGGCACTTGCTAAAGATTTAATTTAATAGCAGCATAAAGAATTAGAGAGATCGTTGAACTAAACAACACAAACCACTTGTTTGCATTTAATTTAGATGAATATTCTTCCTAAGATAAAATAATCTTTTGATCTGCAAAACAATTATTAAACTTAGTTGTTTCAAAAATAGCAGTAGATTAATATGAATAATAAACTAGTAGCGCTCCTAGCAATTAAACAAATCAATCATAAAATTGAGCATAGAAGAATATTCAATAATCAAAATATAAATTGAACAATTAAAATAAATTAGATCTCACAGTGGATAAATCTTGATGGCTTCAATCACTTAAACCAAGAAAAATAATTTAGCTACTCATAATTGTAGAGAACACTAAATAATAGAAGAGAGAATTTTTATTCTAAGAAAAGTTGTGTCTTACAATGTGTCTCAAGCCCTCTATTTATAGGCTCCAAAATCCTCCTAACCCTAGTAGGATTTACAATTAAAAATAAAAGAAAAAGAAAATAATTATTTTTCTAACCCTAATTGGAATTAAAATCCAATTTGGAATCAAAAAGGAGCAAAATTCCCGAAATCTGGTAATAACGCGCAAGCCAAACGCGGCGTTGACTTAGTCAACGCGCGTTTTTATTTTTTTTCTTTTTCTAAACATCCGCGCATTGCGCGAACTATTCACTGCCGCGTCCCTTGAAACGACGTCGTTTCACGCCTGTTTCATCCATTACCGCGCCATGCGCGAATGCCAGCCGTTTCGGATTGAAACGACGTCGTTTGATCTCCGGTCTTTTGCCTCTACGCGCCATGCGCGACTGTCCCAATTTGCTGAAATTACACTTTTGCCCCAGCCGCTGCATATTTACCCTTTTAGCCCTCAGAGTTGCTGTTAATTTCAGATTTGCCACCGATGATTATTTTTCCTGCAAAATAAAATATAAAAATAAATAAAAATAATATAAAAATACTAAAAATCCTAAAAACACATAATAATAAATAAAACACCTAAAACACTAAAAATAAATATAAAAATACTATAAAATTACCTAAATTAACATAAATTAACTAAAACCCTATAAAACCTATTAAAACCCAAAATGAGCTAAATAATTAAACATTTAAGCACACAATAAATATAAAAACTAAGTATTAGGGAATAAAAATATCATATAATTCAACCCTATCAGTTGGCTCGTCCTTTGGGTAAAATTCTGAGAAAGTTCTAGATCACCCACCTTAAAGTCAATATCGACGACAGGTAATTGTCATTTCCATCTGAAGATTTAATTGGGACTGTTATTTCTAATTAATTGCGCGAATAATAATAATAAATGTAAAATTGCACAATTTTAAGTGGCATCTTATTAATAAAAACTGAATATTTTACACAATTTATTAATAAGTAATAATTTGAACATTTTTTTAATTGTATTTCGGGATGTACAGTACAGCCAACCATCGCATTTTCCAGCAGGTTTGCATTAACTTCTTAACTAAAATGAGTTAATTTATTTTAGTTGATGAATTAACTCAGACAATTATTATATATAAAAATAAAAAAGAAGATATATTGATTGAGTTATCATCTGAGTTAACTCATCAATTAAAATGAGTTAACTCATTTTAGTTGATAAGTTAACTCTGATAGTTATTATATTATTTGATTTAATACATTTTTATTAATATTGATAAAATACTTATAATTATTAACTGTAAGATCCTGACTCATTTTAGTTGATGAGTTAACTCTGATAGTTATTATTATATTTGATTTAATACATTTTTATTAATATTGATAAAATACTTATAATTATTAACTGTAAGATCCTGACTCATTTTAGTTGATGAGTTAACTCTGATAGTTATTATTATATTTGATTTAATACATTTTTATTAATATTGATAAAATACTTATAATTATTAACTGTAAGATCCTGAATTTTATAAAATACAAAATTTAATTTTTTTTCATATATATTTTTTCTTGAAACAGTAAGCGGTTAAATTGACAAAGTTAAAAGTTAAGGATGTTATGTACAAATTTTATTTTGTCGGAGAATATTTGTTTTGTCGAGGAATATTCGGGTCGTACGATGGCGCCGAAATAACTAATTATCGGTGGACCCCACAACGAAATATTTGTCAGATATAAAAAACAACAGAAGTAACATTTTTAAATAAAAATAGTTAACGGTGTTATCACTTTTACCTATTAAAATACCTGGTGATAAAAGAATAGCATCATACAGTGTTTCACGGTATTTTACTATAGCACACGGTATTTTACAGTAGCATACGATATTGCACAGTGTTTCATATTATTGATCTGATAACGTGGTCATTGCACAGTATTAATCAATAATTGTTGTTACACAATATTTTACATTATTGATTTAATAATTGTCATTACACTGTATTTTATATCATTAAATCAATAACTGTTATTGTACTGTATTTTAAAATTATTGAACATAATAATTGTAACAGTAGCAAATATACAGTAATTTATATTATTAAATTAATATTGATCTGTAACGTATTCTTACATTATTTGTGAATTATTGTTGTAGCATTATGTAGGACCCACATGAAGAAAAAATATATATAAATTTTATTTATTTATTATTACATGTGAATAGTATGTGGACCCTCTGTAGGGGCCCACATGAAGAATGAAAAATATGAATTTACTATGAAGAGTTGGTGCAGGCTGCTGCAGCCTTTGTTGAATTTTTCAGCAATGGCGTGCAGCACACCAGCTCACCTACTGCGCATAGTACTTTCTTTTCTCCTATAAATAGCTTACTCAGTTGAATAGAAAAATCACACCTAAAATATAAAAATTTTCTACAAGTATTTTGTGAGTTTTCTCTGAGAATAGTAAGATTATCTTCAGTGTTTGCAAATTAAAAGAAGTGCAAACATTTTTCAAGTAAGTATTTTATTAAAGAGTAGTAATTGGACAAATACCTATTTCACACGGTATTCACAAATATTCCTTTATAAGACTCTTCTTTGAGAAGATTTATTATAAAAAGCTTTCTTTGGGAGATTTATTTTAAAATATTATTTCAAAAATTATTTTTGAAGCTATTATTTTACACTACAAAAATTTATATTATATAAATAATTTTGATAGTTAATAATATATAAGTTATCATACACCTTGAAATTTATATGTGGTAATTACTAATTATATTATAAATATATATATTGATCAACCTTATTTTTATCAATATCCAGTCACGTGATAAGGTAAGGAATATCATCTTCTATTATTTAAACTTACTACGGTAAGGGATACCATCTTTTTCATCTTCCATTATTCAAACTTACTACGATAAGATAAGGGATATCATTTCTTTTATACTCTTAAATTTACTATGGTAAGTATTGTTCGGTAAAACTTTTGAAATGATTATATGTTCCTTAATAGTTGTGTTTCATCTAATATCATTTTAATTGAACTTTTCTATTTTTCTGAACCTGTCTTTTGAACTGTGGATCTTGAATATCATTTTGAGTTTCACTTCACATTATGTTGATAATTTGGACATTATTTGAATATGCACAAAGTAAAATTATAAACTTTCGATATTTATTATTTATCCTGTTTCTTCTGTTCATCATTTATATCAGTGTTGTTATTTTAATAATTATAATCAAGTTGTTGTGGATATCTGTGGCCTGGGGCACAAATAATAGGATAAATGCGATATAATGGTGGTGTGTCTTTTATGGAACGTGGTAAAAGTTCTCTTTGGCCTGAGGCAAAGATGAACTGTTGTTTGGTATAATTTTGACCAAAGGCTGAAGACTGGTATAATCATGACCGTGCGTGTTATATTGAATATCTTTGGCCCGTAGTGCAAAGATGAACTGTTGACTTGCAATATTATGACCAGAAACTGTGAAATTATATTATCATGACCAGTGGTGTTTCAGATGATAAAAGTTGATGATGTTTTTTTTAAAAAGAGAAGCAAGTGGATATCATGGTCTATATGATTTTTCTAATGGTTGTTATTCTGTTGCAGTTATTGATCTGAACATTGTTTAAGAACTTAATTGCAGTTGTTGAATTAAAACTTGTTGTTTAAATTATTCTATCAAAAACTCAACTGCTGAAGGCAAACGATAATTTATTTGTCATTATTTTAGTTATGATATTTTTTACTAGGCTGTTTGAGCTCACCCTTTCCTTTTGTTCCATTGTTTTTCAATAGGAGATGAGAAAGTAGCTGAGTCTAGTCGGGGATGGAGTGAAGGTCCGAGTTGTAGCTGTATTAGTCTTCATAAGTTGTAAAATAGTGTGACAATAATAATGAAGATTTAGTTGTGTATTATTTGAATACTGTATTGTGGTATGTTGTACTTTGTATTGTAATAGTTGTTGTGTATTTTAACAACTCAAGTTTGGGCTGTGTGGGCCCAGATTTGGGGGTGTCACAGTTAGCATCAGAGCTTAAGGTTATGGTCTTTAATGGAGATCTGATGTTAGAACTAGGAGGGGAGAGACGAATAGAATCAGTCACTATTGTGTCCCACCTAAATTAGATTTTGTTATCTAATGAGTCGATTTGAATATAGGGACAGGAAGTGATGAGTCAATTTGTTTAACTAACATTTATTTTGTGACCACAGTTAAGTATGACATCTGAAAATCAGGAAGTTAATTATGGAATGTCCGAAGTCAATATAGTTGAGAATCAAGAGGCCACAAACAATCCTCCTGCCAACTCAGAAAATAATGTTCTTGATAACATGATGAACGACGAATTCTTTAGGAACTTCATGCAATTCATGCAGAATCAAGCAAGAGAAAATCCAGTCAACAATAATGGTAGAAATGCTGATAATTCAAGGATTGTCACCACTAAGCAATTTAAAGAGTTGGGACCACCTGAGTTTTTCAGGAAGCCTGACCTACTCAAAGCGGAGGCGTGGCTGAAGCAGACGACAAAAATATTTGATGTCCTGCGATGTGCAGATGATCAGAAGGTGCCATTCACCACTTTTATGTTACGAGGTGAGGCAAACCATTGGTGGGAAGCAGTAAAACGTATCCACCCTTCAACACTCGAGATGTCTTGGACATAATTTCAAGAGTTATTTAACAAAAAGTGCTTTCCAGAAAGCATTCGCCATATGAAAGAGGTATAATTCATTAAGCTGGAGCAGGAAAACATGACAGTTTCTCAATATGAAGCTAAGTTTGTCGAGTTATCTAGTTTCGCGACCCATTTAGTAGACGACGAAGCACGAATGAGTCGTATGTTTTTGCGAGGTTTGAGACTCAAAATTCGCCAACACCTTAGCTCTCATAAATTTTGTTTGTATTCAGATGTTGTAGATAAGGTTCAAAGGGTGGAACAGGAAAATGAAATATTTCAGCCCAGAGTCAATGACCAGTATAGAGAGAAAAACAATAACAACCACAGGAACGAGAACCATAGATGAGGTAACTAGCACTTTGGCGGTAATCCCGCATCGAATAACAGAAGAGAAGAATCCAGTGGAAACAACTTCAACAGGAAGAGATTCCATAATGATTACGGAAGGACACCGGCACCAGTACCAGCACCAACACCGACATCAGTTTCAAGGGACGGAGACCGACCACCAGTAAGATGCTATAGGTGTGGTCAGGAGGGTCACATCAGCCCAAACTGTACTCAGCAGTCCAAGTTGTGCTACAATTATGGGAAGGAGGGTCATGTTGCTCGATTTTGTCCTGTTACAAAATCAAGTCCAGCTATAATGATGATACAAAAGGTTAGTGCGGATAAGGAAAAATCCGTAGTTCAATGGAGAGCTTTTGTTGTGACATCTCAAATGGCACGAAACCCGAATGAGGTGATAACCGGTAAGCTATTCATAAATTCTTATGAAGTTTATGCCCTGTTAGATACTGGCTCTACCCATTCTTTTATCTCACCTACGCGTGCTCAATGATTAAACTTAACTCTTGAAAATTTGGACTTTGACTTATCAGTTGAAATCCCATTAGGAGAAATAGTCATTACATCTACTGTATATAAATCTTGCCTAGTTTAAATCAACAACTTCACATTACCCATTGACCTTATTTATTTGGAAATGCATGAATTTGATGTGATTTTAGGAATTGATTGGTTGACTACCCATCTTGCTAAAATTGATTATTTTCATAAGATTATTAATTTTCATATTTCTAATCAACATGTCATGCAAATTCAAGCAACTAAACCATTGAAATTTATAACTATTATTTCTAGCCATAAAGTCATTCGTTTATTGAAAAATGGATGTCAAGTTTTTTTAGCTCATGTCACTGATTTGAACAAAAACACGTCAAACTTGAATGATATTCCCATTATTAATGAGTTTTCTGACGTTTTTCCGATGAACTTCCTGGCTTACCCCCAAACCGTGAAATTGAATTATGTATTGATCTTGAACCTGATACTAAGCCCATTTTCAAAGCCCCATACCGAATGACTCCCATTGAACTTCAAGAGTTAAAACTCCAACTACAAGAATTGTTGGATACTGTTTTTAGAACTCGTTATTGGCATTATGAGTTCTTAGTCATGCCTTTTGGACTAACCAATGTTCCTATAGCTTTCATGGACATGATGAACCGAATATTCAAAGAATATTTGGATCATTTTGTGGTTGTCTTTATTGATGACATCCTCATATACTCCAAGAGTCATGATGATCATGAACAACACCTGAGATTGATACTCCAAAAGTTTCGTAAGAACAAGTTATATGCCAAATTGAAGAAATGTGAGTTCTGGCTTGAGGAAGTCACATTTCTTGGGCATGTAATTTCAAGACAAAGAATATCGGTTGACCCTGCAAAGATTGAAGCAATACTAAATTGGGAACAACCCAAGACATTAACGGAAGTCCGAAGCTTCCTGGGCCTAGCTGGTTATTATCGGAGATTCGTAGAAGAATTTTCTCAAATCGCCACTTCATTAACTCAGCTTACTCGGAAAAGCACCAAATTTGTATAGAACGAGGAATGCGAGAAAAGTTTCCAAGAACTCAAGAGGAGACTTGCTTTAGCTCTTGTTCTGACCATACCATCAGGATCGAGAGAATTTGTTATCTACAACGATGCTTCAAAAAAAGGCCTAGGTTGCGTTTTTATGCAATGTGGAAAGGTCATAGTCCATGCCTCTCGACAACTAAAAGATTATGAGAAAAATTACCCTATTCATGATCTAGAGTTGGCAACGGTCGTTTTCGCGTTGAAGATCTGAAGACACTACTTGTACGTAAAAAAAATGGATATCTATACAAATCATAAAAGTCTCAAGTATTTCTTCACTCAGAAGGAACTCAACATGCGACAACGACGTTGGCTTGAACTATTAAAGGATTACGATTGCACCATCCAGTATCACCCAGAAAAAGCGAACGTTGTAGCTGACGCTTTGAGCAAAAGATCTTATGCGAGTACAAGTGCACTGCTGACAACACAAAAACGTATTTTGTATGATTTACAAAAGATTGAGATAAAGCTAAAGATATCAGGGACCCACTTGAAGATTGCGCACGTGCAAGTAGAACCGGCTTTAATCAATAAAATTAAAGCTGCTCAAGCTACTGATCCGGAACTGATGAACATGATGAAGAAAGTACAAGAAGGTGCTATTCTCGAAGCAAGAATCGACAAGAAATGAATACATCGAGTCAACTCTCGACTCTGTGTTCCTAACGATCCTGAATTGAAGCATAAAATCATGATAGAGGCACACAACACGCCGTTTACAATCCACCCAGAAGGTACCAAGATGTATCGTAATTTTTGACATTCATTTTGGTGGAATAATATGAAAAGGGAAATTGCAGAGTTTATCTCAAGGTGCCTAACTTGTCAACGTGTCAAGGCAGAGCATCAAGTGCCTAAGGGTCCATTACAACCACTTGAGGTTCCCGAATGGAAGTGGGAACACATCAATATGGACTTCGTGATGGGTCTTCCCAAGGATTCTCAAGTCTTAGATGCAATTTGGGTTATTGTAGATAAATTGACCAAATCAGCTCATTTCTTACCTATACGAGAAAACTTTTCACTTGAGCATCTTACCGGTATGTACATAAATGAGATTGTGAGATTGCATGACATGCCAGTTTCCATAGTTTCTGATCGAGATCCTAGATTCACTTCACACTTTTGGATCAGTCTATAAAAAGCTATGGGCACTGAACTACGTTTTAGTTCTACATACCATCCTCAAACAAACGGACAATCGGAAAGGACGATCCAGACCCTCGAAGATCTTTTGAGACTTTGCATACTAGACTTCAAAGGAAGTTAGGATAAGTATTTGCCACTGGTTGAATTTTTCTACAACAACAGTTACCAAGCAAGCATAGGCATGACTCCATTCGAGGCTTTGTATGGACGCAAATGTCGCTCTCCAGTATGTTGGAATGAGGTAGGAGAAGCAAAACTATTGAGACCTGAGTTGGTACGCTTGACAACAGAAAAGATCCAATTGATCCGACAACGAATACAGACCGCACAAAAATGACAAAAGAGTTATGCTGATCTTCATCGAAGGGATGAAGGTTTTAACATCGAAGACCATATATTTTTATGTGTTTCTCCATGGAAAGGAGTTACGAGATTCGGAAAGAGAGAAAAGCTCAACCCTCGATTTATTGACCCATTTAAAATCTTTGATCGAGTAGGAACCGTGGCCTACAGACTAGCTTTACCGCCAAGTATGTCTCACATTCATAACGTTTTTCACGTATCTAAGTTACGTAAATATGTGAAGGACCCAAACCACGTCATTGAGTTAGAACTGAACGTTATAGCAGATGATTTAATGTACGAGGAGGTACCTGTTAAAATCTTAGATAAGAAGGAGCAGATCCTACGCTCAAAGGTTATACCTCAAGTCAAGGTTTTATGGAGGAACCAAGATACTGAGGAAATGACCTGGGAGCTAGAATTTGAGATGAAATCTAAGTATCCTTATCTCTTCGAAATGCCAGGTATGTCAATTTCGGGGACGAAATTTCATAAGGAGAGGAGGTTGTAAGACCCCGAATTTTATGAAATACAAAATTTAATTTTTCTTCATATATATTTTTCCTGAAACAGTAAGATTGACCAAGTTAAAAATTAAGAATGTTATGTGCAAATTTTATTTTGTCGGACAATATTTGTTTTGTCGAGGAATATTTGGGTCGTACGACGGCGCCGAAATAACTAATCATCGGTGGACCCCACAACGGAATATTTGTCGGATATAGAAAACGACAGAAGTAACATTTTTAAATAAAAATAATCAACGGTGTTATCACTTTTAACTATTAGAATACCCGGTGATAAAAGAATAATATCATACGGTGTTTCATGGTATTTTACTGTAGCACACGGTATTCTACAGTAGCACACGGTATTGCACAGTGTCTCATATTATTGATCTGATAATGTGGTCATTGCACAGTATTCATCAATATTTGTTATTACACAGTATTTTGCATTATTGATTCAATAATTATCATTACATTGTATTTTATATCATTGAACCAATAATTGTTATTACACTGTATTTTAAAATTATTGAACCTAATAATTGTCACAGTAGCAAATATACAGTAATTTATATTATTAAATTAATATTGATCTGTAACGTATTCTTACATTATTTGTGAATTATTATTGTAGCATTATGTAGGACCCACAGAAAGAAAAAAAAATATACTTTTATTTATTTATTATTATATATGAATAGTATGTGGACCTTCTGTGGGGGCCCACATGAAGAATGAAAAATGTAAATTTGCTAGGAGGAGTTGGTGGAGGCTGCTGTAGCTTTAACTGAATTTTTCAGCACTGACGTGCACCACTTCAGCTCACCTACCGCGCATAGTACATTCTTTTATCCTATAAATAGCTTGCTCAGCTGTATAGAAAAATCACACTTAAAACATAAAAAATTTTTACAAGTACTTTGTGAGTTTTCTCTGAGAATAATAAAGTTATCTTGAGTGTTTGTAAATTAAAAGGAGTGCTAGATTTTTCAAGTAAGTATTTTATTAAAGAGTAGTAATTGCACAAATACCTATTTCATACAGTATTCATAAATCTTCCTTTATAAGACTCTTCTTTGAGAAGATTTATTTTATAAAGCTTTCTTTAAAAGATTTATTTTGAAATATTATTTCAAAAATTATTTTTGAAGTTATTATTTTACATTACAAAAAATTATATTATATAAATAATTTTGATAGTTCATAATATATGAGTTATCATACACTTTGAAATTTATATGTGGTAATTACTAATTATATTATAAATATATATGTTGATCAACCTCATTTTTATCAATATCTAGTCACATGATAAGGTAAGGAATATCATCTTCTTTCATCTTCTATTATTTAAACTTACTACGGTAAGGGATACCATCTTTTTCATCTTCCATTATTCAAACTTACTACGGTAAGGGATATCATTTCTTTTATACTCTTAAACTTATTATGGTAAGTATTGTTCGGTAAAACTTTTGAAATGATTATATGTTCCTCAATAGTTGTGTTTCATCTAATATCATTTTAATTGAACTTTTTTATATTTCTGAATCTTTGTTTTGAACTGTGGATCTTGAATATCATTTTGAATTTTACTTCACATCATTTTGACAATTTGGACATTATTTAAATCTGCACAAAGTAAAATTATAAACTTTCAATATTTATTGTTTATCCTGTTTCTTCTGTTCATCATTTATATCACTGCTGTTATTCTAATAATCATAATCAAGTTGTTGTGGATATCTGTGGCCTGGGTATAGATAATAGGATAAAGGCGATATAATGGTGGTGTGTCTTTTATGGCACGTGGTAAAAGTTCTCTGTGACCTGGGGCAAAGATGAACTGTTGTTTGGTATGATTTTGACCAAAGGCTGAAGACTGGTATAATCATGATTGTGGGTGTTATATTGAATATCTTTGGCCAATAGTGTAAAGATGAACTGTTGACTTGCATTATTATGACCAGAAACTGTGAAATTGTGTTATCATGGCCAATGGTGTTTTAGATGATAAAAGTTGATGATGTTTTTCTTAAAAAGAGAAGCGAGTGGACATCATGGTCCATATGATTTTCCTAATGGTTGTTATTCTGCTGTAGTTATTGATCTGAACTTTGTTTAAGAACGTAATTGCAGTTATTGGATTAAAACTTGCTGTTTAAATTATTCTATTAAAAACTCAACTGTTGAAGGCTAACGATAATTTATTTGTCATTATCTTAGCTATGATATTCTTTACTGGGCTATTTGAGCTCGCCCTTTCCTTTTGTTCCATTATTTTTCAACAGGAGATGAGAAAGTAGCTGGGTCTAGTCGGGGGATGGAGTGAAGGTCCGAGTTATAGCTGTATTAGTCTTCATAAGTTATAAAATAGTGTGACAATAATAATAAAGACTTAGTTGTGTATTATTTGAATACTGTATTGTGGTACGTTGTACGTTGTAATGTAATAATTGTTGTGTACTTTGACAACTCAAGTTTGGCCTATGTGGACTAAGATTTGGGGATGTCACATTAACTATGTGCATGATTCATTTGAGAAAAATCTAACAAGAGTCTTTTCAATTAGCTAAAATTAGCATTAAATTCATTTAATATGATTCATATATATGAACTCTAAAAAACACAAAAACTAATGCACTAATAAATAGATATTATATGTATAATAACTTTTAGAAGACATTTTTCACTCTGCATATACTTTTCAACAAAAGTATTCTTTACTAAAAATATGTTAATTATATATTTCAAAATGGATGAGAATTTCACACTATTGAAAAGCCTTACAGAAGTAAATCTAGCTTCTCTATACACTCCCGTCAAAATTAAAATTACTTGCAGTGAATGTATTGTAAGGATTTCGGAACGTAAAAGCAGCAAAATTTAAAATTTTCATATCAATTTTCGAAACCCTAAAAAGGATCACATATTAAATCAGAGGTTTAGATTTGTTTTACTGTTTATCCGAGCTTGGAGACGATGGAGAATTCTGGAACGCTTCGAATCTTCAACGTAATCCAACGGAACTGCGACTCTACGGTATCCACACGAACGCTCCGCCAATCGTCGCACGATCTGCAGCAAAAGGGAGTTACGATATTAGCCACCAAGATCTGAATTTTTTGAATATTTTTTTTCTCTCTAGTCTATTTCTAAAAGCGGCTAGGGTTTAGGTTTTTCTTACATTACTTTCTCTGATGATATATATATATATATATATATATATATATAAGTTATCTTATTAATTTAAATTCGTAATTTAAATACTATCAATCATATTGATATATTTAAATTCTTATAATTTAAATTAATTCCCTTTTAATTACGTTCTAAGTGTGTGACCCTATAGGTTATTATTACGTTGACAATAATTTTAAAATCATATTATAAAATTATGAACAGTGAGTGTCATCTAGTAATGCATCACTACTACCCAAGTAATAATAAGATCGGTGATTCGATGCAACCTTTTCGTGACCAATGTTTCAATGTAATTTAATTCTTTTAACCTTGACATCCTAGATTAAACTCGAGGCATGGAATGTGTCATACTCTTCATAATTTAATCTGAGTTTTCTTGATCAATAAGTAGACTATATGAAACAAATCATTATTTGAGCATGATCATGCATTTCATAGACCTACTCAATCAAGAGACCTATAGATATCACCCCTAATATATAGGAGGGAGAGTTAAATTCCATCTAGATCACTCATATTCTTCACACGATTCATGATGTACCCAATAATCACCTTTATTGTTCACCCTATAAAAGGTGATCTAACAGTGTATAAATCTTGATGGCTTCAATCACTTAATCCAAGAAAAATAATTTAGCTACACATAGTAGAGAACACCAAAGAATAGAAGAGAGAAATTTTCTTTTAAAAGTTATGTCTCCAATTATGTCTCAAGCCCTCTATTTATAGACTACATAATCCTCTTAACCCTAATAGGAATTATACTTTCCAAACCTTAATAGGATTTAAATTACAAAATAAAATAAATATAAAATCCTATTTATTTTTCTATTCCAAATTGCAATTGGATTTGTAATTTATTTGATTGCTTAAGGAAAACCCACACGTGGACTTTGGAAAATCTGCTGGAATTTATGATTATGCCATCAAGTTTTGTTGAAATTACAAGTTTGCCATCAACTCCAATTTTTCTACAAAATAAATATTTAAAATAATATGAAAATAATACAAAATTACTAAAAATAATAAAAACACATAATAATCACATAAATTATATAAAATGCTAAAAATACTTAAAAACTTACAAATAATTAAGCCTAAAAATACCCAATAAATAGACATAAAATTTACTTATCAAATACCCCCACACTTAACTCTTTGCTTGTCCTCAAGCAAAATAAGAATAAAAATTATAAAATTAAAACTCTACGAAATAAATCAATTAACCCGACTAACTTACCTGAGCAACAAATGAATATGAATTCAATATTAGCCTCAAAGATTTTTTTAAATGATAACTAATTTTTTTTTTAAAATCATGCAAAATATAGAGCTTCAACATATTTATTAATTTTACTTTACTCAAGACCTTTTGTGTGTGTGTGAATCCAAATGTACCAAACTAATCAAAACTCAGATAAGTTTCGGTCATTAATTACCTTATAAAAGACATACAACAAAACTAAATATACTTATTTTTCACATTACTCTTTGCAAATATAGACAAATATATACCAGAAGATCTAAATGTTTCAAACAATTAGGCACACTAGGATTATTGATATAAAATTTTCAAATATTTTTTTTTTCTTTTAATGGGTGCATTTTATGCTCTATCCCATTTTTTCTCTTTTTTTTTTCCAGTGAGTGCATTTTATGCTCCATCTCACTTTTTCATGTGTTTATGAGTGAGTGCATTTTACGCTCCATCTCAACCCACCACAAGATTTTTCTTTTTAACAATAATCCTAAAAAAATTACCTAAATCATATATTCCAAATTATATTTTGCCTTATATTTCACTTCAAATAATGATTAAATAAGATATAGAGCTCAAAAATATCTTCCATAAGTATTTAACCATATAAACTTTCTATTAATTACAACTAGCTCAAACAAATGGATATAAGTGCATAAAAATTTAAAGGAACTCAAACAAAGTAATAACCAGTAATAAGTCAAAATTCAGACTAAGCAAAAATCTATCCCTTTTTTCAAAAGTTATTAAATAAAATCAAATTTTTTATCATTGGCTAAAAATTTAAAATCCAATTAACTCATTGCTCAAGTGACTTAAAAAAAATTTACCCTATTTTCGTAGGAAACACGGTTACACTTAGCATGTGCAACAAGCTTTTAAACCCCAAGTGGATGAGTTTTGTCTTGTGAGGGTTTGCAGTGAATATGCCCACAAAATTCAAAATTTCAAAATTTTTAAAATTACCTAAATTTTTGCAAAACCTAAAAATAATAAAAATCATAAATCACTTCCCCCACACTTAAAATTTATATTTTCCCCAATGTCAAGTAAAATGCAAAGAAAAATGCACAGGTAACTAAAAATATAAATGCAAAAATTAAAAAAAAAACAGAAAATTATACTCCTCTTGGGTTGCCTCCTAAGCAGCACCTTTGTTTATCGTCATTGGCTTGACAGCATGCCAAGTCACTACGTCACTCCTACTTCATGAATTTTGAGTACCCTATCCATCATATTATTCTTCATCGGTAGATTCAATCTCATTTGCATTCGACATGAATGTTCAACTCCCTTTTCAAGTAATAAATATTGGAGATGATTATGAAGATTCTTTAAATTTAGAATGAGATCCTGCAAAACAAAAGATAAAAATTTGTTATGAGTAACAGGCAATGGAATGAAAATAATTGCATTATTATCAAAAATCATTGGCAAAGAATTTAATGGAGCTTCATCCTCCTTCAAATCTTGTTTCAGCTCAATTGCTTCTTTTTTCTTTAACTCCAAATTGTTGGTAATTGCAATCTCTAACTTTTTCTTGTTTATTTCCTCAACAACTTCCGCCACCTTAGGCATGTCATCATAAAAAATAACATCATTAACACTTGTGCACTCTTTTTCACTCTTTAACATTTTTGCACTTGTATTCTCCGTTGGATTATCCACCGTTTGAGAAGGTACTTGCGCAGAACTTTGCTCCTCCAATTGACTGAGTGCGATTGCCATTTGTCCTATCTGTGTATTTAAATTCTGGATTCTTGTCTTCGTTTCCTGATGAAATTGCAAATTATTAGTTTCAAGTAATTTAAGCATATCCTCTAAAGACATATCAGAATTAAATGATTGACCCTGCTGTTGTTGTGGATATGACTGCATGTATTGTGGATAACTTGGGAAATTCTGATTTGTAGACGAATTCATTTGTGGATTCTCATAGCCAAAATTAGGATGATCCCTCAATCCCGAATTATACGTGTTTGAATAAGGATCATATCTCCATTGGGGTTGACCAGGGAAACCACTGGCTATATTGACTTGTTCATAGGACTCCTTTCGAAGAATGGGGCACATATTAGTTGGATGTCCTATCACCGTATAAATCCTACAAGCTTCCATTGGTTGTGCATTACCTGCAGTCAATTGATAAATAAGAGAAGTTAGATTATCAATTTGTTACTCAAGAGAAGAAATAGTTACCTCATTGACATAACCATGCATGACTTCCATCCTTACCTGCACAACTAAATTAAATTATGAAAAACTAGAAAAATAAAATCTAAGAAAAATTACTAAATTAAATAAATATTTTCAAAAGCACAAAATTAAATTAAAATCATTCCTTGGCAACGACGCCAAAATTTGGTGTGCTGTCGCTGACACCCAAAAATAAAATCTTACTTTTGAAAAATATTAATGTAGTAGTGTAAACAAGAGTCGATCCCATAGATAATGATTAATTTAATTTTATGTTTTCGTAAACCAAAATTAGGGAGTTTTTAATTAAAGAAATAAAATTTAAATAAAATTAACTAAAATAAATATGCAAGTAATTTAATAAAATAAATAATAAAAAAAAACCTTGGTTTAAGTTAACATCCACCATCAAGAATTTACAATTGATCATTGATGCAAGAATAAATCAATTAATATTTTGAACATTCACCGTAGAAATAACTACTCGCAGGTGGAATAATTTTTCTCATCTCTCATTAATTTTAGATAAATAGAACCACTTGGTCTATATATCCTTACTACTAAACAACCTCCGACACTTGCTAAAAATTTAATTTAATAGCAACTTTAAGAATTAGAGAGATCGTTGAACTAAACAACACAAGCCACTTGTTTGCATTTAATTTAGATGAATATTCTTCCTAAGATAAAATAATCTTTTGATCTGCAAAATAATTATTAATCTTAGTCGCTTCACAAATAGCAGTAGATAAATGTGAATAATAAACTAGTAGTACTCCTAGCAATTAAACAAACCAATCATAAAATTAAACACAAAAAAAATATTCAATACTCAAAATATAAATTGATCAATTAAAATAAATTAGATCTCACAGTGTATAAATCTTGATGACTTTAATCACTTAATCCAAGAAAAATAATTTAGCTACACATAGTAGAGAACACCAAAGAATAGAAGAGAGAATTTTTTTATTAAAAGTTGTGTCTCCAATTGTGTCTCCAATTGTGTCTCAAGCCCTCTATTTATAGACTACATAATCCTCCTAACCCTAATAGGAATTACACTTTCCAAACCCTAATACGATTTAAATTACAAAATAAAATAAATATAAAATCTTATTTATTTTCCTATTCCAAATTACAATTGGATTTGTAATTTATTTGATTGCTTAAGGAAACCCCACGCATGGACTTTGGAAAATCTGCTGGAATTTACGATTACGCCATTAAGTTTTGTTAAAATTACAAGTTTGCCATCAACCCCAATTTTCTTACAAAATAAATAGTAAAAATAATATGAAAATAATATAAAATTACTAAAAATAATAAAAACACATAATAATCACATAAATTACATAAAATGCTAAAAATACTTAAAAACTTACAAATAATTAAGCCTAAAAATACCCAATAAATTGACATAAAATCTACTTATCAAACATGTACTTATGCGTTGACTTAATATCTCATATATTTATGACCAATGAGATTTGGCCATCAGTCAATCCATATACTAGTCTCAATGCATCATTTTTGTCCCATTAATAATGATAATTGACTAAGGACATTTAAGAGTAATGATAGTAATTGTAATTATATAATCTCATGTTCAAGTACATACATGAAACTATATAATTCGTATCACTATTCTAAGGACTTTTATTATGCTAACATTTATATAACGCAGTAAATAAAATCAAAATAAAATAATTCATTTATTCAATCAAATATGATATCAAAAATGTTAAGCAATTACATCAAATAATTGACCATTAAGGCATGAACTCTAGCATGTATATAATAAATGAGATTTTTTTTTCAATGTGAAACTATGTTTTGTGGGTATAAAACTGATTTGATTTCATGAATTTTATTTGAGACTATATTTTCGTTCAATTTAAAATTTCATGTTTAAGGATTAATAAAAGTTTTGTGTTAGTACTAAAGAACATATAAGTATTATTTAAAAATATTATGATACAAAATTCTACTTGACACTATATGAAGAATATAAAACGTTTTTTCTCAAAATACTGAAAGATATGTAATTTTAATCAATTAAATGTAATTAATTTTTAATTTTTAATAGAAAAAGCTCCTCTTTGATAATTATTTGTAATTTTTAATTGACAACTATTTATAATTTATAATTTTTAATTACACAATAATAAAAATAATTAATTTTTTTTAATTGTGATAGAATATGCTATTTTAAATTATTAATATTACAGACGTATTATGTCAATTAAAAATAATAAATATATGTTATTAAAAAATTATTAAATATTTATAAGAAAATGATACTAAGAGCCACGGACAATCACACTTGTTATGATAAAACTCGAACTGGTACTACCAGAGGAGGAGAGGACATCATTTTCTTCTTCAATTTGAAGAAAAAAAAGGGGAAGAAAGAGTCATCCATATAATTTGTTTGCCTAGTAATCTTATTCCAGATTCTATTTTTTTCTTCTTCTTGTGTAGAGGTATATATATATATATATATATATATATATATATATATATATATAATAGCTGATTCTTCTTGATCATCAATCTGTCTATCAATCTATCGGATCTGGAAATTCCTCTTCAGGTCAAACCCTCTTTACTGCAAATTGATTATTTATTCCTTATCTTCTCTTTCTTTTCTTCACAAATAATGAAAATGTTATGAATGACTATGTGAACTTGTCATATGGAACAGATTTCACACCGTTAGTATGAAATACCAATGTGGGGTTGATATAGGCTTGAACCTCTTCTTTTGAACAACTAGCTTTTCAGGAAAAAATAAGAGGTTATAGCCTATATCGTAACAGAAAGTACATTTAAAAGGTTAGCTTAATTAGCCCCCTTGTACTCTACTTTTTTCCATATGCTATGTATAGATCGAATTCTTGTATCATCTTTATTCTTTACTTTCTTTTTCTTGATTCTTTATATTTGTGCATTTTCTTGGTACATATAGATTGATTGGCGTGGGTGGGTAGATGTTAATTATCAAATCTTCAATTCTTTTTCTTGATTCTTTTTTACTTTATATTTTCTTATGAATTATTGTTATTATCATTCTCAGAGCTTCTTTTTGTTATTTGGGTTTTTTTTTGTTAGATTTACACCTATATATGTGTTGCCAACATTAAGAAAGAGCTTACTCTTTTGTTTTTAGTTGGACTATAGAACTGACTGGCTTTTGTTTTATTATGGCTACTTCAAAAATGTGTTGTTGAAATTGCTTCTTATTTTGGTTGGTGTAAGTAATGCTATTGCTGTTGTTTTTTTGTTGATGCCAGCACATAAACTAAATTAAAGTAGGAGAGAAAAAGTTATGGAGGAGGAAGCAGGAGAAGAAACAAGAGGTTATCGGTGTCACCAATTTGTTGACCCAATCCTAAAGGTTGATACCGTCAAACGCCCGTTATGTCTTGATGAGTTCGTGGAAGAAATGGACACAGCCCCTGCCACTGCATCCCACCAATTCTGCTGGGTATGATGAGCAATCCTCATTGCTGATGTCGATCTAGATGTTTAGAGTTTACGGAGGATGAGGATGATGAAGATTGTGATGAACTAAATGAAAATTTCTGCCATCACCACTACCATGAGGGAGAGACTGAGCTAGATTGAGAATTGGAGTCCATTAGAGCCACACCTTAAAAGCTAGCTATTAAGATTAGAGAACTCAAAGCTTATAAATACCCCACATCAAAGTCCTATTCCATCGATGTGGGATACAAGTCCTATACCTTGCAAATAGGATCATAACACGATCTAAGACTGCATTGAAGACTAACTGCATTGCTGCAGAATTAGTTACAAGAATTGAACATCACAACAAAGTATTAAATCCAATTGACAGCAAGAATATACGAGGAGATAAATATAAATTCATAAGAGTGGGAAAGTTAGTTATGCCAACTGTCTGTGAACAATTAAGCTGATGTCAGGGATAATTTGAATTGTAATAACTGTAATTCTAGCTTTAAGCGGGAGAGTTAGTTAGATAGCTGCCTTTATCAGCTAGGTAATAGCAGGAGGGAATTATGCTCATTGATGTAATTATTCTTCTTCCTGAAACCTGTACTACTGAAATTGTTCTTAATACATATTTCTTCCATTTCTTTACCTTGCCATTTTTTAATTTCTTTGCAATCCGATTTGTTTTCATTCTTTTATATTCTGAAATCATAATAATTTGGAGGAGGTGGAGGAGGAGTTCGACCACTATTCTCTAACTCTTCTAAGCTGGAATACAATCTGAATCAGAGAATAATACTGACTCTGATATTAGGAATAGGGATCGAAGTAATAATAGAGACAGGGAACGCATAATTCTTGTCAATCCTTTCAATCAGACGATCATTGTCCAGGGTTTTTATGGCTCAAACAACTTTGAAAACCAGAATGAGAATCTAATCGGGTCGTTGGGAGATTATTTGTAGGCCCAGGGTTAGACTTGCTGCTGCAGCATTTGGCAGAGAATGATCTCAACAGGTATAGTACCCCACCAGTACAAAAAGATGCAGTGGAAGCAATGCCTAGTGTGAAAATTGAGGAAAATTTATAGTGTTCAGTTTGCTTGGAAGACTTTGAGATTGGGGCTGAAGCAAATGAGATGCCCTGTAAACATAGGAAACATAGCGGGTGTATTTTGCCGTGGCTAAAGCTACACAATTCGTGTTCGGTATGCAGGCAACAGTTACCTACTGACGAATCAAAGCTCGATTCAGAAGTGTTGAGGAGTAATATCACTAATCATAACATTAGTGAAACCAACAGCGGGAACAATAGTAGTGGTGAAGAAGGAGATGGGGAGGGGAGAAATGGAAATGGGAGACGATTTTCTGTATCACTCCTTTGGCCTTTCAATAGTTTGTTTTCATCCTCAGAGTCTCAAACTGGTAATAATGCAAATTCATCAACATCTTCTTCTGGAAATTCTACTCGAACAATTGAGAATTGAGTTTGTTTGTTATCACAAGTTCTTCATTATCAGTCTCTTATGTTCTCTATGCCTTATGCTTGTGCAAATAGCACCGTCCAAAGAACTTGCTATGATTCATCTGTGCTTGTATTTTGTATTTTTACATGGAGGGATTTTTGCCTTGTTAGCAGCAACAACAACAGGAGGTTCACTGCTTATGGAACACTCTTCTTTATAGCATGTATAATTGTCAATTCAATTTGAGATGTTTTCTTTTTCTTTAATGATGGGGCTATTTTCCTTGGTTTTGTGGGTGATATGAACGAACGTTTCAACAACTTTTGTAAATATTCTATATAATTATTTGAATGCGTCGGTTTCAGTCAAGTATCTTCTTTGAAATTGGGTACTCATTTTGTTTTAATAATGAAGGAGCCAGCCATTGCAGTGCCCATAAAGTCTTTAACTTGAAATATTGGCTAATCCCCCAAACGTGATATCTGTCCCTTCCCGGGGTTTTGATTGGAATTCGTCTGCGAAACTTGAGGCCTCCAATATATGGTGGATCGACTTGACTAACGCTTCTTTCTTTATATCGAGTAGTACTAATATAATAGAATTTGTCGCGCATACCAAGACCATGTATGTAATTTTGTGCGTAATCATGTGCTAATAACATGGAACCGTTGAATTTTTAAGCTTTTGCAGGCACACAACACACTTTCTTTCTCTCCCAAGCCTTTTAATTTAATTTTGGGAAGAAAATCTTGAAAAGAGGGTGGTGTTCTTTTTCTATCCCTTCCACTCCCTTTCCTTGAAAAAAACTAAAACGCAAACCACAAATATTTTATCTCTTCTCCCAGCCTCCATTCCCTTAATATCAACAAAATAAAACTTCAAGATAGGAGGGTGATAGTAGCACTGTTGCTAAAGAGAAATAATTCTAAAGAAGCATATCAAATTATCAATGAGCAACTTTTTGTCCGATGTATCTGCTTATATATAAATGTAGTTCTGGAGCAATCAAAAAAGCAGCGTTCATTTCCATCAGTTGGAAGTAATTATGCAGGCCTTGAAGCCCAAATTTCAAATGAACAATACGAATCATAGTCGAGTTATTTTTGTGATCCAAGGCGGCAAAAATAGATAGAAAAAACTAAAGAAACATTTATCTCTCACCCTCCGTAGCAACCAAAACCCAGTTGAAACAACATCAGCATCAAAATCATTACTTCACAGTGACAATCTTGATCACCGATGCTGTTCCAACGTGATGCAAGGCCACCACAGAGTCTCCTTCCTTGCAAAGACCTTTTGTTTTTGCATGCTGCAAGGCAAAGTCTAGTGCTTCTTCAGTTGACTCTGCATGAGAAGCGGTGACGACCTCAAATCCGGGTCCCTTGAACCTCATATCTGGTTCACCACTGTACAACATTTTTCTTATCGTTCATGACTTACATCAATATTATAATTCCTAAATAATCATTTATTTAAAACTTTACAACATCTCTTTTTATTCCAAAATCGCAATCTTTACAAATTTCTAGTATGTCTCAATATCATACCTGATACGAGTTCATTCTATTACAATCAATTTGAATACTTAAACACTCATAATACATACTAATCATTTCTTTAATTATACAATCATTTTACCTATCTAATACTAGCTCATAACTGCAACAATCACTTAAACTTTCGGTGAAAGTAATACGTATTCTTGATGCTTGATCTTTAACGAAATTTTCAAATATCTTGCACTTATCTGAAAATATTTATTTTATGCAAGTTTAATAGTTACACATAATACATTGCATGCTTCACATATTAAACATATTTTGCATTTTATACGTACATCATGTTTTTTATTTTATGAATGTTTAATACTTCTTATGCATAGCATATAATACACAATTAACATCTATCAAGTTATGCTTCATATTCTGTACATAATTCACATATAATCATACTTCATGCTTTTCACATATCACAAAATATCATCAATATATCTTCATATCAATAATTTAATATAACATTGTTGTATAACAATACACATAGGAACAAGTTCTGAAAAACTTGTCTGATTCGCTTATACCGTTTACGCTTATTTTGCGTCTTTCATTCAACCTACAATTTATATATGAAATTGACATCATCATTAGTTAAAATGACTATTACTTAATCTTTATATAAGACTCTAACTTCAAATTATTAACTCTTAAGATGTCCGACAAATGAACCCTTAAGTTCCAGACAAAAACCCTAGCCCAAACCTAGTGCGGACATGTCAGTATACTTAACCAACTTACACCTTCAGTACACGTTCATCGTACGACCCACTTTTAATAAGTTGTCTAAATTAGTCACAATGTACTATTTACATTGGTTTAATTCAATTAAACTTTCTTCTTTTATATAATTTAATGATTTGGACATTTAATAAAGTACCAAATATCTCAAAATATTATCTACATTTGATAATATACAACTACATTCAAATATTATTAACCACTTAATAATATTTAAATCACTTATTAATATTATTAATCATTTAATAATATTTTAACCTCTTACTAATATTATTAACTATTTAATAATATTTTAATAATTTATTAATATTATTAACCATTTAATAATATTTTAATCTCTTATTAATATTATTAATCATTTAATAATATTTTAATCACCTATTAATATTATTAATCATTTAACAATATTTTAATCATATACAAATGTTATTAATCATTTAACAAACTTTTAATCTCATACTAATATTATTCACCATTTAATAATATTTTAATACTCCTTAAACAATACCAATAGTTAATTTTTTAATTGGGTTAACTTTAGTATTTATTTTTAAACATTTAGCTACCATTAAGTCACTAATAGATTATATATATATAGGTTTAATATTCAAACACATTCATTTTATACTTATTTCAACTTAATTTTTCATAAAAAACCGACGCGGACCGACCCGAACAGCAAAAACATATTTCTGGCAGTGTGTTTGACCGCTGTGGTGGTGGTACAAAATTTCAGAAACCCTAATTTGGGGACTGCCCGACCCTCAATCACTCCGACAGCCATAACCTTCTCATTTTAAAATATTTAAGGTTGGTTCTTGAGTCCATTCTCCTCAAAATTTCCCCCTCTACAACTTCTCTTTATATCACAAATCCAAATTGCAAATGAAAATAGGTTTAAAATCGCTTACAAGGACAGAATGAAAACTAGCTTCATAAATCATCGGTTCGATTGGTTCAAACATGATGCTACAAGCATTATTTGCTAGACCATTATGTTTTATGACTCTACATACATCATATACATATCATACATCATATATAACCTCAATAGTTCAAACATTTAACAACATAAAATAAAAAATCTAGGTTAAGAAAATTTTTAAACCTTTAAAAGAAGATCTTCTTACTATAGCTTGTTAGATGATAGTTAGAACTCCTTCCTTTCCTTCTTCTTCCATCGAAAATGGCTTCTTTCCTTAGAGTTTCTCTCAAACTCCCCTTAATACCTCTCAAACTTCTCTCTCTCTATACTTGATGAATAAAAAGCAAATGACCAAAACTCTTGCTAGCTTATTATTTCTTCTCTATTTATAGAACCTTTGGGCACTCATACTTAGGCTCCTAATCTCCCAACACTTGGGCACTTAAGACTTAAATTGTAAGACACCGAATTTTATGAAATATACAATTTAATTTTTCTTCGTATATATTTTTTTCATGAAACAGTAAGTGGTTAAATTGACGAAATTGAAAGTTAAGGATGTTATGTGCAAATTTTATTTTGTCGGACAATATTCGTTTTGTCGGGAAATATTCGGGCCGTACGATGGCGCCGAAATAACTAATTATTGGTTGACCCCACAACGGAATATTTGTCGGATATAGAAAACGACAGAAGTAACCTTTTTAAATAAAAATAGTCAACGGTGTTATCACTTTTAACTGTTAAAATACCGGTGATAAAAGAATAGTAGCATACGATATTTTTACTATAGCACACGGTACTTTACAGTAGCACACGGTATTGCACAGTATCTCATATTATTGATTTGATAACGTGGTCATTGCACAATATTCATTAATAATTGTTGTTGCACAATATTTTGCATTATTGATTTAATAATTGTCATTACACTGTATTTCATATCATTGACTCAATAATTGTTGGTGCATTGTAGTTTAAAATTATTGAACCTAATAATTGTCATAGTAGCAAATACACTGTAATTTATTAAATTAATAATGATCTGTAACGTGTTTCTTACATTATTGTTGAATTATTGTTGTAGCATTATTTTAATATATATGTTGGACCCACATGAAGAATAAATAAATAAATTTAAAAAAATAAATATAAAATAATAATAATAATTGTTCTTTACTATTTTAAATAGTAACCATGTGGACCTTCTGTGGGGGCCACATGAATTCTAAGCATGCAAATTTGCTGGGAATTGGTAGGTGGAGGCTGCGCAGCCTTTGCTGAAAATTTTCAACTAGCGTGCTCACCTACCACACGCATAGTAGCTTTTTTCCCCCTATAAATAGCTTGCTTAGCTGAATAGAAAAATCACACCTAAAACATAAAATTTTTCTATAAGGATTTTATGAGTTTTCTCTAAGAATAGTAAGGTTATCTTGAGTGTTTGAAAGCCAAAAGGAGTGCAAGAATTTTTCAAGTAAGTATTTTATTAAAGAGTAGTAATTTCATAAATTCCTATTTTTCACAGTATTCACAAATCTTTCTTTAGAAGACTCTTCTTTGAGAAGATTCATTTTTAAAAGCTTTCTTTGGAAGATTTATTTCGGAATATTATTTTAAAAACTACTTTAAAGTTGTTATATTATACTACAAAAATTATGTTAAATATATATAATTTTGATAGTTCATATTATACAAGTTATCATACACTTTGAAATTTATATGTGGTAATTACTAATTTTATTATAAATATATAGGTTGATCAACCTCATTTAAATCAATATCCAGTCACGTGTTAAGGTAAGGAATATTATTCTTTTCACACTCTTAAATTTATTATGGTAAGGGGTATCATTCTTTTCATCATCATAAATGAATATTATTTTCTTTCTTACTGGAAGGGATTATCATTCTTTGATTCTCGAAAAAAAATATCGTTTCTTTCTTATTCATAAGATGTGCCATTTATTTCCATGTATTAATTTGTGGGAATAACCTTACGGCGCGGATTACCGCCTGTTGGTGAATAACCTATCGTATTTATTCCTTATTAATCTCTGAGAATAACTTTACGGCGCGGATTACCGTCTGTTTGGTGAATAACTCTTCGTATTCAAATTCTATTAAATTGTGGGAATAACCTTACTGCGCGGATTACCGCATGTTAGTGAATAACCCTTTGTGTTTATTTCTTATTTGTCTCTTGTAGAAATAATTTGTCTACACAAATTATCACATGACACTTTTATTCCATATTCGTTTGTAATATCATTTTCTTTCATATTCGTAAGTGATATTATTTTCCTTTATACTCATAAGGGATACCATCTTTTTCATCTTCCATTATTCAAACTTACTATGGTAAAAGATATTAATTTCCTTCACCTGCTACGGTAAGGGATATTATTTTCTTTCATATACCTAAATCGAAACTTATTATGGAACTATTGCTTTTATAATTCCTGAAAATATTATATGTTCCATATTAGTTACACTTCATCATTTCAATTGAACCTTCCTATTTTTTGAACTTTTCTATTGAACTGTAACCGTTATTCTGAACTGTGTATCTTGAATATCATTTTTGAATTTCACTCAACATCATGTTGACAATTTGGACATTATTTGAATCTGCACAAAGTAAACTTCTGATACTTATTGTTTATCCTGTTTCTTCTGTTCATCATTTATATCATTCTAATCATCCAAAATCAAGTTGTTGTGAATATCTGTGGCTGGGGACACAGATACGATATAATTGTTGAACAGATGATAGGTTAAAGATGACATAATAGGTTAAAGGCAATACATCTGTTCGGTGTCTTTTATGGCACGTGGTGAATGTTCTCTTTATCCCGTAATGCAAAGATGAACTGTTGTTTGGTATGATTATGACCAAAGGCTGAATCTGGTATAATCATGACCGTTGGTGTTATATTGAATATTTTTGGCAAAGATGAACTGTCGTTTGGTATGATTATGACCAAAGGCTGAATACTAGTATAATCATGACCGTTGGTATTATATTGAATATCTTTGGCCCGTAGTGCAAAGATAAACTGTTGATTTGCATGATTATGATCAGGAACTGTGAATTTGCATTATCATGACTAATGGTATTTCAGATGATAAAAATTGATGATATTGTTCCTAAAAAGAGAAGCAAGTGGACATTATAGTCTGCATTATTCTTCTAATAGATTGCTCATTCCGCTGCTATTATTGATCTGAACATTGTTCAAGAATTTAACTACAGTTTTTGATATAAACCTTGTAGTCTATTGTATTATATCAAGAACTCAACTGTTAAAGGCTAATGATAATTTATTCGTCATTATCTTAGTCATGATATTTCTTACTGGGCTATCTGAGCTCACCCTTTCTTTTTGTTCCATTATTTTTCAACAGGAGATGAGAACGTAGCTGGGTCTAGCTGGGGAATGGAGTGAGAGTATGAGGGATAGCTATCATAGTCTTCACGTATTGTAAAATAGTGTAACAATAATAGTGAAGACTTAGTTGTGTATTATTATACACTGTATTGTTGAACGTTGTACTACTTTGTATTAATTTTGTTATAGTCTTTTGACAACTCAAGTTTGGGCTGTGTGGGCGAAGATTTGGGGGTATCACATAAACTCATACTTACTACAGCTTGGATGGACAATATGAATGGCAAGAATGAATGACTTCAATTAAGGTTGCTTGTAAGCAATTTTTGGAGTGAAAATGAAGCAATAGGAAGCAACATTCAACATCCCCATGTGCCCCCCCTCAAAATTCGGGATTTGTTATTTTATTACTCTAATTTGACTTTATTTTTATGTCCTATATAATTATATAAGCATCCATATATATATATATACACCAATATATGTATACATATTCACTTATACTTGCACAATACTTGCATTTTTTTCCTCCATATTTGACTATCATTTGACCTTTAAAAATGTCACCCATCAACTTGACTACAAGCAACATAAATGGTGAAGTGCAAACTAAGAAACATATCACCAACACTTAACCTTGGTCACGTAATACCCAACCTTAGTTAAAGCTCATCTTATTTATATATACATATTTATATATCTCCCAACAATTAACCACAATGTGGTTAACTCTCTACATTCAAAAGACCTAGGTTGGTTCACACACCCAACCATGGTCTTAACTCATCATATAAATAGATATACTTATTTTATCATTTTTTCTCAATTAACCAAGGTATGGTTAATTCTTTATAACATCCAACCCATAAATACCTACCAATTCTGTCTTGGTAAATTATATGCATATATAATTGTATCTATAATATTCTTCATATAACTAATCTATGCATAGTTAAGTCTTTAATTTATTTACTACCTAGGGTTACTCAATTAATCCATCCATAGTTAATTCTCATCATCACCTTCATTCACCTAACAAGTAACCAACGTTTGATTAATGCCCTCTCCCGCCTACCAACTAGGGTTATTCAATTAACTTTACATTAGTTAATTCTCTATATTCATCAATACTTGAAAAATATTCTCCCAACACATTGATCAACATTTGACTTTTAAGTGTTTGGGCTACATGGTTTACTTTTCATTGAACTTCATTTAAATTGCTTGGGCTACCCAACACAACTCACAAATCTCTACTAACTTGGGCTAAGTAATTAATTCAATTGGACTTCCACACCATTGCATAATATACATGCCAACATAAATTAATTGGACTTATATTAGCTACCTCTTGGACTATCATTTAACATAACACTTGGGCTTAATATTTAATTACCCACTTTCATGCAAGTATTCTCATATTGGCTAACATATAATCCTTTTGGGCTATTTCACTAGTAGTAATTAAATTACTTAGACTCTTTATGAGGCTAAATCCTCAAATTTATTTGGACCATTTTATTATTACCAACAAGACTTACAACAAATAAAATATTGAGCTTGTTTAAAATTTATTAATGGACTCTATACTATAACTTGATAATTAAGTTAATTACTTAATTAATTAACTTCTTAATATTGTCATTCTAGGCAATATTCTAACTTCTCTACTTGCTAATCATAACTTTAATTCATGACTCATATAATTAACTTAATTAATTATATTAAATGACTTTTCTTCTTACTCCATACTTAAACTAATTAATTTAATAGTTTTATTGAGTATTTAATTTACTTCATTCATTTTCTTGTTTGGCTAACAAATACAACTCTAGGTATATATATATATACCCACCTTCACTTCTTAATTAAATTTATTTTTTTAATAAATTCTCCACGTGCATTATTTTAATATTCTTACATTTAATCTCTAACAAATAAATTATGTTAAAAAAAATATTTACTCATTTTCTACACATCTCACTTCTCTAACTCTGGGTTTTAAACCTTAAATTTTAATTCATCACTTAAGATCTTATCTACAAATCTTGTAAATATCTGGGGTATTACAGAAGCCCTCGCAGATCCTGCACAAAAAATAGGAACCAATCCCCTAAAAATAAGGCTGTGCCTTGCTAGAGATTCATCACAGCATGACCATTCAAAGGAATCAGTCTTGATCTCAGGAACAACCACAGAAAGGATTGGCATTCCAGGCCTGTACTTAGCCACCAGCTTTGCAGTACTTCCTCCTCTGGTTAAGACTAATATAAGGACTACCTTTGACGAGTTTGCTGTTCGAACAATAGATGAAGCCAAGCTTTCTAAGGGGCTCGTGGGCATTTGCTGTGATCCTCTTGAACACATCTACATAATCAATTGTGCTTTATGCTTCTACATAAATCTTGGCCATGGTTCAGACTACGAGTTCTGGATAAGTCCCAGCTGCAGTTTCACCACTTAGCATAACACAGTCCGTGCCATCAAGAACTGCATTGGAAACATTAGTGGCTTCTGCTCGAGTTGGCCTTGGAGATTTGATCATGGACTCCAACATCTGAGTTGCCGTGACCACAGGCTTACCTTGGATGTTGCATTTGTAGACCATCACTTTCTGAGCTAAAAATATCTTTTCGATTGGAATTTCCATTCCCAGGCCACCTCGTGCAACCATAAAGGCATCAGAGTTGGCCATAATTTCATTAAAGTTGGCCACCCCTTCTTGATTTTCAACCTAATGGAAAGATACCAAACATCAGAAAAAATATTGACTACAACAGTGTGCACATGGGATCAGAAGATTAGGTGAATGATTATAATCACCATGTGCACAAATGCCTTCTGTATTCAATTCAACCAAATTGAAGGCGATAGTGACAAGCCAATCATGCTGCAATATTTGTTAGCAATATTGCATTTTAGACATCTACAAAAACTCCCATATAATTGATCTTACACTTGATTGTTCTCTCGAGCTTAATTTTTTTTATAAGCTTGTATGTTCTAGAAGCAAAAAATGCATATAGTTCAAATTCCAAAACCTTTAAGCTAAGAACATTGAAATGCTTATTTTTCATTAATATGTATTTCTAGTTGATTTGTTTATCTTGGAGAGAGAAACTCACCTTTGACATGAGAAGAATATTTTTTGCATGCTCGCCAAGCAATTTGCGCACTTCCACCAGATCTGAACCTTTACAAACAAAAGACAGGGAAATCATATCAATTTTATTTGGGACACCTCATTTTAAAATATCTTCCTGTCTTTCTCTGTCAAAGTTAGGAGATCCACAATAACCCCCGGGAGATTAACATTATTCCTCTCGCTAAGAACCGCAGTGTTCTCACAGCGACATCAAACCATGCCCTTTTCTTTGTCAGACGACAGAACTGTAAATGAGATGGTGTCATCTGCATAGAGTATCACACTATGTGGCTTCACATCCTCAACTAACTTTTTGTAGCTCACACAAATCATGTTTTCATCACCCTTGAGGCCATAATCTGTTGAGATGGTGATCTATTGACCTTACTTCAATTGAATATTCTTCCCATCCTTTAGAAATCTAGTGTGAATCTTTGGTTCCGAACAAAAGGGTCCAAAGCACATTTAAAAGAAAAAAAATAGATTGTTAATCTGTTAATGACAAAATTTTGCGTACGATAATCTCCTACAACAATTGGAAGCACCTATTTTCGTTGCCCTTTTAATGCTTCAACCAGTTTCTCATCAGAATCATAATTTCAGAAAATTGAATTAATGATGAAAATCATCAAGCATCATTTATGAATTGAAAGATGATGATAAACAGAAAAAAGGATCAAACACAAATCAGCTGAAACCAATTGTATTAGGTTCAGTTTCCCGACCATGATTCAACTAGACAAGGTAAATATGAAAACATCGTCATTAACAAAAATGCTAAATATAAGCTTTTCAGTTAAGTTTCTTCAAATTAAAGGGAACTTAACACACCCTGAACATAATTTGGTTTCCAGAATGGCAGAACCTAGAGTTGTTAACATAACTAACTTTAACCTATTGTCATTCAGCGGTGAAGGGGAGGAGTTTGATAATTCTATAGTATTTAGGAAACACCAAAAACTGAGGTTTCTGTTTTCACAATGGAATAAGATATAACGAGTGTAAAATGATTAGAAAACACAAACAAGTATGTTGTAGTGGTAGTTATATGAGATATAAATTACTAGTTTTTTTTTAAATCTTCAAAATTTCACTAAAGCAATTTAGGAAATATTTCCATTATGCCATTTATCACATTCTTGTAAATAGAAAATATATAATACAACAATTGAGCCAAGATCAAGAAATAAATATGGAAAAAAAATCACAGATGCTTTCCACACAAAAATTGCAGATACTTTCCACAGAGACCCTTAATCTTTATTCCCAAGAAAATTTCCATTTGTTGTCAACCGAGTGATAAAAAGATATGAAAACTAAAGAATATTAACTAGTTATTTACTTCGTCCATTCCTTTTTATTCATCTTTCTAGAGACTAGAGAGTGAAATAGTTGTATATCTAAGTTATAAAAATAGGTGTATATCTAAATTATATCTTTTAGTTATGACAGGTATTATTCTATAGTAGATAATTATAAGGAGTTCCTTTATTAAATTAGGATACCTTAAGGGGTAAGGTTTAATATTTGTATATACTCATGTAATGCAACATTGGAATTTCATAGTTGAATACATTAATTCAAAAGCCTTTATGCCAATTATGTGCGTTTCTACAGAATCCCTGCGAGGATAGGGTCTAATTTTCTCCTTATTTCTTCGCCTTTATCTCCATCCTAAGAAATTACAGAATTTTCCTACAACAAATTGTTATCGTAGCAGGCCTTGCAGACAGTCACCCTTGTAATTGCAGATTATGTCACTGCTAGTCAGTCATTAGTCGTCACGTGAATCGAAGCCTTCGCGAGACAGCCAAACAATCTTAAACTAAACCCTAAACCCAACCAAAATCACTATCATGCCGAAATATAGCCAACACCAACCAACAACAGCAGCCAAACCAACGTCATCACAACCACTGCCAACCCCACTTCCCAAACCGCTTTGAAGTTGTCTATTATCTCACAATTCTCAAAATTTATGCTCATACAATTGAAAAGTGGAGTTTGTGTCAAGCCACACTTGGCCTCGACTTCAAGCAGCAGGAATAAGAAGGGAGAGAATTGGGAGGAAGAGAGAGATAATAGACTTAGTGAGTTCAATAGGAGAGAGGTAAAAGGAGGGAGATAGGTGTGAGAGCAAATGCTACTCATTTTCATATATTTCATCACTTGTAAATATAAAAGCTATTACAACTATTTATAAAAAAAGATTACTTACAAAGTAAAGCTAATCCTACACTATACTTTTATCTTTCACCACAAAATAACTAATCATTACATGTGCTCACATGTAATTCATTACTAATAGAGTCTACTATTATATTATATATTCTTTAGAATGCCCTTAGCCTGACGTTCCCTCCTCCTTGAGAACATCCATGCCCTCATGGATATTGTGATTTGGCAAGGATTCTTTAAGTTTTCTAGACAGATTGGTGATGCTAAATTGTCTTTTCCTTTTTTGTAACATATAATATAGTCATACCCTAGTAATTTGCTCATCCATCTCTGTTGTAGGCATGACATTACTTTTTTGTTCTAACAAGTATTTCAAGGAGTGATGATCTGTCTTTGTTAGAAACTGCCCCTGATCAAGATAGGAGGACTACCTTTTAATATCTTTAGCTATTGCCACTAGCTCTTTCTCATAAGTTGATTAAGATTGTGCCTTTAATCCTAAAGCTTTGTTGAAAAAGGCAAGGGACCTAACTTCTTATGTTAGGATTGTTCCAATCCCAAACCCCGTGGCATCTATTTCAACCTTAAAGGTTTTTTCAAAATTTGGTAGGGCTAGTAAAGGGGTTGTGGTGAGAGCTCTTTTTAACTTTTCAAAAGCTAACTAGGAACTATCATTCCAACCAAAATTTTCCTTCTATAACAGATTGGCAAGAGGTTTTGCAATGACTCCATATTGCTTTATGAACTTCCTGTAATACTCTGTTAGCCTTAGACAACCTCTTAGTAGCTTGACAACTTCTTAGATGCTTGATAGTTTTAGGTTGAGGCCAACCTAACACATCTTGAACTTTGGAAGGATCCATTGCTACTCCTGAGCTAGATATAACATGTCCCAGGTAATCAATTTGAGGTTTGGCCAAAGCACACTTGCTGACTTTTACATAAAGTTGATTGTCCTTCATGATTTGGAATACCTTTTGGAGATGTTTTATGTGCTCCTGCTTGTCTTTGGAGTAAACTAGAATGTCTTCAAAACAGACTAGCACATGCCTCCTAATAAGAGGTTGAAAAAGTTGGTTCAAGAAGTTTGAAAAGTTGTAGGGGAATTAGTTAGCCCAAATGGCATTAGAGTCAAATAACGCTTAATGTGTACAAAATGTAATTTTTTCAATGCCATGCTCAACCATTCTCACTTGATGATATCCAGCTCTCAAGTCTAGCATGGTTAAGACCTTAGCATTTCCTAGCTCATCTAAAAGCTCATCAATGAGTGGGATATTGTATTTGTTCTTGATGGTGAGTTAAGACGCCTGTAATATACACAAAACTCCAAGTCCCATCATTTTTCTTTACTAATAGAATAGGTGAGGCATAAGGGTTTTGGCTGGGCCTTATAATTCTTGATTGCAGCATCTCTAAGACTAGTTTTTCAACTGCATTCTTTCGGTCAAATGAACATTTGTAGGGCCTTAAAGAGTTGAATTGGGTTTCAAGGGTATACTGTGATCTAAGGCCCTTTCAGGATGCATGTCTTTAGGTTCTTGAAAAATATCTAAGAATGTGTTTAGATTTTTATGGGTATTTTAGGGTCTGTAGTTCTGATGGAGTTACAGTTGAGGCCTAGTTTATTAGGAGGTTCTGGTAAGTTTGGGTATGGTTTTATAGCTTGTAGTACTACTAAGAATCCATGCTCTTACTCTGTGATATGATGGACGAGATTTTTTGTAGTGATCATTTTGAGGCTGGGCTCTCATTCTTTGTTGTTTCCTTGTAACTGAACACCATTTCATCCCCATATTTAAATTAGAGGGTGAGGTCTTCATAGTTAAAGGTAATAGGCCCTAGCTTCCTCATCAATTGGATCCTTAGTACTATGTTGCAGCCTCATAGAACAAGATTTTGATGGAATCTCTGAAGCAGAAGTCTCCCATTTTCCACTGGAAATCTGTGCACTGTAAGTTGCTAACTAGCCTACTCCTATTTACCACAGAGAATGTCATAGGAGGGGTGGGTTCCGAGGGGTACATCATCCTCTGTGTTGCCTTAGGGTCTATGAAATTATGAGTGTTACCTCCATCTATGAGAATGTAAAGCATTTTCCTTCCAATATAGCCAGCCATCATGATTGTTTGAGAATTGGGTTATCCTTCAATAGCATTTATAAATAGTTTCATATCTTCATTTTTAGAGGTTTATTGCTCTTCATTTGTTTTTGGGACATACTCCTTATCATACTTGAGAGTTTTATCATCCCCTAGGTTGGGTTGGTCTTCCCTAACTATCATAAAGGACTTGGGATCTTTACATTGATGCCCGTATATATACTTATCATCACAATAGAAATATAAACCTTGGGATTTCCTCTCATCCTTGTGTGTAGCAGTGACATGCTTAGGTTTGTTGAAGTTATTCATAGGATATGTGAAAAGAGGTGGTTTGGTGTATGATGGTGTGGGAGTCTCTGATGAATCGATTTTATATCTATTTATTAGGTATTTTTAGACTTAATTATTTGTGAGTTTTTAAGTATTTTTAGTATTTTAGGTAATTTATTTAATTTTATGCATTTTTATATTATTGTTATTTATTTTGTAGGTAAATTAATGTCTGATGGCAATATGGTAATTAAAGCATGTAAGGACAGGTTTAGCGCAAGGCGCCTGGTAATTAGAGAAGCTCGCTGGACGATGACGTTTTTAAATCAAAGCAGCAACAGCGTTAAGCGCAATACACGCATGGTTTTTAGGAAGCAGAATACCGGGCAAGAAACCATGTCGTCTGGAGAAAAAGTAGAAGAACCCGCGCCATGTACGGGATTGGTTGGGATTAATAAACAGCAGTTGGTGCGTGGTTGGTTGCAGTTTTTTTTTATTCTTTTTCATCCATGGCCCACAACCCATGTTAATGGTTACATGCAAAGATGATTCAACAAGTTCCAACACTTATTGTTCCCCACGTGGGTCCAATAAATTAAGGAAGATTATATTTAAAGAATCCAATTGCAATTTGGAATATGATTTAAAAATAAGAATATTTATATTTTATATTTTAAATCCTATTAGGGGTTGGAAATTATAGTTTTTATTAGGGTTAGGAAAATTATATAGTCTATAAATAGAGGATGCTAGACACAATTAGGGCATTCACTCTTGTACATAATTCTTATTCTTCTTTTATTATGTGTGGCTAAATTATTTTTCTTGGTTTAAGTGATTGAAGCCATCAAGATTAATATACTGTGAGATGTAATTTATTTTAATTGTTCAGTTTATCTTTTGAGTATTGAATATTTTTCTATATTTAATTTTATGATTGATTCGTTTAATTGTTAGGAGGCCTACTAGTTTATTATTCATATTAATCAACTGCTATTTGTGAAGTGACTAAGATTAATAATTATTTTACAGATCAAAAGATTATTTTATCTTAGGAAGAACGTTCATCTAAATTAAATGCAAACGCGTGGCATGTGTTGTTTAGTTCAACGATTTCTCTAATTCTTAAAGTTGTTATTAAATTAAATCTTTAGCACGTACCAGAGGTTGTTTAGTAGTAGGGGTAATTTAGAAAGCGTGTGTCTACTTAACTAAAATTAAGGAGATGAGAGAAAAATTATTCCACTTGCGCGTGGTACTTTTTACGGTGAATGTTCAAAATATGAATTGAATTTTTCATGCGTCAATGATCAGTTGTAAATTCTTGATGGTGGATGTTAACTTAAACCAAGGCTTTTTTCTTCTTATATATTTTATTAAATTACTTGCATAATTATTTTAGTTAATTTTATTTAAATTATTTCTTTAATTCACCCCCCCCCCCCACCCCCAATTTTGGTTTACAAAAACATAAAATTAAATTAATCATTATTTGTGGGATCGACTCTTACTTACACTACTGCATTAATATTTGTCAAAAGTAAGATTTTATTTTTGGGTGCCTGCAATAGCACACCAGTCTCCTTTTGTGGGCCTAGTTGGTTATTGGGGCAAGGTATGGTGTGGGAGTCTCCTTTTTGTGTAACTGTAGGCTTGTTTTGATAAAGGAACTTCATAAAATTTGGCTCATTTACAACCCTTGTATAAGGTATAAGATCTAGGAGTTTGAAAATCTTCTTAGTCTCATACTTGAGTCCCCTAATGAAGCTGCCCATAAAGAAGTCTTCAATTAACTGGGGTATTTTCTCAAGCGATCTGCCTTTATGTCTTTCAAATTCATCATAGTAAACATTGACTGTGCTTACTTAGTTGAGGAGTTTGAACTGCTCATAAATGTTATCTAGTCCTACTTCTGAAAATCTGCAAATGAATTCCCTAGCAAAAGCGTCCCATGTCAGTCCTTTCTTATTGCTGATAAATGCTTTGTAACAATATTTAAGAGGCCCATATAGGTGCATACCAGCAATGACAATCCTCCTATAGGAGTGGATGATATATATGTCAATCCTCCTATAGGAGTGGATGCCATATATGTTAAAGTACTCCTCGCAGTCTTGTACCCAACTTTTGGCATCATCACCCTCAGTAAATGAAGGAAACACCAACTAAAGGTGCTTTAGCTCCCTATCTTTTCCTTCACTTTCCCAGTTGTTTCTTTTCCTCCATGTGTCATCTCCTTTCTCATGTTTCTTTGCCCTTTCTTTTCAGAATGCTCAAGATTTCTAAAAACTCATTTAGTTCCCTTGTAGCCCTTTTGGACAAGCCTCTTGCCTTATCTCAAAAGGGATTCTCAAAGCCCTCAAGTGATTCTAGATCCCTTTGCTTAAGCAAACTCATTCATCCCATTCATAAATTACTCCATTTTTTCATTGATGGTTTCTAGCTGCTCATTTGTGTACTCCCTGTAGTTTAAGAAATCCTTCTAAAACATTTGGTAGGAAGTGGGGTTTGATGATCCTGCCATCACCCTTATTTACAAGAATATAATAAATTCCCAAAACAATGCAAAATTAGAATTGAATTTTTTTCCTATTAGTAGCAACACTACTTGATATCTGGAGTAAATGAGCTTGAGTGCTTCTTGTGTTGTGAAATAAACCTTACACAAGAACAATTTATGGGTTTGAATTTTATTTAAGTTTAATCCTGACTAGCACTAAACTTAGCAAGGATCAATGAAGTAATTGACCACAATAATGAAGCTAGGATAACAAATGACCCAAATCAGTAGTATTAACAGTGTGTTAACACTTGGTTAAAACTGAGGTTTAACATAAAACTGTTTGTAGGAATGTAAGAATCTGGATGGTCTGAGATGAAAACTTGACAAATCTACTATGAAATTATGCAGAAATAAAATTACTTGCCAAATTTTTTTTTAGTTTTTTGAATAATAATAAAACGAAACAGGAGTTGTAAATGCTCAGGCTATGCAAATTATACCTAAACGAGTCCTGGGTAATAAGATTATAACTTCAATAATCACAGGAAACGATTATGATTTTCAATTGCAGAGCATTAGCATCTCAACTTTTGATCCATGTGTTTGCTTATTTAAGGTTTGTTTCTGTTGATTGTTTGAGCTGCATTTGATGTTAGATGGACTGTAGATACTATGATCTGAGTGATCAATGGAGTTTTTATAGGAGTTATGAAGGATTTGGGTGTTTGAATGAAAATAGAGTATTAAAATCTGGGTTTTTATTTTTCTACAGAAATAGAGGAATTACAGAGAGGTTTTGGATGAGAAAATTTAAGAGGAAGAAGATGGTGTCAAGCTTTGATCGAGCTCTGATATCAAACTTTGTCAATCCACACTTGAAGTTGACGTTGAGCAACAAGGATAAGAGAGGAGGGAATTGGGAGGCAAGAGAATTAGACTGTCTGAGTTCAATTGGAGGGAGGTAGAACGAGGGAGATAAGCGTGAGAGCAAATGCTACTCATATTCTTATATTTCATTACTTGTAAATGTAAAAGCTATTTCAACTATTTATAGGAAAAGATTACTACTAGCAAAGAAGTAAAACTAATCCTAGACAATACTCTTATCCTTCATTACAAAATAACTAACCATCACATGTGCTCACATGTAATTCATTGCTACTAGACTATACTATTATATCCTATCTTCTCTGGAATGCCTTTAGCCTGACAGTTTGTTTAGCTGAAGGACATCTCTCTGATCATGACCTCTCATAGTCCAACATTATAAAAGTCAAGTATGAGTTTTTCTCAATGGAGGAAGAATGATGAGGAAAGATCCATGAAAATTAAATGATTAATAATGAATTAATTAGGGATAAAATAGTTGTATCAAAATTATATCTTTTAGTTATGGGAGGTATTATTCTATATCTTTTACTTAGTGGATAATTATTAGGAGTTTCCTTTTATAAACTAATGTAATCCATCGTTGGAATTTTGGAGTTGAATATGTCAATTTGAAATGCTATTTTTTATATAAAGTATATTAATTGAAAGGCTTTTTGCCAATTATAAGTACTTCTATCGATTCCCTATAAGGACATGTTCTTATTTCCCTTCTTTTATCTCCTTTTTAATAACTTCCAAATTGTTTTTCCTTCTTTTTTCTCCTCCTTAAACGCTTCTAGAACTTGTTTTCCCCTTCTTTCATCTCTTTTATATCCTTCCTAAACACTTCCAAAACTTGAGTTACATCATTGCAGCAACAAACAAACAAAAGAAAACCAAGTAATGTGTTCTGTTCTTTAAAAAGTTATTTTGTTCGCGAATACTAGCACTACCCAACCAGATTGCGGATGATATATATTTTATTTACCTTGCGGATGTCGATTTTCAGTTTCTAATCCTCGTTGTTCTTTTTTATTTTCAATGGTATAGATGATGTATGCTTTATAAGGATCTATAGTAAATATATGATATGAATTATATATATATATATATAACAAAAAAAAAGTAAAGGGGTCAACATGACAAATGGAAATTGAAGAGCTAAATAACCAACAGTTGCTATTGGAAATGAGAAAATTAAAAAGAAACTTATGTTATAAGTAAATTGCCAAAGAACAATAAACAAACAGTTTTAACATCAAATTTTGTACCACTCATTTAAATCACCAAACAACGAGTAAAAAAGACGTCAAACACAAATAATTGTAAGAATGTAAAATAAGAACACAAGAATTTTACGTGAAAACTCAATTGGGAAAAAACTACAGAGAAAGAGGTAAGAAATCGACTATAATATTGTTATGATTACAGATTTCCATAATCGAAAAATAATGAAAGGCTTGTGTGCTGGAAACTAGGACTCGGTTAGATGATGAATAATATTTTGTGTCTTCTATAATGAATGTATCAACCCCTTGCTTGTGGTTGTATTTATAGATGTCATGCCCATCCGAAACTAATTAGGGACATGAAACCGCCGAGGCGAGGGCCGTCGGGACATGAAGCCGCTGAGGCGAGGGCCATCCGTCGGAACACGAAGTTGCTGAGGCATAAGGCCGTCGAGACATGAAGTCGCCGAGGCGAATGCCGATAGGACACGAAGCCGTCGAGGTGAAAGGCAGTCGAGACATGAAACAGTCGAGACGAAGGGATCTCGAAGGACCATCTGATGGAGAACTTGAAAATATGTTAGACTATTTCCTTAATACTTGTAATATGGGAATTCTATCAATAATGTTTTATACTCAATACAAATGAATTTATAATAACGTCGAAATATCAGCCTTTCAAAATGCGAAATCTAAAATATTGTTGATAACCGATGACCCCCAATCATCAAATTAACTCTAAATCTTGATGTTTCTTGTGTTTAATCAATAACTCGACATCACTGACCCCAACAATCATCATCTCGACACGTACCCTTTGGCTGATCTGGGGATAAGGCCTCCTGACCTACCACGTATTGTACCAGCTCGCCGTTTTGGACCTTTTTCTCGATCAAATCGTTTAAGTCCCTACAAGCTTCAGTTGAATGCCCCGCTACTTTATGATATTTGCAAAAAATATTCTTAACTCCCCTCTATAGATGGCTATTTGGTTGTGGTGGTTCAAAGAATGGTTTTTCCTTTATCTCTTCCAAAATTTGTACTATGCTAGTGTTCAAGGGAGTGTACACCTTATTCTTCTACTTTGGTCGAAGGGGTGGTCTGTCTGTCTGAGGGAGGTTCCTCTTTTCACCCTGGGGCCAATCTGGAATCTTTTGATTTAGGTTGCTCATGGCCTCCTCAATAGCAATAAACTTTTCTGCCCGTTCATGGCCTCCTCAATAGCAATATCCTTCATTAGCTTATTCGACCGGCTGACATCTAACCTAGTAGTAAAGAACCCCAAAGTGTGACGCCCCCAAATTGGGCCCACTCCACCCAATTTGAGTCATCAAAAGACTACAACAAAATTATTACAATACATTGTACAGTACCCAATAATACACAACTAAGTCTTCACAATTATTACTATTCTACAGTACAGTGAAGACTACTATAGCAACTAACTCGGACAGCTACTCCATTCTCCTTTCCTCTCCGCTAGTCCCGGCTACGCTCTTATTTTCTGAACAATTGAACAAAAAGAAAAGGGTGAGCTCAAATAGCCCAATAAGGAATATCATGACTAAGATAATGAAAAAAAATATTATTCTTAACCTTCAACAGTTGAGTTCTTAATTGAATATAATTAACAACAAGTTTCAAATCAACAACTGCAGTTAAGTTATTAATAGAGTAATATAAAAAATAAGATTTAAATCAACAACAAAAGTTAAAGTTCTTGAACAAAGTTTCACTGTAGTGAAATAACCACCACTAAGAGAATCAAGTAGATCATGATGTTTACTAGCTTCTTTTTTTAAGAAAAATATCATCAACTTCTATCATCTGAAACACCACTGGTCATGATCATACCAAACAACATTTCTTTTTTGCTCCTAGCCAAAGAGAACATTCATCACGTGTCCTTGTCATCCGACCAAAGACATCCAACAATTATATCGCCTTTATCCCATATTGCCTTTATCTTATCATCTGTGCCCCAGGCCTCAGATATTCAGAACAACCTAATTCTTGATGATTGAAATATCAACAGACATATAAATAATGAACAGAAGAAACAGGATAAACAATAACATTAGGAGTTAACAAATTTTACTTTGTCCAGATTCAAATAATATCCAAATTATCAACATGATGTAGAGAAAAAGGTGTTCAAGTGCAAGAGTAATGTCCAAGATCCACAGGGAAGAAGTTCAACGGTAAGGTTTACGGTACAAGGAATTAGTCCAAAATATTCACAGTTCAAATAAATGTCCACAGTTCAAAAGTTCAAAGTCCATAAGTTCACAGTTCAAATATGACGATGAAAATTTAATAGGAATGTTCTTGTCAAAAGTTATTAAATGAAGTGTAAACTATTAAGGGAATATTAATGAATTATTAATTCAAGAATATTCACCATTTAATAATATTAGAGATACAAATGAGATACTTTCTTACTATAGTAAGTTTAAGTGATAGAAGATGAAAAAGATGGCATCCCTTACAAGTAAGAAAAAAAATGATATCCCTTTATGATGATGAAAAGAATGATACCACTTACTTTATCTCGTGACTAAATACAGCTTTAATAAGGTTGATTAACCTATATGTATATTCATAATTTAATTAGTATGTAACACATACCAATTTTATGTATATAAAATAATCAAAGTGACTATATAGTATAAATATACTTCAAAATAGTTTTTAAAGAAAATAATTTTTCAAAGTAAAAATTTTCAAATGAAGTTTTTCAACATAAATCTTCTAATAGAAAAGTCTTCTAAAGGAAGAGTTGTAAACTGATGTGTATAGGAGTGTTTATATAACTTTTATAAAAAAAACTTATTTGAACAATACTCGTATCCTTCTAGATCTTCAACGCTTAAGATAATTTTAATATACTCAGAGAGACACTTATACTAAGAAATATTTAGAGAGTGAAAATAAGATTGAGTGAGGAATGTATGAAAATCCTTATGCTAAGTCCCCTATTTATAGCCAGAGCTTAACCAATTTTTTCACACACACGTTACACATTTTAATCTCATCTTTTAATCTAAACCATTCATCAACCTACATGCGTTTCACACTTTAATCTGCACCATTTGTTGACTAACACGCATTTCACGCCTACACACGTTACACATTTACACGTGTTATACATTTACGTGTGTTACACACGCGTGTTACACATTTACATATTATTTTATTGATTTAATATCTCAATTATTAAACATACAATGGTTTTCAAATAATAAATCTATCTAACAGTTTAATACCCGTGACTACTACCGTAACAATTATTGGCCCAATAATGCAAGATGCTGTGCATTATGATAATTATTGATTCAATAATATGGAACACCGTGCAATTAATATTATAAAATATTGTGTAATGACAATTATTGATTCGATAATGTAAAATACTGTGTAATAACCACTTTATCAGTTCAATCATTTAAACATTTTGTAATACCGTGTGCTGCTGTAAAATACCATATGCTATCATACTTTTATCACTGGGTATTTTAACAGTTAAAAGTGATAATACCGTTGACCATTTATATTTAAAAAGGTTACTGCTATCGTTTTATACATCTGACAATATTTTATTGTGGGGTCCACCCATAACTGAAAATTTTGGCGCCGTCGTGCGAATATTCCTCAACAGAACGAATATTTTCCCAACAGAACGAATATTCCTCGACCAATCAAATATTGTCCGACATAAATTTTTTGCACATAACATCCTTAACTTTAATTTTTATTAATTTAACACCTTACTGGTAGACATAAAATTATGAGAAAATTTTAAAATCTATTTATTAAAATTCGAGGTCTTACACAAAGCCTGCGTTATATTGAGGTCGGTAACCGCGCCGACTGCATCTCTAAACCTCAGCACGTACTGTGCCAATGTCTCGTTACTCCTCTGTTTGATCTGCATCAGTGCGGCAGTGAGTTTGCCCCTCTTCTTGTTACTACCAAACCGATCATAAAACTTCTCCAAGAGCTCATTCCATGAATTTATACTGTCTGGGGTAAGGAGATTATCCACTACTTCACCGTCTTTTTTAGTGTCGTTACAAAGATCTTGCACATCCCTACGTCTGAGTGGTTGTAGTATCCTATGATAATCTCATATGAATTGGAATGATCGTAGGGGTCCCCGATGCCGTTAAAAACTCCAATTGTGGTAGCTTCATCTTTGGGTCTGCCTTCTCCTGATTGAGGCTACTGAAAAGGGAAACTTACTGTCCATCGGCTTTGGACTTGCCTTCACTTCTGCTAACTGTCTCTCCAAGTCAGCCATTCTTTTTATGATCGGATCTGAGTTGTCTCGCTGTGTCTCCTAGTTAATATTTTCCATGGATCGGGTCTGTCTTAGGACACCTTATCCCTGAATGTTGTGCTTATCAGCATGGCCTATGGACCCTACTGTGGTGTGGGCTCCTTGGATCCTCAGATTGTATTCTGTGGCTCCTCGTCTTTCTTCAATTTTGCTAATAGTGTGGCTCGTTCTTCCTATTGCTGACGTAGAGATTTCAAAGCCCCTTCTGCTGCCTGAATCCTCTACCTCTTAATAGCCTCCCTTTGGTCTCCCGAGCCGCCCTCCATATGTCGGCGTCTAAAAGCAGAAGTTTGGACGTTTGTGTCCTTCCAATGTGTCAGGTTTAGGGAGCTGGGGGAAGGAAACAGCCTCCGCCTGATTGAATTCGAACGTGACGCTATAGAACCCCCTTTTTGAACAGAGGGTCCTAACTTATCCTTTACGGAACCCCTCGATGTATGAGAAGTTAATGGTGCTGATGAACATGTCTGCTCTACACGATCACCTTGTGGCTATATAACTGAATTTTGAATCATAATACCAAGTGATTTGTGAAAAAAATCCTAAGGGCCCTTCTTTTAGCGCCAATGTTAATGTCAAATTTTGTATCACTCGTTTAAATCACCAAACAACGAGTAAAAAAGACGTCAAACATAAATAATTTCAAGAATGTAAAATAAGAACACAAGAATTTTACGTGAAAACTCAATTGAAAAAAAACCTCAGAGAAAGAGGTAAGAAATCCACTATAATATTGTTGTGATTACAGACTTCCATAATCGAAAAATAATGAAAGGCTTGTGTGCTGGAAACTAGGACTCTGTTAGATGATGAATAATATTGTGTGTCTTCTATAATGAATGTATCAACCCCTTGCTGCTGGTTGTATTTATAGATGTCATGCCCATCCGAAACCAATTAAGAGTAGGAATCCTTTTCCAAATCTCCTTATAACTGTAATTAATTATTGATAGATTTTCTTCCAAATTAGATTTTCTTGTCTTCCAAATAAGAAAACATAATTCTATTTTAATAAGGACTCTCCCACTATGCAAGCTGTCAAAATAAATGTATATGAAGCAACACCGGATCTGGGCCATTAAATAAAATGGGTTGTACCATACCCGGGCCAAAATAATTATATCCCGACAAAAAAATAAAATCCCACCCACCAAAACACACACAAACAAACAAAAAAGACAAATATATAATGGTCCAATTTAGACTTATCCAATAAAATTGGATTGAATTGAATCGATATCGTCAGAGTAAAAGCAACCAATCGAGTAATAATATCTGAATTCATCATCAATGAAACGAAACAAACATATATGAGGAAGAGAAATTAAAATAAAAATACTAGTAGTATACCTTGGTATCGAGCATGATAACGCAGAGGATGTCGATATTATCCATGGCGGGCCTGAGATTATTGAGGGTTTCTTGGTGATACTCATGAGATCCATGGGATAAGTTGAATTGAGCGACGTTCATCACAGCCCTCAACAACCTCTCCACCATAGGCACTGACCTCGATGCCAGACCCAGTGTGCATACTATCATTGTTTTAGGCTTCATCTCCATCTTCGGATATCTGATAATCATTCGGATCACAGGCGGAGAGATGCACGCATGTAAACTTTTATTAAAGAAAAAATAAATGAACAATAAATAGTAGTATTACTTGTAGAACAGAATAGCCAAAATTGAATATATATATATATATATATATATATATATATATATATATATATATATATATATATATATATATATATATATATATATATATAGGGGCGATTCATAAACACCATCTTATCCACATATTTTTATAAGCAACAAACGAGATTAATTATGACATAATTGTCGTTCGCTAGTCCTTCTAGCAGACTGATTAATCAAAAATTTAAGACCATTTTATCCCTCATTCAATGAACGACGCTTGAACTAAACACTATCTGCTAGTGCTTTTAGCGGGCCATAATCCCCGGAAGTCTCTTTTTTTTTTTTGGGTTTTAATATTATTTCCTACACTTAATATTTTTGCCTCACTGCATGTATAATTTGTGGATTGATCTTTGGTTGGTTTTAAATAAGTTAATCGTGGTTTCTTTCTAAGAAGAAACAATGCTTAGGGTCTTAAAATATGCTTTTTTCTTTAGAAAGCCTCTCCATTGATATTCCATCAGTGTTTGTGGATTAAGGTTCAAAGGCAGTGGTCTTGGTAGGATTATGATAATCAAAATTTATTCCCTTGTATATAAGAGGCTAAAATAAATTGTTCCTCCACATAATTTGACGTGGAGACTGGTCGTTGGCTTCTTCTCCTCTTGTGTTGCTTCTCAATTTTGATGGTCATATGGACCATATCCTCAAATTCCACGTAATGTTGTCAATCCACTAAGTCTGCAATCTCCCAATTTAATCCAGTTAAGAATTTTGCCATGGTGGCCTCTCGATCCTTCTCTACGTTAGCTCTGGTCATCAGGATCTCCATCTCCTTGTAGTAATCCTCTACATTTTGAGTTCCCAGTGATAGTGTGATGGTACAAATCGCTTCTTCATCACGACTTTCATCTCTGCCCATGTCTCAATCGGTCTCTCATCATACCTCGTCCTATTGATCCCCAACTGGTCCCACCATACTACTGCATAGTCAAAGAATTCGATGGCCGCCAGTTTGACCTTCTTAAGCTCGGAGTAATTGTGGCAGTCAAATACCCAATCTTCCTTTTTCTCCCATTCTAAGTATGCCTCAGGATCATTCTTCCTGTGGAAAGATAGAATCTTCATCTCAATGTTACTCAAGCTATTATCTTTCTTATTCCTATCTCCTACAATCCTTTATCCATACCTCATTGGGTCAAGCTCTTCCTCTTCATCAGTCTTACCCTATCCTCCATAACTCTCGCGACCCATGTCTGGATCATGGTCCTCCTCCTCACTGACCTTACCTCTATAGTACTCCTATTCCTCCATCCTAGTTCCCATAGGCTGCACTCTTCTCCTTCTACGTATGGCAGTAGTGTTTTGAGACTGTTCTCCTCGTGTAACACTCATTTGATCAATGTGTTCATTCATCTGTTCCACTACTCAACCTCCTTATAAACTCCCCCATCATGGCATCCATGTTGAATTTTGTAAACCCCTCTGTCGATATTTCTCCAAAGATTCCTTTATCCTTTGTGTTAGACATATTTCGCTACAAAACAAGGGTTAGTAAAAAAAAATTCTTCGCCACTCCCTTATGTGTATCACTTAAATGATGTTTCACTTAACGCTTGTGTATACACTCAAATGACTTTTTCCCTTTGTTGAGCTCACATCTCTTGCCTTTTTCCCCTCAAGTATTCTTCTTTTCTATTCTTTTCTTGAACTAATTACTAATCAGTGTAATCTATTACAATCAATCAAGAGTTTATCAAGAACAATCTAAATTGAAAGTATTTAGGCGACCTTGATGCACTCGGTTTGAACACCTTATTTTGTTTCTCAGATTGATTACTTTGGTTGGCTTGGTATATTGTTGAATTCAGATTGGCTTGCTTTTTGTATGCCTTCAAATTTTTGGGAAAACTTGTTAGGATAGCGAAATTTTATGGCTTTGCTTCTTTTATGCTTTTAATTTTCGGAGAAACTTGTTAGGCTAGCGATTTTTTTTGGCTTTGTAGGGTTTCGGGTTGGATGACTTTAATGGTTGTAGGCTTGAAGATATGAATGATGATTGACGCTGCGAATTTGGGTTAGCACAAAATAATAATTTTTATTTTATTTTTAGATAATCAAACAAAGAAATAAATGATAAGTTACCTGCTAGAAACTTAGCTTTAATACTAAATGATAGACTCCACGACACGCTTGCGTGAGGTGGTCTTCGCCCGAATTGTTCTTGCAATGGTTATGGGTGGAACATCAATGACACCTTGACCCATCGCTTATATTGAAACGGTAACCTTGGTATAATCAACGGTTGATGTATAGTAAAAAATGCCATAAACACCTATGGATTGATGCTTGATAAGTCGAATTGATCGTCACAGACACACCGATAAGATCAAGAGTTCTTGAAAAGAATAAAGATAAAATACTCTTTAGTAATCTAAAATGAAAAAGTATTATTAAATCAATGAGTGAATAAAACCCTTGGCCTATTTATACTAGTACAAGGACTTAATTATGGTAATAAAAACCCTAAAAGTGTTGCCCTAATTTTACCCTAGTAGAAATCTCTATAATTGCAACCAAAATAAATCATAACCCCCCATAGAATCATGCTAAATTTCTTAAAACAAAAGGAAACAAAATACAATATAATATGTCAAATATTTTAGAAAATAAAATCTTCTCCAACTCCTGAATTGAGCTTGTATCAAACTGATCCAAACTTGTGTCTCATGCTCCTTAGCTTCCTCCTTGGGTCTCCTTGAGTCAACTTCAACCCAAACATCTGGGATCAATCCATTAAGGCCTTTCTTGAACCTTTTAGTTCTAGCCTTTGCAATTAGTCTAACTGATACATGAATTAGATATCTCCACATTCCTTTAGTCTTGTTTGAATTAGCACATGCCAGGTTTTATCACCCTTAGGTGTAGTTGGATTAGCAGTAGTCTTGCTCTTCTTGGGCTTGGCAACGTCAAATTTTATTTTGAGAGCTTCTCACATCTCGTGTGCCATTGAGTATTGCTCATACTTAAATAGAAAGTCATTGCTGATGCATCTCAGCAACGTTATGCGAGTGATGTGATCCTAGGCTGCAAGCCCGATCGGATTCTTTGTATTTTCACTATCTGGTTTTGTCAACTTGGATAGTAGAGTTTCTTCAACCTCTTGCTCCTTCAAGACCATCCTGACTTTCCGGTGCCACGCGTCATAGTTATCTCTATCTAATTTATTTTCTTGATTAAGATTTATGTTTATGTGTTTCGAAGCCATTTCTATTTTAGAGATATTCATAGTTCACCACAGTATAATAATATCTTAGCCATACAAATGGAATTAACATAAAAATAATTAGGACATAAATACAGACGGGAGACTTCGTCAGACTTAGGAATCACAATTCACATAAATGTCCAAGTATTTAAATTTAATTATTTGGCACATATGACATGTAATTTAGGGAATAGTTTTAATTGAATTACTACAACTAAAATTATTCACGCTAGGAATAAGTGTACATGTGTAATTATAGTATGGTAATTTAATTCCAAGCACAAACAATTAATATTTGAAAAATATTAATAAAAGGAATTAAATAACACACAATATTACTCAATTAATATACCAAATATGTTACAAACACAAACACATTAAAATATTTCCCCAAAATTTACAACAGTAGCTTAACAGTACAAAAGGGTACTGTAATTTTCTATATTTTTTTTATAACTATTTTAATTATCATAATTACTTAATCATTGCACAATTAAATTAGAAATTAACTATAATAATCCAAATATATTAATTTTCTAAAATTTTAGTGAAAATATTAATTTTATGCCAATAATTAATTTTTGAAAATTTCCCAGAATTTAATAATCTCATTAAGTATTTATAAATCCTTTTCATGCATAAAAAAATTAATAAAACAATTTCTAAAAATAAAATAAAATAATCTGCCAAACGGGTCAACTCATCAAAAAACGCACGGGTCAGAATCAAGTTGGAAGGGCGGGTCAAACACGGGTCGGATCAGGTCAGGCGATTAATAGATCGAGCGCGTGTAGCGCATGTAGGCACACTGTATAAGTAGTTGCACTAGGCACGCGCGCGCACGACCAATGAGCGCTATGGCGCCCGTGTTGTCCACGCGTCGTCTTCCTTGTGCAATTTTTTGATTGCATTCACATGATTCTGATCATCTCAATTTTCTGAGCCCTCAACCATCGTTATTGGAGCTGTCATGGCGAGGGTGTGATGAACGTGAATCCTACTGAGAGTGGGAATTCAATTCATCTTCAACCTTCAGAAATTTTAATTTCCAAAAAAAAACATTTTGTAGCCGAACTTTGACGTGATATATCTCATTTAATTTTTATCTAAATCATACATATAATATATCAATGGAAAGCCCATGCGACGTACTACGTATATATACTAAGATCACATGAAACAGACAAATGTGTAGAGAATTATGGCAAGCTAAAATAGGCGGTTTGTCAACTAGGGTTCTAAATTATTTTTAACATATAAATTCGATTGAACCTAAAAAGTGCAGATCATATACACTACATGTAGGTTATAATATACTGCAATATTAGCTCCTAACAATAAGTGTAACAAAAATTGCCATAAATGATGTTTTTTAAGCTTTTAAACATGTGTTCATGACATACTATGTAAACAATACATATATGGCATATATATGATTGATAAAACATATGCTCTCATACCAATGTAGGATAAAAATACATGTATGTTAGTAATCTGTTTACACAATATGAGAACCAAAGCATAGTTCTTGAAGCGTGTTAACTTTGGTGCGAAAAAACTCATACTGCCAATGCCAAAGCCAAAGCTAAACCCAAAACAGTCGTATCTGAACTACAATCTGAGAACAGAGAACTAATTCACGATCCATAACAATTAGGAATTCACCTCGTAATGTTTAAAGCTCTGTTTTTTGCCTAAATTCACTATGAGAACACTACTGTGTTTTTCTCTCTGTAGGAACACGTAACACTAATAATCACATAACCTTATAAGCATAGCCTTATTATGGGCAAAGTGGTTTAACCCATTTCCTAATTATTCTCCAATAGCTAGTCACGTTAATGTTTATAAAATAAAATGGTAACTGACTAAGTCTTGTTGGGTTATCAGGCCAACAACCCAAATGGGTAAGACCCTCCATGGGCGCCTGATTTGGATACCCAAAATCCAACACTTGAGATATCTTAAACGGTTGGAAGAAACTCAAAGTCATAAGGTAAATCCCAATAAAGAAGAAATAAATAAATAAAGTCATCAGGTAATTAAAAGCAGTAGTAGACATTGATAACATATCCCCACAGAGAACTCCAAGGGAAGTAGCTACATACCTGACAAATTTGATTCATATTTGTGTGAAGACCTAGTAGCATCATGATCTCCTTCTCCAAAATCTTCCATTTGATCTTCACTATCATCACCATCAGTTGTTGAGTGTTCATCCTCATTTTTCGAATCATAACTATTATATTCCTTATCATATGCATTCTTCGGTTACCTCTTCATGATTTTCATGATCAGCGGAGTCAACTTCCATAGTTTTCTGCTCAATTTGTTTCCTTATCCAACCTAAACCGATAATGCGACCTGTCTCTTCCCTTGACAATGACTCTGTGTTATCAGATACACCTTCTCCTTACAAACTCCATATAGAGCAAACAGTTTGCCTAGTTATAAGCTAAAGTCATGGCTATCATGCAAGTGTTACAAAGTAAGAAAAGGATAACAAAAAATAATGCTTTCATTAGTTGAGTGATGAATAGATTTTATACCTATGAATTATATGCTTTTATACTGAAGAATTGTTATTCTTGTGAACAAATTTTTTTTCTTTTTTATATTTGTTTTGTAGAAAAAGGGCTTTAGAAGGACAAAACGGGAAAAATAAACATTAATGACATTTTTTATAATTATGGAGAAAGGAAGAGGGCCACCGCCCTATTTCCTAGGCTAAAATGAGGGGGGCCGCCCTTGTCCGTGGGGTAGAAATTGTTGGGTTTATTTGGGTTGTTTGATGTTGTTTTGGAATAAGACTTTTGTGGCTGATTTTTAATAGGATACTTGGAGATAAGTTAAGTAGGATATATCATTATATAATCTCATGTTATTAACCAAAGGAGAAAGCTTTTGAGGGATTGAAGTTTAGTTTTTCGCTTTCAACAATGTCGGGCTAAGTTTTTATTTTTAGTTCTAAGGGATGTAGAACTTTATTAGTATTTTATGGTTTGATTAAGTTTATATGATCTATTCCCTTTTTTATGAGATTTGTTCTTGGAGATGTATTTGAATTGATGAATGATATTTGCTTTGATTGATTTAATGTGGCAAGTTAAATTCATTAAGTTTTTATCATCTGTTGGATTAAGATATATATTAAGCTGATAATATTGTATATGATCATAAGTAGCGATTAGTAATATTTGATTGTGGTAAAGCTTTTAAATATTATTATGGTTATCAAAAAGGCAAGTTAAACAACCTGTGATTGTGTGATTGTTGCTTAAAATAATTTAATTATCTAATTATTAGTGCTACTATTATATTAAATCTAGACTGATAGTTCTAGGTTGTATGATAGTAAGAATTTATTAGATGCGATTGATACAATATGTTTGAAACCTAAGGAGAATTTCAGGTAATTGAACGATTATAGTTACCTAGGGTTATTAGTCTCATTGAAAAAAAGGAAAAGATTAATGTTAAATTTGATTATTCTGTTAATTGTGAAAATATGATACTAAACTGAAGAACTGAAGTTTTCCTTTATTGATATTTAGTCTTATTTAGTTGTAATTAGTTAATTCTTATTTAAAGTCCCCCTATTTATTTATTGTCACTTAGAAATTGGAAACGTTAGAATATATTTAAATAAAATCATTATATGTGGGGTCAACATTTGCTTGTCACTATACTGAATTTTGTATTCATAACGTAAAAGTAAGGATTAATTTTGGATTGTTAACGACAGTTATCAAATTTTGACGCCATTGCTGGGGAGTGTTTATTATAATCTCTTTTTGTTTTCTTTGTTTTAATTATTTATAGTTTATGACTCGATCCTCTCAACCTAGTGAATTGAATTTTGATCTAGAAATATAAAAGACTGCAAAAAGGCTAAGAAAAGAAATTCGTCAACCTAAAAGACCAACTGCATATTTGGAAGAAGCTTTTGTACCATCACCAAACCTCAATATTGCGCTTGAACTACTGTCAAACAGTTCATCAAGTGATTCCGAATAAGTGAAGATGGCTGCTAATAATCATAATAGAACTTTAAGGGAGTTTACTATTACTAATCTTAACCAACAACCCTTGTGTATTGAATATCTTCATATAGATGGTCCTTTTGAATTGAAATCATGACTAATTCATCTTTTGTCTACTTTCCGTGATTTTACAGGTGAAGATCCTTATAAGCATCTAAAGGAGTTCTAAGTGGTGTGCTCCACCATAAAGCCACAAGGAGTTACGGAAGACCAAATCAAGCATCTAAAGAAGTTTCAAGTGGTTGAGGAGTTCCAAGATCCTTACAAGCATCTAAAGGAATTCCAAGTGGTGTCCAAATAAATTGTTTGTCAATATACTGAATTTTGTGTTCATAAAATAAAAGTAAAGATTAATTTTGAAGTGTTAACAACAGTTATCATTGAGATTTGAATTAGTTAGTGAAATTAAATATCCTCAACCATGGAAATTTGTAGGTTACATGTGAATTGATATAGTCAATCATCAGTGGTCAAGAGTGAAGTTGAAAGATTAATATACAAGGTTAGACCTAAGACCAGCTTAATTTTTTAGATCAAATTGAGTTCAAGGGGTGTATTAGGCCTTCGTTATGGACACCCCTAACAATTTGATATCAAGGGAAAAAGTGGTGTTGACGCCGACTGATACGAAGTGTAGTAGTCTAGATGAAAAAGTCTTGTCAGAGACAACTAGAAGTGTTGTATAGTCTCCCTCGTTTGAGAGATAATTAACAATTCTTCCACAAAACAATCTATTGTTTTCTAGATTGTATAAAGTCTATTTGTGAAACATTTTGTTCACAATTTATTTTTTTTGAATTTGTATCGATTCTCTGTGAATCCCATTTAGTGGATGATCCCTTCTCAAGAGTAAAAGAATCCATTTAGTGGATGATCCCTCCTCAACAGTAAAAGAAGAGTAATTTAGAGGATTCGATTTACCATAAATCACTTGAAACTAAAGGCGACTTTTCTAGCTTACCTTTCGCATAAATTGGTTTACACTTCAACTTCATATTCAATTTAAGCAAACTTTGAAAAAGGTATATTCGCCCTTTTAGAACTATTTTGACTCATTTAGGACATAACATAAGGTTCCAAGATTTCTAATAGGATCAAATATTTTTAAACAACTTTTTTTATAAATATATATTTGTTATATACGAGTCATTGAATTAGTTTGTGTATTTCAATATATAAAAAAAAAAAAATATTTTTACAAGAGAAATTAATATTGTCAAAAAACTCTCCTCACATAAATAGCGAAATCTTGTGAAAATTTCAATTCCCTAAAAAAATCTAATAGAAATCAAAGTTATAATATATTGTACCAAATATAAATTTAAAAAATTTAATATAATATATTTACTAAAAAAATCTAAGAGTAACTTAACACTCTAATATACCTAAATTTACGTTTAGAAAATGTCTAATAGTGATGAAATTTTACTCCATATGTATATATAAACTTATTTATCTTTTTAAAAATATTTACAAACACTTAATTAAATTATTTTTGTACGGATTTTTTAATTTAAAATAAAACAAATAAATGTACAAATAAAAAAATTTATGAATAATTTTTTAAAAATAATTTATACACAGAATATTATTCTTTGTACTAAGGATCAAAAGGAGAATTTGTACTACTATAATTTATAAAAGTAGAGTGTTTTTATTAGAGGGCTTAGAAGTTGTATTCTAGGCCCAACGCCGCTTCACGACGTACAACAAAAAGCTTAGCCCATCATCAAACAGTAATGGCTAGGGTTTGTGGAAACCCATCCCCTTCTTTCTCTCTATCTATATAAATAAAGCAGTCATGACATTATGCCTAAACCTGAGTAAGTTGAAGGCAGAGGCGACGATTCATGGTTCTTTTGATTTGATTGTTCCTCCATTCTACTTTGTTTAATTTCTTATATTATTAGATAGATTTGTTGGTATTCAGCCGGCCAGCCAGCCTGATATTGCAATTCCTTGATCGTATTCCAAATATGAGTGGATTAAGGGATCTATCGTTGGGCAAAATTGATAATCTCAGTACATATATTTGTATTCATTATTCTTTTTTGTGTGTGTATATATATATGTGAGTCTACCTTTAGCTCCGAATTATTCTTTCTAGGATTTTTTGGTGACAAGGTAGATACATCCATTTTTATATCTTCTATATCTTTAATCTCTTTGATTCTGGTTATGTGTGTATATATATATATATATTGTGTTGATGATATGATGGCTGGGATGATGAAAAAAATCAATCGGATTCCCAATGAATATATTCCATGATATTACCAACCAGCTACTTCTGACTCTGCCACTGCCCATCATCAAACTAATAACTTAAATTTTCTTTTGTTTTGATTATTATTATTTTTTTGATAATAAAGGCTTTGAAGTTTATGATGCACCCCACGTATATGGCCTGTGATGTAAGAAAGATATTTGCTACTCTTGATGGGGTTTTGAAATTCCACTTGATGAATTTTATCCACCAAGATCTCTGAGGCCTCTCTCCCAACTCCCTTTTGCTGTTATTTACCTTTTTTTAAAAGTACATTTTATTGGCCTATATTATCATATGTGAGTATTGATTATATTGGTGTACAAATGTATCAACTGGATGTGTCTAAAAATTTATGTTTTGCAAAGTCTGTTTTATGGAAGAAACATGAATATTATCATAAAACATTATTTTTCTTGGTTTTTGTTCCCATTTTCTAGAGAAGGATAGCTATTAAACAGATTTTAATACAAGGATCACACTAGTTTAGAATTTAAAGGTATTTCAAATTAATTTAAATATCAGTTTTAGGTCTTTAATGGAGTATTTCCTACTAAAAGCAAATTTTTACGAGGAGAAATGTAAGTAGTCTCGAGTGGGGTGGGTGGTTTCTCTCGAGCTCTTATGATTTGTCACAATTTTGCGGAAAATCAATGAGAAATTTGCATGATGATGATATTTGAAGGAGGTTATCTTGAACTTGACGGAATTTAAAGTTGAAGACCCTCCCGAGGTAGTTGGGCTTAGTTTCAAATTCGAGATATCCATCCTAACTACACGATGTGTTGTAGGCGGTTTTGAATTTTTAATTTGGTTCTGTTTTGGTTTTGATTTCGGTTCTGAAATTAATTGTCATCAATAATAATATTTAATACATCAAAATTATATTTATGTAGAAGAGATTATAATAATAACATCATCAAGCAATAAGTTTAGGTTTGAAATTTGATACTCGTGAATGTTTCGATGTTGTTCAAACGAACAGTTTAATTAGAAATATTTCTAGCCTCACTAATAGAAAGTTTAAAAGTGCATTATATAAATAAAATTATCTAATATATTCTTAGGAATTAAAATTTCTGGACAAACTCAAGTATTCATGAAATGTTTAAAATTTCACTAATAGAAAGTTTAAAAGTAATGTTTTTTATGGACTTGAATTATCTCCGACAGTTGAGGGTGTTAACTGATCATAGGTGTCTATATCAGATGGTGCTTAGTGCGCATAATTGAAACGCAGGTTTGGCATACCATTGTTTGTTTGTTTGTAAGCATTTGGATAGAAAGAAACACAGGTGTGGCATAACATTGTTTGTTTGTTTGTAAGCATTTGGATAGAAATTTCTTGCAATTGATTGATTCAATAAAAGTTTGGGCAGTTTGATCTATAAATTTGTGTATTTATTCTTACATTCAGTTGTGTTAGTAAAACAATGTATGTAGTAAGTGCGCACCGTGCGAGAAATTTTGATTGACTAGTTTAGACGAGATTAGGTCATCACAACATCAAAACTTGATGTCATAATTTAGCTCAGTAACACTATCAAAGAAAGAAAAGGACAGAAAACATTTAAGACTACGATTTTTTTATAAAGATTATAATTCCAATGCATGAATTATAATCTCAATATTATATTTGTTTGTAAATATTATACTTAAGGATAAAATTATTAATTTCTAAAATGTCTTATTTATTTTTAAATTTAGATTTGAAATTATTAGTTCGGGAATTATAAAATAACTTAATAGTCTTAGGATTATAATTTCTAATTAAACATGGTATTAAATAGTTTCTTATATTAAATTATTTTATAATCTCTGAACTAATAGTCCCAAGTTCAAATTTAAAAATAAATAAGATAAAAATTTGATTAAAATTTTTATCTCAAATGTAATCTTTATAAATAAATATAAAATTGGGAATATAATCTATGCATTGAGATTATAATTCCGAGATTATAATCCTTAGAAACAAACATGACCTTAATTAGAAATTAAAATCATGTTTATCTGATGAAGAGTCATGGACAGACAATAATGCACTCCTTATTTTTTTTAAAAGAAATAAAATGATTAAATGGTGGTAGACTTCCCTTTATATTACATTAATATATCCATTTAATTACTATTTGAATGGTGTAAAAAACTTTTTTGACCTTATATCCAATATAACTTAATTGTTTGATGTGATAATTGTTTCAATTTATTTGGAGTTTTAAGGTAATTATAATAGGGATAGAGTTTCACAAGGTAAATAAAATTTTCTGATTTATAATATAGATTAACAATAAATTCCAAAAATTCACCTATAAATATAATGAAAAATCAAATTCACATATAGAGAATTTATAAGCTTGTATATAATGAGAAATCAAATAAGAAATGTCTAACAATATAAGAATAAACCTACACTTGACAAGAATCTACACTTGACAAGAATTAAAATCATAATTGCGTAATAGGAATTGTTGTGTCTCATCTGGTTAAATTAGGGCGTAGTCTAGCATTTGGTGGTTTGACATAATGAAATGAAAAGAGACAGGAATATAATGGACATTCTCTTGGAGATATAATTTTAATAAAATTAATATTTTACTATTATTTTATAATTATAACTATTATTAATTATAAATATTTTATTATTACTCTAATTGGCAGGTTACTTTGGGAGCATTTAATATTGAATCAGTTTCATCGGGCTGTATTTGATGATCATTTTATCGTTGGAGAGTTGATGTGATGTACCGATGTACGCAATTCAGTCACTTAAACATGAATGAACATGTCTAACTGCTATACACGTTCTACACCACACGTTCTACACCACATATACATTTGAGACTTGCATAACATAAATTATGAGGTGGTTGTATATTCAGCATTATAGATTAAGTCATAGCTAGCTATGTCCTGGTGTATGAACACATGCATATGAAAAAGTAATATTTTGTGTAATATATTATGAAAATAAATTATATAATGATGGTACGTGTTGTGATGTAAATATTTTAGTGATGACTCACTATTTAAATATTTATAAAGTCATGCAAGTAAAGAGATAGTAACATATTTACTTTATGAGATTTGAGACGGTGGGGTATTACCAAGAAATATCTTCACAGATACATGATATTGGTTAAGAGGCGGACAGAGAAGAGGGAGAGAGAATATATCATCTTTTCCATTACACTAACTATTAGACCGGAATATTCCATCTTCATCACATTCCGACACACACTGATATACACAGAGTTATAGTGATATACAACATAAACACACAAGCACCATTCATACACGCCAGTAAACATCGAAGGGTAGTGGTATACACCACGTGTATGAAGAAATATTGTTGTGTCTCATTACAAATCATTATATATCGACATATATCGGTATACGTCGGTCCGTGTACAGATGAGTGTTCTTCCTGTGAGAATGTTGTTACACTTTCAATATTTTTCTAGTGAATTTTCGACGTATCTCCCGTGGTTTTTCTCGTATTGGGTTTCCACATAAATTATTGTGTTATTGTTTTCAGTATTTACTTGATCAAACATATTTCATTCCAACATATTTTGGGCTCTTTATTGATGACCCGTTTTGGGCTGGCCGACCTGGTGATTTCGGACCACGTCCAAAATTTGACGTCAACATTGGCGCTAGAAGGAGGGCTTTGATGTTTGTTTCAAATCACCGTACCAATCCCATGGCACTAGAGTTGTGTTTTTGACATCAAAGAGGAATTCCCGTAAAAGCTAAGTTGTTATTTTTATTTAATATTGTGATATAATATCTTGGTACATGTATGTTCATTTACTTTAAATATTAATCCAAATATAGAAAGGATGTTCCACTGATGAGGTCTGTTGTTTTTATATTAATCCAAACTCGTGGACGTCGAGGCATTAACATTGGGAAGACTAAAGTTTCACTAAATATCCATTCACCGGCCAAGAAGAAATTCGGTAACTTCGTCGTCTACAGAAGTTTGGGTAATGGGTACAGGTCGGATGTCTGGGCTTGGGGTCAGCAGTTTTTGGTCGGCGGTAGGACGAAGCTCGACCTTAACGACTCGGTGTCTTGGCGGTTTGCGGTTGGAACTCGACCCAGCAGCTCAACGATGGAGCTCGACGGCTTTGGGTCGACAGTCCGGGGTCGGACAACAGTGGCAGCTCAGCTGCAGTCCGTGGTCAGACTCGGTGGTAACTGCAGCTTGGGTGGTGCGCGAAAGGAGTGTGCACCTCGATGGCTCTATCTTTTTATTAACCTTTGCTCTCTTATTTTATTGCATGTTAGTTTTGCATAAATGGGGAAGCCAGAGGCAAGGGTGGGCGACTTAGTGGGTTAGCTCGGTAGTTGGTGCTCGGCCATTTGGTGTGGGCGGCTCGACGGCAACCCCGCAGTAACTCGGCGGCAGCAGTCCGGCACCTTGACATCGTCTTGGCAGCGGCAACTTGTCGACAGTTGAGGTGTAGCTCGGCGATCCGGAGTCGGCCGGATGAGGCGAGGTGGGGTCATTGGCTCGGGGTTCGGCCGGATGAGGCTTGTTGTTCGACAGTCTGTGCTCGGGTGTCACGGGTAGGCAGCTCAACTTGGTGCCGCTCGGCAGTTTGTGCTCGGTGGTCGGAGGTTGTGTAATTCGGCAGCTCGGTGTAGCTTGGCGGTTGGGTTGGGGCTCGGATGGGCTAGCTCTCATTAGGTGGTGCTCTACGGCGGTCAGGTGGCACGGCGGGAGTTCGGCGTTGGGTGTCTAGCTCGACAGTTTGCTCACAGTCTGTGGTCAAGCTTGAAGGTGAGTGGTGTTTGGTTGTATTGGGTCTTTGTGGTTTGGAGCTCGGCGGTTAATATGGCTCGGCAGTTGGATGTTGCTCGGTGGTTTTGGGCGTTTGGCTTGGTTGGTGTGGGCAGATTTGGAGCAGTATATTTTCGGGAGTATGGGAGAAGGAGCTCAACTTTGGCAGCTTGCTTGGGCAGCAGCAGCTGGGTGGGAGGAGGTTGGCGGTGGTTTCTGCAACAGCTGGGTGGGAGGAGGTTGGCGACGGTTTCTGTAGCAGCTCAGTGGCTCGATAACGGTTTGGCGGCACCTTAGGGTCAAGTCTGCAATCCGGGCATGGGTCGGAGGTCCTTGGTTAGCCTGGTGGTAGAAGGCTTTGGAAGATGAAAGTTGGTGGAAAATAATAATAATTAAAAATGGCGGGTGAAATAAGATAGGAGAGAGAGAGAGAGCTGGTGGGTGAGGACTGAGGAGAGATAAATAATTGAAGTTGGAAGAGAGAGAAAGTTGATGAATAAAAAAAATATAAATGAAATGAGCAGGTTCGTGGCAGTAGGTGAATCTCAGCAAAATTGGTGGCTCTTTTGTAGTACTCTCCTATTATGATTTTTTTTATATAACATAAGAGTGGGGGCTATATTATATGACGTGGAGTAAATATTTGATGGAGTCGGAGATGAGATACACAAGACACTACACAACACAAGATTAGGATGATTATGGTTACTGTTATTAGAAGAAATAAGGGAGGAGGGAGAAACACCACAACGGAGAGTTAGCACACAATCAATACACAAACACCAAACTCAGAGGCTACATTTTCAAATTTTTCGCAACAGGGGTGTAATGGCAGTTGTAGAGCAGGAGGAAAATTTTTAGCGAAGGCACAACTGAAAAACAGAAGCAACGCGGCGGCGGCTATAGCAACATTGGGGAAGAAAGCAGAATTACAAGGAGAATAAAGAAGCAATTTTCAGTTTCATACCAGTACATTAGTTTCATAGCAGAGGCACTTGTGTAGAATAATAGTAGCACAAATTCAAAATATTCTTATGGAGGTAGTGCATAGTCGGATGCAGCAATGCAGAACCAGCGGTGTAGTGGTGGTACAAGCAGTAGGGGGTGGCAGACAAAACAGAAGGTGGAGGCTCATTATCATATGGAGTGTAGTCACAATATAAACAATCAAAAGCTCAGCAAGATATTCAAACATTTCAATTGGCGGCATCATGACATTATTATCAAAACTTACTACTGAAGATTTGATCAAAGTATGACGAAACATGAAGATATAAGGCGATTTCTCTCTCTCAAGGATATAAGGTGGTCTCTCTTGAAGATGCAAAACTGGCACAAAGCCTCCCGAAGGGTCGGGAGCGTCACCTCGGTGACATAAGGATGGGGGGAGACATAAGGAAGCCCAATTCTCGAACCGGCACAATGAAATTAGGTCGGACAACATACATTCATTTATGCATACATTCATTCATACATACATTCATTAATGTATACATACATGTGATACGAGGATGGATGACTAACATGATGATATAAACTGACATCTATTCCAAATTACATATCTGTTTCACATTATATTATGACGTTATAAGGTCGGGCCAACCTCCTTTGTTTCCCTTGGGATATAGGAGCGCTGCTTTGGAAATTTGACAGGCCTCCGTATTTTGATTTAGCGGGGGGGCAGTAATGATAGTCATTCTTAATTTTCTCTATGAACGGGTCGGTCCTGGTAAGGGAGATAATTAATACCAGTCTCAGGGTTATATGAGGCGCGACTGGGACGGTCGGGGTGATATAAGGGGAACACACAAGTCTCAGGGTAATATGAGACAAAATGACCGGGACGGTCAAAGAGATACAAGGGGTCAACACCAGTCTCAGGGTCATATGAGACATCCTAGATGGGTCAATCGAGATAAGTTTTGAGGTTTGCCAGTTTTGGCCTCGGCAGTTTGGCTTTGGCCTCTACTGTGACAATTTTGTGGTCGGCAGTTTTGAAGTTGGCCAGTTTTGGCCTCGGCAGTTTGGCTTTGGCCTCTATCTCGACAATTTTGTGGTTCGGCCAATTTGGGCTTGGTCAGCTTCACATTGGTTCTACTAGTTTGGGTTCAATCGGCTTCGGATTGGCTCGATCAGTTTGGATTCGATTGGCTTGGGTTTGGTTCGACCAATTTGGATTCGATTGGCTTCGATTTGGTTTGGCCAGTTTGTATTCGATTGGTTTCGGTTTGGTTCGGGCAGTTTGGGTTCGGTCGGCTTCTATTTGGTTTAGTCAGTTTGGGTTCAGTCGGCTTTCATTTGGTTCGGCCAGTTTGGGTTCGATCGGCTTCGAGTTGGCTCGATCAGTTTGGATTCGATTGGCTTCAGTTTGGTTCGGTCAGTTTGGGTTCGATTGACTTCGGGTTGGCTCGATCAGTTTGGATTCTATTGGCTTTGGTTTGTTTCGGCCAGTTTAGGTTCGATCTGTTTCGATTTGGTTCGGTCAGTTTAGGTTCGGTCGGCTTCCATTTGGTTCAGTCAGTTTGGGTTTGATCGACTTTCATTTGGTTTGGCCAGTTTGGGTTTGGTCAGTTCAGTTGTTTGAGTTCAACAGTTTGGGTCGGTTCAACAGTTTTGGGACGATTCCACAGTTTTGGATTGGTTTGACAGTTTTGGTTTACTAGTTTGATTTGGCTCTACAAGTTCACTTCGCAGTTTGTTTGGCGGGTTCAAAAATTTGTGTGGTTGGTTTGGCAGTCGATAGGTTTAGCAAACCTTTTGTATTACTCTCCTATTATAAATTTTTTATAACGGGAGAGTGGAGGGCATTGTTGGGATGTAAATATTTGAGTGATGACTCACCATTTAAATATTTGTAAAGTCATGCAAGTGGAGAGATAGTGACAAATTTACTTTTTGAGATTTGGGGCAGTGGGATATTACCAAGAAATATCTTCACAGACACGTGATATTGGTTAAGAGGCGGACAGAAAAGGGGGAGAGAGAATATATCATCTTCTCCATTACACCAACTATTAGACCGAATACTCCATCTTCATCACACTCCGACACACACTGATATACACAGAGTTATAGTGATATACAATGTAAACACACAACACCATTTATACACGCCGGTAAACATCGAAGGGCAGTGGTATACACCAAGTGTATAAAAAAATATTGTTGTGTCTCGTTACAAATCATTATATATCGACATATATCGGTATACATCGGTCCTTGTACAAATGAGTGTTCTTCCTGTGAGAATGTTGTAATACTTTCAATATCTTTCTAGTGAATTTTCAGCGTATCTCCCGTGGTTTTTCCCGTATTGGGTTTTCACGTAAATCATTGTGTTATTATTTTCAGTATTTACTTGATCAAACATCTTTCATTTCAGCATATTTTGGGCTCTTCATTGATGACGCATTTTGGGCTGGCTGACCCGGTGATTTCGACCCACGTCTAAAATTTGACGTCAACAGTACGTAAGATTAGTATATTATTTAATAATAATATGTCATGTAGAGAATTTAGGAGAAGATCAGGGATTTAAAATTCAATATATTTGATTAAAGAGTTTTACCATTATAAATAGTAATTAAATAATATCGTAATTCATTTCAATTTTTTTAATCTTCTCCTAGATTGCCTACATGATATTATTGAATAGTGTAAAATATTAGTTTTACAAGTTATCCTTAAATAATTTATTTTCATATATTATATATTGTTATTGGATAAAGAATAGTGTAGAGTTCATAGAATTTTGGACTCTCCGAGTTGTGTAGACTTCATCAAGAGTAACAACCTAAAAGTTGGGTTATTGTATTCTAGAGATGACGTATCAGTGACTTGTTATGTCGGATTAAGTATAGACCTTCTGCGATAACGTGAATCACTTTAAAGAAGGTATTTTTCATGGCTTAATTCAATGACACTATTTTTGCTATTTCGCTTGTTTTGGTTGAATTATTCTATATTATTTTATTTATTTAAATTTACTTACTTCGTTCATAGTATTTTTTATACCGAAAGAACAATACATTCTCTTTTGAATAACTTTTTGGTCCATTTGATTAATTAATTAAAATGGAATATCCGTTTGATTAGTGATAGTTCTTGGGTAAGTCCTGTTCAGGTGGTGCCTAAAAAATCTGGCTTAACTGTGGTTCCAAATGAAGATAATGAGTTAGTTCCCAATCGTGTCCAATCTGGTTAGAGGGTTTGCATAGACTATAGAAAACTCAATTAGGCCACAAGGAAGGATCATTTTCCTTTACCCTTCATAGACTAAATCCTAAAAAGGTTAGCTGTCCATGCTTACTATTGTTTCCTTGATAGATACTCGGGTTACTTTCAAATTCTCATAGCCCCAGAAGACCAAGAAAAGACCACATTCACTTGTCCTTATGGAACTTTCGCATATCGTCGTCTACCCTTTGGGCTATGTAGTGCCCCTTCCACATTTCAAAGATGCATGATGAGCATTTTTTCTGACATGATAGACAAATTCCTAGAGATTTTCATAGATTATTTTTCTATATTTGGGTCTACATTTCTTGAGTGTCTTCACTACCTCGACTTAGTTTTAAGGAGATGTAAGGACACTAACTTAATCTTAAATTGGAAAAAATATCATTTCATGGTTAAAAAGGGAATTGTTCTTGGTCATATCATATCTGAAAAGGGAACTGAAGTAGATAAAGCCAAAATTGACCTCATTGCCAATCTCCCACCACCTCGGACAGTCAAAGAAATTCATTCATTCCTAGGACATGCAGGTTTTTATAGGCGATTCATCAAAGATTTTAGTAAGGAAGCAAGACCATTAACCAATCTTCTAAGTAAAGATGCAAAATTTGAATTTAATGACAAATGTTTCCAATCATTCGAACAACTTAAAAAGGAGTTGACCTCAGCTCCTATTATCAAAGCACCCGATTGGAATCAACCATTTGAGTTAATGTGTGATGCATCTGACTATGCAGTTGGTGTTGTTCTAGGGCAACGAATTAATAAGATGCCCCATGTCATATACTATGTTAGTAGGACTTTGAATGATGCATAATTGAATTATTCAACTACTGAAAAAGAACTTCTAACTGTAATTTTTGCCCTAGAAAAGTTTCGATCTTATCTTATTAGGTCTAAAATCATCGTTTACACTGACCATGCAGCCCTTAGACACCTTCTCTCCAAAAAAGACTCAAAATCCCGATTAATTCGATAGGTCTTATTGCTCCAAGAATTTGACCTATAAATAAGGGATAAAAAAGGGTCTGAAAATGTGGTAGCTGATCATTTGTCTCGTTTAGTTGTGGAGTCTAATTCTGAACTGCCTTTAAATGGTTCTTTCCCAGATGAACAACTTTTCTCCATATCCACTACACCTTAGTTTGCTGATATTGTGAACTACCTAGTTACTAGTGACATTCCTTCCCATTGGTCCAAACAAGACCGATCAAAATTTCTTTCACAAGTCAAATATTTTTATTGGGATGACCCCTATTTGTTTAAATATTGCCCTGATCAAATCATTAGGAGATATGTACCCGACCATGAGTTTAGGAGTGTCCTATCATTTTGTCATGACCAAGCTTGTGGAGGACATTTTGGAGGTAAAAAGACGTCTGCCAAAGTTCTCCAGTGTGATTTTTATTGGCCTAGTCTATTCAAGGATGCCACAGAATTTTGTGCCCATTGCAATAGGTGTCAATATTTAGGAAGGATCACTAGGAGGAATATGATGCCAATGCAACCTATTCTAGTCATTAAGTTATTTGATGTGTGGGGGATAGATTTCATGGGTCCATTTCCAAATTATTTTGGTAATTTGTACATTTTACTTGCAGTTGATTACGTGTCTAAGTGGGTAGAAGCTATACCAACCAAGACCAATGACAATAAGGTTGTTGTCAAATTTCTGAAAGATAATATTTTTTCTCGCTTTGGTACCCCTAGGGCTATAATCAGTGATCAAAGAAAATATTTTCGCAATTAGCCTTTTGAATCCATGTTGAAAAAATATTCCATCACCCACAAGCTTGCCACACCATATCACCCTCAGACAAGTGGTCAAGTAGAAGTCTCGAATAGGCAAATCAAACAAATCTTGAAAAAAACGGTGAGTTCTAATAGAAAAGATTGGTCTCTTAAATTGTTAGATACATTGTGGGCTTACCGTACTGCCTTTAAAACTAACTTAGAAATGTCACCATATAGGCTTATGTTTGGAAAAGCTTGTCACTTACCTGTGGAACTTGAACATCGTGCTTTATGGGCTATAAAACAGTTAAATTTTGATATGTCTACTTGTGGAAGTCGTAAACAATTGTAATTGAATGAGTTAGACGAGATTAGGAATGATGCTTACGAAAATGCTAAAATTTACAAGGAAAGAACAAAAGTGTTTCATGATAAATCAATTTTTGAGAAAATCATTTTCACCTGGTTAAAAAGTTCTATTGTATAACTCTAGGCTGCATCTATTTCCTGGCAAATTGCGTTCTTGATGGGATTGACCTTTTGTAGTCAAGGTAGTTTACCCTCGTGGGGCTATCAGAAATGGGATAGATGATCCCATTATCTAGACATTTAACAATTTCCTTCCTAACAACCTCTTTTAAAATTGGGTTCAACCGCCTATGTGGGTCTCTCACGGGTTTAACATCATCTATTAAATGGATCATATGTTAGACAATGGCAGGACTGATCCCCTTAATATCTGTTATGCTCCATCTTATGGCTTCTTTGTTCTGTCTAAGGATGGTCAATAATTCTTCCTCTTGTAGGTTTGTTAAACCGGAAGCAATGATCACAGGAAGAGTTTTGGAAGGAACTAAATAGGCATATTTAAGATCATCAGGAAGAGGTTTGAGTTCTAACTCTGGTGGACTCGATTCTGAAGATTGTAAAATTGGCTCGATCACAGGTTCCCATTTAGAATACATTGATGAAGAGGACTCTAACATTTCATTCACCTCATGTACATATTCTGTATCATCCCAATTTTGACCAACGTGATTTAAACAAAAGTTAAGAATTTCATCTTCCCCATTAAGTTCATTTTCAAAAATTTCTTGAATCATGTTTATTTCAACGGGTTGGTCAGAAAAATCACTAGGTTGTTTTCCCACATTAAACACATTTAAGTCAATTGTCATGTTCCCAAATGTCAATTTCATTAGTCCATTTCTACAATTGATTAACACATTAGAGGTTGCTAGAAATGGTCTACCTAAAATGACAGGAATTTGACCGTTAGGATTGACAACAGGTTAGGTTTCAAGAACAACAAAATCGACAGGGAACACAAAATCGTCAACCTTAATAAGTACATCTTCAACTATTCCCTTTGGCACTTTGATAGAACGGTCAGCTAGCTGGAGTGTGACTCTTGTTTTTTTCAACTCCCCTAAGCCTAAGGTTTGGTACACAGAAAATGGTAGAAGGTTAACACTCGCTCCTAAATCAAGCAAAGCTTTTTCAATTAAGGTGTCTCCTATGTTGCATGAAATAGTAGGACAACCGGGGTCTTTATACTTCACAGGGACTTGGCATGATAGGATAGAACTAACATGGGATGTTAGAAAAGCTTTCTTAGGAGCATGAGTGGTTCTTTTGTGTGTGCACAAATCTTTTAGACATTTAGCATATGAGGGAACTTGTTGAATGGCATCTAGAAGAGGGATATTAATTTTCACTTGTTTGAACACTTCTAGAATTTTGTCTAACTGGGCTGACTGCTTGTTTGAAATTAGTCTTTGGGAGAATGGGGCTTTTGGTTTAAAGACTTTTTCATTAGACTCCGAAAATATGGTTTGATCATTTTTTAACAATTGTTTGTTAGATGGACCTACTGACTCAGAAGTGGTGGACTTTTCAGGCTGGGCTGACTGTGAAGATGGATTATTAGATTTATCAATTAAATTTTCCTCTTCTTCATTATCAATACCAGCATGATTGTTAAAATGACTTCTAGACTGGGAAGCTGTCGCAAGCAACCAAAAATAAATTCTTACTTTGAAAAATATTAATGTAGTAGTGAAAGTAAGAGTCGAACCCACAGAGAGTGAATTGTTTTAATAAATATAATGTTTTCAAAAATATCTAATTAAATGGGGGATTTGAAATTATTAATTAACTAATTTAAAATTTAAACAAATAAATAAAACTGAATAATAAATAAATATGAGAAAAATCAATTAAAACAAACTTCAGTTCCTTAGTTCAGTATCCCCTTCTTTTAATTAACAAATTAATCAAGTTATTATTATCTTTTCCTTCAATTGAAATTAATAATCCTAGATAACCGACAATCGCCAAGTTACCCGAAATCCTCCTTAAATTATAAATCTAATGCAGCAATCGCTCACAAAAGACCCTAACTATTATATAACCTAGAACTATCAGTCTAGATTTAATATAACAGTTGCATTAAAAATTAGAGAATTAGATTATTCCAAGCAACAATCTCAACATCGCGGACCATTTAACTTGCCATCTTGATAATCATAATAATATTCAAAAGTTTGACCACAATCAAATATTATTAATTGCTACTTATGATCAGATAAAATATCGTTTGCTTAATATTAAATCTTAATCTAACATATGACAAAAACTTAATTAATTCAACTGGCCAAATCAAATTAATCAAATAAATATCATAAAACAATTAAAACAGATCATCAAGAATAAATCTCATGCATGAAGGAATATATAATAAAACTCAATTAAAATATTAATTAAAAATAAGGTTCAACATCCCTTTGGAACTGAAAATAAAAACTAACAAAACATAATAAAAATAATACCTACTAGTTGAAAACCTCTCTCCAAGAAATTAGGAGAAGGATCTCCCAAAAACTTACTATCAATAATGAGAGATTGGCCCTCTATTTATAGGCCTCTAATTTGTCCAAACCCTAATAGGATTTACAATTAAAAATAAAAGAAAAAGAAAAATAATTATTATCCTAACCCTAGTTGGAATTAAAATCCAATTTGGAATCAAAAAGTAGCAAAAATCCAAAATAATCCGAAAAATCTGATTTCCCCAGCATTAACGCGCAAGCAAACGCGCCCTTAGCCGCCATAATTGACCGGTCAAACGCGCCTGCTGACGTCAGCCTTTCTTCCGCCCGCGCGCATGGCGCGCGTGTTTTCTTTTCCGCCCAGACAGCAAACGACGTCGTTTTTGTTATGCGCTCGGTTCCTTGGTCGCGCATGGCGCGGTCGCTGTTTCGTTCACAACAAAATGGCGTCGTTTCAATTTCTCTTCTGACTTCCTTGCGCGCATGGCGCGCGGCCCAGATTTCTTGTTAATTACGGTTCTGCCCCTTCGCGTCTTTTCTCCTTATTTACACTTTTGCCATCCGTGCGGTTTAATTACCAAAATGCCATCAGACTTTTGCGAATTTTCCAGATTTGCCCCCAAGCTTTACTTTTCCTACAAAATAAAATATAAAAAATAAATAAAAATAATATAAAAATACTAAAAATCCTAAAAACACATAATCATAAATAAAACACCTAAAATAAATAAAAACACATAAATAAAAAGAAATATAAAAATACTATAAAATTACCTAAATTAACATAAATTAACTAAAATCCTATAAAACCTATTAAAACCAAAATAAGCTAAATAATTAAACATTTAAGCACACAATAAATATAAAAACTAAGTATTAGGGCATAAAAATATCGTATAATTTAGTCCTATCATAGACCTTAAAGAGATTACAGAATTCACATGATTAACTTGGTTTTGGTTGTTTTCAAGTGAATTAGCATGATAAGATTCTTGATTAGGGACTGAAAATTTCGGGTTGACTAAGAAACTTTCCCTTCTCTTTTTCACTAACTATAGTGGCCAATTGACTCATTTGAATCTTTAACCGAGAGATGGCTTGGTTGCTGTTTTACATGAAATTAGTTTAAGAGTTCTTTAAAGTTTCCTGAGATTTCATTTAAGATTTCATGCTTGTAACGACCCGAAAATCCGCGTGTTAGCCACGACGGATCCCATACGTTATCGTACAACCTTGTACTTAAATCCACAATAACCCTCAGTATTCTAATTGATAAATCTAGTTTATTTTTAAACTATTACAAACTCATTCATAACTTATAACAAAATTATAATTATTTAAAATAGAGTTTATACAACTTAGCATGATCCTGTCTCAGAATCAAAGCCTTTACATTCCGTCTTTAGATCTTTGATCATAACCTTATGATCAAATTTAATATCATCATAAAAGCTATGATTTTTAACCCAATATAAAAACCTGTGAATATAATTATCATTCACCTAGTCATACAAATCTTTCTGTATTTACACATCTCTAATCGATAATTTGAGATTTATTTACATATACCTCTAATTGGACCCTGATACTTTGATGGTGTCTTATTACAAGATTCTATATTAAAATTTACAACTGAGGTTAACTTTAATAGATTCCTACAATCACACACATCAATTGCTAACGATAAGATTTAATATCAAAATATACATTAGACAATTTGTACCTTTAATGAATCTCATTCCTCAAATTGATTAATTATAACAAACAATTTAACACTTCGCGCGAAACTACGCAATTAGTCTTCTATAACCTTTAGCTTTATCGGAAATTCCTGCCTTCTCGCATTTTCCTGAAACTGTTTGTTTTAAAGTGGAATGAGCACGGCGGCTCAGCAAGTCCAACAGTTATCACATAACACTTAGCCACATTTTATCATGCTTTATGCATCTCATGCTTTGCACTTCATACATATATTATGCATATCATGCTCTGCATTTAATACAATGCTTCATGCATCTCATGCACCACATTCATAATATCATATCAGCTCAATATAAAACAAATATCTATACACATTGACAATATATCGCATGTTATTGCACAAAGGCATATAATCACATGTTTTCTCATAAAAACATTTAACACATAGGAGCAAGTTCTGAAAGACTTGCCTGGATCGACGTTTTACCATACGCTACCCTTTGTCGTTCCATTGCACGACCTATACCGTATATGAGATCAATAAAGCACATTATCAGTCAAAGATTAACTCTGACTGTTAGTTTATTCTAAAAACCTTTACCTGAACTTGTAATCTTTTATATTATCTTTATCGATATCCAACTTCGTTATTTAAATAACTCAGTTTTATTTCTCTTTTATTACCATGTGCTGGCTTAACACACTTGCAATTTACTGTGTGTATATCAAACTATGACTTTATACCACACTTGATTAAATATTATCCATATAAGTTCATTTAAGTTAGATATACAAATACTACTAAGTTATGAATTATTTGAAATGTTTCTTAATTTAGCTCTTTTATACCAATTTTGGATTCTTTGCTAAATTCGATGTATCATTACCTTGTTGGTCATTTAATACATCAATAGAACTACATAACATATTTATATCATGAAAATTACATCACATTTCCAAAAATGCAGAATTTTTCTTCCAAGTTCAATTTTACACGTTTTGAGTTGTCCAAAAAGTGCTACGCAACGATTACATATTTGGACTCTACACGAAAAACTGAACAACATAACAAAAAAACTACGTAATGTCCAAAAATCAACTCGACGAACCAAAATGGCTCGGCTTGCCCAAAACAAGCTACACACTGCCTCGACAGCTTGCACACTGCACAGGTCTGCAGAAATTTTTTCTGAAAATTTGCACTTTTATGATTATCTAACTAATTTTGTGAATTTTTATCTCATTCTTCACACATCCGATTAAATCCATTTTTGGATATGTTCTACCTCATACTACGTAGTATTTTAAAAAAATAAAACATGCATGAAAAGAGTTTCACAAGACCCGAAAACAGTAGCCCAAAAACAGCCTATTCGCAGCAGATTTTACACTAAAAAATCTGCTTCTACAGAATTTTATATTTTCATACCTACTTTGACGAATTTTATCTTGTTCAATAATGATCCGATTGACACCCCACTTGGACCTATCTCTTCATCTCATGACATAGTATTTTACAAAAATATAAATTGGCCCAAACGACTCTTTAAAAGTATCGAAACAAAAGTTCGAAAAACCTCATTTAGCCATTTTTTAAAACTATTTTTTCAAGTTTTCACCAACATACCATTTTTGGCCAAACTCGATTAGACTCCAATCCAACACTTGAGTTAGCATCCATAACACATTTAAAACTTGTCTAGGTCTTTAAATCTCATTTACGTTTTCAAATTGGTTTATTTTTCCAGAAAAATCGTTTTTATTCGCCGACGAACGATAACGATCGCCTAAATCATGTTTTCAATCTTATTTACACCTAACGACCACCAAAATCAATGCGGGCATGTGTAATTACATAAACCTAAGTCATCTAAACTTATTTCACCACTAAATTCTCAAAATGGCCAAAAATGACCCATGAGTTGGATTTTTTTTTATCCAATAGACTAGTTTTTCACAAAATTCAATTCTTTAAAATTATTTCACACTTTCCACATAACTACCAACATAAATCACTTATACATCTACTTGATGCATATAAACACACATAACTCTTTTCATACCTCATAAAAACTATTTTATTTAGAATTGAAGTATTTAATATAAAAACTAGTTTTATATAGTCAAAATATAGTTCTTACACATTCTTTGAATTTATCATGCTATATATTACTCAAAGTATATAACACAATTACTTAGACTCCTTTAATATCAATGTTTAGAAAACATTTCACTCATAGACATTTTAACAAACATCTAGTGTGCATAATATTAACTCCTTACAATATTATCCCCAACTACTTACACATAAACCATGTCTAATGACTTCTCCAACCTTACACCATTTGGACCCTTCATGGTCCCCAACATGCCAAAATATATTGTCAACCAAGATCAACCGAGCTATAGGACTCGTTTTTACAACTTTCACATTAACGAACACTATAGTTGTTTTGATCATAACTTCTTCGTTACAAGTCCGTTTTTGTTCATTCTTATATCAAATTAAAGCTTATTCAGTGTACTTTAATCTTATCTAGGCCCTCACTTCAGTACCTTCACCAATCAAAACAGATTTTGAAGTTTGTACAACCTGTCCAGAAATTTCATTTTCTGGACAGTCTTAACAAATGATTTTTTCCAAAAATGGTCTGCACCTTAAAATGACTCAATCTCACGAGTACAACTAGAAATCTTCAGGATCTACAACTTTCGTTTACATTTCATCTTCAAATTCCAAACACACGATTTTATATGATTTTTGGAATGACATGACAGATTTCAGTTTCTCTGTTTCAGCAGAGAGTTTTCTGCTCTGAACCAGTCTGCTACAAATGGTCACTACGAACTAACCACAAGGATTTTTTTTTTTTTGAGTGATTCTAATTTCTGAATTTAGCTCACTTCAATACCTTTAATTTGATATATGGTTCACCTTCTAACTCATTATACCCATGGAGATATGCCTCCCGGAAGAACACGTTTCGTTTCCCATTTCCTACGAATTTTGTTCTTCAACTATTACTTTTATTTCTTTTTAACTTCTTGAATTCTTCAATTTGATTCATGATACTCTATCTTTAGAAAATCACATATGAGTTTAAGCATGATTTAATTCTATAAATCTCTTGCAAACATAAATCTAAACATGAAAACCCAAAAGATTAAATCAAGGGTTTTGATGTTACCTTTCTTAGTTTTCTTCTTCTTTCTTCCATGGCTTTCATGGCTGAAACTCCAGCCCTCTCTCTCCCTTTTTAAACCGTAGGGTGTGGTGAATGAGAACATAAAGGCTTTCATTTGCTTGATTTTTTTTGTGAGAGAAGAATAGAATGACTTGATAGCATTTTTTTTCCTTCTTCCTCTCTTCTTCCATGGTAGCCTCCTCTCTCTCTCTCTCTCTCTCTCTCTCTCTCTCTCTTATCTCTACCGAGAGCTCAGCTCTCTCTTCCTCTCTATTTCTGAAATGGCAACCTTGTTTGGTATAAAGAAAGAGTAGACCAAGTTAAGATAATTAAATTTGGAAAATCATGGAATTTGGATAAGAAATGGGTGGCTACAAATTAGTCCCCACACCTTTAAAATCTGGACATCAGCTGACCCACAACTAAAAATTCTGTAGATTTAATTATTTTTTGGGTCCTACTTTTAATTATCTGACCCGTTCTTTGACTTTTTGACCCGAAAATCAAATTTTCAATATTACAGTCGTTTCCTACTAACTTTGACGTCCCCAAAGTCGTGGTAACATCCGTTTCATCAAATTCATTTCTCAACTTCAAGTTTGACTTTTCATCATAAAAAGTCAACCATTGACTTTTGACCAAAAAAGTCAACCCCGACACCATATTGTGATTACAGTCTCTACTTGCTAAATTTCACGTTCCGGACTCGACGGTACCGTCCGAGTCTCAAAATTCCACACCGAACTCCAATTTGAGTTTTTAACTTCATTTGTTTTAGTTTAGTCAAACTTGACTGTTTGACCACTTTGCTATCTTGCATTCATACGCGTAAGTATACATATACCTTCTTTATTCATGTCTAACCTTGGTGAATTATATTTATTATAATTCCATAATCTCTTTTTACTTCTTACACATATTGAACTCTATTAGTTCTTCTTAACAAATAGATAATAGTAATAAAATTTTATCGTCTATTTACATCTTTCTTTTCTCCAACACGAGGTTAAATCTTTAACCTTTATTTAATCTCTTAACATTTCCTTTAAAAGAAATATTGTAAATTTTTGGGTTATCACAATGCTTTTCTCTAAATTGTTAAGTCTCTTTTCACTTTCATTAGGTAAACCTGGTGGACATTGAATTGCTGAATTTGAATTTTGATACAGACCAGGATTCGACTTTTGATAGGGTTGAAAAGTTTGGTTTTGAGATCGATTAACCTGATTTGAAGAGTTATTTGGGTATGATCCTTGGTTCCATGCAAAATTAGGATGATTTCTCCAACCTGAATTATAAGTGGGTGCAAATGGGTTGTTCCTAGGTCTTTGAGACATTACATTGACTTGGTTAAATTCTTCAAGTTGTTTTACATGTGATGTATCCCTAGTTTCTAAAGCTTCAAATCTTTTAAGTACACTCGCCAACTTAGTTTCGGTAGCAATTGAATTGTCAATTGTATGAACACCCCTAAATGAGCTAGATTTATCGGTCTTTCGGGTGGTTTCCCATTGCATAGTTTTTTCTGCTAAGTCTACTAAAAACTCCCAAGCCCTTTCCTCATCATATTTTAGAAAATCCCCTTGACACATTGACTCTAACATTGTTTTAGTGAAAAAATATAAACCTTCGTAGGCAATTTGACACAATCTCCATTTTTCAATTCCATGGTGTGGACACTAGGATAACAAAATTTTAAATCTATCAAAATATTTCCAAAACGACTCGTTTTCAAGTTGGTAAGATTGATGAATTGCAGTCCTAATCTCGGAAGTTTTGTGATTTGAAAAATATTTATTTAGAAATGTAACAACAAATCCCTTCCAGGTTGTTATGGAATTATTTGCTAGGCTATATAACCACCTTTTAGCATTATCTTTTAAAGCAAAGGTGATAAATCTTAGCCTAATCGAGTCTTCAGACAATTGTTGAATTTTCATTAAAGCACAGACTTCCTCAAATTCCTGAATGAATAAATATGGAACTTCTATTCCAGTAAACCTAGAAAACATACTTATAAAATGTGGTTTTAGTTCAAAATTATTACCATTTACTCGTGGTAGACTGATGCATGAAGGGTGGGCAGAACGGGCAGGATAACATCGATCTCTCAAAGAAACAGTTTGTGCAACTTTCATATTTTTAAAAGTGAGGTTTTTTAAAGTGAAATCTGAAAAATCAATTCTTCTCACTAACCGAGATGTTTTATCCCTAACCCACACTTTTTTCATATACTACTTAGTAGATAAGCACGTAAACAAATAAGCACACAAAAATGAATAAGGAAAATAATATAAAATAAAAACTATTTCTAAGGTCAACCTAAATAAAATCTAGACAACTCCTAACTGTTCCAAGTTACTCTTTAAGGTTCACCAAATTCAAAATTAATCACACCGCTAGCCAGATAAGTGTAAGAACGACGGGAGTCTCTCAGTGGGTACGGTGACTAATTAAATAACTGCGCGTCATTTAGGCGTTTACCTTTTGAATCACTTGCCTAGACACCAGTAATATGATTAATTAGGAATTCAGACTCCTCTCAGAATTTCTTGTCCTAATTGAGCTCGAGAGTCTTATAGGTCAACGTCTACTTGATTTTATTAAGTCGGTTATGCAAAGTTAGGTTGTTTGTGGGCCAAGGAAGGGTGATGAAATCCCCACCTTATCTTGTTAGGGTTTGTGCCCTTAAAGTCAAATTAAAAATAAGAATAAACAAATAAAATAAAAACTATAAACAAATAAAATGTCTTAAAACAATGTGAATTATGAAAGAATGAGAAACTTGACGTACTTCAATCCTCCAGCAATCACCACAGTTTATATTTAACAAAAAAATAAAAAATAAAATAAAATAAAAATAAAAACTTAAGCAGGATGTGCTCTACGTGAGTGAATGCATGAATGCGACAATTAGTTTTTTAAACTAAAAATAATAAACTAAACTACTATATTTTTTTTTTTTGTTTTTTTTTTCTATTTTATATAAAAAAAAATAAGAAAAATTATGGAGATACGAAGTACCAATAAAGCGCAGCAACAAAATATCTATGTTTTTGCTCCTTCGATCCACTTCGGTAATCCTGAAAAATAAAAATAAAAATATTAGTGATAAAAAATAATTCGAAGAAATAAAAATTAAGGAATAAGAAATTAAATCTAGTCCCCGGCAACGGCGCCAAAAACTTGATGTGATAAAAAAAATAGTGACTGCAAGTGCACAACATCAAATTGAAGAACGGACAAGTACAAGTCGAACCACGGAGACTAAATTAATTTTTATGTTCCCTTAATTTATATTCCAAACAAATTAGAAATAAAAAGTGGTGGAGATGATTAATTAACTAAATAATGCAAATTAAAAATTAATAACGAAAACTAATAATAAGAAAAACTACCTAGGAATCCGAATCCACTAAATACTAACATAATAATTAAATTCTTCATTTCCTTAATTAATTTCTAATTATTTTTCCTTCCCTTTAAAAATAGTGATTAATATAATTAATATGGGCAAGTATAGATTATGAAAATTTAAGGATTAACTATAACTCATCAAAACTTCATTGAGTAAGCATGAATTATGAAAAACTCATATCTTAACAATAACCTATCAAAATCTCGCAATTAATATAGAACCAAAACAAATTATGCGCGAAGGTAAAATTTGAAGAAATAAACAATTAGACATTAATATTAAAACGAAAATAAATAATTAATATGCAATACTTAATTTTATCTTAATCCTAGGTATTAAAAATTTAGCTAACTATGGAATTAAAAATTAAACACATAATAATAAATGCATGAAATAAAATAAGAACTAATAGAATAATAATAAAATAGAACTTTTATTAAACTAATAAAGAAAAGTGCCAGATAATTAATGAAAACTCCCTTCTCAAAATCCGTGCAACATATGAGAATTCAAAGCCAAAAGAAAAAGCTATTGCGGAATTGAAAATCAAAAGAAAAACTCTTGAGTACCACTTTGCTTGTACCGAAACCAAAAGTGAAAAAGAAAATAACATATGACACACCATTTTCTCTAAAATAAGACTCTTATTTATAAAAAAAATTAAATTGAACCCTAATCTAATTTGGAATAGCTTGGACTCTTCTTTTCTTCTTGATTTCAACTTCTACATGGTAATAGTGGAGTCTAAATAGAAATCAACTTGAAAACTTTTAGAATCATTTTCCAACTCAACTTCAATTATTTATTTATTTCCTGCAAAACAAAATAAAACATATTAATTAAATAAAATAAACATATAAAATAATAAATATGAGAATATTAAAATGCATAATTACGTGTCTATCAATTAATTAATTAAAATGGAATGTCCATTTCTTTCTATGACAACTGATTCCTTTCTATGTAAAATATACTTCATGCATTTTAAAATATTAAGATCACTATTAATTTTGTAAGATAAATTTGAGATATTTTTAAATTTAATTCATATAATTTTTGAAAAAAATAAATCTTGTAGTTAATAATATTTTTTTATGTAATTTATAATTATCATAATTGTATTGTTTATACCTAAATAAATTTATATCAATTTTAAATTTGAAAATATATTTTAAATTAATTATAAAAAATAAACTCATTCCTATAATTTGGAATAGGGGCACTGAGGTAGTATGTATTTTAATTTTTTTTGCTTACATTCTTTTGGGCTGGTCTAATGGTAGACAGTGCCACATTAAACTATTAAATTCAGGCTTTGAGCTACCTAAACTATTGGACCTGGGGCCTAACTTTTGGTTTATTTTGTTCCTCTTTGAGTGCCACAGTCGTTTCAAATGAGCCCTCGAGCATTCATTTTAGTAAAGTAAGCCCAAAAACCCAGCTTTAAAATCTCAGACTATAAGCTAGGGTTTCTTCATTTCAGTGTTTCCTTCGCCATTTATTTGCCTTTGCGCCTTAAGGAAAACCCTAATACTCTCTCCTCCGCAAACATGGCTGTCGGGTACTTTCTCTCTCCCTAACTTATCTCTCTAATTTTCCCTTTTTATGCGAGTAAGGTTTTCTTCTAAGTCTTAAATGCCTCTAATTTTTCAGGAAGAACAAGAGGATTTCCAAGGGAAAGAAGGGAGGAAAGAAAAAGGCGTGAGTATAATGGATCTACTTTCCATATCTCCTACAAACGTCTCTATATCTATAATAATTGGTTTAAAATTGGCTTTGATATGATGATAATACAGGACTGATCCTTTTGCTAAGAAGGACTGGTATGATATCAAGGCTCCTTCTGTTTTCGACCAACGAAATGTTGGCAAAACCCTTGTCAGCAGAACCCAGGGTACAAAGGTATATACGCTCACTCTCTCTCCACTTGACTCTCACTCGTACATTCAAGATTATAGTGCTTTCTACTATTGACTTTTTAAAAGTCAATTTGTGATATTTTTAAATTTAAAATTAACATATTCATTTAAGTTTTCAAAATAATAAAACTTGTAATTAATAGTATTTTTTGTGTAATTGTATCGACATAAACTAAATAAATTCATTTCAATTTTGAGTTCAAAATATTTGATATTCATTGATCTTATAATTTGGAAGGGAGGGAGTATATTGATGTCGTGTTCTGTCCATTTGTATCAACTGTGGGTGTTACTATTATTTTTTAGCTTTTTTATTTTTTATGATAAGATGCGGTTGACTTAGATTTGTTTAGATCTCTCACTTTTATAATGTTATTATTTTGGTCTTGTTAAATTACAGTCACTTATCCTTAATCAGGGTCATATTACATGTGCAACTTCCTGCGATTTTGAAAATTACAGTGAAAGATACCTTTGTTTGTAGAAGCATTTGCAAGCCTCAGCAGAATGTTTTAATTCCCTCACTTTATTTGATCCTCTCCTCATAACGCATATTGTCCTCAAAATATGTTTTAATACTTTTAATCACCTCAACTATGATCATCCTCTTTTAATCAGTGTCCTACATTATCACACTTTTTATATGATCACGTAATGGGTCTGGGTTGATACATTTTACATTTATGACAATGTAATTGCTGGGCAACGATTACTGATTGATGCATGAAAGTAGCGTGGCAAGATTCCCCCAACTCCTTGCTTTTTGAAAATCAACATTGCTTAAAAAGGTTTCTATCCAGTTTGTTTTGTTTGTAGTCAGCAGTTTATTTTGATGTCTGACCAATTGCTCAGATTAGTGATGTTTATAGTCGGTCTTTAAATATGTTTGATGCAACAAACCTCTTGTAAGGTGCTTCTGTGAAGTAACTTGTGTTTGCTATCTTGCAGATTGCTTCTGAAGGACTCAAACATAGAGTGTTTGAGGTTAGTCTTGCTGATCTTCAGAAAGATGAGGATCAGGCTTACAGGAAGATTCGCCTGAGAGCAGAAGATGTGCAAGGGAGGAATGTTCTCACTAACTTCTGGGTGGGTGCAGTATCCTTGTGTGTTTTTTTTTGTTTAAATAGATAAAATTAGAATGTCATTGATCTCTGGTACCTTTTAGGGAATGGATTTCACAACGGATAAGTTGAGGTCTTTGGTACGCAAGTGGCAGACATTGATTGAGGCTCATGTGGATGTTAAGACAACAGACAGTTACACCCTTCGCATGTTTTGCATTGGATTCACCAAGAAACGGGCAAATCAGCAAAAGCGAACTTGTTATGCTCAGTCCAGCCAGATTCGCCAGGTATGGTTATAAAATTCAATCTTGATTTTCTAGTTCTGACTTGTGAGTAACACATGTATGATGCAAAGGAGTTGGCCAACGTGTTGCAGATTCGCCGCAAGATGGTAGAGATTATGAGGAACCAGGCAAGCTCTTGTGATCTCAAGGAGTTGGTGGCCAAGTTCATTCCCGAGTCAATTGGCAGGGAGATCGAGAAGGCAACTTCCAGCATCTTCCCACTCCAAAATGTCTTCATTAGGAAAGTCAAGATCCTGAAAGCACCTAAATTTGATATTGGCAAATTGATGGAGGTATGCTTCTCGTAGCAGTTAGCCAGTTGCGTACTTGGATTGATATTGGTAAGTGATGTTAAACTCATGGCTTCATGGATATTGTTTTTTTAAATGTGTAGGTTCATGGTGACTACTCCGAGGATGTTGGTGTGAAGCTTGAGAGGCCAGCTGATGAAACAATGGTAGAGGGAGAGACAGAAGTTATTGGAGCTTAGAAGAGAGTTTTATTAAATCACTCAAGTATGTGTTGGTTGTAATTCTGCGGATTGGAATTTCATTTAAATTTCAGCTGGATAAAGTTTTGTTATTTAGATTGAGGGCAACCCATGCTATATATACTTTTGGAATCTGGTTTCACGCTTTAATCGGATTAACCTGCATTTTCTATTATATAATTGTGCATCCTTTATTGTGCATTGGAGTTCTTAGTTTGAACTGAAGTAATGCCTTCTTTTTTTTGTTTCTCTGGCTGGATAACTATAGTGCAACTTTCTGGATGATTTTTCTCTATGATCAGAAAATAGGTTAAATGGATTATTACTTCCGATAAGTGATAACTGAATTTTAAAGCGTTCCAGATATATAATCATTGTTGATTAACATGGTAGATATGCTGATTGGCACTTACTAATATGTCCTTTAAAGTTGTGATTGTGAATTTTGTTTATAATATTATTTCTTTATTTTGTTTCTTTTATATGGCTTGATATTATCATCAATTCCTTGACCACTTACAAGTGGTTAAGGTTGTTAAATGACTCAAACGGTTCAAACTTGTTTTATCCGTTTGACTAAAAGTTTAATTCGATCTCAATTTAAAATATAAACGAATAAAATTTGTGCAAAATTTAAAGTTTGATAAATTATTCGAATCTTTTCAAATAATAATTTTTTGTTGATATTTGGTTCATATTCTATTGAAAAGTTAAAATTATTCGGGCTTGATTCGAAATTGGGTTCAATTTGATAGTTAAACGAGTTTCAATACAATTTTATTTAATATCCAATAAATTTTATAAATTAAATTTAAGTAACTTAATATTCAATTACTCGTTTCATTTATACTTTTACAAGTGGCATTTGAAATTTCTCATTTGAGGTTACTGTTTTCTATCTGTTGGATTAGCCCAAATATTTAGGATGTACCAAATAAATTGTGTCTTGTATTATTATTATTATTATTATTATTATTTACTATTTTTTTACTCCATTATATTCTTTAAGCATACAGTATTAGACATAATGACTGGTGCTTGTTCAGGGATATAGTGGATTACTCTGCTGCAGTACTTAAACACCGTATTTCAAACTACAAGTTGTGGCTATATCCTGTTAAAAAGTGTCCTGATTGCATATGAGCCCATGGAAATTGTAAATGTTAATTTGTAGCCACTCAAGTTTGGAAGTTTTTGTCGCATTTCAAGCCATTTTTACTTCAAGATCCATCAAAGTTTGATTAATAATTCAATATTGAAACATAAGTTTTGATAACAATGAAAATGGTTAGCTTAATTAGCATAACATCGTTTTTTCTATTCAATATTTTTTTTTAAAATAAAAAATTGCACATCATAATCTAAATTAATTCAAACCCTAAAACTAAATTGTAAATAAAAATGTCTAACCATGCTAGACATGCACAACAGGCCAGGCCAGGCCGGCCTGGCCTAGGCCTGGCAGGCTTTTTTCGTTGACCAGGTCAGGCCAGGCCTTGACTTTTAGGCCTGCAGGCCAGGCCGGGCCGAGCTTCTCCAAAAAAAATAGGGCCTGTTGAGGCCTGCGGGCCAGGCCAGGCCAGGCCTAGACCGAGAGAGAGACAGAGAAGAAAGAGAGAATGAGGGAGCCGCAAAATCGTCGGTTGCATATTTTTTTGTACGAACGTGTACAAAATTACAAATCAAGAAGACCAAATATTGAAAAATCCATCAAAATCACCATTTTTCATAATTTTTAGTACTGCTGCATAAAAATTAGAAATGACCCACAGTGATAATGACTATATAATTATATAATATAGGGTTGTCTGCAAATCACCATCACCCCAATTTGAATTAAATATTCACTCATAGACTAATAATCATATTATAATATAATATGATAGGAGAAATAGAAATACAATTTAGTATTTAGTGTATCCCAGTTCAGTATTCTTGTCACTTTACCAAAAATCGAGGTAGACTTTAGCCAGGCCAGGCCAGGCTTTTGACCAGGCCGGGCCAGGCTTTTCCCCAGGCCAGGCCAGGCCGGGCTTTTGTTCTAAAATCGTGGCCTGTTTAAAGCCTGCAGGCCGGGCCAGGCCGGACCAGGCCTTTGACCAGGCCAGACTTTGACCAGGCCGGGCCAGGCCAGATCAAGGCCAAGCCTCAGACCGCGGGCTTTTTGTGCATGTCTAAACCATGCTGCTGACTTTTAAGACAAAAAAGAAAAGAAAAAGTCAATACAATAAAAAAAATACTTCAGATCTGGGGTTGTTTGTTTATGTATGAATGAGCCTAAATCTTATCGAATAAGTCATTTAAATGATTTGTTTTACAGTTTTGAATGCGCCTATATGGGTCTAAATGATTCAATTGAAAATTTGTAACTGAATCAATAAAAAATAGTACTGAATGATATTTTTACTTACATTTATTTATTAACACTTTAAAAATTACTTTCAATATCTATCTAATTTTATTATTATAAATAAATTTTGTTATATACAAATTAATTTTGATTTTTTTTAACAAATTAGTAACCAATTTAATGAATGTCATTCATATTTTTAGTTTTTTATTCTTAAAATTATATTGCTAATAGTATACTTCATTAAAGATTTTTCAAAAGTTTGTATATTTGTTTGAATCCTAATTGAATTTTATATGTTTGTTTTATTATTTATTTAAATACATGCATATGAGTGTTACTCCCATCATTGCTATTTATTTTTATTATTTATTTAAATACACATTTATTATAATTTATTTAAATACATATTGTCGACGCCGAGATTTCCGTCATTTCGTTTTTTAATATTTAAAAACCTTTCCAATTTTAGCCTTTTGAATTAAATGTGATTTTGAAAAGGGTCGGCTTAATGTCGACGGGGTTTAAAAGATCGATTTCTTTATGAGCCAATTGACTAGAGTCGCCAGTTGGTATATTTGAAATGGATGTACCAACTCATCCGAATTTTTGTTTTCGTAATCGCTGGCTCATATGTGACTCCGAATTAATTGGTCCGCAAACCGAGATTCATAGAGTTCGGGGGCTTACTTAAGCGAGGGGAAGGTGTTAGGCACCCCCCGACTTCCGTGAAACACGGTTACCGCAATCTCGATGTTTTCTTATCCTTTTTTTTTAATCCTAAGAATGTGTGTGTGTGTGTGTGTGTGTGTGTGTGTGTCTAAATGAATGTCGTTGGAATGCTTTACTTTGAAAATGCTTCAGAATCTCGTTAACCCTATGCACGAAGGATTTTACTTAATCGAAAAGTTCATTTTTATTGCTTTTTTGTTTCGATAAGAACGAAATAAGAACTAGATCTACAAGATTTGATATATCAAACACAACATAGCTATGAGACTCGGATTTTTTTTACATTCCAAATGATGAAATAGATGATTCAACACTTGGAAAACAAAATAGGATACAAAGATTGAAGAAATCTCACTCTTTGGAACAAACCCGCGGGTTTCTCTCTCTAAAATCTCGCCATTTTCTCTCTCTATTTCTTCCTCTCTCGCTCTTGGCCGGAACCTCTCTTCTTCTCTCTTTTCTCTCGGCCGGAACCTCTCTTTTTCTCTCTTTTCTCTCGGCCGGAGGCCTTTTCTTTTCTCTCCCGCGACCCTTTTTCTTTCTTCTCTCGCCGTCTGCCGGAAATGAAACTGGAAATGGCGATTTAGCAACTTCAGATCTTGGCCGCAGATGCAACTGCGGCCAGCCGCAGGTGCAGCTGCGGCTGGCTCCGGTGTTTTCCTCGATTTCCGCATCTGATGTCGGTCTTTCGTTTTTTCGCTAGAAGGCTCGTATTTTGCAATCCGGAAATCCCTGGGAAACGTGCCATATTGTTCTGGGAGGCTAGTTCGGAGGGCTGCGACTTGATATAGCATTTGCTAACTGTGCTTGGCTTCCAGGGGGCGCTGCCCCCTATCCACCCCCGCCAGCTCACCGGCGAGCTGGGCCGCCGCTCGCTCACCGGGGAGCGAGACCCCCGAACATCGTAAGCGTAGTGGCCGTTAGTCGTCTTTTGTGCTCAAATCAGGTTCTTCTGGATCAACTGTTTGCCTTGCCTCAAGTAACCTGATGCTCGTTGTTCGTTGTGGCGGCTTTGACCGTAAATCGTTGGGGTGACTTCGTTTTGAGGTTCACCTTTCTTTCCGCATGTTAGGTCAAATGACGATTTTGCCCTCCTGCCAGGATTAGTAGAGAAGTGCAAAATTTGGGTGTCTACAGCTGCCCCTCTTTATCATGTCTATGGAATGAAATATGAAATGGACATGATAAAGAAGTAGGCACCCGATGCATGAAAATGCCAAATATATTTAACGATGTCGCCCATACGTTAAGATGATGCGATGTCACATTCAATATGCTCATGTAGAGGCTATTCTCAAAGTTACGAATGAAAACTACCCGGGTCTTGTCTCCGGCGGGTCATTTTGAAAGGTCAGGTATCGTCTCTGACGGATCAATTTTGGGATGGTCAGGTATCATATCTGACGGGTCGTCTTTGAATTGGGTCAGGTATCGTATCTGACGGGTCGTTTTTGAATGGGTCAGGTATTGTATCTGACTGGTCGTTTTTGGTTTGGTCAGGTCTCGTATCTGACGGGTCGTTTTTCAATTGGTCAGGTCTCGTATCTGACGGGCCATTTTTTGGTTTGGTAAGGTCTCGTATCTGACGGGTCGTTTTTTCAATTGGTCAGGTCTCGTATCTGACGGGTCATTTTTTGAATGGGTCAGGTGTCGTATCTGACGGGTCGTTTTTCAATTGGTCAGGTCTCGTATCTGACTGGTCGTTTTTTTCAATTGGTCAGGTTTTGTATCTGACTGGTCGTTTTCGGTTTGGTCAGGTCTCGTATCTGACGGGTCGTTTTTTCAATTGGTCAGGTCTCGTATCTGACTGGTCGTTTTTTCAATTGGTCAGGTCTCGTATCTGACTGGTCGTTTTGAATGGGTCATCCGGTCCTAAAATCTTGTATTCCAACGTGGGACAAGTTATACGTTGACTCGGGGTGACGAACAGGGAGGCCAAAAGGGCACCGAGACCAGCCGCAAGTGCATCTGCGGCCAGCCGCAGATGCAGCTGCGGCTAGGATCGGTCCTATTTCAGATCGTGACCCTTCACGATCTGGTCACTTTCTCACTTTTCCTTTCTCTCATTCTCGGTTTTCCTCGTCCCCCACCCAACCTTTTCGTCTTTTGGGCCACTTTTGGGAAATTCTGCTCCGATTAAATCAGTCTACGCCCTTTGGGTAACGTTTTAACTCCTTTTTCTTTGATTTTCGCTTTCATTTGACTATTCATTTGCTTGTTTGAATATTTTAATTTTATCAATGCATGCTTATATGTGATATTTGTGTTGCCCGTAGCATAGATAAATACCGGGTTTCGTAGAGATGCCTCATTATTTTGAAAATTTGTTTTATTCATTTTATGCATTTGAGGCATTATTTTCACTTGCATTCTGGGTTTGTTGGTTGCCTGACCAGATTAAACATGCCTGATTGTGCATGGGATGTCCATTTTACAAACGAAACTCTGTCGAAATTTCGGGAAATTTAGTGCACCGCTAGGGACCTTATTTATGCATTTTCTATTTTCACACCATGCTATGCCATCCTATTATTTCTAGCAATATGCAATAAGACTTTTGAAAGATACTGAGCTAAGGGTGTACCTTTTTTGTGATACCGTTCCAGTTATGGATCCAGATGCTCCCAGTGGTTCCTCAGTGCCCCGAGCGTCGGGTGTCCGTCGTCGTAGAGCGACCTCTTCAGCTCCAGCTCCAGTCCTGACTCGTCATTCCCGTAGACTGGCTGAGTCTGTTATTCGCCCCGTTCAGCCTGATGTGGATGAGGACGCCCCAGCGGAGGCAGAGGCGGGTCCCTCGGGCACAGCGGCTCCTTCTCCCATGCGCCGGACCTTACCCGGGGCCCGTGCTAGGATACCGGATCTGCTCGGTCCTGACCTCGGTCGTCACCCCTCAGCCTACCTTGCGGCTAACGAGGTATATTCGTTATTTAAATTCATTCAACCTCGTGAGATTATCGGGACTGACTGTTTCGGTGGCTGTCACAGGTTCCTGAGTTTACCCAGCCTCGGGGTAACTGGTTCAGCATTTACACCCTCTACCACGCGTTGCATCCCGACTATAGGGGAATGGTAGACTCCTGGGGGTTCAGACATTTCTTTACTATTGCCCCTCGTCGATGTCCGTGGGGCTATATGAGGGCCCTGTCTGAGCGCTGGTTCCACCAGACCCAGTCGCTTCATCTACTGGACTGCGAGCTGTTGTTGACTCCTCTGGACTGGCGTTATATTACCGGGGTGGAGTTCTCCGGACCCCGTGTTCCTCTAGAGCCGGACATCACTTCCGTAACCGTTCGATCCTTGTTGGGGTTCACTCCTCAGGATAAGGTCTTTAAGGCCCGCAGCATCCGATCCGGAGCTTTGGCTGTAGATGCCATTGGAGGGGCTCTTTCCGAGCCATTTCCCGAGGACCGCTCCGCTCGTGACTTCCTGCTCCGGCGTCTATTCCTGACTATCATGAGGGGCTGTTTTCTGGGGAACAACTCCTCGACCATTCATTTCAATATCGTCGGCGCTACTCGAGATGTGGATCGGATCGGGGACTATGACTGGGGTTCCTTCACCTTCGCCTATTTCCTCCATGGCCTTCGCCTTCGCTCAGAGGGGCAGACAGATGCCTGGCTGGGGTTTTATCCTTTTATGCTGGTAAGTCCCATTCATTTAGCCGCTTTATTTGTTTTATTCATTTGTCGTCCTTGGTACTTACGTCCCATTTTCCTTGTTTATCAGTTCTGGGCTTATGAGCGGCTACCCTGCTTGCGGCCGATTACTACCCTCGGTCCAGAAATTTATCCCCGGGGTCGTCGATGGCATCACAGCACTTTGGCGGAGACCCCGGTGTCAGATAGCTTCTCCCACTGCCGGCTGCAGTTAGAGATGGTCTCTTCGGCGGACGTGACATGGGTTCCTTACACTGCGGATCATTTGGCGGCTGGCCTCGCCGGTGGTTATGCTGCGGACCAGGAATTTGCCTTGTCCACTCGTCGTATTCCCTTCTTGACTTATGGTGGATGGGAGCTGTATTTGGGGGAGCGTGCCATCAGATGCGTTTCCGGGGAGGTCCGGATCCCTTTCGCTCCTCCTTCCCAGAGATTTTGGCTCATGGATTCCCATCTCCCAGAGGCAGTGACGGCCGGGGAGGATGGATATATGCTGTCTGACGGCCCGCAGACGAGTGAGAGTTTTAGCGTCTGGTGGAGACCTCGTACCATCGGGCCTCAGACTCGGGCCACCTTCTTCCTTGGAGACCTGGTTCACGGGTCTGTGATGATGACAGACTGGATGGAGTGTGTTCGGGCTCCCACTCACTCAGATCAGATTGCTTCATTAACTCGGCGAGTGGACCAGTTGTCATTTTTTGTTCGGAGCTTGGGCCGGGATCCAGAGGAAGCTTACGCTGCAGACCCGTATGGACCTGACCTCGGTGCAGCTCCCGGCTCGTCGGGTGCCCCTGCCTCGCCTTATTCCTGCCCTGATCTGAACTTTGGCGCTGAGGCTTCCATTCCTGGGGACGTGGGCCATGCGAGCCAGTTTGATGATGACACCTTTATTGAGGGCCTATAGTGCGTTGGCTAGATCTAGATAGGCTAGGACCTCTGTATTTGGACCTGTTTGTTTTATTTGTCATCATTTGTTTTTCATTCCATGTATTATGTACAGAATTATCTTTATTTTATGCATAATTTCTTCTTTATGATGATCTACTTATTATAGCTTGTACGATGCACGATTTATTATATATGTGGACAAAGAAATTGACCCCTGTATAGTCTTTTGATACTGTTTTTTCACAGATGTCATCCCTGGATGTGGTTCGCGTGGGCCCCCGCACCCCTTCAGGGATCATGAGTCGGTTCCGTTCGTGGCTGGATAGTCTGATACCCCCAGACCGGATCATTGCAGAGGGTCTTTTGGGACACTCCTTGTCTCTTTTGTCATTTCAGGTGCCGCCGGGCTTTGTTGATGGCATTCTTAGCTGTTGGATCCCGGACAGACAGGTTTTCAGGTTTGGGCTGGAGTATCTGACCCCCACTCTTGAGGAGTATGCTCGTTTTACCGGTTTATCCGTGGATGGTCCCTGCGCACGGGTTACTTCAGGCCATATGCGCCGTCAGTTCCTGACTTTCACAGGCTTGCGGAGGGCAGCTCTGTTATCTGTGATCTCTTCGAGCCATCTCGTCCCTCTATCCTTCTTGGTTGACAGATTCGGATCGGTGGATAGCTTTTCTCGATTCTCCAGTGATTTTTCAGTATCTGAGGAGCGCTGGGGCGCTTTGAGAGTGGATGTTTTGATGGCCTGTGTCATATCAGCTCTGTATATGCCCGCAGGGGACGACCTCATGGATATGCGGGTTATCGCAGCGGTGCAGGCTCTCCAGGAGGATCATACCATTCTTCCCATGATATTAGCAGAGACTTACCTGTCGGCCTCATATTGTCATTCCTTCTATGGTCGCATATTTAGGGGAAGCTTTATCTTGTTATATGTATGGTTCATGAGCCATCTCAGACCCATCGGGCAGTTTCGTCGACACGGGTTCTGTTTCAGCCACAGCCTGGCCATGCAGTTCTCATTTCGTCCCCGGCGATGCATGGATACAGCCTCATGGAGGGAGTTCTTATCGGCCATTGAGGAGCCTTTCCATCTTCTGATCTATTCGGGTTATTGCTCCTTCCAGAGTTTCCTGACTCACGTGCCACCTTTTGATTTCCTCCCTCTCCTTGGCTTGAGGGGGGTGACGACTTATCATCCCTTAGCTGTCATGGGGCAGTTTGACCAGATGCAGGATCTCCATCTCTTTGCGGGAGCAGCTGACTACCGATTTCTCATATCGCCCCAGACGGAGAGGGAGCTACTGAGGGTGTACGATCTTTGGTCACACAGGGTCTCGGCCGAGTTCGGGGATAGTCATTCTGGTCAGACGCCCTCTTATCTGCTATGGTTGCACGGAGATCCTGAGATGGCAGACTTTGACCCGATCGCGGTATTGGATGGTTCCCGAGGACTTTTCCCAGGTGAGACTAGTTCAGATGCTATCATTCCTCCGGAGGTTTCAGGATTAGCGCCCATATCTGGTGTTGAGGAGGTTTCCACTTCGATTCATGCCCATTCCTTTGACTCGACTGATCGGATCCAAAGATTGACGATGGAGGGTACCCGGCTCCGGTCCGTTTTGAGTGCCACTGAGACTGAGAGGGATGCCGCCTACGCGGAGCGGGATGCCGCTGTACTAGCCCGGGATGCCGCCCTTTCCGCTAGAGATAGCATCGTAGAGCAGGCCCGGGTCATCATGGAGGGCCATTCTACGACTGTTACCAGTGCTGCTGCTATTTTGACTCGGATTGACATGATGGGACAGCAGATTGCGGATGAGCCGGAGGTTCATGAGGCCTCGACTATTCTGTCCGTCCTGCTCCAGCTGGTCTCTGACCTGTAGATGATTTTAGTCCCTGCACAGACTATGTCAGTTTTATCACTTTTATTTAAAAGACAGACTTGTAAGCAAAATGTTTTGTATATATAGAGAAATATTTATGGTTTTAGTCATTTCCCTTTTTGATGCATCGTCGCCCTCCATTGGATCCTCTTTTTATCCAGCCGATTATGATTTCGATATATCGCCTTATTTCTTTTCTCAAGTCTTGATTGGAACTTCACAGATATTGCCGCATGCCCCTCTGATTTCATCGAAGTGAGTCTTGGACTTTGGGCTAATTATGTGGCTAGGTTTGGGTAAGTTTTGGAGGGTATAGGATTTCTGGAAGTGGTTTTGGTATAGGGACAAGGTTTGTGGTTAGGTTTGGGTAAGTTTTGGAATGTGTAGGATTTCGGGATTTTCTGGAAGTGGTTTTGGTAGAGGGACGAAGTTTATTATTTTGTGTAGAACGGACCGTGCCATGATGGCTGCCTACGTACTCCCACAAGGTCAGGAGATCAGGTCCTACGTACTCCCATGATTCTCTTTATATTCTTATTTGCCGCCTCCACGGCCCCATTCATTTTGGGCCGGTAAATGACAGAATTGAGATGCTTGATCTTGAATTGGGCGCACAACTCCTTCATAAGGGCATTGTTCAGATTCTTGGCATTGTCGGACACCAAGATTTCAGGCTGTCCGTATCGGCAAATCACATTGTTCCTGATGAAACTGACTATAACTTCCTGCGTTACTTTGGGGAAAGAAGCTGCCTCTACCCATTTAGTGAAATAGTCGATCATGACGAAAATGAACCGGTGGCCGTTGCTCGCTTTGGGCTCCACGGGCCCGATAACATCCATACCCCACATGGAGAACGGCCAAGGGGAAGTCATACAATGTAGTTCATTAGGAGGCGCATGCATCACATTACCGTGTGCTTGGCATTGGAAACATCGCTTGACATGATCGTCACAGTCAGCTTTAAGTGATAGCCAGTAATGCCCGGTTCTCAGAATTTTCTTGGCCAACATTGGCCCACTCATATGCGGCCCACAAACTCCACCGTGCACTTCGCCCATGATTTTCTGTGCTTGAGTCTCGTCCACACATCGCAATAATCCCAAGCCTACATCCCTCTTATACAGGGAGTCTCCGCTTAAATAGAATTTCATCGCCATCTTCTGGATTCTCTGCCTTTCCGTTCGGTTCGCCTGGTCGGGGAGTGATCTATCCCTCAAGTATTTCTGAATGTCATGATACCAGGGCTGATTTGGTTGAACCACATCTTCTGACAACTCCGATATATATTCTTCGTAAGCGGGGGCACTTTGTACTGTTATTTCAATCTGTGGGGTGGCTTTGCCTTTGAGTACGTGGACTAACGAAGCCAGGGTAGCCAATGCATCGGCGAAGTCATTCCGCCCCCGGGGAATGTGTCGGAAAGCTATATCTTCAAATTCTTGCATCAATCGGACTACACACCGGTGGTACGGGAGTAACCGAAGCTCCTTAGTGCCATACTCCCCAGTCGCCTGTCTGATTACCAATTCTGAATCTCCGAACACGGCTAATCTTTTCACTCCCATATCGCGGGCGAATCTCAGTCCCAATATACATCCTTCGTATTCAGCCGTATTGTTCGAGTTACTGAACTTTAATTTGGTGAGGACAGGGTATTGCTCGCCCGTAATGGAGACCAGGACCGCTCCAGCTCCAGCCCCTTCAGCATTCATGGCACCGTCAAAATACATCTTCCAAAATTGCCCTTCGTCATCACACCTCGTTTGTTGGACCCACAATATGTCTTCCCCCGGTAGGAAAGTCTCTAAAGGCTCCATCCCCCCTATCGGCATCTCTGATAACTGATCTGCAATTCCCTGCCCTTTCATGGCCTTCTGGGTAACATACAGGATGTCGAATTGCTGGAGGATTAACTGCCACCTTGACAATCGACAATTCAGCATTGGTCTCTCAAATATATATTTCAAGGGGTCGATCCGCGAGATCAAATAGGTAGTGTGTCCATGGAGGTAATGCTGTAACCTCAGAGCAGCCCAGGCCAAGGCGCAACATGTTCTCTCGATTGGTGTGTAATTCTGTTCACAGCTGCTGAATCTCTTGCTGAGGTAATAAATGGCATGCTCCTTACCGGACTCGCTCTTCTGCCCCAGCATACAACCCATCGCCATATCATTCACGGATATATACAGGAAAAGGGGAATCCCATCCTTCGGAGGTACCAGCACTGGCGCTTCTGTTAATTGCTTCTTGATAGTCTGAAAGGCCTTTTGGCATTGACTGTTCCACTTCCGGGAGGCATCTTTCCTTAACAGTTTGAAGATTGGTTCGCAGGTGGTGGTCAGATGGGATATGAACCGACTGATGAAGTTTATCCTCCCCAAAAATCCCCTTATCTCTTTCTCCGTACGGGGAGCTGGCATATCCACAATAGCCCTGATCTTAGCCGGATCCAGTTCGATGCCTCGATTGCTCACCAAGAACCCAAGGAGCTTACCCGACTGCACCCCGAAGGCACATTTGGCTGGATTGAGCTTCAAATTATACTTCCTGAGCCGCTCAAACAGCTTTTTAAGATGAGTCACATGGTCAGATTCCGCCCTCGATTTCACAATGATGTCATCCACGTAAACCTCTATCTCCTTGTGCATCATGTCGTGGAATAGGGCCATCATGGCCCTCTGATAAGTGGCTCCTGCATTTGTGAGGCCGAAAGCAAGTCGTCTATAACAGAACGTGCCCCAGGGGGTGATGAAGGCAGTCTTTTCTCGATCCTCTTCCGCCACCATTATCTGATGATATCCCGCAAAACAATCGACGAACGAATACATTTCATACTGAGCCGTATTATCCACCAAGATGTGTATGAAAGGCACTGGGAAGTTATCCTTAAGACTTGCCTTGTTTAGATCCCTATAGTCGACGCATACTCTCACCTTTCCTCCGGGCTTCGCCACTGGAACTATATTGGAAAGCCATTCTGGGTAAGTCGACACCATGATGATCCCAGCCTTGAATTGCTTGACTATCTCTTCCTTCACTTTTAAGCTCCACTCCGGTTTCAATTTCCTCAGCTTCTGCTTAACTGGTCTGAAACCCTCTTTGATAGGCAATCGATGTACCACAATATCCGTGGACAAACCGACCATGTCTTCGTGTGACCAAGCAAACACATCCTCATATTGGCTCAATAGTTTGGCTATCTCTGTTTTCTGGTCTGGAGTCAAGTCTGCCCCAATTTTTAGCTCTTTGGGATTTTCAGGGGTTCCTATGTTGATGGTGATGGTTTGGTCTAGGTTGGGTTTGGGTTTGTCCTCGACCCACTCTTTGATCTCGTCGGGAGCGTCGTCATCATCTACTTCGTCCTGCTCAATTCCCATCAAATCGAAATCCAGTTCTATATCAAAATCATAATCGTCTTTCAAATTTGGAAAATCGTTTGTTAGGCTAGAATGACTCAAATCGGTACACCTGACATGAAACAAAAATATTTGTCATATATATAAACATTAAGTACATGACTTCCTTTTTCAATAATCATGACAAAAATATGAAATAGACGTGCAGATACAGAAAAACAAAAACACCGTCTTAAAAACCCTTTGATCCCCCTACTGGACAGGATTCCCGGACACTCCTGCATTTACCCTTTTCTGGATATTACCGGCTGCACGGTCCAATTCTTGGGGATCACTCCGGTTTTATAGCTAGTGATGGAGGGGGTTTCTGTATCTAGCACCTCTTCAATAATTGCAGCAACTTGGCCTCGGCCTTCATTTTCACTCTCCTCGGGCACCTCTAGCCCGGCCCAATTGATAAATGGCCTGATCTGCTTGCCGTCAGTTATCTTCTCTTTTCCCTTTTTACTGGGGCCTGACTGCTCCGGGAGATGACATTTTCTCTCAAACTGTTCCATGATTTCCTGCAAGAATTCCACCTGCTGGACCGATCCCTTGACTGGGGGAACCTCCACCTTATCCTCTGCTTCAGATGCAGGTTTAACTACCCTCGGGGAGTGTTCATCATTGGTTCTCGGGATCGGGACTCCGGTTATCCGAACGGGAATTTTCTTGTATGAGTTCTTCGGCCTGATACCTCCGTGATATCCCAACCCCGCCTTGCCTGACTGCACTGGTATTTTGATGGGTTCGGTGATTCCTTGGCTGTGCTTGCCCAGCCCTTGCCCCGGCTGAAAGTTCATTGCCATCATTTCCCGGGCAACGAAAGTGAGCTCGGGGGACACTTTAAGCTTTAACTCCGGGGCTCCCAACTGCTTATACTGAGGGGTGCTGATTTCAAACGCCTGATAGCTTATTGGTTGGGCTGACTCGTCCACATGGATCACCGGCATGCCTTTTACAGAGGGAACGGAGCAGTCAGATTCTGCGGCGATTGTTACCAAATGGCCCTCAACGATAAACTTTATTTGTTGATGCAGGGTGGAGGGAACTGCCCCAGCCATATGAATCCAGGGCCTCCCTAAGAGCATGTTGTAACTGGCCGTGATATCCAACACCTGGAAAGAAATGTCGAAGGTATAAGGCCCGATCTCCACCGGCAGCTCTATCTCTCCCACCGTATGCTTCCTAGATCCGTCAAATGCCCTCACCACCACTTGGCTGGCCCGCAGGCGCTTAGGGTTAATTTTCATCTTCTCAAGAGTACTATAGGGGCAAATATTTAGGGCTGACCCACCATCAATCAAGACTCCGTTCATCACGTACCCGGAGGAAATAACCGCAATGTGCAACGGCCTCCGGTGCCCCCTCCCTTCTTCGGGGATGTCGTCGTCGGTAAATGAGATTACATTGCTGTCCAACAGGTGACCCACCAAGTGGCCGAATCTTTCCGTACTAATTGATTTGGGGACATGAGCCTCTTCCAGGACTTTGCTTAATATCTGATGATGATCATTTGATGCCAATGCAAGATCCAAGATTGATGTCAGGGGCGGCTGCACCCCCAGAGTTTTAACCACACTTGCCTTGCCGTAATTCATTTTTTCCCAAAATTCCAACGCTTTTTCCTCTGGTATTTTCCCGTTCTCCTTTCTCGTGTTCTCGAGGACCCGCCTTGGTAGATACAACGGATTTCCCTTCGAGCTAACTGAGGCACAGCTGGCCTCTTCCTCGGTCTTCCCCCCATAATTCCACGGGACAGCCTTCAGATTGGTAATTGGCAATTGTGACCTGGCGGCTATGACAAGGGGTCTTGGGGCTGATAACCGAATAGGCTCTCTGTTGGTATCTCGAATCACGCCAACCAACTTAATAGGCTCGTTTTGCGCCCCCTCCGGGGCATGGGTCATAGCAATCTCTTGTTCTATTTTTCTTATGTATCTCAATCTTAAGGGACCCTCCGCCCCACTGGTTTCCACTGCATTCACGCCTCCCCCATTATGCTCGGGAAGAGGGTTGGCCTTTACATTCGGGGATTCTGGTTGTTCCACCACGATCTCTCCGTTGTCAATCATGTTCTGGATCTTGTGTTTTAAAGACCAGCATTCTTGGGTGTCGTGCCCCGGGGAAGCCGAGTGGTAGGCGCATCTCTTGCTAGGGTCATATCTCTTGCTTTTCGGGTCTGATGGAGGCAATAGCTCGGTAATCTTTTTCTGGCCCACCAACAGGGCCAGTATATGCTCCAATGAATCCCCCAATGGGGTGAACTCCCTTTCTGGTTGCTTTTCGAATTTTCGGCGCCCCTCGTATCTTTGATTGTTGAAATTTGATGGACGCGGGGCCTCATTTCTTTGCATGCGAACCGGGGGGGTGGTCATTGTCTTCCCCGATAGTCCTTGCAGCACCAGGGACACATCCTCTTCCTTCCTCTTCTGGGGTCTCCGGGATGAACTGCCGTAGTTTCCACTCTGGATTTGCTCAGCAACAGCTTCAAGAGCTGTGAAATCTCGGATCTTTCCTGATTTCAATCCCATCTCAGCCATCTCCCCATGCTTGATCATTTCTGCAAAAGGCTTCCCTATCCCTGCTATCACCCTTTCATAGTAAGGGGCCTCTTGTATATCGATGAAGGTCATAACCATTTCTGCCTCACTCATGGGTGGGTTCACTTGGGCTGCCATCCTCCTCCACCGCTGAGCATAGTCTCTGAAAGATTCACTGGTCTGTTTTCTGATCTTGGTCATCTGGTATCGGTCCGGGGCCATTTGGGACTGAAAGCTGTATTGGGTTAGGAAAGTGTGGGCCAGCTCCTCCCAGTTGTGGATCTTGGCATTATCCAATCTCGCATACCACGTTCTAGCCTCCCCTGTCAGGCTTTTCTGGAACAGTTGCATTCTCAGTGACTCGTCCTCAGCATATCCCCCCAGCTCTCCGATGTATACTTTCAAATGGGTGTAAGGATCCCCTGACCCGTTATACTTTTCAAATTCGGGGAGTTTGAACTTTTCTGGATATCTGGTTCCCGGAAAGATGCACAGATCGGAGTAGTTAACACTGCCATATGACCCGATTCCCTTCATAGTTTTGATGGCCTCCTCCATCTGCTTTATTTTCTTGCTGACAGTGCTGGCAACCTCATCCTCTGGAATGATAATGATTTGTTTTGCCGGTTCAACCTTTGGAGTTTCTGGGGTCAGTATGTTCTCTTGAGATGATGGCCCCGGCTGATCCTCGAGCTGTGGCCCTGATTTTAGTTTGAAATGCTCTTTGAGCAACATAGTCAGCTCCGTCATTTGATTTCTCACCGCGTTGAACTCTTCCCGAGATACGGGAGTCAGGTCCGGATTAGGGTTTTCAGCCATCTCGACTGCTAGTTCTCTGGCTTTCTTAGATCGGAGACGGGTTTGGGGAGCAATCCTGCGAATAAACAAACCAAGTTTAGTTCCGGGTCATGATATTGGCAGATGCATGCTAAAGCAATTATTTTTGTGTTTTTGGGTTTTGTAATCTTTTTCTGCAAAACAGGGTCAGTGTCTTTTTTATTTTAACCAAGGTAATGACACAGTGCAATTCACGATGCTCTCCAAGCTTGCCCCTGTAAAACAGAGGTTAGTACTTTTATTTGGAAACAGTGGTTGGTTCAAAAGGATTGACTACAGTATGATATTACGTGCGTAAAATGTAAAAGGGTATGAAGAGACTTCCCTCGCGTTGGGTTTATCTGAGGCTGACCTACCCTAAGTTACTCTCGCGGGCTTTTCGGCATGAAGGTTCCCAGATCTTCGCAACATACTAGAAGGGAATAAATCCGATCTTTCAATTGGATTGGATCTGAGTGGATGCTTTTCCTGAGCCTCGCCAGGGAGCACCCCTTTGAGTCCAGTAATCCACATCCGACGGGTTTGCCTCAGGAGGAGGAACTGCTCAACATACATTCATCATTCATTCATCGTTCCTCACCGTATGCATATGATGCTAATAAAGTAAAGCTTTGAAAAGAAATCGCAATCACACCATTCACATACACGTACAAAAAGGTAATTTTAAAGCAAAATAACGCAACCACACATTTTTTTAGATTTTTGAAGGTAGGAAAACATCGAGATTTTAAACGCGGCTTAAGCCCTCTACTGTCCCCAGCGGAGTCGCCAGCTGTCGACGCCGGGATTTCCGTCATTTCGTTTTTTAATATTTAAAAACCTTTCCAATTTTAGCCTTTTGAATTAAATGTGATTTTGAAAAGGGTCGGCTTAATGTCGACGGGGTTTAAAAGATCGATTTCTTTATGAGCCAATTGACTAGAGTCGCCAGTTGGTATATTTGAAATGGATGTACCAACTCATCCGAATTTTTGTTTTCGTAATCGCTGGCTCATATGTGACTCCGAATTAATTGGTCCGCAAACCGAGATTCATAGAGTTCGGGGGCTTGCTTAAGCGAGGGGAAGGTGTTAGGCACCCCCCGACTTCCGTGAAACACGGTTACCGCAATCTCGATGTTTTCTTATCCTTTTTTTTTAATCCTAAGAATGTGTGTGTGTGTGTGTGTGTGTGTGTGTGTCTAAATGAATGTCGTTGGAATGCTTTACTTTGAAAATGCTTCAGAATCTCGTTAACCCTATGCACGAAGGATTTTACTTAATCGAAAAGTTCATTTTTATTGCTTTTTTGTTTCGATAATAAAACCGATGATATTTTGTAAAACATATTTTCAAACCCCTCGTCAAATAGGAATAGAGCTCATCCGACACTTACAATTTTATTTAGCCTACGAACGATCTAATATCCTAATTTGCTTGATTTTATGAAAAGCTTTATCATTTATTTCAAAATCATTTTTCTCGCGTTAAAAGGAAAATCAAGCATTTAAAATAGCGTTGAGGCTATTCACGGGCATGTGAGCCATCTAAATAACCCCAAACGCCCACAATCGCACATTTCATTATTACGGGGCCTTAAACCCGATTTTTTCGATCCAACTTCGCTTTAAGGCCCGAAAATTACATATTCACAATACAAATGCATCACCATTGCTACATACGTAAAAGCTAGAAAATAAACTAAAGGGATATCATCGGGGGGTTAGGAGGAGATTCTATCCGCAATAAATCCTCCCTAACCGTCCCTAATCCACAGATCTACAATATAGATTGACTACATTGGATCTAACTTTAAAATAAACAAATTCAAAATATTTAAATAGCAATGCACCAAATGTTCGGATCTACAGTAGATCCACCCAACAAGCACAATAAGAACGAAATAAAAACTAGATCTACAAGATTTGATATATCAAACACAACATAGCTATGAGACTCGGATTTTTTTTACATTCCAAATGATGAAATAGATGATTCAACACTTGGAAAACAAAATAGGATACAAAGATTGAAGAAATCTCACTCTTTGGAACAAACCCGCGGGTTTCTCTCTCTAAAATCTCGCCATTTTCTCTCTCTATTTCTTCCTCTCTCGCTCTTGGCCGGAACCTCTCTTCTTCTCTCTTTTCTCTCGGCCGGAACCTCTCTTTTTCTCTCTTTTCTCTCGGCCGGAGGCCTTTTCTTTTCTCTCCCGCGACCCTTTTTCTTTCTTCTCTCGCCGTCTGCCGGAAATGAAACTGGAAATGGCGATTTAGCAACTTCAGATCTTGGCCGCAGATGCAACTGCGGCCAGCCGCAGGTGCAGCTGCGGCTGGCTCCGGTGTTTTCCTCGATTTCCGCATCTGATGTCGGTCTTTCGTTTTTTCGCTAGAAGGCTCGTATTTTGCAATCCGGAAATCCCTGGGAAACGTGCCATATTGTTCTGGGAGGCTAGTTCGGAGGGCTGCGACTTGATATAGCATTTGCTAACTGTGCTTGGCTTCCAGGGGGCGCTGCCCCCTATCCACCCCCGCCAGCTCACCGGCGAGCTGGGCCGCCGCTCGTTCACCGGGGAGCGAGACCCCCGAACATCGTAAGCGTAGTGGCCGTTAGTCGTCTTTTGTGCTCAAATCAGGTTCTTCTGGATCAACTGTTTGCCTTGCCTCAAGTAACCTGATGCTCGTTGTTCGTTGTGGCGGCTTTGACCGTAAATCGTTGGGGTGACTTCGTTTTGAGGTTCACCTTTCTTTCCGCATGTTAGGTCAAATGACGATTTTGCCCTCCTGCCAGGATTAGTAGAGAAGTGCAAAATTTGGGTGTCTACACATATATACGTATAAAAATTATTCAAGTACTATGATTTATTTATTATCTGTTATACCCCACTATGAAAGGTAAAAATTTATTACTATTTTTTTAATATAATAAAAGTAAAAAAATATAAATATAAAAAAATAAACTAAATATTTTAAAATGCTATTTTCACTTTAATATTTAAATATATATATATATATATATATATATATATATATATATATATATATTGTGAGTTAAAATAAAAAATATTATTATTTAATTATTTCAAACAAATTACATAATAAATAATTTCTTTCGTTTAGTATTTAATTTTGTCAAAAATCTCCTTTGATAATGGTAATATATATAGAGAGAGAGGGGAGAATATTTTTATTTTTAATTGAAAAAACAGTAGGAGCATAATTTTATTTTTAATTTATTATGATGGGCGGAAGGAAGAAGAACGGGCAAATACATGAATATACGCGCAAATCAATCTGAAGAAGCAATCTATGGTACTGCTCCCTCCTACAAAACTCCTTTTCATCCTCCTCCTACTCACATTCCAAAGAAAATGTCCCCATAAATCCAATTCAATCCAATAATTCTGCTTTAGATCCACTTCTAACAGTTGCAGCAGCGGCGAGCCATGGTTCCTCCACCACCGCCTCCGGCGAGTCACGACGGATCATCCTCCTCCCCATCATCACAGTACACCCAACAATTTCTTAGCAGCGTACTCTCCCAGCGAGGCCCATCCTCCTTGCCTTACGCTGAGGACGGCAAATGGCTCATTCGTCAACACCTGGTTTCTCTCTCCGACGCCTACCCGGCTCTCCAACCCAAGACGGCCACTTTCACGCACAACGACGGCCGCACCGTCAACCTCCTGCAGGCCGACGGCACCGTCCCCATGATCTTCCAAAACGTCACCTACAACATCCCCGTCGTCATCTGGCTTATGGAATCCTACCCTCGCCACCCTCCTCTCGTCTTCGTTAACCCGACCCGGGACATGATCATCAAGCGCCCCCACCCGTTCGTCAACCCTTCCGGGATGGTCTCCATCCCATACTTGCAAAATTGGGTTTACCCTAGCTCCAATCTCCTCGATTTGTCCCGTAATTTGTCCCACTACTTTGGCCGCGATCCCCCTCTCTACTCCCAGCGCCGCCCACCCCAAAACCCTAACCCTCCTCCAGCGATAAGCCCCAGCCCTAGTTTCGATTCGAATTCAGTTGTTGCCTCTACGCGGCCGGCCATCCCACCAGGGACTTATCCTCCCTCCCCATACAGTAGCAGCGGAGGGAGGATGCAAATTCAGGCACCATCGCCACCGCTGCCTCAAAGGGTGAGTGAGGATGCTGGTGAGGTTTTCAAGCGGAATGCGATAAATAAGCTAGTAGAGAATTTGCATAGTGATATAGGGGCAATGAGAAAGAGTAAGGATGCTGAAATGGAGGGATTATTTAGTGTGCAGGGGACGTTGAGGCAGCGAGCTGAACAGACATCCAAAGGGTTTGCAGAAATGCAGGAGGAAAAGGAAGGTTTAGAACTTCAGTTACAGATGGTTTCAATGAATACTGATGTGTTGGAAGGGTGGCTGAGAGAGAATGAAGGAAAGACGAAGAGGGAGGATGATGGCATTGATGATGCATTTGAGCCAATAGATGTTCTTTCGAAGCAGATGCTGGAGTGTACAGCAGCTGATTTGGCTATTGAGGATGTTGTGTATGCGCTGGATAAAGCCGTGCAGGATGGGTCTATTCCTTTTGATCAATACTTGAGGAGTATCCGGTCATTGTCCCGTGAACAGTTCTTTGATCGTGCCACGGGTTTCAAGGTCAGGGCTGCTCAGATGCAAGCTCAGGTGTCTAGTATGGTTGCTAGGGCATCACATTATCCTTCATAGTGTTGTCATTCACTTATTTTCTGTTAGATTTCCACAAGACAGCCGAGCTAAAGGATGAGGAGGCATAGTTGCTATGGTATGTAGGTCCTGATGGCTTTAAAAATGTGAACATTTGAGAATCAGTATACTAGTTTTATGATTATTTTCTGTGAAATCTGTTCCCAATGCTGTATAATTTTTGTTTTTCTCACTTTCTGTTGGATGTATTTTAGATTGTTTACTTGATATGAATCCATAAAAATATTACGAATCAAATATTTGATATGTAGTTTCTGTTTTTGTTTTTGTTTCTCCCCCCATTTCTAGTTTTCACACTCTTATATCAAAGTATTCGTGAGTTACGAGTTACGAGTTACGATGGTCGAAAAGTATTTCCTGATCGGACAACCAATGTTTGTGCAATTTCTGGATCACTCTTTAATCCTATATCATAGAGGTTTTTTGAGATTGTTCTCTTGCATACATAGTCATCAGGGTGAAATAGAATTACTACTCTTATTGAGCTACTGAATTACAACACATGCCTAAAAATGTGCTAGATATCTGCTAACTAATGAACTATCTTCATAATCTTGTGATAACGGTACTTCATTGGTTGGTAGTGTGACAATGAATCTAGTAAATCCTTAATTTACTATGGGATTGTGCTTTATAAGTGACTAATAGGTTCACAGCACTTCAGAAAGAAGGCATGACGCTAAGTGCACCTGGGAAGTTGAATCCTTAAATGTCATGTAGCTTAGTGAAGTGGGCCAGCATGTATTTTTTTTTTGGAACTTAAGTAGGTTCGATCAGCAACAACACAATTTTTACACCTCACCACAGTGAAAGTGGTGGCTCTCATTTAGTGCCGTGAGCTTATTACAGTTGTCAAAAGCTTGTGTACATTACCCTCATGGGCTGCATAACTTTTTGTGGTGTAAGTTGTCCATGGTCTTATTTCATACGGTGTTACTAGTTCCTAATATACAGTTTATCTCTGGAAGTCTTTCATTAGTATTGTGTACATACTAAAACAAAAACATAGCCAATTTTTAACAAATTTTCTCTTCATGTGTTCATTACAAAGTTGTCAGAGAGCAGCCTGATAACCCTCACGGGGTATGGCAGTGTTGAAATTTCTGTTTTTGCTGTTTCATAAATGTGTAGAGCTTTAATTTGTTTCCACATTCGCATAAGAAAAGATGCTTAAACTGACTGAGATGGCTTTGCCCCTTATTGTATCAGTACTGATTCCATAAGCAACCTGAAAGTTTGATTGCTATTGAAGAACTTGTTGAATGATTGGATTATTACTGGGAAGGCCACGTTCCTTGTTTATCTGATAAGCAGTGCTCTAACAGCATGTCATTATTCCTTTTTGTCAGTTCTGTAACTTCTGTTCAAGTATCAATAAGGTAAGAAGAACTGCAGTAAATAAATCATTTTTTTGGGTGCTTCATCTACCCTTTTCAACCAATGCAATTTTCTGCATTTATTGCGTCATTATTTTACTTTTTTCTAGTACAATTCTTTCCAGCATATGACAATTCTTGCTAATGTTTATGATTGTGTTGCCCTTACTCGCATTGTAAGTTCATAATGTAACCGAACATTGTAAGTTCATAATTACCTGATTGGTTTTCTTCTCTGTAGCTTGCCAAAATTTGGTACAACACAACTATGATTGGCTTTTCTAGTTCAAGTGTGAATTGTGAGTTTTTTTTTTTTAGTTTGTTTTACTTTTTTTTTGTTTTGTTCTTAAACTCTAAAGTTTACTTTTCAATCTTTCTTTCTTTCTTCTTCTTCTTCTTCATTCGATCATATGATTATACTATAAATTGTATAAATGAGTGCATTGTGTGTGCGTCACGCCTTATGTGTGCATTGTGTGCGCGTCGCGCCTTTGTCTATCGTCGTTCTTTCATGATGATCTCAGAATACACAACAGGCAGAGATGATTTCAGAATACACAACTGGCAGAGATTCATTGTTGTCAGTTGTTGTTAGCTGGTTCCAACCTTGTTAATAGAAACATAAAATGTACAAATGGATTCACATTGGTATATATCATTGTGTTTCCTTGTATACACATGCGCTAACCTACGAAGTCCCTAGACTTGGACACAATGTGGACTTTGTTTTGCAAACAATGAATATATGTTTGGTGCAAGTTCATTTGGTTGCACCATTTCATGGCAAGCTAAGGAAATCAATGAAGATACATGTGATCCAAGGCAAGGAAATCACTTTATTTTGTTTTTTACCTCCAGAACATCTTTGTAGTTCAGTTTTACTCTTTTGAACCCATTTCATTATCTACCATCCAGATGGATTTATAAATCAAACTTGTCAAAAACATTTTCTTTTGGTATCATCAAAATACCTTATTACACTCAAGGGGGTTGAAAATGAATGGTTGAAACCCGGTTCGAGATCACTCGAAAAATTATACGAGCATCTCTTTTGATACTCGGACATTTATATGAGTTGAATATAAGCTGTCTACCATTCGCCCATTTAGGATATCGAATTTTCATTACCTCGTTGATCTCTACTTGATACAAGTTCGTTAATACTTACTCGTATATAGTATCAAGTATACTCGATTTATATAATATATAGTATGCAATAATTAAATTATTCACATATTCTGAGAAATAGAAGGGGTTTTTATATTTTTCATATATATTCATTAATTGATTCAAGAGTGATAGTATCATCTCATTAATTTTTTACAAGACTCGAGATTTAGTTTGAAAAAATCAAATTTAAATTATTCTAAACAGTTGATGAGTTGATTTTATCTATATTATTATAACATAAATTATCCAGTTCGGATTTGCGTATATCTCTCGAGTAGCTAGCTCGATTAAAAAATAAGTCGAATCGAATCGAACTTGAATACAATAAAACGAGTCGAATTCAAATATTAGCAAATATAGTATTCTAATATGAGTATGAATCAGAGCACCTTTAAAATTTTTAAGTAGAATTTGAATAATATCTGTTTGACTTGACTTGGGATATTTTCAATAGTGGACCGGTGAAACTTGAACACTAGTTAATGCTAATTCTAAGTTTGAATCGAAAGAATGGAATGAATAAAGTAATAAATAAAAAATAATGTATTTTGTGATCATTTTAGAGCATAAACCATTCCGATGGTTTGAAAATTCATTACACTATCTTAATTTCTATTACATGTGAGATGTAGTAAAATGAAATATATTCTAATAGAATGAATGTATGTGATAATTTTATCATCCAATCACACCATCCACTAGGCCTGTCAACGGGTCGGGTTCGGATCGGATCGGGGGTGATCCGGATCCGATCCGTCGGGTCCTTATCGGATTCGGATCGGGTTTGGGTCCTTATTGGGTCATTTATATAATAAAATATATGCAAATTTTAACATTTAATATTTTTAAAAATATTATTAATTATTAATTATAACATTTAATATTTTTAAAACATAATTAAATATATAGTAAAATATATGTAAATTCGGCTAATCGGATCGGATCAGGGGTGATCCGGATCCGACTAAACGAGTTGGATTCGGATCGGGTTCGGGTCCAGACCCGATCCGTTGACAGCCCTACCACCCACCACTACCAAACACTAACAACCAAACATATACTTTAAATACTTAAAAATTATTTCATTCATTTAATTCAGACGCATGTACAAGGGTTAGGGACTGTTTGATTAGAACTTAATAGGACTAAATGACTGAATCGGTCAGTTATTCAGTGTGTTTGTTTAGTGTTGAATGAGACTGAATGGCTGAATCGGTCAGATTTTTGGGCTCAATGACTAAATCTAATTTTTTTGGCTGAATGATTAAGTTCTGACTGAATGAAGTAAAAAATATTTTTTAAATGGATAAAATAATAAAAATATGTTATTCAGATATTTCAGACAAGTCACTTATCAAACAATTTTTTTCATTCAGTATTTAAAAATTTATTTTATTCAGTTCATTTAGATTACTTAAATATTCAAAACTATTTTATTCAATTTTTATCAAACACCTCCCTATTCTCAACCACGCGGTGTATGTCTAAATTAAAAAGCTTTTATTCTATATAGAGGAAAAATGGAGGTTACGGTAAAGAAAAAGGTTACCCGAGAAATACTATTCAGATTGAGGGTCCCAAGAGACTTCGCTGATGAACCAGACAGTTAATCAGAGGGTGGCTCTTTTATCTACTTGCATAATACCGATTTTGACTACTTGTTGCAGGGCTGTCTTTGTCAGTTTTAACAAAATTTGAATACGTAATCTGAATCAATTTAATACGTAATCTGAATCAATATTAGAAGTTAGATATGTTTATCAGATTCAGACCTGCATTCCTTTCATAGTTGTAGTGAAGCCAAATGATATGATTGCCAAAGGTCCAAAGCTTACGAAAAAATATGGAAGCTTAAAGAAAATATAACTACCAAAATAAACGAAAAAAGTACTCCAGCATCATGGACGGATTCAACCCCGAAATTTAGTGGAGTCAAATAATCCTCGAATATTATTTACAAGAACATTTTTTGAGATTTTATTACTTGAAATAGGTGCATGATAACCTCATTTTTAATAGTTATAAAAATATCACGCTCGATGTAAATTACAAAACAGTCATTCATCTTTTATTTGGTTACGAAGTTCATTTTTTACGATATTCATGACAGAAAATGTTCCTCCAACAGTTGTAATAACAACGGACAAAAGTAGAGCCAACTTCAATAACAAATAAATTTGAGGATACACATCATCCTTTTTTTTCTTAACCAACATTTGAGTCAATTCACCAATTCTTTTTATATTACAAAAATTGGGATCGTTTCTCATAGCTACTATATAATTTTGGAGTTAACCATCATACTTTATTAATTTTTTAAAAATAATAATTTTTATAATCAGTATTACTTTCGTTTTAAAATATACGATTATTTTAAAATCAAATTTATTAAGATATTCAAACTCAAAGTTGATATAAATTTATTTAATTATAATTAATATAATGACGAATATTTTAATCTATCTAAAAAGTACTCTTAACTATAAGATTTATTTTTTTACAAATTTTAATAAAATCTTATTAATGTTTAGTAATATATTTTTTTATAATTGCATAGTCTAAAATCACATCATTTTACACTAATTCTAAATTTTAAAATTAATCATGTAATTTAGAATAAAAAGGTAATATTTATAAAATAGTTAATTTGATTAATTTCAAATAAGAGAGATAATGATTAGTATTAATTAATAGAGGATGCAAGCCCATGTTTTAAGGGGGGGTCTTTTCCTATTGCCTCTTGCGTCTAACTTTTCATCAAGTACAAGATAAAATATTTAAGCAACTAAGTTATTCCTTGTATATATCAAGACAAATTATTTAAGCAAAATGTCACGTATACGTCACCTAAAAGTTCATTGGGGTCTGCCCCTTCGAAGATCCCCCCAAACTCCAAGTTCAGGTTTTGAATATTTATGGATCACAATATCTACTAAAAAACTTTTCAGTCCTGTTAGTTTATACATATCATGCCAGAAATTTGAGTAATTATTCAGTGGATCATAATTTTTTATTTTAGTGAGTCCAGAGCTATAAGCAGTGAGATACCACTAAAATAAAAAGACGATGCCTCAGAACAACTAAATAATTTTTTCAGAATTGCTTTCTGATATTGAAGTAGCTTGCATCCACATTCTCGAGTCCCAATGCACCGATCAATACTTCTGGTGCTATGCATTGGAATAAATTTGTGCTAAATTTTGCAAAAACATATTAAAAAAGCCTTTCCCCACTTGTTACAACTCTCAAAAGATTACCACAAATACTTATTCACAATCAAAAAATATTATGTAAAAGATTTGCAATATATATATATATTATCATTTTATACCTCTACTCTTACGTAGTTGATACATGGAACCTAAACTAGCAATGAGAGAACAAGTAGGCATCAAATTCAGGAATCATGAAAAACGCAATGCATCATCACTACCAACACAAGTCTATGATCATCAAAGTTCATCTCAATACTGTATTGGTTGCCGGCTGAACTCGGAATGAGGAGTGCTGATAGATCAATTCTAACGCCTAAACATACTATTGGAAGATGCACCCATTTTGTCAATATCTGAGATTGTAACTATCACGGATGGGAGATCTCTGTATGTGATTTATACCCATTTTAGTTGATGATGGTTGTCATTAACTAGAAATGCTATCAATAGTTTATAAACATAATAATGGAAGATACAATTCACACCCCTAACCCACTCATTATATACATATATTATAATACTGTCACATAACAAATTATCCCGCCCGCCTTGTGGAAAGGGGGATGGAGTACGTAGAAGGAGGGTATCTTCGGAAAGTACAAATGGAGCAAGAGCGTTAAAATCAAGCCGCACACGGCTGCACCTCCCTAAGCTCTTTCTTCCAACAAATCTTCTCTCTCCTCTCACTACCTCTCTCTCTATATATATAATCGAATCCGTTAATAAATCATATCATCATCATATAAAGGGAGCTCTCCTTCAAATTCTTACCGCTCTAAATTTTCTTCATAGCTCGATTCTCATTCAATTCTTGGATTTTTTTCCCCTCATCTATCTCAACATTTTATGAAACCCTAATTACCATGAGTTTCACCTCCGAACAATCTTCAATCAGTTTTCAAGAATGTTCTTGTTTATAGAACTCAAAATTCTCAATTATATGGAATGGAAATATTATGATCTTTAATGATTATTTATTCGGTTAAGTTAACTATGAGCTCAATTTTGTTTCACAATCATTTGTTTTCTCTCTTCCCTCAGCTATGTTTAATTTTTCTTTACAGAAAGTATATATGTACGTGAAACACATGCACCTTGATTTTAATTTTGTTATCATGACCAAAAAACAATGGTATAAAGAATCCGACAATTACTTGTAAAAATGAAAGTCAAATGTTTTTTCTTTCTCTTATTTTGTGATTTGGGTTGCTTGTAAAAAGTTGGTTTGGGTTGTTTATAAAAAGTTGTTGTGGAAAAAAAATCCGCAGCTTGGGGGAACTAAGTGATGGAAGATCCTAATCAAGTGGTAGAAGGTAGCCGACCTGTTGATCTATCCAAGCACCCTTCTGGAATTATTCCTACTCTCCAGTAAGTTCCTCATCAATCCCCACAGCTATATCACAACTGACCGACCAAATACCCTGAATTATATGTGTATGTCTCCGCCCGTCCGTATATGTGTGTGCATTTCGAAAGCTTCAGTTAGTTGTAAAGCCCAAATATTAGCTTGTTTTTCTTTGGTCATTATAACAAGATGAGGGTGTTTATAAGACAACCTTGGTAATTACCATTCAATTAACACGTGTCTATTTATACGTGGTTGGAATTAAGATTATATAAATTCTTACTATATCTTGATGCTAAGCTGCATTCACTTTTCTTTGATTTTTAATATCCTCAAATTGACAGAATAAAATTGTAATTGCACTGAATATACAATATATATATATATATATATATATATATATATATATATATATATATGGAGTACCTCATACTTTTTACATTGTCCACTTTCCCAGATCCTTTTTTAACGGAAAATTACCCCTTTTTTTTAACCAAAAAAAGTGTTCGAGATCGTAGCCCAAGTAATAATCCGTTGACAAAGAGCTGGTTTGGTTGTTGTAGATCCAATAAAAGGAACCCACGTTGTATATATTTTTGTGTATGCAATTTTGTTCCTAACATTGATACGTACATATGAAAAATATGGAGTTCTGTTGCTAACACTGATATGCATATTAATTGATTTCTGTTGAACTTTTAAGATTATATCAAGATTAGCAAAATGGATTCCCAGTCACGTACTTACGAATGCACATGAAGAGAAAGTGCTGATTTATGTCAACTGCCAGGCCCAGCTAGTAACCTATGATGAGCTAAATGATGTCGACACGTGTTTGCAGCATTGACCGAGTATTAAGTATTTGTTATTAGCTTTCAGTAGTCGTTGTATTTCAATAAACCACTAAGCGAAGTTTGTGCTTAAGTGGAGCTAGTCTTTCTCTGTTTGTTATTTTGTAAGGCTATAAAAGCCAAGAAGCAGTATTTAATATATCATTCACCCCATTACTTTGTGTCTCTAAGAAAACCTAACAATTTGGTATCAGAGCGCTAAAAGTGAGAGGGCCTAAGAGAGAGAAGAAAAACAGCAGCTTTTTCCCTTGAGTGATCTTACGCACCATGGCAGATGAGAAAACCCTAACGAAGATCCCACACTTCGACGGTCACTATGACCATTGGAGCGAGTTAATGGAGAACCTGTTTAGAGCAAAAGGTCTCTGGAGTTTGGTCGAAATTGGATTTGAAGAGCCTCCCAAAGGTACTGAGCTATCCACGGCTCAGCAGAAACAGCTCGACGAGAAGAAGATGCAGGACCACCAGGTCAAGCACTATCTGTTCCAAGCAATAGACAGATCAGTGTTTGAACAAATTTTGGATCGCCGAACATCCAAAATTGTGTGGGACTCGATGAAGAGCAAGTTTGGAGGAAGTATTAAGGTAAAGCGTTCTCTCTTGAATGCATTGCGAAGAGAATTCGAGGTGTTGGCAATGAAGAGAGATGAAACCATCACTGATTACTTCGCAAGAATAATGGCAGTGTCAAACAAGATGAGGAGCAATGGAGAGGTAATGCCAGACTCCAAGATTGTAGAAAAAATTCTGCGAACGTTGACGGAGAAATTCACCTACGTGGTGGTATCCATCGAAGAGTCCAGGGATACCACTGAGATGTCTGTCGATGAATTACAGTCCTCCTTAGTGGTACATGAGCAGAAATTTCAGAGGGTTTCGCTGGATGAAGAGGACCAGGCACTGAAGGTTGAAGAACGACATGGGTTCAGAAACAGGGGACGAGGGTCTCCCAGAGGAGGTTTCCCAAGAAGCAGAAGTCGAGGAAGAGGAAGAACAACCTTTAGCAGAGCAACTGCTGAATGCTACAAATGTCACCAGCTGGGACATTTTCAATATGAATGCCCAAAGTGGAACAAGGAGGCAAATTTTGCAGAATTTGAAGAAGAAGAAGATGTACTCTTGATGGCACAAACTGACCAAAATGAGCTGGGCCTGATGACACAACAACAACTGCCTGAAGCTGAGAAGCAGGACATATGGTTCATAGACTCAGGATGCTCAAATCACATGTGTGGTGACAAATGTATGTTCACTAGTTTGGATACAACATTTACTCATAATGTCAAACTGGGGAACAATGCCAAGTTAGAAGTTGTTGGAAAAGGGGAGGTAAAGTTGAGATTCAATGGAATTAACTATGTGTTAAGAGATGTTTACTATGTTCCTGAGTTAAAAAAAACAATTTGTTAAGTGTTGGCCAACTCTTGGAAAGAAATCTTCACGTTCTGTTCAAAAGGGATGCATGCAGTGTGTTTCATCCCACACGTGGGAAGATAGCAGAATCCACAATGAGCAAGAGTAGGATGTTCGCTCTGCTTGTTGAACCTTGTCCAAAAACTGAAGCAACTAAGTGTCTCCAGACCAGCAGCTCGGATTGTGCAGTACTCTGGCATCAGAGGTATGGACACCTCAGTTACAAGGGGTTGAGGACACTCGGTTACAGGAAGATGGTAGTAGGGCTGCCATTCATTGCCACCGGCAAGGTGACTTGCGAAGCTTGTATGAAAGGAAAGCAGCACAGAGCACCTTTTCCCAAGAGAAGTACATGGAGGGCAACAGAAAGGTTGCAACTCATCCACTCAGACATCTGTGGTCCAGTCACACCAGCCTCAAACAGCCAAAAGAGGTATCTCTTGACATTTATTGATGATTACACTCGCAAGACTTGGATTTATTTTTTACTAGAAAAGTCTGAGACCTTTTATCAATTCAAGTTATTTAAAGTCTCGGTAGAAAAAGAATGTGGTTTGTCAATCAAATGTCTTAGAACAGACAGGGGAGGCGAATACCAGTCTACAGAATTCAAAGTGTTTTGCAAAGAACAAGGCATCAAGAGACAGCTTACTATGGCTTACACTCCGCAGCAAAACGGCGTGGCTGAGCGGAAAAATCGCACGATAATGAACTTGGTGAGGGCCATCCTAGCTGACAAGAAGATTCCCAAAACTTTCTGGCCAGAGGCAGTCCAGTGGGTTAATCATGTTCTCAACCGATCACCTACACTAGCAGTAAAGGATAAAACTCCTGAAGAAGCTTGGAGTGGAGTCAAACCTTCGGTGGAACACTTCAGAGTATTTGGATGTGTGGGGCACGTACACATACCCAATGCCAAGAGAATCAAGCTCGATGACAAGAGTGTCAGCTGTGTTCTTCTTGGAATGAGTTTGGAGTCAAAGGGTTACAGGTTGTATGATCCCATAGCAAAGAAAATCATCTCCAGTCGAGATGTTATATTTGAAGAGCATCGACAGTGGGACTGGGATGCAAGTTATGCACCTGAGCAAGATATGGAGCTTGAATGGGAAGACTTCAGTGCAGACCAACCAGCAGCACTAGCAGAAAATGAAAGTCTGTCAGATCCGGATGAAGCAGCCCAAGGAGATGTCAGTGCTGCTGAAGAAACAATCCACAGAGACACCATTGCTACTGCTTATGATCCTGTGCCAGCAGCAAGAGAGGGAAGAGTACGTAGAGCACCCACATGGGCAGCAGACTACACATCAGGGGAGGGCATATCAGATGAAGATGAGTCACATCTACTCAATATGACTCTCATCACCACCACAGACCCCACCAGTTTTGAGGAAGCCGTGAAGAGCCCCAAGTGGAGACAAGCAATGAACGAAGAAATAAGAGTCATAGAGAGAAATCATACCTGGCAGCTGGTACATCGACCTGATGCCAAAACAATAGGGGTCAAATGGGTATTTAAGACAAAGTATAATGAGCAAGGGGAGGTCAACAAGTACAAAGCCCGTCTTGTGGTGAAGGGGTATGCTCAACAATATGGGATCGATTACACAGAGGTCTACGCACCTGTAGCAAGATTAGATACAGTCAGGATGATTTTGGCTGTAGCAGCTCAAAGGGGTTGGACGGTTTATCAATTAGACGTGAAATCAGCCTTCCTCTATGGCGAGCTACAAGTGGAAGTCTTTGTGGAACAACCAAAGGGGTATGAGAAGAAAGGTGAGGAGCAGCTAATGGTTTATAAATTGCAGAAGGCTCTTTACGGTTTGAAACAGGCCCCCAGGGCTTGGTTCAGTCGAATCGAAGGATATTTCGTCAATGAAGGTTTTGAAAACAGCCCTAGTGAGCACACTCTTTTCATCAAAAAGGTGAAAGACAACATCCTCATCGTCAGTGTATACGTTGATGATCTTCTATATACAAGCAATAATGAGAATATGCTACGAGAATTCAAGTGCTCCATGATGAAGGAATTCGACATGACTGACTTAGGGGGAATGCGGTTCTTCCTAGGCATCGAGGTGTCTCAGCTGCCCTCAGGTATCTTCATATGTCAGCAGAAATATGCCTCAGAAGTACTTAAAAGATTTGGAATGGAGGAACACAACCAAGTCAGCAATCCCATTGTGCCAGGACAAAAGCTTACTCGAGATGAAGGTGGCGAAAGAGTGAATGACACGATGTTCAAGCAATTAGTGGGCAGTCTTATGTATCTCACAGCAACCCGTCCCGACCTTATGTATATTGTAAGTCTCATTAGTCGCTTCTTGTCATGTCCCACTACCTTGCATTATGAAGCAGCAAAGAGAGCTATGAGGTACTTGAAGGGAACAACTGATTATGGGATATTCTACAGAAGAGGAGGATCAAACGAGCTGCTTGCATACACGGATAGTGATTATGCAGGCGACTCAGAAGACAGTAAGAGCACTTCAGGGTATGTTTTCATCATGGGAGATGGAGCTGTTGCCTGGTCTTCAAAGAAGCAGTCAATTGTGACTTTGTCAACGACAGAAGCTGAGTTTGTAGCTGCAGTGGCCTGTGCGTGCCAAGCTTTATGGATGAGAAGAGTGTTGGAAGAGTTGAGATGGCAACAATCTGAGGGGATCATCCTGATGTGTGACAATACATCAACCATCAAACTGTCAAGAAATCCAGTATTACATGGAAGATCAAAGCACATCAGAGTACGATTTCATTTCTTAAGGGACCTCACGAAAGAAGGAGCTGTCGAAATGCAGTATATTGGAACCAAAGATCAAGTGGCTGATCTTATGACCAAACCACTCAAATTGGAAGCCTTCCAACGTCACAGGGACAGTCTGGGAATGGTTGCAGGTTCACAATGTGAACTTGCCGAAACAAAGGGTCAAGTTCAAGGGAGGGATTGATGAGCTAAATGATGTCGACACGTGTTTGCAGCATTGACCGAGTATTAAGTATTTGTTATTAGCTTTCAGTAGTCGTTGTATTTCAATAAACCACTAAGCGAAGTTTGTGCTTAAGTGGAGCTAGTCTTTCTCTGTTTGTTATTTTGTAAGGCTATAAAAGCCAAGAAGCAGTATTTAATATATCATTCACCCCATTACTTTGTGTCTCTAAGAAAACCTAACAACCTAACCAGAAATAGATAGATAGAGAGAGAGAGAGAGATAGAGAGAGAGAGTGTGTGCCGCGTGCCAACATCACTCTTGAAGGAAACAGCTTGGATATTGGTTTCCACTTATATTTTCAACGTTTTAATCATCTAGAATGTAGGGATTGCCTGAAGGTATAATTAATGATATTATTTGACAAGGTATTTCCTGCGCAACTAGGAACATTATGTCGACAGTTAATCTGGACTGCAAATTGGATCTTAAGGCTATCGCTTTGCAGGCTCGAAATGCAGAGTATAACCTGAAGGTATACGTTTTTGGGTGCTATTTCTCTTTAGTTGTATCAAACAAGTACTCCTCGTCCTTGATTATCAAAAAAGAAAAACACTACTCTTCCTTTCTTTCACAGTAACAAGGAAATTTGATTCCACTCTTTGGAGTTTTTGAGTACACTGAAAGCTTATAGGTTTCATTTTGGGAGACTGGATAGAGAAATAAGCTACTAAGGAAGTTCATTTTGAAATTGCTTATAATGATTGAAAGGTGACTGTAATCTTTTATTATTGTTCCGCCAAATAATTGTACTTTTCGACATTGTTTTTGCAGCGTTTCGCTGCTGTAATTATGAGAATCAGAGAACCTAAAACAACTGCATTAATTTTTGCATCTAGGAAGATGTTGGTTTCTCCTAACGTCAAGTATATATCTGAAGTTACTTTATTCGGATCATTGGTTGGTTTTAGACTAATTTAATGTTCTGCTTTTCGTTTATTAGTACTGTTACTTATTTATTCTTTTGGTCCTGTTTCATCTTCTTGTTCTTTCTCCTTTTTGATAGATCTGTCTTGTTTCTTTTTTTTTCTTGACCGACTTGGTAGGTGACCGACTGTATTTAGTTTTCCGTCAGTTAAGTCCTTTTTTTACAAGTTAAATCAACTTTGTATTACTATACATTTTCTTCTATTATACTGCACTGTGTACGTGTCCACCCAGTTGGCATTTCTTTAATATATTACACTTGAAAAGAAAAAAATTGGTTAAAATGAGAATCTCTCATTTGCCTTTTCTTTATTTTTCTTCTTTCATTCGGATATTCCTCAAGTATTTTTTCACTTAAAAAGTAATTCAATCCCTCCAAAATAGTTCGTATATGTGAAAATCGGTTCAGGTTGCTGTTTGCAAATGAGCAGATGTTGCGATTGCTGTTAATCATGGAGAATGCATCCAAAGTCTGATGATACCTATTCATATTTTGTCCCGTATTAACTAAAATAGAGTAATCTCAAACCATCTAGTAGCAAGTTGCATTCTGGTTTTGAAATTAGATGCTAAGATGGAAAGCAATCACCTTGACTGGCACGCATGATTTCAGTTGTCAAAATATTTCACCGTGTGTATCCATATTTGGTGGGTAGAGCTGCTTTTTCTGTTGTACTCTGAGCTCAAATTTTCTTAAATAGGTAAGCACATGTGACAACTTTCCTGCAAAAAATTCCTGTTCGAGGAGCAGTTTCAAGTTCCGATTTGTGATCCTATAATTTGTGGAATATTCTTCTCTACTTTCCCTTTTGTAAAACTATCTAAATTGGAATCTGTCACTGCATCATAGGCGGGATAGGGCAGTCCCAGACAATCTTTCGCAATATCCTTCAATAAAGGCATGATCTTGCCCATTTGACAAAGCTCTTCCTACCCCCGGGTAAGAGGAGGCACTTGGCGTTAGAGGTAGGCACGTGTGGTGGCGCGTGAGATAGTGAGTCGTGGAGTTTAGATTCCTGTAATGGGTCACCTGGCTGTGAGAGTTCCTGTTATGACCTCAATTCCTCTTTATAAACTCGTGTTACTAGCTTTTTGGAAGAAAATTCAAAAAACTAAGCACGGTTAAGAGTCTAGACGTGTTTGGCGTGAATATGAGATTGACTCTGATAGCAAGTTGAAACCCATATTTAGGGCTAAGAGAAAATAGAGAAATTGGTAAATATGAGAGGTAAATTCCTTCTCATCATTTCATTGTATATATACTATATTCTGTTATAATCAAACTACAATTAAGGGCTACAATTAAGGCTCTAATCAAGGGTATAATTACATTCCCCAAATCGCTAGATTCTAATAATATTCTAATAGCTTACAAAATATTTTATATTCTAACAAAAATTATATAAAAAAGATAGGTAATCGAAAGTTTTACCTTACCCTTAAGCTAACTTTTGCGTCAAGGGGATAGCCGACCTACCTAAGTTTGTACTAGTCATCATCAGTTTACCCGCTTGTTGAAACTTCCTCCATAGTCGATTGAAAAAAGATTTGGCATGAATAAGAGATTTCAAATCCTCAAAATAGTGTTTATTACTTCATATGTCCACCACAAAGCATAAAGAATAATATCCCACTTCACCCTCGACCTACGAGAAATCCTAATTCCCTTCTAAGCATAAAGGAACGTTGACATCAACTTAGGCATTGCCCACATCAAGCCATTCCATTATAAGATCACACCCATAAATCTCCCTGATTAAGGCATAATGTTAAAGCAGATGAATTTTGATTCCTAGTCCATTCTGCACATAAAGCACCTATCCAACACAACTCTACCTCTCGTCCAAATGTCCACGCCACTGTGCACGAAAGTAAAGCATAATTCCCTTCTAAGCATAAAGGAACGCTGACATCAACTTAGGCATTGCCCACATCAAGCCATTCCATTATAAGATCACACCCATAAATCTCCCTGATTAAGGCATAATGTTAAAGCAGATGAATTTTGATTCCTAGTCCATTATGCACATGAAGCACCTATCCAACACAACTCTACCTCTCGTCCAAATGTCCACGCCACTGTGCACGAAAGTAAAGCAGCCTTTCTTAGATCTCCAGCTTCCAATTATACTTCATCAGAAAGCCCTTGGTACCACACTTCCTTAGCCTCTGATAAGAAGACTACTGAAAAGCTACCATAACTTTGGGATGGATCTCACTGCATCCAACAGAGACGACAAGTAATAAACTTCGTCCACTTCCAAATCCAGAAAATGTCTTCTAAAAGGAGATTGCCAAGATGCTAACCCATCTGTAATCACAATGTAATCAGAACCCCTTGCTTATTTATCCGCAGCAATTAGAAACAAGTTCGGGAATCCAACGCCAAAAGTTGCTCAACATATCTTAAAACTAGACCCTCCTACCATTACCCGCCATGAAAGAAATCAGCCTTGCAAACTCATCTCAATTTCCAACTAGCCTTCTGCATCCCTACACCGAAATGCCATTAGAACTTTGAATACCCTAAACCCCTTACCCTTCCCTAATCTGCTCACCATTGTCTGCTTCCAAGCATATCATTACCCTCCATTACAAACCACAAAAGCCATTTCCCATAAAGTGGCAAATTAAACCTATCAAACCTTCGGATTCTCAAACCCCCTCTTTCAATAGTGGTACAAACTTTCTCCCAATTAACCAAATGATATTTCATATTTGCTCCCTCCTCATTACCTGACCATCGAAAACTTTGAATTTACTACTTGTTCACCTTTCTCGCTCCAGAATCTGTAGCTTCAATAATTAGAGTATTTAGGAAGGCTAGATAAAGTGCTATTGATAATAATTAATGTTCTACCTTTAGACAATAGCTCGTCTTCCACCCCACCAATCTCTGCTTGCACCACTCTTGCACTGGATATAGCCTTCAACTTATGTTTAGCCCTAGTGGAAGGCCAAGATAGGTTGCTACTTGCTAGTACGTAGCAAGGCTCGCCTCAAGAACCTTTACTGCTGAGCTTTCACATTACAAAAGGTAATGGTTCCATGATAGATAGTCACTTGTTGAGTCTTCTCAATCCTGAACTGCTGAATCAGTCCCGCGATAGTAGCCCTTCCAAGAAACCGACTGACGCCTCATTACCAATAGAAAGTGAAATGGAGAAAAAAAGCCCCCAATGGCACCATTAACGAGAACTGAAACCTAATCAGAAGAAATTCAAGCTTTGATCCATCCATCCATCTCTGTGAAAATCCCATTGACTTTAGCAAGTATAACAAAAGTTCCCAATTCACATGATTATAGGCTTTCTCAATATCCAAATTGCAAATAACCATTGGCGTCTTTGCCTTCGTTTTCATCCAGGTTTCAATGCACTCATCAGTAATCGAGGAAGCATTCAGAAATCTCCCACCACTAAAAAATATTGAGCTACTTAGACACCTAAATCCATCACCTTCTTTAGTCTAATCGCATGCACCTCTGAGAGAATCTTATATACATTGAAAATGAGGCTTATTGGTCTGAAGTCTCTTATATCATGTACGCTACTAACCTTCAGAGTAAAAGCAATAAAAGTAGCACTAAAAGTCCTCTCAAACCTCCTTGTGTGAAAAACTCTTGAAAATTCCCCCATCACCTATTGTTGAAGCACACTCTAGGACTATTGAAAGAAAATCATCAAATAGCCATCCAGACTCGGTGCCGCCTTTACCATAAGAGTCCTCTCTAGCTAACTCCAATCAAGAAAATAAATTGAATCAAACTCTAAATAATCGAGGCCTCAGAAAGGCACTATTAAAAACCAACTATGCCGTGACAAATATTTCTCAAATCTCACATTATAGTCTTCTTTGTTCCATCGCATATGTTTTTTGTCCTTGTTCCCTTCATATTTATTCTTGTTGATTAATTTTATTTTGTTATGGCTTGTAGGATTTCAAGATACAGAATATCGTTGGCTTGTGCGATGTTAAATTTCCTATTAGACTTGAAGGCCTTGCATATTTTCATGGTGCTTTCTCAAGTGTAAGTCCTGTCTTTTTATTTATTATTTAGATTGGCTAGTTTCGTAGGCAAAAGAGCTTGATATTACCATCATGTCTGTGTACGTGTGTATATGTAGACATTTATGCTAACAATTCCAAAAATATATGCTATAGTCGCATCACGAACATAAAATTTAAGTAGACTTGCTTTATAGTATGTTTCATTTAATGAAGTTTGTCTATTTTGTACCCAAGTTTTGATTAGGATGTTTATATTTGGAATCTGTTGGGTTCCTAAGTATGGGGAGTAGATAAATTGAGAAGAAAGAGGCTGAATCGGAGTTAGAGGGGAGAGAGAAGCAGTAGAAATAGGGTAGATTGTGGGTGAGGAAGAAGAGATTAGTGGAAAGAGCTCAATGCAAGTCTCTCAAATAGTATGTAGTCATCATAACGCTTAGATAATTACATCAAAAGTCCCATACTATTTATTATTTATACTACACCACGACCTTTATTAACATGAGCATTATATAAAACTAAATATAGTCCTACATGTACACCTAGTCAAACTGATCTTAACCATGTATAAGTAGCAATTTTCAAGTTATTAACATACCGCCCAGAGAGTATAAACCAAGAATCTTCATCAAAAGCCAACCAAAACCTAAGAAAAAAGTTGAACCCTGACCTAAGAAAAAAGTCAAACACTGACCATAGCTCTGGACTTGGGAAAGAGAGACCAGGTCTGGAGTGGAAGTCCAGTAATGATAGGGTGCCTCATGCGCCAGAGTGAGGTGGTACGTGTCACTGGAATCTGACGAATGAATGAAGGAGGTGCGTGTGGCACGTGTCAGAGTTTCTGGCGACGGAATTTATATTAATGCACTGTTTTCTTTGGTCGACGATTCTCATAAATTCAGATCTCCAAACCTCCTTTGTTTTGTTGTTTGATTTAACCATTCAAATTTAGTGTGCCACCCTATAGGCTGATGTCAATTGTGTGGCATTATACTTCAGCGCGAGATTTCTTTTGGTGTGATTCTTTGATTTAATTTGAACGGGGATCAACTGTTGTGATATTTTTTTGGAAATTAAATGGAGTTGACTCAGTTGAGAATATAAGAAGTGGAGAAAGAGTGAGGAGACTTGAGAAGGATTTCACATTTTTGAGACTGCTTACGTGTATTACTCTATAATGAGAGGCAAATATATAGGCCAACTACAAAGTGTGAACATGATGTATAACCATGGTGGCCTGAGTATGCAATCAACATGGAATGAGTATAGAAGCATTAATGTTATGGTGAGCTGTGGTGATTTAGGTTGGGCTACCATGTCTTCCAACTTACCTGTATATCAGTTATATTTTTCAGTTGAATTTGTTCGGTATGAACGATAATGGGATTTCTTGTTTTCATCCTGATTCCTCTTGGTACACAGTATTAGCCAGAACTGTTCTCTGGATTGATCTATCGAATGAAACAACCCAAAATTGTGCTACTTATCATCGTTTCAAGGAAGATAGTTCTGACAAGGGCTAAGGTGATGACATATAATATGGGAATTATTGAGTTCTCTCATTTTCTACTTCTACACGCTTTTTGTTTTTTTTGTTTAATCTGAACCTTTCTGATTTCAGGTTAGAGATATGACTTATACCGCCTTTGAAAATATATACCCATTTCTTACAGAATTTAGGAATAATCAGCAATGGTATGGCATTTAGAGATTGCACGACTGAATCTGTGACTGGTTGTAGATGTCATTATCTTTTACCAAATTATAGATATTAATTGACATTGCATGTGTGAAATATATCAACTGTGAACCATAAAAACAAATTTCTCATACCTAATTATGCTACGCAACCGTTGTGATGAAGTAAAAAGGTAAAGTTGCAAAGCAAATTTGTATTGCAAAGCAAATTTGTATTGCAGATCTATTAGTGGTTGCACATCCAGATCTTTGGATTTACGTTATAGTACGATCTGCAAAATGGACGGTTTATGTATATGGAACATTTATCAACTTAACCACAGGATAAAACAAGTCATTCTAGTTTCATGATACTCGTTAATTAATGTTTGATTAAATAAATATAATTAAATGTGGATATAGTTATTGGACCATATTCAAATTCTTTATCTGAATGAGTAGTTTGAAATGTTAATGGCGTTAGCATCCATATTATCTAATTACTATTTCATTTTGCAGATCCTTTGGGAAACAAACTCATGCCACGAGAAAAGTCTCGAGCTCGTATAAATTTCATTTGAGGAGGCATGGAGACTGCTTAGCATCGCATCACGGCTTTAATAGTAAATATGTGGAGCAGAGGAGGTCTGGTGGCAGTGTAGATGAAGTGAAATGATTAGAACAAGGTTTTCTTTTTATTTATCTTGAATCAATGCATCACAGTCACTACAAGAAAAGGTCTATCAGCGACCGCGTATTAACGACCGAATTCGGTTGCAAATACGTATCAGCGACCGCTCTCGGTCGCTAATATCCGTCGCCTATAGTTAGGTCGCTGACATACGTATCAGTGACAGACAATAGCAACTAAAGTTTCAGCGACTGACAATGGCGACCAACACGGTCTCTAAGCTGAATCATCACATATGCCAACATTCGCCACGTGTAGTGACCGCTAATAGCGACCGAAAATAACAGCGACCAGTATCAGCTACCATTATTAGCGACCGATTGGAAGATTATCAGCGACTGGATTTGAGATAAACAGCGACCGGGTATTAGGGACCGACCGAAAATCCGCGACCGATATTAGCGACCGAATTCGGTCGCTGATTATTGTAATAAAAAAAAAATTGTTGTTTTTTCCGATTCCCATAAATTTCTTTACTTGTCAAATACATCCCAACACAGCACAACAGATATATAAACAATCTCATAGAGATCTCCAACAAAATATCAAATTCTAACTAAATGAAATAACATACATTTCAAATAAACATAAAACCAACATCTAATCCAATCTTGGTACATAAATATATACAATAGGATAAAAATCCTACCGTGCATGGGTTACACAATAAAAGGAAAAAAATAAAACAGCTAAGAACGATATATAGCTCGCCAAGCTTCATCGATCTAGTTAACTGCCACGTTCCTGTAAAAAAAGAAACATGTTCAAGATAATATTATTGACTGATTAATTTTGGTGCATTAAGCAATAATATTACCTCGTCTTGCTCAGTCTCCTCCTCCTGGTCCGGCTTACTTGTTGCTGTCGCAACCGCATCCGCTAATGAATCAGGACTCAACGCTTTCAAATGATTTTGCAGCTGACGCAGAAAGGCAGGATCTCTACATATGGCTCTAACACAATCTGCAGCGTTATATGGCGTCGGATTGTATGATGTTTGGGTAGACTGCTTACCAAAGCTGCAAATGACAGTAATACTCGGTCGTCTTCGCTGCCCTTGGCCCTTAACAAAAATTTTCTTCACAACCAACGCCCTTTCCCACAACTCTTGATCAATCGGCGGGCGACCACTACCAGGGGGATACCGCTCATCCATTAGTTGGTTGTAAGTGTCCTGTAATTAAGTAATACATTGAATAGTTAAATGTAACGTCAAAATTAATGTATAAACATGTAACGTTAAAAAAAATTAATTACCCGTACCTATATAGCATCAGGCAGACCATCACGGGTGGCCACGTACACATCCAACCAATTAATAGTCTGACCTCTGGACCTGCTAGATGACTACAAATATGACAAGTGTATAAATATATTAATCATGCAAATAAATACTAATTAAATGATCGTAAAAATGAATAAAGTAAATTTGACGAACTCTGTACATCTCTATCAATGAAATGTTGCGCCTATGATATACTACCGCCTTTGTATGTACCATTTGTCTTTTCCCCTTCAGCTACGCCTGCGGATCTATTCCTGGCGGCAATCCTCCCTTTCTTCGCCCATTCGTCACTCTGCCACTGTTGGCACATCTCAACCCATATATCGCGCGAGCACCACTACAGGCCGTACTCATGCATATACTCCGCAGCCTGGCCAAAATGGTCTATGTCAGCATTATACAATGTCTTTTCCCGCTCCTTCTTTATGTACGTTTCTTACCTAAATACGTCTCCACCCTTATTACACCGGTCAGACTTTTATCACATTCTTGTATGTGACGTCCCACTAATGTCAACGACTTAAACAAATGCATCTGTTTGTTCTAAAGAAATTTTGGCAGCATCTACCATCGGTCTCCAAGTACACGAAATAGACTATGATTTACACAATCTAAGTATGCACCTGGAAAACAATAGAAGATAAAAAAACCAAAATTTCTTTAAAACAAACAGATAAATTCGCTTAAGTCATTGACACCGGCCTAAATGGGAGCGAAACATACAAGAGCAGTCTCAAAACGGGGACTATTCAAGATTCACTCCTAATGAGTGAATCTTGAACGGGTTTTTAAGCTGCGCAATTTATTTTTTATATTAAATTTCTTTATTTTATCTTATCTTATATTATTATATTATTTTGAATGATATTATATTATATTTTTTTATTTTATATTAATTTGAATGATATTATATAATATTATATAATATTATTTTTTATTATTTTGTTTTTTTTTTCTTTATTATATTTTTTTGTATTATTTTATGTTATATTATATTTATTTATTTCATAATATTATTTTGTATAATTTTGAATGATATTATATTATATTATTTTTATATATATTATATTATATTAATTTGAATAATATTATGTTATATTATATTATGTTTATTATATTATTTTGTATTATTTTTCTTTATTATATTTTTTGTGTTACTTTATATTATAGTATATTTATTTATTTCATAATATTATTTTATATTATTTTGAAATTGTGGGGAGTTTGAAAGGGAAAAAGGGTGATAAAATTGTTGTTTGGCAGTGTACTTCAAATTCCCATATATCAAGTAGACCTTATAAAAATAGTACAGGCCTGCAGTCGCTCGGCTTGGCCCGTGGCCCAATATTATTTTTTTAAAATAAATAAATAACAGAAAGGGCCATGTACGAGGTTGGACATTATAAAAGAAAACATGAATTAATAAATCTAATATTGTACAAAAGTAACAGAACCTATTACATTGTATATAAAATTTATGTGGTCCTTAGCCGTCTTAATCATTAACCTAACCAGAAGTAACAAACAAACACAAAAGTATTATCCGTTCATACTTAATAGCTAGCATGTTCACATAGACATCCTTTCTTTACGACAAATTAATATAGTACGTAGTAGTAATTATTAGAAACATTTGAAACTATCATAACAACAATTAAAAATATTAGATATATTATATTCAAAATTTGGTTTTTACCTTTTCCAATAGGGGTGGCGTCCGGCAGGGGGCGGGGAAGGAGCCGACAGGGGGTGGGCGCGGGGATGGCAATGGCAGCGACAGGGGGCTGGGGCGGCTGCGGGGGCGGGGGCTGTAGTGGCAGGGGGCGGGGGTTGGGGCAGGGGCTAGCGTGGTTGCGGTAGGGGGCGGGGCCGGCAGCGGCGGCAGCGACGGGGTGAGGGGAGGGCCTGTTCTCTCTTCTCTCTTTTTCCTTCTTCTCTTCTTCTTCTCTTCTCTCTCTCTTCTTCCTTCTTCTTCCCTTTCCCATGCGACAGCGGCTAAATTTAGGTCTGAACATAATAGCGACCGCATAACAGCGACCGATTTCGGTCGCTAATTTTTTTAATGTGTTGGCACTTTTAGCGACGGAAAGTGCGGTCGCTGATATATTAGCGACCGCATCAGCGACTGATAATCGGTCGCTACTTATGGCGCCAAAATTCTCGCGTTTTTTTGTGGCAAAATTGTATTTGCGTCGAAAATAGTGATCGAATTTTGGTCGCTATTACTGTTAGCGACTAATTGTACTGTCGGTCGCTGAAATCGGTTGCTAAAACATAGCATTAGCGACGAATGCGTTTTTCTTGTAGTGAGTTTATCATTGTGTTCTTTTGGCAGTGAACATTCTAAGAGAAGCGAAGATGGACTAATATGTTGCTGCTTTTGAATATTAACCCTGTGGATATGTCAGTATGTACCTCCTCTACATATGTGAAATGTTACGCAAGTATTAAGTGCAGTTAAATCCTTATTTCTTCTTCTATGGCCTTTTTAGGGTTTATTCAATGGAGTTCCCATGCAGAAATGCCACACCAGCCAACCAGTTCATGAATACTCTTTTTTCATTTTGATGAATGGACTGTTTTGCCTGTACTAATATACTAATAACTGGACCGATACCTTATGGGCTAGAGCGAAGAGATGTGGGTCCTGTAAACAGCCTGTGGGGTCAAAAGAAGAAAAAGTTAAATTAGGGGTGTTCAAAAATCGGTCCAACGGGTATTTCTTGTATATTGAATCGGACAATTTGATATAAATAGTGACCGATTCAATATACCGGTACAACTGGTTGGGAGTTTTGGTAGTCCGGTATATCCCAGATCGTATCGGTTATCCTATTTTATTTTATTTTTTTAAATTATTATTATTATTATTATTATTATTATTATTATTAAATAAATAATAATAATAATAATAATAATAATAATTTTCAGTAAAAAATCGGTACCGAACCGTTAAACCGGCTCGATATACCGGTTCAACCTGTACTAATATCAATACTAACTTTTAAATAAATTCAATATCAATTAGATCCAATCCGATTTAATTCAATTTTAATCGAATGAACACCCTTTAATTAAATCTTTATTTTTTTTCCCTCTTTAAAATTGATCTTGTTAAAGCACAAACAGATAAAGACAAATTATTGCCGACTATGGTGGACCAGTCAGTCACGTCGAAAAAATCATTTATATGTATATATATGTATGTATGTATGAAGGTTTTGTCTAGGACAAATTAATTATTGCAATAATATTATTAATATTTTTCTTTCTCTAATATTAGATCTCAGTACTATTAGGATCTTAAATGAACTTGGGCTCCAAGACGTCTCAAATAAGTACTCTTTAAAATTTAGCGAAAAAAAAAATACTCTTTAACAATTTCTTATTACATGGACATTTAGAAAGTATCGATCTAAATAACACATCAACGATAGTTTAATTTTGAGAGAGACACCCTAGTGACTCATATTCTGTGTTAATAATGAAAGCTTAAATTTGTATGTTTTTAATTAAATTATTTTTAAACTTATACTAGTATTTTAATTAAAGAGACCCATTACTGTATCTCCATCAGCACCACAAACGAATTCATTTCGGGCAGCTGTGTGGGGGGGCCTGTTATATGCCGTGACGTCATTAGGGTGACATCATCATGGACACGTGTCATCCGTTTCAACCAAGTTCAAATCTCTGTCCTTCTCTATCCTTCACCCTAGCTGAACAAACTGTTGGGCTCACAGAAACCTCATGCGATTAAGGTAAATAAAGCCAAATATGTGCATAAAAATGTACTTTACAACATACTTTATTCGCTTCCCAATGAAATTTAAACTATTTAAAAATACGAGTTATTTATCATATTATTTATTACTTTATGTTTGCCTTGACTATGAACTTAAAAAAATATAAAACCTGTGAAATTGTATGTCACACAACAAGTGCATAATTTTCTACCGTGATTCATTTTAAGTTCTTGGAAAAACATCTAAAAAGGAAAGGAGGTCAATCCATCAAAAGAAAATATTGTATAATTTCCACACACACTTTCTCTCTCTAGATCTTTGTGTCTAGCTAGGTTAACCAAAGGTAGGTGTTAGTAGATTGAGAACGCAGCCATCTACCTTCAGCCATGACTGATACTTCTCCAAACACTGAAGAATCCACATCTCTGTATGTATTCTTTCTTTTTCTACAGTATATATATATATATATATATATATATATATACTAATCTTTTCTATATGGTGCGCCTTTATAAATTCTATTATCAGATACATATATACTAGTTCAGATTGTTTCTATATACTCTGTCCTCAAAAAAGAGTCTCACCTTTTTTATAATTTTCACTAAGTAGATTTATTATTATTATTATTTTAATTATTTTTGGAACGGAGGGAGCTAGTATAGATATATGGTAATATTTTCTTAAATCTGAAAATGAGCATGTGATAGTTCTATATGTATGCATATACATTTTATATCGTATGCAAATTTATTCGTGATATGTATAGACACACACATATATATATGGATCTAGATCTATATATATATATATATACTTTCTCAAATGTTATTTCTTTGATGATACTAGATCTAATATGTATATATATACAGTAGCATTTTAAAACCCCTTCAAATTGTGATTAGATCTTTGTGTCAAACTCTTCTTTTCTCCCCTCGTGTCCACAGTTAAACATGAGCATAAATTTGATTCCAAAATGAGTTGTTATGGGTATTATTTTAATAAATTAATCTTACACAGTCATATAAAAATTTGAAGGTACAAAATTATATAAATTTTTTACATTCTGCTAGTAAGACTAGTGACAGTAACATTTCAACCGCTAGTTCTTCTAGCGGCAATTACCTGCAAGTACTTCTAGGGACAAACAACTTTAAGCAACCGCAACGGCACCGTTTTGGATTTCTAGAAGGCAAGAGTAGAATTTTTTTTTGTCTAATTTGACCTTGCCGTTATTCCTTCTAGCGGCAAGAGCAAAAAAATTTTTTTGGCATAATTTAGTTTTGTCGTTAGTCATTCTAGTGACAAGAACAAAATAAAATTTGTGATCAAAATAAGTATAATTATTCATTTTATACTTCAAGTAAAAGTAGACTGAATATTCGTGAAAAAAAAAAATATAATCATTCTTCTATTTGAGTAAAAATAGATGATACTCATCGTCTCTTTTAGTTTCCTCCAACACATCACCAATAAAATTAAATTGATTTCGGCAAACCAAACTTGCATCAAAGTTATTCAAAATAGTTGCAAAAGTAATAGTTTGGTTCATTATATGCAACATATTAAGTAATAATTAATGCACAAAAGAACGTATTTGATATTCATAGTAATAAAATGCTCATAAAAATGTAAACAAAATGAATGATAAACATTACATGTTAGAAAATTATGACAACCAAAATCATGAAAGGATGGTAAATTAATTCAAAGAAGGCATGTTTATCAAACCGCTACATAACTTGGTTAAAAATATGAATGAAATACTTACTCTCGTTATAGCATGAAAGCTATATATAGAAACCTAAAATATTAAGAGCCCAATTGTTCTTTTTAATTATTTTTCACGAATATTCAACTTACTTTTATTTGAGATATAAAATGAAAAATTATAATTATTTTGATCATAATTTTTTTCCTGCCCTTGCTTTAGAAGGGATAGCGGTAAGGCCAAATTACGCCAAAAAAATTTTTTTGCCCTTCCCGTTAGGATTAGTGGCCAAATTAGGCACACAAAAAAATCTGCTCTTACCCGCTAAAAGGGGTAGCAAGTTGGACTAATCAAAACAGTGTCGTTGCGGTTACACTACAAGAAAAAGGCTTATTTATGACGAAATATTCTATTGAAAATAGCCTTATTCCATTATAATAAAGTTATTATCGACGAAGTTTTTCATCGAAAATTCAATCAAGTATAACCTAGTCGAAAATAATTCCGTCGGTAATTCTATCGAAAATAATTTTTATTAACAGAATTATTGTAGATGAAAGTTTCATTAGAAATAACATATTTCTGACAGACGTTAAGTCTAACAGACTCTCATCGAAAATAGGTAACCACATGTCCTACCCTAATTGCATCTATGTCATGCTATTTTTGACGAAATTTTCATCAAGATTACCATCCGTCGAAAATAAGTTGCCACGGGTCCTGTCCTAATTACATCTGTAACATGTTATTTCTAACGGAATTTCTTTTAGGATTAACTTATTCTGTCAAAATAATTTTTATATAATATTTTTTCTATTTTTTTAGTTTTCAGGTTTTTAAACCACATTTTGTACATGTACCTATTTTAAACCCTAACAATCACACACACACACACACACATATATATATATATATATATATATATATATATATATATATATATATATATATATATAAACTGTATAAGTATTTTCAATCCCAACAACAACACGTACATATATATAAATTAACTTACAATGTATAACAAATATAAATTAAACCATTACAATAATGTTGGAATAAAAGTAAGCCTAACATATGATGTACAATGTATGTTAAACGATTACAATGATTTACAATGTAAGTATGATGTATAAAATATAAGTTAAACGATTACAATAATTACAAAGATGTACAAATAAAATTTAAACAATTACAAACATGTACAATATAACTACAATTAATAATATAAGTGCTAGCTACAACTATCTATCACTACCATTGAGCGGGGGTCGATGGTGTTGTTCTTGTGTCTAAAAATCATCGTCATCATCTGTAAACTCGTAATCCTGACCCCGCTCAGCATCACCATCCTATATTGATATACAAAAAATATGTACAATATAAGTCTGTCGGTATCGCAACAAACTACTCTGGAGAGATACCCGTACTCTCAGCGGTGGCCCCAGCTGTAATATCGATCTTGAGCAAGTTGATAAAGGTGCGTATGGCTAGGAAAGTCTTGATGATGGAATCTCAAATTCGTAATAAACGTATCTGACACCGCCGTCATGACCCTCTAGAATATCTCGTCATCCAAGCCAGCGCCCCTATTAGATGGTCCAATAGGTGCTCTCAGACGCTGACTAGAACCTGCGAAAAAAAAAAACTTTACTACGACATTTATCAAGAGATATAAATTATGAAATAATGAGAAATATAATAAAATAATTATCTCCAAGTAATCTATATACTGGTACCCTCGACAGCCGCAACACTCGATACCTACTCGTACTACTACTAAGGAGATCCTAAGATGCGACCCAAAAAACTCATCTCCTCATCATGAGATAAGCTAATCTCGGGCGAAGGGATGATGTAATCTAATGTCTCAAAATCTCCCATAACAATCCACAACTCAACTACACGCTAATCTCGGAGATTCTAAAATCGACCCTGTAATTTATTATTTATTTATTAGTTAATTAAATCATTTTATTAACTACCTAATGCTAAAAATTATTTATGATAATAACAAATATTACTCGTATAACGAATGTTGCAAGAGACATAACAGAGTCCTTAAGCATATGGGCTCTATCCCAAAATTCGATCATGCTAGTAGGTTGACTAAGGCTCATCCACATGGCCTAATAAATACATTAATATAACATTTATTTACTTTGCTTATGACAATATTAAACTAAATAACTAAACACAAATACGTATAGATTTTAACTCCTCGAATGATTGTGAGTCAATAGTATGTACTACTCGGAGCTTGCTTCGATTTTTCATCTAGTCAGACTTCTTTTTAAAATCATCAGCATCTCAGTATGTACACATAGCCTCATATGCTGTATCAGATATAATCCGGGGCTGATGATTACGTATAGTAGTACTAGGCTACTCCTCAATAACCCGTGTAGCCCTCTGCCTGATCTCGTATAACCAGCCGACATAATTCTTCGCGACATGTGCTGTAATGACTGAGTCGTCAGTTGGCTGAGACACGCCCTCCTTATATCTATAATAAATCTGTACAAAAATAATAATATAACAGAAAAAGTATAACATTATATAACTCCTACTTATGCGTACAATTTAACTTCTGTAAATTTAACTTACATGAAACAAACACATTCTCCATAAAGAATTCTCCGTACTGCGTATACTAGTTGTAATGCATGCAACCAGTGGGGAGGTGTGTCAAGCAGATGGCGTAGATAGTAAACTTAGTTACATGGTCCAATATACTAGAATAAAAATAAAACATTTGTGTTATACATTATTGTGACGCCCCCAAATCTGAGCCCACACAGCCCAAACTTGAGTCGTCAAAAGATTACAACAAAATTATTACAATGAAATACAACGTACAACAATACAGTGGATAATACAACACAACTAAGTCTTCATTATTATTGCCACATTATTTTATAACACGTGAAGACTATGATAGCTATCCCCGCACTCTCACTCCATTCCCCGGCTAGACCCCGTTACGTTCTCATCTCCTGTTGAAAAACAATGGAACGAAAAGAAAGGGTGAGCTCAAATAGCCCAGTAAGAAATATCATGACTAAGATAATGACGAATAAATTATCATTAGCCTTCAACAGTTGAGTTCTTGATAGAATACAATAGACTACAAGGTTTATATCAAAAACTGTAGTTAAATTCTTAAACAACGTTCAGATCAATAATAGCAGCGGAATGAGCAATCTATTAGAAGAATAATGCAGACTATAATGTCCACTCGCTTCTCTTTTTAGTAAAAATATCATCAACTTTTATCATCTGAAATACCATTAGTCAAAATAATACAACTTCACAGTTCCTGGTCATAATTATGCAGATCAACAGTTCATCTTTGCACTACGGGCCAAAGACATTCAATATAACACCAACGGTCATGATTATACCAGATTCAGCCTTTGGTCATAATCATACCAATCAACAGTTCATCTTTGCACTACGGGCCAAAGAGAACATTAACCACGTGCCATAAAAGACACCGAACAGATGTATCGCCTTTAACCTAGTATATCGCCTTTAACCTATCATCTGTTCAACAATTATATCACATCTGTGCCCCCGGCCACATATATTCACAACAACTTGATTCTTGATGATTAATACAAATAACAGTGATACAAATGATGAACAGAAGAACAGGATAAACAATAAGTATCGGAAGTTTACTTTGTGCAGATTCAAATAATGTCCAAATTGTCAACATGACGTGGAGTGAAATTTAAAAATGATATTCAAGATCCACAGTTCAGAATAACGATTACAGTTTAATAGAAAGGTTCATGTAAATAGGAAGGTTCAGTTGAAATAATGAAGTTCAACTATTATGGAACATATAATATTTTCAGGAATTATAGAAGCAATAGTTCCATAATAAGTTTCGATTTAGGAGTATGAAAGAAAATAATATCCCTTATCTGTAAGACCCCGAATTTTATGAAATACAAAATTTAATTTTTCTTCATATATATTTTTTTTGAAACAGTAAGTGGTTAAATTAACAAAATTGAAAGTTAAGGATGTTATGTGCAAATTTTATTTTGTCGGACAATATTCGCTTTGTCGGGGAATATTCGTTTGGTCGGGGAATATTCGTGCCGTACGACGGCGCCGAAATAATAAATTATTGGTGGACCCCACAACGGAATATTCGTCGGATATAGAAAACGACATAAGTAACCTTTTTAAATAAAAATAGTCAACGGAACTGTTAAAATACCGGTGATAAAAGAATAGTAGCATACGGTAGTTTATGGTATTTTCTGTAACACACGGTACTCTACAGTAACACACGGTATTGCATAGTGTCTCATATTATTGGTCTGATAATTGACACCGTAACTGTTACGCATCATTTCATCGATAATTGTCACTGCATAATATTTTATATTATCAATTCAATAATTGTTGTTACACAGTATTTTGCATTATTGATTTAATAATTGTCATTACACTGTATTTTATATCATTGAGTCAATAATTGTTGTTGCACTGTTTTTAAAATTATTGAACCTAATAATTGTCACAGTAACATATGCACAGTAATTCACATTATTGAATCAATAATTGTCATTACACAGTAACGTATGCTTTATTTTACATTATTGTTATCTCTATTATGATGTTATTTAAACAGTTGTATTTCATTAATTTATTGACTTGATATCTAAGAGCTAACTATACTGTATTTATAACAATTAGTCATAATAATTGAATTGATAAAGTTATTTGTTTATAATATAAAGTTAGGTGATTATTAGGTGATATGAAATGAATGGTGTAGATTAAAGTGTGAATTATTGTTGAATAATTGAATTGATTTGTTTATAATATAAAGTTAGGTGATTATTAGGTGATATGAAATGAATGGTGTAGATTAAAGTGTGAATTATTGTTGAATAATTAAATTGATTTGTTTATAATATAAAGTTAGGTGATTATTAGGTGATATGAAATGAATAGTGTAGATTAAAGATAATATAATATTTGAAATGGATGGTGTAGATTAAAAGATGATCTTTAAATGAATGGTTTAGATTAAATGAATGATAAGATTTTTGGCTATAAATAGAAGCCTTAACTTAAGGATTTTTCATAAACTTCCTTACTTGTTCTTTCTTTCTCTCTCTAAATACTTCTTGTGAAAGTTCTCTCTAAGTGTGCTTAAGTCATCTTGAGTATTTGTGAAGATCTATAAGTATACGTGTACTGTTCAAGTTAATCAAACCTGCTACGGTAAGGGATACCATCTTTTTCATCTTCCATTATTCAAACATACTATGGTAAGGGATTATCATTATTTGATTCTCGATAATAATATTGTTTCTTCCTTACTCATAAGACGTGCCTTTTATTTCCATGTATTAAATTGTGGGAATAACCTTACGGAGCGGATTGCCGCCTGTTGGTGAATAACCTTTCGTATTCATTCATTATTAATCTCTGAGAATAACCTTACGGAGCGGATTGCCGCCTGTTTGGTGAATAACTCTTTGTACTCAAATTCTATTAAATTGTGGGAATAACCTTACGGAGCGGATTGCCGCCTGTTGGTGAATAACCTTTCGTATTCATTCATTATTAATCTCTGAGAATAACCTTACGGAGCGGATTGCCGCCTGTTTGGTGAATAACTCTTTGTACTCAAATTCTATTAAATTGTGGGAATAACCTTACGGAGCGGATTGCCGCCTGTTGGTGAATAACCCTTTGTATTAATTTCCTTCACCTTTTGTTAATCAAACCTGCTACGGCAAGGGATATTATTTTCTTTCATACTCCTAAATCGAAATTTATTATGGAACTATTGCTTCTATAATTCCTGAAAATATTATATGTTCCATAATAGTTGAACTTCATTATTTCAACTGAACCTTCCTATTTACGTGAACCTTTCTATTGAATTGTAACCGTTATTCTGAACTGTGGATCTTGAATATCATTTTTAAATTTCACTCCACATCATGTTGACAATTTGGACATTATTTGAATCTGTACAAAGTAAACTTCCAATACTTATTGTTATCCTATTTCTTCTGTTCATCATTTATATCATTCTAATCATCCAAAAATCAAGCTGTTGTGAATATCTGTGACCGGGGGCACAGATGTGATATATTTGTTGAACAGATGATAGGTTAAAGGCGATATAATAGGTTAAAGGCGATACATCTGTTCGGTGTCTTTTATGGCACGTGGTGAATGTTCTCTTTGGCCCGTAGTGCAAAGATGAACTGTTGTTTGGTATGATTATGACCAAAGGCTGAATCTGGTATAATCATGACCGTTGGTGTTATATTGAATGTCTTTGGCCCGTAGTGCAAAGATGAACTGTTGATCTGCATGATTATGATCAGGAACTGTGAATTTGTATTATCTTGACTAATGATATTTCAGATGATAAAAGTTGATGATGTTTTTCCTAAAAAGAGAACCGAGTGGACATTATAGTCTGCATTATTCTTCTAATAGATTACTCATTCCGCTGCTATTATTGATCTGAACGTTGTTTAAGAATTTAACTGCAGTTTTTGATATAAACCTTGTAGTCTATTGTATTCTATCAAGAACTCAACTGTTGAAGACTAATGATAATTTATTCGTCATTATCTTAGTCATGATATTCTTTACTGGGCTATTTGAGCTCACCCTTTCTTTTGTTCCATTGTTTTTCAACAGGAGATGAAAACATAACAGGGTCTAGCCGCGGAATGGAGTGAGGGTCCGAGGAATAGTTATCATAGTTTTCACGTTTTGTAAAATAGTGTGGCAATAATAGTGAAGACTTAGTTGTGTATTATTATACACTGTATTGTTGTACGTTGTGCTTTGCTGTAATAATTTTGTTGTAGTCTTTTGACGACTCAAGTATGGGCTGTGTGGGCCCAGATTTGGGGGCGTCACAGTTGGCATCAGAGCTTAGGGATATGGTCTTTAATGGAGATCTGGGGTTAGAACTAGGAGGGGAGAGACGAATAGAATCAATCACTAGTGTGTCCTACCTAAATTAGATTTATTTTTTATCTAATGAATCGATTTGAATGTAGGAACATGAAGAGATGAGTCAGTTTATTTGAACTAACATTTATTTTGTGACCACAGTTAATTATGGCATCTGGAAATCAGGAGGTTAACTATGAAATTACCGAAACAAATGTAGCTGCAAAACAAGAGGCGACGAATAATCTTCTTACAAACTCAGAGTTGAATCATTTGCCTAAGGCAAAAATTATGCGTGTTCTATCCAGTAAGGATGAAGGTGAAAGCTCTGCTACAGTCGTTCCAGATCCATTCTTAGAAGCAATTAAAGGAAGTAACGAACTTGCGGAAATTATTGCCTTTAATTTACTCACTAATTGGGAGAGTGATATTACCTGGTTATGCTCTATAACAAAGGATCAGAATATATGGACTTTTCATATTAGTCTTTGGGATTTATGGTGTTCCAGCTATGATTTTCAAGATTATTTAAAAATGATATTTCTATACTTTTGGGCGTTACAATTTAGAGGAATTCAGGTTAAGTTAGTCACTATCGTGGAAACTGCAGTCTATCGAAAATACTATTTTAATGGAAATCATTGGTACCTTACTACTGATGAAGTTGATGAACCCGAGAAACAGTTTGCTAGAAAATTATTCAGTGGTATTCCCATGGTTGAAATACGTGAAGATCCGAATGAAGTATTCGGGATTCGATTTGACGATAACAGTCAAGAAACCGAATGAGGTGATAACCGGTAAGCTATTCATAAATTCTCGTGAAGTCTATGCCATATTAGATACTGGCTCTATCCACTCTTTTATCCCACCTATATGTACTCAACGTTTAAATTTGACTATTGAAAACTTAAATCTTGTCTTATCAGTTGAAACCTCATTGGGAGAAATACCTATTACATTTACTATCTATAAATCTTGCCTAGTTCAAATCAACAACCTCACATTACCTGTTGACCTTATTTCTTTGGAGATGCGTGAATTTGATGTGATTTTAGGAATTGATTGGTTGATTACCCATCATGCTAAAATTGATTGTTTTCATAAGATTATTAGTTTTCATATTCCTAATCAACCTGTCATGCAAATTCAAGCAACTAAACCATTGAAATCTATAACTGTTATTTCTAGCCATAAAGTCATTCGTTTATTGAAAAACGGATGTCAAGCCTTTTTAGCTCATGTCACTGATTTGAACAAAAACACGTCAAACTTGAATGATATTCCCATTGTTAATGAGTTTCCTGACGTTTTTTTTCTGAGGAACTTTCTGGCTTACCCCAAACCGTGAAATTGAATTCTGTATCGATCTTGAACCCGGCACTAAGCCCATTTTTAAAGTCCCATACCAAATGGCCCCCATAGAACACCAAGAGTTGAAAGTTTAATTACTAGATATCGGTATCATTCATTCTAGTACAAAACTTATATCGAGCGAGGAATGCGAGAAGAGTTTTCAAGAACTCAAGAGGAGACTTGTTTCAGCTCCTGTTCTGACCATACCATCAGGATCAGGAGAATTTGTTATCTACAGCGATGCTTCTGGCAAAGGTCTAAGCTGTGTCCTTATGCAACATGGAAAGGTTATAGCCTATGCCTCTCGACAACTCAAAGATTATGAGAAAAATTATCCTACTCATGATCTAGAGTTGGCAGCAGTCGTTTTCGCGTTGAAGATCTGGAGACACTACTTGTACGGAGAAAAAGTGGATATCTATACGGATCATAAAAGTCTCAAGTATTTCTTCACCCAAAAGGAACTCAACATGCGACAACGACGTTGGCTTGAGCTGTTAAAGGATTATGACCACACAATCCAGTATCACCCGGGAAAGGCGAACGTTGTAGCTGACGCTTTGAGCAGAAAATCTTATGCAAGTACAAGTGCACTGCTGACAACACAAAAGTGTATTTTGTACGACTTGCAAAAGATGGAGATAGAGCTAAAGACACCAGGGACCCGCTCGAAGATTGCTCACGTGCGAGTAGAACAAACTTTTATCGATAAAATTAAAGCTGCTCAAGCTACCGATCCGGAACTGATAAACATGATAAAGAAAGTACAAGAAGGTGTCATTCCCGAAGCAAGAATCGACGAGAAAGGAATACTTCGAGTCAACTCTCGACTCTGTGTTCCTAACGATCCTGAATTAAAGCATAAAATCATGATGGAGGCACACAACACGCCGTTTGCAATCCACCCAGGAGGTACCAAGATGTATCGAGATCTTCGACATATATTTTGGTGGAACAATATGAAAAGAGAGATTGCGGAGTTTATCTCAAGGTGCCTAACTTGTCAACGTGTCAAGGCAGAACATCAAGTTCCTAAAGGTCCATTACAATCACTTGAAGTTCCCGAATGGAAGTGGGAACACGTCAATATGGACTTCGTGACGGGTCTTCCAAAAGTTTCTCAAGGCTTAGATGCAATTTGGGTGATCGTAAATAGATTGACCAAATCTGCTCATTTCTTGCCTATACGAGAAAACTTTTCACTTGAACGTCTTGCCGGTATGTACATAAATGAGATCGTGAGATTGCATGGCATGCCAGTTTCCATAATTTCTGATCGAGATCCTAGATTCACTTCACGCTTTTGGATCAGTCTACAAAAAGCTATGGGCACTGAACTACGTTTTAGTTCTGCATACCATCCTCAAACGGACGGACAATCGGAAAAGACGATCCAGACCCTCGAAGATCTTTTGAGACTTTGTGTATTAGACTTCAAAGGAAGTTGGGATAAGTACTTGCCGTTGGTGGAATTTTCTTACAACAACAGTTACCAAGCAAGCATAGGCATGACTCCATTCGAGGCATTGTATGGAAGGAAGTGTCGCTCTCCAATATGTTGGAATGAGGTAGGAGAAGCAAAATTGTTGGGACCCGAGTTGGTACGCTTGACGACCGAAAAGATCCAAATGATCCGACAACGAATACAGACCGCACAAGAACGACAGAAGAGTTATGCTGATCTTCATCGAAGAGACGAAAATTTCAACGTCGGAAATCATGTATTCTTACGTGTTTCTCCATGGAAAGGGGTTACGAGATTCGGAAAGAGAGGAAAGCTCAACCCTCGATTTATTGGCCCATTTGAAATCCTCGATCGAATAGGAACCGTAGCCTACAGACTAGCCCTACCACCAAGTATGTCTCGCATCCATAACGTTTTTTACATATCTATGTTACGTAAATATGTGAAGGACCCAAACCACGTCATTGGGTTAGAACCAGACGTTATAGCAGAGGATTTAACATACGAGGAGGTACCTGTTAAGATCATGGATATGAAGGAGTAGATCCTACGCTCAAAGGTTATACCTCAAGTTAAGGTTTTATGGAGGAACCAAGATACTGAGGAAATGATCTGGGAGCTAGAATCTGAGATGAAATCTAAGTATCCTTACCTCTTCGATATGTCAGGTACGTCAATTTCGGGGACGAAATTTCATAAGGAGGGGAGGTTGTAAGACCCCGAATTTTATGAAATACAAAATTTAATTTTTCTTCATATATATTTTTTTTGAAACAGTAAGTGGTTAAATTAACAAAATTGAAAGTTAAGGATGTTATGTGCAAATTTTATTTTGTCGGACAATATTCGCTTTGTCGGGGAATATTCGTTTGGTCGGGGAATATTCGTGCCGTACGACGGCGCCGAAATAATAAATTATTGGTGGACCCCACAACGGAATATTCGTCGGATATAGAAAACGACATAAGTAACCTTTTTAAATAAAAATAGTCAACGGAACTGTTAAAATACCGGTGATAAAAGAATAGTAGCATACGGTAGTTTATGGTATTTTCTGTAACACACGGTACTCTACAGTAACACACGGTATTGCATAGTGTCTCATATTATTGGTCTGATAATTGACACCGTAACTGTTACGCATCATTTCATCGATAATTGTCACTGCATAATATTTTATATTATCAATTCAATAATTGTTGTTACACAGTATTTTGCATTATTGATTTAATAATTGTCATTACACTGTATTTTATATCATTGAGTCAATAATTGTTGTTGCACTGTTTATAAAATTATTGAACCTAATAATTGTCACAGTAACATATGCACAGTAATTCACATTATTGAATCAATAATTGTCATTACACAGTAACGTATGCTTTATTTTACATTATTGTTATCTCTATTATGATGTTATTTAAACAGTTGTATTTCATTAATTTATTGACTTGATATCTAAGAGCTAACTATACTGTATTTATAACAATTAGTCATAATAATTGAATTGATAAAGTTATTTGTTTATAATATAAAGTTAGGTGATTATTAGGTGATATGAAATGAATGGTGTAGATTAAAGTGTGAATTATTGTTGAATAATTGAATTGATTTGTTTATAATATAAAGTTAGGTGATTATTAGGTGATATGAAATGAATGGTGTAGATTAAAGTGTGAATTATTGTTGAATAATTAAATTGATTTGTTTATAATATAAAGTTAGGTGATTATTAGGTGATATGAAATGAATGGTGTAGATTAAAGATAATATAATATTTGAAATGGATGGTGTAGATTAAAAGATGATCTTTAAATGAATGGTTTAGATTAAATGAATGATAAGATTTTTGGCTATAAATAGAAGCCTTAACTTAAGGATTTTTCATAAACTTCCTTACTTGTTCTTTCTTTCTCTCTCTAAATACTTCTTGTGAAAGTTCTCTCTAAGTGTGCTTAAGTCATCTTGAGTATTTGTGAAGATCTATAAGTATACGTGTACTGTTCAAGTTAATCAAACCTGCTACGGTAAGGGATACCATCTTTTTCATCTTCCATTATTCAAACATACTATGGTAAGGGATTATCATTATTTGATTCTCGATAATAATATTGTTTCTTCCTTACTCATAAGACGTGCCTTTTATTTCCATGTATTAAATTGTGGGAATAACCTTACGGAGCGGATTGCCGCCTGTTGGTGAATAACCTTTCGTATTCATTCATTATTAATCTCTGAGAATAACCTTACGGAGCGGATTGCCGCATGTTTGGTGAATAACTCTTTGTACTCAAATTCTATTAAATTGTGGGAATAACCTTACGGAGCGGATTGCCGCCTGTTGGTGAATAACCTTTCGTATTCATTCATTATTAATCTCTGAGAATAACCTTACGGAGCGGATTGCCGCCTGTTTGGTGAATAACTCTTTGTACTCAAATTCTATTAAATTGTGGGAATAACCTTACGGAGCGGATTGCCGCCTGTTGGTGAATAACCCTTTGTATTAATTTCCTTCCCCTTTTGTTAATCAAACCTGCTACGGTAAGGGATATTATTTTCTTTCATACTCCTAAATCGAAATTTATTATGGAACTATTGCTTCTATAATTCCTGAAAATATTATATGTTCCATAATAGTTGAACTTCATTATTTCAACTGAACCTTCCTATTTACGTGAACCTTTCTATTGAATTGTAACCGTTATTCTGAACTGTGGATCTTGAATATCATTTTTAAATTTCACTCCACATCATGTTGACAATTTGGACATTATTTGAATATGTACAAAGTAAACTTCCAATACTTATTGTTATCCTATTTCTTCTGTTCATCATTTATATCATTCTAATCATCCAAAAATCAAGTTGTTGTGAATATCTGTGGCCGGGGGCACAGATGTGATATAATTGTTGAACAAATGATAGGTTAAAGGCGATATACTAGGTTAAAGGCGATACATCTGTTCTTACAATAACAGTTACCAAACAAGCATAGGCATGGCTCCATTCGAGGCTTTGTATGGAAGGAAGTGTCGCTCTCCAATATGTTGGAATGAGGTAGGAGAAGCAAAATTGTTGGGACCCGAGTTGGTACGCTTGACGACCGAAAAGATCCAAATGATTCGACAACGAATACAGACAGCACAAGAACGACAAAAGAGTTATGCCGATCTTCATCGGAGAGATGATAGATTCAACGTCGGAGATCATGTATTCTTACGTGTTTCTCCATGGAAAGGAGTTACGAGATTCGGAAAGAGAGGAAAGCTTAACCCTCGATTTATTGGCCCATTTGAAATCCTCGATCGAGTAGGAACTGTAGCCTACAGACTAGCTTTACCACCAAGTATGTCTCGCATCCATAACGTTTTTCACATATCTATGTTACGTAAATATGTGAAGGACCCAAACCACGTCATTGAGTTAGAAGCAGACGTTATAGCAGAGGATTTAACATACGATGAGGTACCTGTTAAGATCCTAGATAAGAAGGAGCATATTCTACGCTCAAAGGTTATACCCTCAAGTTAAGGTTTTATGGAGGAACCAAGATATTGAGGAAATGACCTGGGAGTTAGAATCCGAGATGAAATCTAAATATCCTTACCTCTTCGAAATGCCAGGTACGTCAATTTCGGGGACGAAATTTCATAAGGAGGGGAGGTTGTAAGACCCCGAATTTTATGAAATATAAAATTTAATTTTTCTTCATATATATTTTTCATGAAACAGTAAGTGGTTAAATTGACGAAATTGAAAGTTAAGGATGTCATGTGCAAATTTTATTTTGACGGACAATATTCGTTTTGTCGGGGAATATTCGTTTTGTCGGGGAATATTCGGGCCGTACGACGGCGCCGAAATAACAAATTATTGGTGGACCCCACAACGGAATATTTGTCGGATATAGAAAACGACAGAAGTAACCTTTTTAATAAAAATAGTCAACGGTGCTAACTGTTAAAATACCGGTGATAAAAGAATAGTAGCATACGGTAATTTATGGTATTTTCTGTAGCACACGGTACTCTACAGTAGCACACGGTATTGCACAGTGTCTCATATTATTGGTCTGATAATTGACACCGTAACTGTTGCGCATCATTTCATCAATAATTGTCACTGCATAATATTTTATATTATCAATTCAATAATTGTCGTTACACAGTATTTTGCATTATTGATTCAATAATTATCATTACACTGTATTTTATATCATTGAGTCAATAATTGTTGCTACACTGCTTTTAAAATTATTGAATCTAATAATTGTCACAGTAACAAATATACTGTAATTTATATTATTAAATTAATAAAAATATGTAACGTGTTTCTTACATTATTATGGTAACATTATTTTATATGTTGGACTCACAGGAGGAATAAATAAATAAATAAAAAATAAAATAATTAATTTTACTATTTGAAATAGTAACGTGAATAGTGACGTGAATAGTAAGTGAATAGTAAGAAACATGTGGGACCCACTGTGGGGCCCACATGAAATGTGAGAAATGTGTTTTGCTGGATGGTTGGTGGAGGCTGCTGCGCAGCCTCTGCTGAATTTTTTTTTATTTCACCTACCGCGCATAGTGCCTTATTTTCTCCTATAAATAGCTTGTTCAGCTGAATAGAAAAATCACACCTAAAACATAAAATTTTCTATAAGAATTTTATAAGTTTTCTCTGAGAATAGTAAAGTTATTTTGAGAGTTTGAAAGCCAAAAGGAGTGCAGGAATTTTTCAAGTAAGTCTTTTATTAAAGAGTAGTAATTTCATAAATTCCTATATTTCACGGTATTCACAAATCTTCCTTTAGAAGACTCTTCTATTAGAAGATTCATTTTTAAAAACTTTCTTTGGAAGATTTATTTTGAAATATTATTTTAAAAAACTATTCTAAAGTTATTATATTATACTACAAAAATTATGTTAAATATATATAATTTTGATAGTTCATAATATACGAGTTATCATACACTTTGAAATTTATATGTGGTAATTACTAATTTATATTAAAAATATATAGGTTGATCAACCTCATTTAAATCAATATCCAGTCACGTGTTAAGGTAAGGGGTATCATTCTTTTCATCATCATAAATGGATATTATTTTCTTTCTTACTTGAAGGGATTATCATTCTTTGATTCTCGAAAATAATATCGTTTCTTTCTTGTGCCATTTACTTCCATGTATTAAATTGTGGGAATAACCTTACGGCGCGGTTTACCGCCTGTTGGTGAATAACCTTTTGTATTCATTCCTTATTAATCTTTGAGAATAACCTTACGGTGCGGATTATCGCCTGTTTGGTGAATAACTCTTCGTATTCAAATTGATGGGAATAACCTTACGGCGCGGATTATCGCCTGTTTGGGGAATAACTCTTCGTATTCAAATTGATGGGAATAACCTTACGGCGCGGATTACCGCCTGTTGGTGAATAACCCTTTTTATTTGTCTCGTGTGGAAATAATTTGTCTACACGAATTATCACATGACACTTTTATTCCATATTCGTAAGTGATATCATTTTCCTTTATACTCATAAGGGATACCATCTTTTTCATCTTCCATTATTCAAACTTACTATGATAAGGGATATTAATTTCCTTCACCTTTTGTTAATCAAACCTGCTACGGTAAGGGATATTATTTTCTTTCATACACCTAAATCGAAACTTATTATGGAACTATTGCTTCTATAATTCCTGAAAATATTATATGTTCCATAATAGTTGAATTTCATTATTTCAACTTAACCTTCCTATTTTCTGAACATTTTTATTGAACGGTAATCGTTATTCTGAACTGTGGATCTTGAATATCATTTTTAAATTTCACTCCACATCATGTTGGCAATTTGGACATTATTTGAATCTGCACAAAGTAAACTTCCGATACTTATTATTTATCCTGTTCTTCTGTTCATCATTTGTATCACTGTTATTTGTATTAATCATCAAGAATCAAGCTGTTGTGAATATCTGTGGCCGGGGGCACAGATGTGATATAATTGTTGAACAGATGATAGGTTAAAGGCGATATACTAGGTTAAAGGCGATACATCTGTTCGGTGTCTTTTATGGCACGTGGTGAATGTTCTCTTTGGCCCGTAGTGCAAAGATGAACTGTTGGTTGGTATGATTATGACCAAAGGCTGAATCTGGTATAATCATGACCGTTGGTGTTATATTGAATGTCTTTGGCCCGTAGTGCAAAGATGAACTGTTGATCTGCATGATTATGACCAGGAACTGTGAAGTTGTATTATCTTGACTAATGGTATTTCAGATGATAAAAGTTGATGATATTTTTACTAAAAAGAGAAGCGAGTGGACATTATAGTCTGCATTATTCTTCTAATAGATTGCTTATTCCGCTGCTATTATTGATCTGAACATTGTTTAAGAATTTAACTACAGTTTTTGATATAAACCTTGTAGTCTATTGTATTCAGAACTCAACTGTTGAAGACTAATGATAATTTATTCGTCATTATCTTAGTCATGATATTTCTTACTGGGCTATTTGAGCTCACCCTTTCTTTTGTTCCATTACAGGAGATGAAAACGTAACAGGGTCTAGCCGGGGGATGGAGTGAGAGTCTGAGGAATAGCTGTCGTAGTCTTCACGTGTTGTAAAATAGTGTGGCAATAATAGTGAAGACTTAGTTGTGTATTATTATACACTGTATTGTTGTACGTTGTGCTTTGTTGTAATAATTTTGTTGTAGTCTTTTGACGACTCAAGTTTGGGTTGTGTGGGCCTAGATTTGGGGGCGTCACAAGTAACTCATCACCACGAGATTGGACTCCAACAACCTCATTTCGACTTAAACAGTTCTCTTTCGTTGAGACAACATCCTTAAAGTATAAGACACAAAAGTTGACAAGCTTTTCCTCCGAATAACGTTCAGTAATAGAACCCTCTACGCGAGCTTTGTTTTTCACTTTTTGCTTTAATTGACACATATTCCTATAATACGATGATTGATCGAATGGAATAAATTAATAACATGAGTAATAAATATCATCAAAATGAAGATATAGATGATATTACCTCTTAAAATGATACATCCAGCGATATTACACCGGTCTTCCAAGCTTAAATTCATATGGTAGATGAATAGGCAAATTCTTCATCAAGTCAAAGAACCTTGGAGGGAAGATCATTTCGAGCTTACACATTATCAACACTATATTTTTCTCCATCTGCTTCACATCACTGTACTTTATAACCTTTTAACAAAGATCCCAAAAGAAATTCAAAAGTTCGGTCAAGGCATCTACAACTTTCCTAAGTAACATCTTATGAAATGCAATTTGTATCAATTTCTGCATGAATACATGACAATAGTGACTCTTGAACCCATTAATTTTTAGTTGCTCAGCCTTACTACAATGAGATATGTTAAAGCATATTCATCTAAGAGCTTCAACGCACTTATCCTATGATGCCTCCAAATCACTATACTTTCTATAGTTGATTTGACGCTCACTATAAATGCTAAATCGTTAAGTTTATAGATGATTTCTCCTTATTCATAAACCTTATCAAACTGAATTTCAGAGTATCAACAACAACATGAATAGTCCATATTATCAATACCCTCATTCAATTCAACAGTTTCATAAACAAAGTTTTCATCTTAATTCTCAAAGATCTTTCATTATTTCATAATAAGTCATTGTAATCGATGCTCGATGCAAGGGACTTAATACTCACTTCTATCATTTTAACCTTAAGATTTAGATATTCTATAACTTTACATATCTAAGATTCACAGTATTAATGATAAGATTATTCTTGGAACCGAATGGTGTATTCTGGTAATTTTAGCATCTTATTGGCATTCATTAGTGTAACCTCAGTGCTACAGAACTCTCAATATCATTCAGGTTCTTCTGGATCAACACGAAGCCAATCCGTAAGTGTAACCTCACTTTGTAACTTAACAAAACTGAGTGGTAATTAAATCAATAACTAATGTTCGTTTGTCTTTCGACGTCAAGACTATCGATGGATATTATATAAGGGATCAACTTAACAACATCATATGTTATGCATAACGTGCACTGGACTAATCATGAACAATGTTTACATGTTTTTTTCAACTCGGATTGTTTCACATGTAGAGGTCGCATAAAAACAAATTGGTTTGACTAAAGAATTATAGCAATTCAATACTTCACGAATAAATGTTCATTTCACAAGTAATGCCGAAACAAATAGCAATTTTCATGTCAAATATTTATAACACATTGTCGCACAAAGTGCATAAATCACATAAAAAATTTGTAAACATCAAGTTAGTGTAAAAGACTTGCCTTGTATATCTTTTATGATATTAGTTTCGCTCGTCAATAACCTCCACGATATATTGTGTTTTACAATTAATTAGTTTCACAAACATAAAACATTAATTTTACAAACTTATCTTAGGTTTTAAATCCTTAACGGTGTTTCGATTGGACTTTTCACTACCTGATAAACGAAACCGGAGTTTCGACTGACCAAAACCTTAACTGGACTACATTTTTATTTTTGAAATCTGGACCAGCGCCGGGTCACTGTTTCTAAGCCTGTCAAAAGAGTCGAAGCGCAACTAGGCAGAATGTAAAACCCTAATTTGGCTACCCGACCTCCGCTCAATTGAACATGCATAACTTCTTCATTTCTTAACATTTTTTTGTGATTCTTGAGTCTAAATTCATTAAAAAAATCTCCCTATACAGCTTTTTTTATATATTACTAATCCAAATTCCAAACAAAAAGATTTGAAAAATGGCTTACAAGGACAGTATACACACTAGACTCATGTAGACTTGATCCGGTTTGGTAAAACATAATGCCCTAAGCATTAATTTGCTAGGTCATCATGTTTTATCACTCAATAACATGAAATAACAAAATCATAAATTTACTTATAAAGAAATTTATGCATTTACTTAAGAACACGAAGAATGAATCGAACATCGTAACAACTAGGGTTTTGATGCTTCCGATTCGATATTTGAAATAAAATGGGCATTATAACTACTTGTAAAAGTGATGTTTACTAATCTAGACTATGAAATAAATTGAGCATTATAACTACTTATAATTGCTCAATGTAACTAAACTATGAATTGAAAATGGACATAATAACAACTAAGGTTATACCTTTTGTAGTGCTTACTTTACTAAAACTTCTTGCTAGGCTTTTTGCTATAACTTGCTAAGAACTCTCTCAATATTTCTTTAGAACTTTGATAATAATACTCAATAGCTTTCTTTGCTATAAGTTTACTTGTAAAATGGTGAGATTTAATGAAGGATGAAGGGTCCTATTTATAGGTTTGCAAGAGTTAGGGCATTTTGGACCTTAAGACATAAAATATATATTGCAAAGGAAGCTCCCCCCCCCCCCCCCTTGCCCCAACTTGGTTTGGCCGGGCCCCTTCCTTCGATGCTATTAAATGGCTTTGAAAATAAGGCTTGAAGCATTCATGGCTTGGCATTTAATGCTTGCAAGTGGTTGGTTAATCAAATGGCTTAAATTACTAACAAAAATTACTTAGCTTAACTATAATCCTGCTTAGGTGTAATCAATCTTCACTTAAAAAGTTGATTGGTGATTAATAGCCTCTCTTAAACAAGCTTGGTTCACAAGAGGCCACATCTCACCATCCAAGGCTTGCCACCACATAACTGGAAGCAAAACTCAAATTGATTACTTCAAGCTTCAACCTAGTTCATTACTTACAAAATGTGTAAGCATCATAGTTTCTTAATACCAATATTGACCTCAAAATTTCTAACATAGTTACCAAGCTAGAATACCTTAACTTGGTTAGCTTTGGTTTGATTTTTAGGTTAGGTTTTTCTAACTAGTTAGCTAGCCACAATCATTGACCGTACTTTGACTTTTCTTATTTCTAACGTATATGTTTTGTATTATTATTGTATCATTCTCTTATTATTTTCATATAATTCTCATATTATTTTTCTATTTGTGAATAATGATTAAGGTTTAGGGTTTAACCCTTAAAATTTCATAATTAGGGTTTAGGTTTTAATCTTTTTTTTAATTCAGGTTTCAGCCTTAAATTAACTTTTTGATTTTAATAAGTGTTAAGGTTAACTACTTGAACCAAAACATAAAATTCTACACATAGAAAAGTCACATAACACATTATGAACATAATTCAATCTTTATTTATTCATATAAAGTTGTATTACAAGATTCTCAAAAGTTCAGAACATTACATACCCACTTATAAATGTCTTCAACCTGTTGCTTAATAAGAGAAAACTCAGCTTTAAGTTTTGACTTGTCAAGCCGGAGCCATAATTCCCGCCATATGTTTAATGCTTCCAAATCTAATCGTGCTTTATCATTGCCTTTTGTTTTACCACTCGTATCTAGCACAGTGTAAAATAAGTTATCAAATACATTCTTTTTTATATGCATGAAATCTATACAATGACGGACTTTTAGCGTGACCCAGTATGACAACTCAAATCACATGAACGCGTGTGTCCAGTTATGAGTCTTTCCATAACCTATTGCTCTCAATTTACTATGTGTATTTCCTACTGGTGAAAATTTCAGATCTTTCAGCCATCCCAAGACCTCGCTGCCCGATAATCGACCAACAACCCTCTTTCTCTCTATCTTTATATTGAACTGTGCAAACATCTTTCTGTAACTGTGATTAACAGACAATAATCTACGAGCAATGCCAAAAAAAAATTAACTTTCCTACCATGCTTCAGTTGTGTGCCTTGAACATCCGCCATACAGACTGGACACTATAGCTTCTCATGAGTCGACTATCTACTGATCATCCCAAGTGTTGAAAGTCATTGATAGTCCACAACAAAGTTGCCTTCTTCAAAAAATTTACTTGACCGATTTATCATAAGTCTTGACCCCCATCTCCCATAATATCTTAAGTTCATCGACTAACGCCCAGAAGTACACGTTTATGTATTTCGTATGACTCATACCCCCTGGTATGAGTAAAGTCAAAATAGATACGGATCCCACATGCACATGGAAGGTGACAGATTATAAGCTACCATGGTCACTTGTCAAACAGAGTATGTTGGCTAAAACTATTAAATGGGTAAAAGTCATCCATAGCCATGCTAAGTATGACATTCTGAACCTCCTCAACAAATTATGAAAAAAATTCATTAAACTTCTTCCATTCATCACCATCTACAAAGTGAGTCTGCTGACTATACATGACGTACCTTATTTTATGCCAAGTTATCTGGTTAGCAGTGTTATGACAACATGAATAAACGTTGATCTCTCGGAGAAATAAGAAAGTACCATAAGATCTTCGTAGGTACATGTTTCTCCCCCCCCCCCCCACGTTTTGTCCTTTTGTACTGAGACAACTTTCAGATATCACACTGTACCTTATCTCTGTCATCCCCATAATATAACATGCAATTATGCTCACAAGCATCGATCTTCTGATAACTCATATTCAACCCCTTACCATCTTCTTCACTTCATAGTAATTCGAGGGCAAGGTATGATCCTTAGGTAAGAACTAGCTAATAAAAGCAAGCAAATCATTGAAACTTCTTTAACTGCAGTCATGCTCATTCTTAAAGTGTAAGAACTTCGTTACTGTAGAAAGGCTGGTGTGTATATCATTTCCATCGTACAATAGGACCCCAGATTCAGATAACATATTATAAAAAGCAGTTATCGTGTCATTTGACTCTTATTGAGCACTGGTTGACGAATGTTTGTTTGTACCCCAATCAATATTGTTAGGGGCATAAGCATCGACCAACATCTCCACGACATCATAGTTATCACCATCTAATTCCACATGAACTAGTTGCTTTACACTATCGTCGACTAATTCCCCATAATGAATCCATGTGGAATACCCATCCACAAACCCACGTGAAAACAAGTCAAATTTGATGTCGTCTAATTTATTCTAAATCAGGTTTTTACACTTCACACACAAGCATCTCATCTTTCCGTTTGGATCATTAGCATATTCATTTGTAAACTTTAAAAAATTTCACACCCCATCACGGTACTCAATAACTAATCCCCTCCCACCAAGTGGTATCCTATAGTACTTCCAACTCTAATCGCCTGACATCTTTAATTGAACAAAATACACTATCAGACCAGGGTTAGCATATGCGCTCCATGCACGAATCCTGCATATCTTCATCTCCGGTATGAAGGGGGTCAAGCTTCTATCCCGTTCCTAGATATGTTTCTTCACTAGTGCCAATACTTTGAGCACATTTCTTCTCTTTCAAGGAAATTTCTGCAGCAACTCCCCATGGTCTCCAAGTACACAAAATCAACTTAGTCTAAGTACGCACTTGAAGGACATTTAGAGATATCAGCCAAAAAGTCCTCAAAACAGGGGGGGGGGGGGGGGGGGGAACGTACTCAAGCTATTGACACAAACCTAAGTGAGAGACATAACATCCTGAAATAGTCCCAAACTGGAGACTATTAGGCATTCATTCCTAATGAGTAAATGTCGAATAGGTTTCTAAGCTCTTAACCAAACTACATGCACAAGTAATTTGATTTAACTGGGGTTATTCGATATTCACTCATTATGAGTGAATGTCAAACAAGTTTCTAAGTTACAAAGTAAACTTGATTTGGTTTAATTTTAATTTACTGTAATTTATTTTAATTTAATTTTTATTTTAATATATTTCGTTATATTTATTATTATATTATATTATATTTATTTTAATTTGATTTATTATTTTAATTTATTTTATTATTTCATTTCATTAATTTATTATTTTATTTAATTATATTTAATTTATTTTACTTTATTCTAATTTAATTTATTTTAATTTAACTTACTTTATTGTTTTATTTTATTAAATAATTTAAATTTAAATTAATTTATTATTTTGTTTTATTAAATTTAATTTATTTTAATTTTATTCATTATTTTATTTTATTTTACTATCTTTAATTTATTTTATTATTTCATTTTTTAATTATATTTAATTTATTATACTTTATTTTATTTTAATGTATTATTCTATTATATTATAATTAATTTACTTTAATTTATTCTTCTATTTTATTAAATAATTTTAATTTAATTTATTATTTTATTTTATTTAATGAAATTTAATTTATTATAAGCCATAAAAATTCCGTCAAAAATTCCATCCAAATTGCACAACAATAGAAGAAATTATACTCGCAATACTATCATACATACACAATAAGAGAGAAAATTATACTAGTAGTAGCATCAGATTCATGTTGCTAATAAACAAATCATACCGAAGTTGAATATGAAGATGCTGCAATTGTATTCAAATCAAACCAATATCAGAACAAAATCAAAACCAAATCAGACCCATATGTTATTAATTGTTTATTTATATTCAAACCTACTTCAAAACCAAATCATCAGATTATTAAAACCAAATTTTTAATCCCTAATCAATCCAAATATAAACATATGAAAAAATTATAGGACAAAATTTATTGAAGGAGCGTCCGTTGAAATTAAGTCGCTCGAAATTAATCTAATTTCAACAGAATTTTCGTCAAGCTTATTTTTATTCCGTCAACTTTATGTTTGGTGTTGGCAGAAACTTTTCGTGCCAATGGTAATTACGAATTTCGATAGAATTCCGTTGGACATAATATAATTTTGACAAAATTATTCCCAGACTGATATTTTTATAGAAAATAATATAATTCCTAGGAAATTTATCCTGTTAGCAATAATTCAGTCGAAATTATACTCTTTTCTTGTAGTGTTACTTGAAGTCGGACTAGCGGCCAGTAGGATAAGCAAGTAATTGTCATTAGCCATTAACCGTTAGAAGGATTAGCGGCTAAAATGTTGTTGTCGTTAATCCTACTAGCAGTATGTAAAAAAATTGTACAATTTTACACATTTAAATCTTCATATGAACATTGTAATATTAGTTTGTTGGAATAATGTTCATAGCAACAATTTGTTATAGATCATTCCTATGTATATATGATAGGGATTAATCGCAAACGGTTACTTTGACACTATTTCATCAAATTCATCTCTAACCATTCAATACGAGGTCCAACATCTAGTAAACATGTATGACACTACTAAGAGTAATAGTAGGAGGACAAATTTGTTTACCTTCCTTTACTAAGAATAGAGATATGGAGAAAGTTCTTAAATACTTTCACTTTAGTTAGATTTAAATAATTTTAATATATTTATTTGTATGAATTATTTCTTAAGTAATAAAATTTAACATTGTCAATTATATTTAATGTATTTATTTGTATAAATAACTTCTTAAGTAATAAAATTTAACATTGTCTATTATATTTAATGTATTTTTTTATATAAATAATTTCTTAAGTAATAAAATTTAACATTATCAATTATTGTGACATTTTAATTATTTAAAATTTAAACTCCATATTGTAATACAATTTAATTAATATAAATTATATTATAAATAAATACATTGAACCTATTTAAATATAATTAAAATATGAGTATTTGGGATATTTCTCCATACCTTTACTAAGCGTAGCGGCAGGTGAATTTTTATTTTTTTTCCTTTTGCCGAGAATAGCGCCATACATGTTTTTTGAGCGATAGATCTGGTTGGAGATAAAATTGCTGAAATAATGTTCATAATAACTATTTATTATAGATACGTATATACATACATACATACACTTTTTCGTTTATACCTGCTGTATTTTATTTAATTAATAGTACATCCTATCTAGCTAGAGCGCATTATGCTTGAAAGTTCTGGTTGAGAAAAAACAAAAAAATGAAAATTAGAAATTACTTTATTTCTTTCTAGTACTTTTAAACTTTTAGGATTTTCTCTACATGAGATGGGAATGGGCATTAAGAGAAATATATATATATATATATATATATATATATATATATATCAATTATTTAACATTATCAATTATTATGATAATTTAATTGTTTAAAATTTAAACTCTATATTGTAATACAATTTAATTAATATAAAGTATATTACAAATAAATACATTGAACCTATTTAAATATAATTAAAATATGAGTATTTGGGATATTTTCCATACCTTTACTAAGCGTAGCAGCAGGTGAATTTTTTTTTCTTTTGCCGAGAGTAGCGGCATACATGTTTTTTGAGCGTTAGATCTAGTTGGAGATAGATTTATTGAAGTAGTGTCTATAGTAACTATTTGCTATAGATAATTACTAAATATATATATCCATACATACATACATACATTTTGTCGTTTATACCTACTGTATTTTAATATATATATATATATATTGAATGAAGAAATTTATGGATCCTTAATTGAAATGCATGTTGTTTATAGGGAAGTTGAGGGATCAAGCGAAGAACAATATATAGATAGAGGAGTCAGCTACAGGTTGGTGTTACCCGAAGATGGTTTTGAATGGAGAAAATACGGACAAAAGTTCATAAAAAATATTGGAAAAATGAGGTATACAGCTTGAATGTGTCTCTCTTTATTTATATATATATATATATATATATATATATATATATATATATATATACGGGGAGTGATTTATAACAACTATTTGTTAAGATAACTATTCTAACAAACTGATCTTAGACCGGGTAAAAATTAATTTAACGGTCATTTTAAAAATTAACTTTTTACGAGCCGCCACTCTTAGTAACAGTAAAAAAAAAATTGAATTTTTTTTTTCGGGCCACTACCAAGGCTGCACTAAGAGTAGCGATTAGGAGCAAGACAGTCAAGGCCAAGCCAAAATCACGTCGTTTTGCCAAGCCTTGTCACAGTAAAGAATTAATTATTTAGTTTGTAAAAGGAGATATTTATTCTAAAGAAAAATCACCCCATGAATATCAATACTTTTCGCTTGACAAAAATTATGAATGAACGTGAATTAATTTAATTTTAAACAATATCAAAAATTATAAATTATTTAAATAATATTATTAATTATAAATAATATCTATTAAAAAATCAAATAATGAAATGAATAGATATTATTTGATTTTTTAATAGATATTATTTGAAATCATTATCTATTAATATTATTTGATTTTAAATAATATCTATTACAAAATCAAAGAATATCCATTCATATCATTATTTGTTTTTTTAATAGATATTATTTTTAATTAATCATATATTTAAATAATTTATAATTCTTGATATTATTTAAAATTAAACTAATTAATGTCTATCCATAATTTTTGTCAAGCCAGAACTATTGATATTCATGGGGTGATTTTTTTAGAGTATATATATATATATATATATATATATATATATATATATATATATCTGTTAGCAAACTAAATAATTATTACAGTGACATTTTGACTTGGCAAAACGACGTGATTTTGACTTAGTCTTGGCCGCCACTAAGAATACCAGCCAAGAGTAAAACCAAAACGACGTTGGTTTAGTCTTACTCCTAGCTACTACATTTAGTGGCGGTCAGAACCAAGGTAAAACCATATCGTTTTCCAGCCAGAAGGTCAAAATTGTAATATATATATATAGGTCATCACTCTTAGTAGCGCTCCGAAAAAACAAAATCAAAATTTTTTCTGGCTGCCACTAAGAGTGGCGGCCCATAAAAAGTTGCTTTTTAAAATGATCGTTGGATCAATTTTTGTACAGTCTAAAATTAGTTTGTCAGAACACTTATCTTAATAAATAATTATTATTGATAATTGTCATATATATATATATATATATATATATATATATATATATATGCTGAAATTTGTGAACAAGTCATGAGTTTACTTCTTATATATCCGTACAAATTTGTTTACACACCTAATAATATTTTTGTAGCATGTGATGAGTTGTAACAACAATCTTTTTATCATGCATGCCCAAACTTAGGGACCGCAACCGTGTCGTGTTATACGAATTCTCGTAGGTTATAGATATTATGTTAAATAGGATAATATTAACATTACTCATTTAATTACTTATATCAATATATAATATTTAACATTAATAGTAATTTTTTTTATTAATCGTGTTAAACGTATTGACCCTTTTAACTCATTTAGTACATAGATTAAAATTTTTAAATAAAAAAATAAATATCATTCACTTATTTATTAAATAATAATGTTATGTATTTATGACAACAATTTATATTTAACAAAATGCAAGATAACATGTTTAGAAAAGTAACCAAGAAAGCTAAAACTCAATATTTGAGGTAAATTATAACGTTATATCATTTTTATTTTTAAATTATTTTAAATAAATGCGTATAATTGTGTTAAATTATATGTTAACTCGTTTATTATACGTATTTGATTAACTTAAATTTCGTGTTGAATGAATCGACCTGTTTATGACACAAAAATTATTTATACTCAAAATTAACCTTCATATTTTATACTGTGTTTATGTCGAGTTATCGTGTCGTGTCAAAATTGTCACCTCTTCGCAAAATGTGTCACTTTTTTTTCCCTTTATATATGTTACCCCCATAACTTTAATTATATTACTAGTTAGTCCTTTTCATATTAATTTTTTTTTGTCATTCTATTTAGTCTTCTAAATTTTATAAAAAATTTATTTTATCCTACATAATTTATACATGTAATGTGTGTGCCACCGAATGTTAGTATATTATAAAGCAACCATAGGTTACATGGTATAGTCGTGTCACATTATTTATTTCTCTTTTGCCTTTACAAATTTAATTACATTACTATTTTATTCTTTGTATTTTAAATTTTTTTATCTTACTATTTTGTCCTTTTATTGTTAATTGTCTTTCGAGAGTCCTTACAAATAAATTACATTCAATTTCTTGCTCTAATAGAGTTTAATTTTATTAAATATTTCAAACATAACATAAATAAATAATAAAATTAAACTCTGTTAGAGCAAGAAATTGAATGTAATTTATTTGTAAGGACTCTAAAAGTCAAGAAAGACTGTCAATTTCTAATTAGCAATATATATATATAGGAATATATCGTGCCATTTTTTGAATGCAGGAGTTATTTCAAGTGCCAAAAGAGCAAGTGTATAGGCTGTATAGCCAAGAAGAAAGTGGAGTGGTCAGTTTCAGATCCTGGTAACCTGAGAATTGTATATGAAGCAGAACACAATCATTTATCCCCTCAAGAAACTTCTTCCGCTACTACTACAACAGCAACAACAAATTCATATGACTTGTTAACTCAAGTTCTTGGAGATAATCAAACATCAACTTCTTGTTCTCTTAGGAGGCAAATTAAATAATTAATTTACAGGTATATATATCTTTCTTTAGTCTTTAGAGCATTTGTAGATTAATTTTTATGCAGATGCCCAATATTAGTAAGGGTGTATATATATTAATGAATTTCAATTGTGGTAAAAATTCTTTAGTATTTACTAATAAAACTATGCTGAAAATCTCGTGTGTGTGTGTGTGTGTATATATATATAATTTTTTTCCCATGGCAATTGGTTGTTGGTAGTAATTAAAATTGGTCTGTCATAGAAAGAAGTAACGGCATGGTCAATTAACGTGAAAATTAGTCTGCCACGGGAGGGAGTAGCGGCAATGTTAATTTTACACGTAAATTGGTCTACTGTAAGAGGAAGTAGTGGCATGGTTGGGCACAAGGAGTAGTGGAGAAGGCAGAAAAAAATTTCAGTGAGGTCAAAATTATTATGCAGCTATAAATAATTTAGCAGGGGTTCGGGGGCAGTGCCCCTGAGCCAATTTTTAAAATAATTTTATACTTTCATGTTGTGTATATATATATATATATACACACACACACACACACAAACACACACTCTCTCTATTGACCCCAATAAACTTTTTTAAAAACAAATTATTCATAAATAATTAATTCTTCAAAAAATAATATAAAATATATTATTAATTAGTTTAAGAAGATTATATGAATATACATATATAGAGGAAGTAGAAATGACATGGGAATGAAACTTAAGTGAAAAAATTATAAATTTTTAATTTGACACCATATATTAAAAAATGTATAAAATTTCAGTGAGATCAATTTGTATATAATATTTAAAAATTTTAAATTTGTCATATATTATAAAATAAATTGGTTTCTTCTTTCTTGATTCGTAGCACCTCAGGTCTGCTTACGCCATCGCATTGTCAACAAGAATTGACAACAGAATATGAGGCAAGCTCAAGTGGATTGTTGGGTATGCTAGATTTTGTTAAGCCGTGAAGTGTTCAATTTGTGTATTTCGACTACTAATTTAGGACAGTTCCTAGCTTAGAATATGAACCATTAAAACAGTGAAATCCTCTAGCAGTTGACAAATTAAACTTCTATTATATTTGCAGTAATAGAGTTCCATCTACAAAGTAATTAACTGTTAATGCTACAAACATGGATGAAAGACCAAATATTACTATAAATATGAATATTGTTAGCCCATCTGCATTCTTAATATTTATGAGACAATAAAGTATAAACAAATTGAGACAAGAAGTAAATTTTGAAACAAATTGATTTACAAAAATGTCACGTCATATTTTATATGTTAAATTGATGACGTGGCATGTCACGTCAGCAGTTCGTTAACTTTTAACAGACTTGAATGAAAATTTTAATTTTTGTAAAAAAATTTCAGAACAGTGATGTGATTATAAAAAAAATATGTTCAGTTATACATATGTAAATTGGTATTCAGTACAGTGATGAAAAAATAATTTAACCCTTTTTAAAATACCTCAAATTTATTTTTAAAAAGTAAAACTAATATATATATATATATATATATATATATATATATATATATATATATATATATATATATATATATTGTGTAACGGAGCAAGTATTATTATTATTATTAAATCAAAATTTATTTTTAAAATTCCTCAAATTAATTTTTAAAAAGAAAAACTAATTCTTTTTTTCTTCTTTCTTTGTGTGTAACGAAGAGTGTATTATTATTATTATTATTATTATTATTATTATTATTTTATTTTCTCTTTAGTGATGCAGCTGTAAATCGACCTCTAGTTCAATAATGAAAAATGTATTTAATATTGTCACGTTATTTTTCTGTTAAATGGTTAACAGTCTTTAACGAAAACTTTACTTTTTATAAAAAAAATTAATTCAAAGATGTAATTATAAAAAATTCAGTTTAATAATATATTTATAAATTAAAGTCGTATACAATGGAGAAAAAGTAATTTTACCCGAATTTCAAACGCGTTTTTGTTACTTCCAGCTTTGTTCATGTTCGCCGTACTGCTAATACGGTTGCCCATGGTCTTGCTATGTTGGTCCAAACGTCTATTGTTTTTTTTTTTTTTTTTTTTTTTATTGATTTGAAAATATTCATCCCTCTATTATTCCTCTCATTGTAAAGGATATTCAGTTACTAAATTTTAATCTTTTGACTGCTTCAAGAAAAAATGCTATGAATTAATATATTGAATGGTACAATAGTTCGTTTAAGCCCTAATATAAACGTTTTACTCATCTAAATAAAACTTAAATAGTATAATAATTGTTTCTGAGAGTTTTAACCAAATCAATTTTATATATTTTTAAATTCAAAATTAAGATAATTTATGAAAGATTATTAAAAAAAAAAATTTATAATAAGTAGTACTTTTAAAATAGTTTACAATAAGTAATTAAAAGAATTCATGTTAATTTTAAATTTGAAATTATTTTTAGTTGACTTTAAATTAATAAAGATATTATATTTTAAAATAGAGAAAGTATTATATTAGTTGTGAATTAATTGAATAAAAAAATAATAGATTCGTCACTATTTACTAATACACTGTGTTATAACTAAATTAGAATTAATAAAAACTTGAATTCTCGATTGCAATACTTCATATTGGATTCATGAGCTCGTATGAATACTAATACATATGACAATTCTATATTATAAACTCGGAGTTTACGGCTTACAATTTTTTTCCTTGTTTGTCCTTACAAATTTTATTTTATTCTTGGAATATAATTTTTTATCTAATTCAATTTTATAAATTTGATAAAAAAAATATTATATATATATTTTTATTATTTACTCACTCAACGCATAGGCCATTTGGGATTAGTGTATACCCTCAGTCCCTTTTTAAATATCGTTTTAGACAATTATTTTTCTCCTTTAATATTTATTATTTGAGAATTTTAACTAAGCATTAATTACTTAACTTTTAATATTACCCCAAATATTAAATATAACTTTGGTCTTCTCATTACTTTCTATCTAATAAGTAACATTCTCTTATTTTAATACAAGAATAATATTGACATTTAAAATTATTTTTAGCTAAAATATAATATTAATTGCTTTTATCAATATGTGTGTCCACTTCTAAAACAACATTTAAAAAAGGACAAATGGAGTATATAGGAAGCAGGAATTCTTTATGGATATTCTAATTCTCGGAGATTCTTTATTCTTTTACAATTTATATGTTTTTATTTGTATTTGTTATTTTTATGACTTCGTAACATTAAAGTTATACTGTTTGTTGAATTTTTTTCTTTTTCTTTTTATAGTATCTACTTTGTTAAATATTTTTTTTAATTATTATTATTATTAATATATATATATATATATATATATATATATATATATATATATATATATATGAGAATCGATCCATTAATAACGTTGTAAAAAAAATCTATTTTTATAATATATTTCAACTGTCTAGGTTGAAATCTAACGGTTAAAATGGTTCTTGTACGTAGTTTAGTTTTCAAGAATCTGCAATATTATACTGCAGACGATATTAAATATCCAAAAATACCCTCAACATCCAATTAAATACACTCACCGTCCACAGTATTAAACTGTGGACGATGAATATTAGGCATTATATGTGAAATGATGTCGTTTTGATATAAGTCCCGTCCGCAATATTAAATTATGGACGGGATAATTAAAAAAATTCACTGTTCGCAGTATTAAACTACGGACGAGGTCTAGTCGATAAGGTGTAAGAGATCTGGGCAAAGAATTTTTGAAGGATCTCTATAAAATAAAATAATAAAATAGCAACGTCATTTTCATAATGACGTTGTTGCTTTTTTATAGAGATTCTAGAACAATTCTTTACCTAGATCTCTTACATCATCTTCTAAGGTATACCTTGTCCACAATTTAATACTGTGGACGATGAAATTTTTTAATTATCCAGATCGGCACTGGCAACAAAAAAAAATTTAAAACCCAATGTTCGCAATATTAAACTGCGGACGGAGGGATGACGGAAAATCAAACAACAACGTCCAAAATAACGTTATACAAAATTTGGAATTTTAAAAACTCAGTGTCCGTTGTCGTCCGTAGTCCCTACATGACGTCGATTTGGATGCTGTCGTTTGATCTCCCCGTCCGTAGTATTAAACTGCGGACGAAGGGACTTGACGGTCTGTAAATGACGTTGTTTTGAACGTTGTCGTTTGGTTTTCCCGTTCGCAGTATTAAACTGCAGACGGAGGATTACTAAAGCTAATTTTTTTTTCTCTTGCGTTGTCTCGTTGCAGATTCATATTATATACGATGAATGAGAAACATGTAAGGCTAGACAAATGAAATTATATATACCAATTGTTTAGCCATGCATTTTTCTCATCTGCCTTAGATCACATGAATCAGTAAGAATAAGACAACCCAAGAATAAAAAAAAAATTAATAGCCTTAAGTCGAACAACCCAGATCGCTGCTGTCAAAATGAAATGAGATCCAAAATGATTGCTATGAATAATGACAAACACAGTTGGATTACTAAGACTAAAATTTTTCTTTTTCTCCTACGTTTTCTTGTTGCAGATTCATGTTATTTGAGATTTATAAGAAACATGTAAGATTAGCCAATTGGAATGATATATACCAATTGTATGCCATGCTTTTTTCTTATCTTCCCAAATCACATGATTAAGTAAGAATAAGAAACACAAGAAAAATAAAATTTAATAGTTTTAAGTCGAACAACCTAGATCCAAAATATTTGTTATGAACAATAATGGATGCAGTTTTATAATTAAACTACCATCCGCAGTAATTGCGGATGGTGAAATTTTTTAGTTATCCCATTCATAGTTTAATACTGCGGACAAGAGTTATATAATACTTAATGTTCGGAATTTAATATTGCGAACAATGAATGTATTCAATCGGATGTTGGGAGTATTTTGGATATTTAATATCGTCCGCAGTATAATACTCCGGATTCCTGAAAATTAAACTGTGGCCAATGACTATTTTAACCGTTAGATCTCAGTCTAGACGACTGAGATTTGTTGTAAAATTTTTTTTTTTTTACAACGTTATCAATAAATTAGTCTTATATATATATGTATATCTAATTAGATACATAATTATTTAAATATCTAATAATAACATATATGTGGAATTACTTGGTACTTGAATTCTCGTATTTTAGGATTTGGTGAATCTTCGTATCCTTATATAACACACCCATATCCTCGCATTGACGTGATAGAGACTTGGTATTAGATTAGAATAGAACTCTTGAAGGACTCAAAAAAAATGTGTTTAATGGTGATTACCTTACTATGATAATAAGTATTCAAGTGAAATGTGAGCATTGTTAAAATATTTTACAAGAATCTCACATTAAAAAAAAATAAAAAACGTGGATGGATTAATAAATATGATGAAATCTCAATCTAATAGATTAATTTTTTTAATTAAAAGACAATTTAATATGTTTTTTGAGTCAATCGCACTGCATTACTATGTGGGATGTGTTGTATAATTCTACAATCATATAAGTTTACATTACTTTTCATGCATTTTAAGACATTTTAAAAATATATATGGTTTTTTTATTTCTTAAATATATTTTTATGATAAAATAATAAAAAATGTAATAACTTTTTAGTAAATCATGCCCCATAGACATAAAATCTAGAAGAGAGGGTTTATTCTAGAGTCTTCCATCTAGGACAAAAAAAATGGGGCAGTTTCAGTGTAACGAACGGCTGAGATCAAGTGGAAGCTTCAAGAGCCAAAAGAACCGTTTATTTTCACCACCCGCTCTTACCCTTAGATGCCTAACCTAACTTAATAAATAAGAATAGGAATACTAGACCACTCTACCGGTACTTGAAAAGCGAAACCTAATCTGCAGCCGAGAAAGATAAGCCAGCAAGCAGCCCCCTCAAAGCAAAGAATTCACTCGGTCCCTCTCATCACCAAAAACCCCAAACCTTGTCGATTCCTTGCCTTCCTCTGGTAAGCTTCACTCATTTATATAATACTTTCAGTTTCTTAATGTATGACATGTATGCACTTGAATTCGAATTAAATGTTATAGCTTCTGAATTTAAAGTCACGGATTTGAATTGTTTGGGACAGTAATGGCTTCAGGTTCTTCAATTATAGTCAGTACACTTGTTGTTTTCTGCCAAATGGGATTTCGCCAAATGACCTCTGAATTTATGGGTTTCTTACCAGAAATGTTATTTCAGTTGTAAAAGTCGCGACTTTCAGTTCTGCGGATAAAGACTTGAGCTTTCTCTATAATAATGTACTAGTTTTATATAGAGAATTGGGTTTGACAAAATGACTTTCGGTTTGCCTCTGGAATTATGGATTTCTCACCAAAACTATTATTACTTCAGCTGTGAAGTCATTAATTTTTGTTGTCGGTATAATTAATTTTTGTTAATTATGGGTTTCTTATCAGAAATTTAATAACTTAAGTTGTAAAAGTCACGAGTTTTAGTTCTGCAGCTAAAGACTTCAGCTTCCTTCAATAATTAAGCACTATTTGTGTTCTATGAATTGGGTTCGACATAATAACTCCCAATTAATCTATGAATTTATGGATTTCTCACAAAAACTATTATAACTTAAGCTGTGAAGTCATTATTTTTTGGCAAAAGACTAAAGCTTTCTTCAATTGTAATGCATTAATTGTTTTCTACGAATTAAATTTGACCAAACGAAGACCTCCACTTAATCTCTGAATTTATTATATAAAAAAAAATTATAGCTTCAGTTGTGAGTAATTAATTTGAAATTTTTGCGATATATACTGCTGCTTTATCCGTATTCACTATAGTACTTGTTTACTTAGAATTGTTCTTGACCAAATGAGCTTCTATTTATCTCTGAAATCTTATATTTCTTACACTGATGATTTATAGAATTGAATGCTGCATGGGCCTGGGTACGATATCTCCTGCCAATCTTATACTACCATATTTTTTTTTGGATTTTTTTTCGTTATGTATGTTGGACTAATCAGATGATATTGAAAATGAGTACTTGATTGGAGATAATTAAGAAAATACATTGCATATTACTTGAGCATGCTTTAATGACAGTTGGCTTGAGTTTAGTTGTTTAATTGATGATCAAGTATCAGTTTAGAAAACATAAACTACTGGGAACTAAAGTTCAATTGAAAATGAGATTAGCACAACTATAACGGAATTCAAGTTCATATAATAAAGGAACTTTGGTAGTTAAAATGATTGTTATGCCTTGATTGTATTGTCTGAAGTTTTATCTCTTCAGGTGGGTGGGTGATTGCTGATGTTTGTCTTAGTTTTATTTTTGTTATTATTGGTTTTCTTTAAGTATGTAAGGAATGCTTTTTAGCTTTTAGGGGAAATGGCATCCACCTTTGCTGCCATGTCATTGGTTGGTTCCCTGGCTGCTCCCAGCGGTTCGGTGATAGATAAGAAACTGGCAAATACGTCAACCAAGTTATCATCTTTCGCTTCCATATCTCCAAGCTCATTTGGCAGGAGACAAAGCGTGGTTGTACGCAAAACACGTTCTTCTCTAATTACTTCCGCGGCTAAAGACTTGTATTTCAACAAGGATGGATCTGCTATAAAGAAGCTGCAAGTGAGTATTTTTCTTTTTGTCTCTTTTAATTGAAGGTATTGTTGTTAGTGCTGACTGACTGAAGTTTTCACTGCCTTATAAATAATGTCTGTCTTTTTGTTACAGAGTGGTGTAAACAAACTAGCTGATCTAGTTGGGGTTACTCTTGGTCCAAAGGGCAGGAATGTTGTCTTGGAAAGCAAGTATGGTGCCCCAAAAATTGTGAATGATGGAGTTACAGTGGCCAAAGAGGTATACGTCATTACCATAGTTATAAATTTCATTTCATTTGATAGGAGAAACAACATTCATGATTCACCTAGGAAGGATAAATGCATGAATTGTTATTATCTTGGATCTTATTAGTGATACATTATTCTGTGACTTGGCACCTCTCCGTTACCCATACTCCAATTCCTTCAATTCCACAAGTATTAAATCATCATCTATCACTTAATCTATATCATTGATCTTTAGACCATAACAAAAATGGCAGCAATCAAACACTTTTATCTTTTGATTGAGAGAAAAAGGGATGTGAGGAATGTAGCACTAACTAAAACAAAATAGATTTAATAATGAAATGGTGAAATGACAAAAGTGCCAATGTGCCATCAATGAAATTAGCTGTTTTAGGATTGTGCAACATCTTTCTTGACCCCCTCTCCTTTTTTTTTTTGATTAACATGTTTCTTTAAAATCTGAATGGTTGAGAAATGCTATGAATTTTTAACTGGAAAAAAATATTTAATTTTCAAAATTGATTATGTCGTTTTGTTTATTTAATAACAAATCCAAATTGTTTCTACAAGTGATGATATAATAAATTTTCTTAAAATTGAGAGAAATTGGTGAGAATTGTAACGTTGAGGTGCCAAATCAAGTACCCTGGTATTGTTGATTGTCTTCACGTCTCTTTAAGTCATGGAGCTGAATATCCATTAAATTCATTGACTGAAGTTTATCACTCATATTTTCTGCTTTATAGGTTGAGTTGGAGGATCCAGTGGAGAACATTGGTGCGAAGTTGGTGAGGCAAGCAGCTGCCAAGACCAATGACTTGGCTGGTGATGGGACGACGACATCTGTTGTTCTTGCACAAGGTCTTATTGCTGAAGGTGTCAAGGTATGATATGTTGTTGTACTCGAAGAAAATCTGGCTATGATTTCTCATTATTTTATGGAATTGGCTTCAGGTTGTTGCAGCGGGTGCAAATCCTGTGCTCATCACTAGAGGTATTGAGAAGACCACTAAGGCTTTAGTCACTGAGCTTAAGTTGATGTCGAAAGAGGTAATGTTGATTTGTCTTTTTAAGGTGGTGAACATTATAAAATGAAATGAAATATGTTGCTTTATTTATTTTATCATAAGCCCACTAGCTCCGTGTGAAGCATGTGCTGGCAAACATGGAGGTTTTTTGATTCTATTGATAAGCAGTTGAATGTAGGGCAGATATATTCTGTTTAGATTTTTGAGAAATTAGATTTTTATTTGGGTAAGCAATTGAGTTATGTTGTAGGTTTCTTTGTTCAATTGTTGAGTAAGCAAGTGAATGTATCGTAGATTTATGTGAATTGTGGAATTGCAGGTGGAAGACAGTGAACTAGCAGATGTAGCTGCAGTTAGTGCTGGGAATAATTATGAAATAGGAAATATGATTGCAGAAGCCATGAGTAAAGTGGGGCGGAAAGGTGTGGTGACCCTTGAAGAGGGTAAAAGTGCTGAAAACAGTTTGTATGTTGTTGAAGGAATGCAATTTGATCGTGGTTACATCTCACCTTACTTTGTTACTGATAGTGAAAAAATGGCTGTTGAATTTGAAAATTGCAAGGTAAGCATTTTTAATTCTTATGCTCATCAAAATTGTTACATGATATAATATAGTATAGAACTTTTTTTAATGGAGCTATTTTACAGCTGCTACTAGTTGATAAGAAAGTGACAAATGCAAGGGATCTTATTAACGTCTTGGAAGATGCCATTAGAGGTGGTTACCCAATTGTCATAGTTGCAGAAGACATTGAACAAGAAGCTTTAGCAACTCTTGTTGTAAACAAGCTTAGAGGGGCCTTAAAGATTGCTGCATTAAAAGCTCCTGGATTTGGGGAACGGAAGAGTCAGTATCTTGATGACATTGCTATTCTTACAGGAGGTTATTTTTCTTTCTCTCTCTCTCTCACTCTCGTATTTTCATCCTTGTGTCATCCATATTTTTCATTTCAATCGTTTGGTTCTATCATATTCCTACCTTCCCTGCAGCAGTATTCATTTTGTTTGTATTTTGGACACATTCGTGTTTTTACTTTCTAACGAATCTGTAAAGCAGATAGCATTTGACAGTCCATCTACTTGTTATTGTTGTTGTTATTATTATTATTATCATCTGAAGATCTGTCTCCTTAACAGGGACTGTGATTAGAGAAGAGGTGGGACTTACTTTAGACAAGGCTGACAAAGATGTATTGGGCCATGCCGCCAAGGTGGTGCTTACGAAGGATGCAACCACAATAGTTGGGGATGGGAGTACACAAGACGCAGTTAACAAGCGTGTTGCACAAATAAAAAACCTTATAGAGGTTAGTATCTCTCCTTTCTGTCTCGGTTTTTTAAAAACTTGGATGTAATTCTGGTTACTTGTGCTTGTTCAAGCAGGCTGCAGAGCAAGAGTATGAGAAGGAGAAGCTTAATGAAAGAATTGCAAAGCTCTCAGGAGGTGTTGCTGTCATTCAGGTAAGTTTAGGTGAGCTTCCTTCACTCATTTAACTTATTGATAAGTGATTTCACTTGACTTATGTTATCTATGATGAACTATGTGAAGGTCGGAGCACAGACTGAAACAGAGCTGAAAGAAAAGAAACTTAGAGTGGAAGATGCCCTTAATGCAACCAAGGTAAGCTTCTGCCACCGGAATAGGAATTTGTATTATATTGGGAATGGGGTAATGAAAGGAAACATCTAACAACGTGACACTTCAAACATTTTTCAGGCAGCTGTTGAGGAAGGTATTGTTGTTGGTGGTGGATGCACTCTTCTAAGGCTAGCTGCAAAAGTTGATGCCATTAAGGATAGTCTTGATAATGATGAGGAGAAGGTGATTCATTTTGTTTTACTAGTTTGCAATAGTTGCATCTACAAGAGGTGTCCTGTTTGAAGCTGATGCTGTTTGCACAATCTCTTGGGAAATTGACGCTGTTTGCAAATATATCTTATTCTCATAATTAAGAAACTTCTTCTAAGATTATATTTTCTTTACCTTTTTGAGCTTCCAAAAGAGGTGGAAATTTGTTTTGGTTACTGTTCTCGTGGTTGTTTTACAGTTTGGTGCTTGAGAAGTAACCTTGAAGTGAATTGCAGGTCGGGGCTGATATAGTAAAGAGAGCGTTAAGCTACCCTCTGAAATTAATTGCCAAAAATGCTGGTGTTAACGGAAGTGTTGTCAGTGAAAAGGTATGTACTGAATGTTTTTATCAGGTTTTCCATTTTCTTTTTTCTTCTCTTTAACATCGGTTTATTTCGATAATACTTTGCATATGTATGTGAAATAGGTGCTTGCCACTGACAACCCAAAATATGGGTATAATGCTGCAACCGGAAAATACGAAGATTTGATGGCTGCCGGAATTATTGATCCAACCAAGGTGAGCTGCTCTAAATTTCAATCTTTGATTACCCTGCCTACTTCAAATTACTAAAACAGAGTGCAATAGAAATCTGGGCTTAGCTTTAAAAATTTCTTGAAGGATAGTAAAAAAGAGACGTCTAATCTGGTGGTGTTCTGTATCTATCTAAAATGCAAATTTGTTGTTGAAACTAGCAGGCAAATCAAAATGTTTGTTCCGCAGAATAGTGGTGGGAACATAATACTTGGAAGACACTATTGCTGTCTTGATGTTGCCAACAATGGCTTAATATTTGCCACCAAACTAGTGGTCAATGTTTTGTGGGTGAAAACCTTTTCATTTTTTTCAGAAGTTACGTTTGTCTTAGGCGGTGTTTGATAAAAATTGGATGAAATAGTTCTGAATACTTAAGTAATCTGAATGAAATAGATTTTTGAATACTGAATGAAAAAAGTTGTTTGATAGGTGACATATCTGAAACATCTGAATAACATATTTTTATTATTTTATCCCTATGAAAAAATTCAAAGTTGTTGTAAATTTATTTAATATTATTTAATATTTTTTTACACTCAGTCGGGACTTAACTATTCAGCCAAAAAAATTAGACTTAACCATTCAGTTCAAAAATCTGACCAATTCAGCGATTCAGTTCAAAAATCTGACCAATTCAGTCATTCAGCTCTATTTAGCTCTAAACAAACACATTGAATGACTGACCGATTCAGCTATTCAGCTATTCAGATTCATTAAGTTTCAATCAAACACCCTTTTAGATAGGCTTGATGCTTTGTCAAGTCTCTAGGGGTGGGCTTAGGCTACTAAATGTCAACAAGTTCTGGGCAAAAAAATCTATGCAGAACAGGCATATGCAGAGATTTCCCCAATTAATCCTACCAGTTCGTTCAAGTGATGTGTGAAAGTAAAGCATTTCCTCGATGTTTAGCCATTCTGTACAATCATTAACCGAGGCTGATTCTAGTGGGTAGCTTTGAGCTTGAATTCTCGGCTGTTACTACATCATAATGATCTTCCTTAGATCTGTAGCAGGATTGTATACAAAATATAGATCATAATTGTTGAAAATGCTCAGATGAATGTCCGAGATTGGACTCGCCTTCAAGGGACTAAAAATTTATGGTTCTCTTGTTCAGGTTGTGAGATGTTGCCTGGAGCACGCTTCATCTGTGGCAAAGACCTTTTTGATGTCAGATTGTGTAGTTGTTGAGATCAAGGAGCCTGAACCTGCCATGCCTGCTGGGAACCCCATGGATAATTCAGGTATATTTTGATTCTAAACAATCTAAATGTTTATATTTAATTTCTGAAATGCATTTGGTGACTAAACATTTTATTATTCTGTTACTTTATTCAGGATACGGTTACTAGAAGCAGCGGCCCAGAAAGTTGCAGGAGGAAGGTGGTCAAACGATCAAAAGGCCCGCAAGTAGTGACCACTTCCTGTTGAATGATGCAGAGGTCTATAATTTTTTGTAAATTTTGATTATTGTTAGAAAGATTGAAGGATAAATTCTGGTGAGATTAGCTCGCCGTGTGTCAGCTAAGAACCTGGTTTACTAGCTAGTGCAAAATCGAGTATCCTCTGCATATGTATTATTACTTGTGTCTGCCATGTGTTCTTAGTACATTGTAGAATTTGACGATCGAGGATAAGGTACTTTGCAAAAAGGAAATTGTCGGGCTACAAGCAAATGAAAATTTTGTGGATTTCAGAGCGAGTGATGCAGTTTTTACTTGTTAACAGTTCAATTAAAGCCTAACCTTTCTTTAACCTTCAGGAGTGGTGTTCTTTTTAAAAATATAGTTAGCACCTACGCGTCATTTTGGTTATTTTCTTTCTGTTGGATCTGTATTGGAAATGTAATCGTTTTGTCATGATATTATCTATTGTGTCGCAACCTTTTTATTATGTTGGTTAGTAACTAGAATTGCGCTCTTTTTGCTCTAAAATTAGTGATATAATTTAATTTTTGAAGTCAAATGATATTTTTAAAATTAGTATGTCTCATAAAAATTTAAAATAAAATAAATTTTGTGATTAATAATTTTTATTATATATTACATAATTACAATAATTATATTATATTAACTTAAAATTTAATATATCGTCATTAAATTTTAAAAGTTAAATTATTATATCAACTTGTATGTGAATTTATGAAGAATAATTTTATGTATATATAATTATACTCACCAAGGATAAAATTTATATATTATATACTAATAAAAATTTAAAAAATCTTCACCGATAAATTTGATTTTTATATTATTTATGTATAATTTATATTTATAATATTACTCAATTATAAATATCGGAATTGATGTAGCACATGGTGGCTAATTATAATAGTAGCATGAGTATACGCAATCAATTGGAATTGATGTGGTACATGGTGACAAATTATAATCATAGCATGAGTATCTGCAATCAATTGTGGAATGGACAATAACAAACAGGTAGATATAGAACTACCAAACACTTGATTATGTGGCCTTTGATTAGGAGTGAGAAAAAAGGGGCTAAAATTTAGCAATCGAAGTTAATCGAATAGAATTAAATTTTTTAATTAATTTTTTTTAGTTATTTGGATAATTTTAATTATCATTCTTTTATAATTTGATTTTTGGATTCAGTTTTGAATATAAAAATTTTACAATTCGATTAATTGATTATTTTTTATTTATTTATTTATAATTGTTAATGTAAAGTAGACTTAAAGGCGCTCGTCTCTCTCGACTCTCACCGCTGCTGCTAGATGCTGCCTGCTCTGCTGCCGGTGGATGCCTGAATTATTTACTTACTTAGACTTTGTTGCATGTTGTTGTAATGATTTTTTTTGTTCAACAAAAATAAATCTTAATTTTGATTATTAACCGAAATAATCGAATAGAAAAATCAGTTATTTGGTTATTTCACGATTCTAATAATTGAATAACTGATTTATTTATTTTTTTTTTATTTTTTTTATGTAAGATCAGTTTTTTAAAATAATGTTGTTCATAGCAATTATATATATACACACATGCTGGCATTTATATTTTGCATTTGGCCTTAACTTGGAGTTTGCCTCCGTCTAAAATTTCATTTTAGTCGTCTTAAATTATATGTTAATTTTACGTTTGATACTTAAATTATATTTTCTGCACGTTTGGTCCACATACATTTTAAATCTTTTAATCATAGTAAAATCCGTCAAATATAAACGGAATCTCCAATTTCATTAACAGATCGTTAACATTTATTTGGTTTTGGATTGTGATTTGAGAATTGTTTGGGACGTGACGAAAACAGATGAGGGGGTTTGGAGAAGCCGTTTTAGCACTATTGAACCAAACACTAGATGTGAGACTTTCTTCATCCGTGGAGGATGGTGGAGGAATTTCTTCGTCCAAATGAATGATTTTTCTTCGTCTTGGATTCTTGATGAGTGATTTTTGTTCGTTTGGTGCGAGTGGTTTTGCATAGAATATTATAATTAATATAAACGGTTTATTTGTTTTTTGATTAAACTATTTAACCCTTGAAAAGTGCATCCTAAGTACGTACCATATATATATATATGATCAATTTCAGAAACAGTAACATATTTATGATTTGTGAGTGATTGGGTACAAAATAATTTAGTTGGGTATAGTGAAATCAACAGCGAATTATATACCCCTCGACATAGTTGAGGTATAATTATGTATGATTTCTTCTACATAATAAAGACTAATTTAATGTATTAAATGTTATTGTTGACTATGTTAGTTAGTTTTAGAACCAAAATCGAATTAAATGAAATCGCACTACCGAAAGTTTTAAAATCATATTGCAACAATTACAAACAGTATTATATATGATTTTAGATTTGTCAAATCATACTTACAAAAACTTACTTTGTTGAATTTTTTAGGATTTTATTTGTTTTGTTGAGAGAGGAACTCCAACTCTTAATTTTATGAGTTAAAATTTAAATTAGGCACGTATACTTGCGAGTGTTGTTGACAAGGGTTTAATCAAATATTACTAGTAGCCCGTACTAATTCGCTCGCACGTTGTTTCAATTAAAAAAAAGAAGAAGGAAAATTCAAGTTATAGCTAGAGAATTCAAAGGTAGTAATCATCCTTAATTAGATAGTTACTAGCTTGTCTCGGCTTTGGCTGCTAGAAAGAAAAATGTGTTTTTGGTAAAGGCTTCTAGAAAAAGGTGAATTACATATACGACTGATGCTCCCCTCCCTCAGTCCCTCCTTCCTAACTGGACAGACAGTCACCTTCTTCTTCTTATCGTCAAACCAAAATCACATCCACCTTTCCTGCCTCTTCTGGGCCCCCCAAAAACAATATGAGATGGTCGTCGGCCGGCACCGTCTTTTATCTTAATGTTCCCATTATCTACTTTTGTTTTTATTTCCCCCTTTCTTCTTAAGAACCAATTTGTCACTGTACTAGTGTACTCCTTCCTTCTGTTCTAAATTATAAGTTTAATATTAATTTTCTAAAAATTAATTTAAATTTTTTTTAAATTTAAATTTAGTATAATTTATATAACAATCAATTTTATAAATAATAGTTCTTTTTAGATATTTATAATTATATTGACATAAACTAAATAAATTCATATCAATTTTAAGTCTGAACATGTTTGAAATTATCTTTTAAAAAAATTACAATTATCTTATAATTTAAAACAATAAAATTCAATGTTAAGTTCATATATTTTCTTTTTTAGTATAACAATTAAATTTATATGTTTTTATTTAGCGTCTTAATCAATTTTAATTTTTGTTGAGTTGAAAGAAAGACTCAAATCTATAATCAAATTTAGACAATAAAAGGACAGGAGTGACCGTTATCATTATTAGACTCTTATTAAATCCATATATAGGAGAACTTAAGATTTATATAAAAAAAAATATAGAAAAATTTTCTATTACATTGCATCTTGTACTCATATTATTGAAAGATATTATATTAAATATGTCTTCTCAATGTTTCAACTAGGGATGAATAATAAACCAAAAAATCAACCGGATTGAATCGAACAGACAATAAACCAAGTCAAAAATTACAAAATCAATAAACCAAAAGTTAACAAAATAAAAAATCGACATTCGGTTAGTCGATTTTGGTTTAATTTAAAAAAAAAATGGAAATCTATTGAACTGGCCGAATTCTTAAAATTATATATATTTTATATACTTTACCAAGATAAATCATTTGAGAGTACTAGCTTCAATGAGGTAAAACAAAAAGGAAGTACCTGGATCTAAATTATGGAAGGAAGAAAGGATAATCATATTGAGTTTTGCTTGTCACCATATATGTTGCAAACTAGAAGGTAGATTTGCAGGAGCGGGTGCAGTGACCAAAAACATTTATGGGCGAGGCACTTCAGGGAGAAAGTGACTCATTGGCAAACTAGATCAGAGTTCTAGACACTGAAGTGTCGTACGTGTGGGAATCATTGTGGGCTAAATGTAGCAAAACTTAGCGGGCTATTGTAGGCAATTTGTGGGTTTTACAAGGCTGGGCAAGTCAACCCATAGGCTGACTTTGTGACAAACATCTAATTGGCTGATTTTGGAACCACTGATAGTTATAGACAGTTAGACCCTTTTTAAATAGTGTAATAATATTAAGCATACTCGCAGCGGATATGAACAAAAAAATTAAAATTTTTGATTACCTTTGTAATGTATGCCCACGAGCACGTGCTCAACGAACAATGCTCTCAACGATAATTTAGACTACAAACGAGTACTAGATATATTTTCCATAATTCGAGAAGCTACAAACTTTCAAGCTTCACAAATGACTATTCTAATGACTTATAAGAAACTCTCTATTTTGCTCTCAAGTTGCTTTGTTACTTGATGTCTAAAATGATCAGTTATGCACTCCTTTTATACTCAACTACAAGGAGTGTAACTTATGTAACTCCCAAGAGTATTATGAGCATGTAACCCCTAAAGGAATAAAGAGCATGCATGTAACATATGTAACTCCCAATCAATTAGAGTGTAACTCTCAATTGATTAGAATGTAACATATGTAACTCCCATAAGAGATTAAATATAGAGCAACCCACATGTTCATTATATCTAGACAATGAACCATGTCCACCGGGTTATCCACTCCATGGACGCTTTAGTTTGAGTCCATAAACCAACATCTCCTACTCGCCCATGATGAGGATGACATTGTTATCATATAAGTCAATAAAGTCCAAATGTGTAAGTCAAAACTTTGTTTAGCCACCGAACCGTGCGACCGCTGAGTTTACCTGCAATGCGGGAGCTCTAAATCAAACCCGTTAAGGCCAAAATAGAGGCATCAACCCTTTTAACAAAATATGCAATGTGAGAACCGTCAAGCTAAATTGGTTAAGGTTTGCATTGAGGCTACAACCTCTCAAACTCGGAGTACCCCAGATTAACTTCAATTTTCACCATGTTAAGTATCTCTGATCCCTCAGAGAACTGTACTCAACCCATTTAGGCCTTTTATAATTTGCATATCACTTATTACTATATCATTTTCAAAAACGTTATAGTTGTTAACAATAAGTGCAGAGTATGGTAAAATTAAGTTATCTTCCCTTTGCCCTAATGTTACTTAAATCTAAATCAATCGCTTTCCCTGAATCACCCCATATAGTCTCATAATCCAGACTTTAGGAAATAAAACCAAAGTAGCAACATTAATTCATCACTTTGTAATATAGTCAAATATCACAAAGAGTACTTAACAAAAGGATCAAAGAATACCTTATCCTTTATAAGAAAAAGAACAACACACAGTGAGAAAATAGGGATCAATTTTCTCACCTCCTTTATTTTGTCGCTAAATACATGTTATATTTTCACAACGTACTAATTAAATAGTCTTGTTGTGTGGGATCAAGTCTAGTCACTTTCTGAGTGTCAAACTTAAAACTTTCAAATTGCTCACTTTTCAAAATGCCAATTTTGAAAATTTTCCTTCGTTTAACATGTCACGATAGACAATCTCACAATTGTGAGTATATGTCTTACAGTCATACCGTGCGGATCTTAGTTCAGTCACTCCTCGAGTTCCAAACTCGAATTCTTGAATTGCTCACTTCTTTAAGCGCCAACTCTGAGATTTCGCATTTGGTTAATCACCTGGTTAATATGGATAATGTGACTTACCATATTCGATCAAACATACTTGACCTCATCTTGGTTCTAACCAAGGCAATATATTAACATATCATTTTTCTCACTACTAAGCGCCAATTGACCACTATCCAAAGCGTCAATAGCTCGCTATTCAAAGTGAAAATAAATGAAATATCTTATATTTGTTCACTTTTCAGTCCCAATTGATTATTTATTTTAAATATCAATTGCTCGCTATTTAAAGCGCCAAAGGTGATTGCTCGTGTGACGCTCCCAAATTCAGATACCTGCACCTCGAATCTGGTGCTTCACGATCCAACACATACAATATTCTAATAACAACTAAATGCGGAATAACATAAATATTTACATTGAGTTATCATAAATATTTGCGGCCCAAGTCTCGCAACCGTTACTAATACATGGCATCACTTAAAGATCAAGTACTACATAAGTCTTAATACAATACTGAATGAAATTAACTATTACATCTCAATAAGGCTACTCAACAATCTTTCCTTTGCCTTTATTTTTTCTTGAGCCGGTGCCTTGTTCAGACTTAACTGTAATGTTTAAGGGAAGCAAGGGTGAGCAACGAGTTTGCTCAGCAAGTATAAAAAAAATAATATGCTTGAATTAACAAAATTTTACTAAAAATTCGTAATAATAAACAAGTACAATAGGTGATCAGCCTAAAGTACCCTATGTTATACATAACACTCAGACATGTTGTTCGTGCGCGTGTCGGTTCCCCGACGTAAAGTAGTTGTTCATCTCAGCATATTATAAGAGTCCTCACTAAGGCAATTAGTTTGGATAACTTTCTCAAGAAAATATGATTGATTAACAATCGATCCTATCATTGGTCTAGCTGATACAAATGGCATAGACATACTTCTCAACACAATTAGGAATAATTGATACGTTCAATGTCTGCAATATGGTTTGAATAATCGTCTGAAGATATAAATATGATATTTAGTCAAGTTTCAGATATAATAATTTAATTTTCACAATATAGATAAACAGAAATTGATTCATCAATTAATTCTACTTGTACGAATTGATAAAAGTACAAGTTGAAGTACTTGATTGGATCGTCGACTCTATCGGACTGTAATTCATTATCCTTTGAATAACCTATATTCAACATATTCGTCTTATGGTTAAATTCTATTAACCTTCACATAATAATCTAATAGATTTGACTTACAAGTTCTATATGACTTGGACTCTCAAATCATTACACATAGAATTTCAAATAAATTTATTTACTTGTACATTATTGCTTCTCACATTTCTTATTTAATTCATTCATTAATTATTACAATAAAATAACACTTCATATTATTCTATTTGTTTCATTATTGTTTATCATCTCTTAATGATTCACAACAAAATGTTATTACTTTACTTGTTTATGACTTATTATTAATCCACAAATAAAATAATTTAGGTTATCATTTCATTTGTTTAATTTTTCAATTAGAGTAACCCTTACTCTTATTTTAATTTAATTATGCTTTATTAGTATACAATTAAAATAATTCTTAATATTATTTTAATTGTTCATCCTTTGATAATTCACAATTAAATCAATTGTTATCATTACTTAATCACTTACCTTTTATTGATTCACAATTAAAATAAAGAACATGCGACTCTTCATTTGACGAAAAAGTACTTGAAAGTATGTTACTCCTACTATCTATAAGAGTCAAAGGAATATGTTCCTCAGTCTCAACCATCAGATTAGGTGCACCATTTTCTTCCTCCATCTCATAAAAGTCTTTATCCTTGCTAACATCACATCTGCTTGGGAAATGCATTTCTAGAAATTCAGCATCTCGTGACTCAATTTCAGATATAATCCCATCAGGCTGCTCACCAATGAACACATAACATTTAGAGTATTCAGAGTACCTTATAAAGACACACTTCTTACCCTTTGAGCCCAACTTTCTATATTTATGAGAAGTGTTGTGAACATAAGCTGCCGAACCCCATGACCGCAAATTGCTTAAATTAGGCTTTTTGTCGGTCCATTATTCATATGGGGTGGATTGTACTAATTTTGAAGGGAGTCGATTAAGTATACGTGTCGCAGTTAATAACGCATCTCCCCAAAAAGAGATAGGCAAATTAACTTGCGCCATCATAGACCTTACCATGTCAAGTAGTGTTCTGTTTTTTCTTTCCGCCACACCATTTTTGTTGCGGAGTACCAGGAATTTTCAATTGCCTGATAATTCCCTTTTCCTCACAAAGTTCTTTAAACTTATCGGATAGATACTCGCGGCCTCGGTCTATTTGGAGTGCTTTAACATTTTTCTCTAACTGATTCTCAACCTCAATCAAATAACATCTAAAACAATCAAGTGCTTCTGACTTATGAGAGATTAAGAACGTATGCCCGAAGCGCATAAAGTCATTTATCATAGTAAGAAAATAAGAATGACCACATCTATCCTTCACATTCATTGGACCATATATATCTGAATGAATAAACTGCAATGGTGTATCTGCCCTTGTGGCTTTACCAAATGGTTTTCTTGTAGACTTACCTGCTAAGTAGTATTCACAAGTAGGCAAGTTTACCTTAGCGAGTGGGCCTAGAAGACCTTTTCGAGCTAACCTGGCCATCCTGTCTTGTCCAATATGGCCTAATCTAGTATGCCGTTTAATGGAACTATTATGTTCACTCTCAACAGAAGTAAGATAAACATATGAATCATCAATATTACAACTAGAATTAATGATATCCAAAACCATTAAATCATTATTAATAAAACCATATCCACAAACATTCGTCCTATGAGAAATAATAACTTGTTCTCTTCTAAAAATCACTGAAAAACCATGTCTTAGACTAGCAAGAACATAAAATAAATTCTACCGGGCATCCGGCACATAAAGTACATCATGCAGAATTAATGCTGAGCATTCTCGCATCTCTAGTTTGTAAGTGCCAATTCCTAGCACGTCCACACTAGAATCATTCCCCATATATACTTTTCTGCCATCCAGAATGCGGCGATAATCCTCGAACCCAGCTCAATCTCTGGCTATGTGGTCCATTGCTCCAGAATCTACAATACACATATGGAGAGATTAAGTAACAAAAGTACTAGAAGTAACATTACATATAGTTTGATCAAAACTAGTAAGTACCTTCTTCGGCTCAATACATTCAAGAGCGAAATGCCCTATCTTGCCACAGTTGTAGCAGGCCATCTTAGCCTTATCCTTCTTACCACCTTTTTTTTTTCTCTTTTCCTCTTGTCACCTGCTTTTGTTGCCTTGTTAGGTGTCGGAGTAGGAGTAACAACAACAACTTTCTTTCCATTATTCTTTCCCTTGGGTTTCCCCTTGCAAGAACTAGATTCCGCAACATATACCTTAGATGACTTAGCAGTTTCTAAGCGCTCAGCCTCAAGCTCCAAGTGACGCCGAATATCTTCAAAGTTTTTGATATTCGGGTTGTGAGTCATATTAACCCGCATATGTTCTTAATTATTTGGGAGTGAGCAAACCACAACTAATATCTGTTGCTCATCCCACAAGTCATTGCCAACAACCTTTAACTCTCGAATGCTTGACATTATTCGAAGGTGCTTTTTCATTAAATGATCACCCTAATTCTTATAACCATCAAACCTGATAGTTATGCCGCGCAACCTAGTCAGTGAGGTGCCTCCGAATTTGGTTTTGAAAGCTTCCCACATCTTATAAGCAGTTGAGTACTCTTCGTATTCAAACAAGAACTCATTGTTCATACTGCTTAAGAGAGTGATGCGAGCAATTCTATCTTTCTTGTGCAAATTTTCAAAGGTAGCAAGTTTCTCAGCATTCTCAGCATTATTGTTAGTGTGTTTCGTTTCTTTAGTTATTAAAGTCTCTTCCACTTCCAACTCCTCAAGTACCATGCGGACCTTACGACGCCAAACATCATAATTATCCCCATCGAACTTGTTACCTTTATTAAGATCGACGATAAGTTGTTTTGAAACCATCTAAATAATCGAGAGAACTTTATTAAAAAACTTTGAAGAGTTCAACACAATATTAACTTATCTTTACCGCACAACATAAACTTCTTAAAATAATCAAAGTATAAATACAAAAAGAAAACTTTGCTAAGTTTGGGAGTCACAATTTGTGTGTATATTTAATTATTTTATTATAGTTTATTTAACACAAAAATATACATAGAATTTAAGAATTAAACAGAAATTTTATTTTCTTAAATTCCTCCCACTAAGTTCAAACATATATATGTGTGTTTCTAGCATGTATTTAATCCCTAGTATGCTTTTACAAACTTGAAAAAATATTTAAATATTCCAAATATTTTGTAAGGATTAAATAATTACTCATATTATTCCAAATAATATGTAATACCATGTAAAACACATAATATAGCTACCAAAAAATTTTGAACAGCATAATAACAATTTATTAACATTTTTGTAAATTTTTGGGATTTTTCTGAATAATACACAATTTATACAAATAAATTGTTCATGCATAATTTGACTAGAAAATTAGTTTAGACCACTTTATTAAAACAATTTTCAACACCCTTGGTGAATAAATGATAAAATAGATTTCTAATGTCTACACAAAAATTTGGACAGAAAAATAACTTCCCAAATTTTAAAATAATTTTTAAAGCAATTTTTAATTATAAAATTAATTTCTAAAAATTCCAAGTATATCAAAAAAATAATTTATATATATAGAAAACCTATAAATTAAAAATAAAAATTACTGTAAAAATTTGACGGCCGAAAAATATTAAGAAGGCAGTGCGTGTACTACGCGCTTGTGTGGAGCTGCCAGGTGCAATGCGCGGCTTCTCCCCACAGCGTTGCTGATGTGGCCCGTATGCCACGTGTTATCTTGTGGTGGTCCACGTGGCAGTCAACTTTGGCGTGGCGATGACGTGGTACTGCCCAAGCTGCCAGCAGTGCTGACGTGGCTGTCATGTCATCATCTTCAACTTCAACCTTCAGCTAGGGTTTTCAGATGACAAATTACAGTTTAGTACATTTTTTAAAAATGACCATAACTTTCTCATTTTAAGTCAAAAAAATGCGATCCACATATCCACGGAATCGTATCGAATTTTTTTACGCAACCATGTTATTAGAATTTTCATATGATGTCCAAGAAAAAATAGTTTTTGAAAAAATAATAGCTTAAAAAATAACTAGGGTTTGAATTTTCTCCCAAAATACAAAACCAATGAGCATGAAATTTTGTAGGCTTTATATATATCATATAAGCTAGAACATACTGATTTTACTTGGTCAAAAAATATCTCTAACATGTATTGCCATTTGCATGTTATTTAAGCTTCTTTAAAAGAATAACATAAAACACATGCATGACATCTTTGAGCAACATGTATAGCATGAATTTGAGCACTATTAGCTATGATGCCAATGTAATAATATTAAGCATACTCGCAGCGGATATGAACCGAAAAATCAAAATTTTCGATTACCTTTGTAGTATATGCTCACGATCACGAACGACTAGAATCACGTGCTCAACGCACTACAAGAAAAAGGTCTATCAGCGACCAACTTTTGTTGCTAATACGCATCAGCGACTGAATACGGTTGCTAATATCCGTCGCCTATAGTTTGGTCGCTAACATGCGTATCAGCGACGGACAATAGCGACCGACGCGCTCTCTAAGTTGAGTCATCACATATGCTAATATTCGCCATGTGTAGCGACCAAAAGTAACAGCGACCGATATCAGCGACCACTATCAGCGACCGATGGGAAGATTATCAGTGACTGGATTTTGAGATAAACAGCGACCGGTTATCAGCGACCACTATTAGCGACTGAATTCGGTCGCTGATTATTGTAAAAAAAAAAAATTATTTTTTTTGATTCCCATAAATTTCTTTACCTGTCAAATACATCCCAACACAGCACAACAGATATATAAACAATCTCATTGCGATCTCCAACCAAATATCAAATTCTAACTAAATGAATTAACATACATTTCAAATAAACATAAAACCAACATCTAATCCAATCTTGGTACATAAATATATACAATAGGATAAAAATCCGGCCGTGCATGGGTTACACAATAAAATGAAGAAAATAAAACAGCTAAGAACGATATGTAGCTCGCTAAGCTTCATCGATCTAGCTAACTGCCATGTTCCTGTAAAAAAAAAAGAAACATGTTCAAGATAGTATTATTGACTGATTAATTTTGGTGCATTAAGCAATAATATTACCTCGTCTTGCTCAGTCTCCTCCTCCTGGTCTGGCTCACTTGCTGCTGTCGCAACCGCATCCGCTAATGAATCAGGACTCAACACTTTCAAATGATCTTGCAGCTGGCGCAGAAAGGCAGGATCTCTGCATATGGCTTTAACACAGTCCACAACGTTATGTGGCGTCAGATTGTATGATGCTTGGGTAGACTGCTTACCAAAGCTGCAAGAGGCAGTAATACTCGGCCGTCTTCGCTGCTCTTGGCCCTTAACAAAAATTTTCTTCACAACCAACGCCCTTTCCTACAACTCTTGATCAATCGGCGGGCGACCACTGCCAGAGGGATACCGCTCATCCATTAGTTGGTTGTAAGTGTCCTGTAATTAAGTAATACATTGAATAGTTAAATGTAAAGTCAAAATTAATGTATAAACATGTAACGTCAAAATTAATGTATAAACATGTAACGTTAAAAAAACTTAATTACCCGTATCTGTATAGCATCAGGCAGACCATCACGGGTAACCATGTACACATCCAATCAATTGATAGTCTGACCTCTGGACCTGCTAGATGACTACAAATATGACAAGTGTATAAATATATTAATCATGCAAATAAATACTAATTAAATGATCGTAAACATGAATAAAGTAAATTTGACGAACTCTGTACCTCCCTATCAATGAAATGATGCGCCTGTGATATACTACCGCCTTTGTATGTACCCTTTGCCTTTTTCCCTTCAGCTACACCTGCGGATCTGTTCCTGGCGGCAATCCTCCCTTTCCTCGCCCATTCGTCACTCTACCACTGCTGGCACATCTCAACCCATATATCGCGCAAGCACCACCACGGGCCGTACTCATGCATATACTCCGCAGTCTGATCAGGATGGTCTATGCTAGCATTATACAGTGCCTTTTTTCGCTCTTTCTTTATATTGTCTTTTGTGCGGAAAACACACTTTTGCCATAATAATGTCTGTATAACCCCTGTCCGTAAATCTTCTCACTTGTATCTTTTCTAAAATAAAAATACAATAATAAAATTAAAATAATTGTAATATAATTAACCTGATAATACTAAACATTAGAATAGTTCAATAGAATAGTTATAAATTACAGGAAAAAAATACCTGGAACTCCTGCCAACAGGTCTCCTTATAGGCTAGCGGTGTGCTGGCCCACATAATAGATTGGGTAGGTCAGTTTTGTAGGCATAACTGTGAAATACATTTAACAACCCTAACATCTGCAAAATCTCTGAAATATAGAATAATTTACATTAGTATATACAATAATATAATTTTTAATTTAATATTCCTATATGGTTAATAACTTACGTGTTAGTAGGATCAGGGCGAATTTGTAATAAAATACGTTCGTCTGGATTATCTGGGGCCTTCGGGATTTGATTTGGACCCCGACCTAAATCGCATTTTCTTCCTATTGCTGAAGATGTCATCTATTCAAAAAAATGACATATTAATTTAACTTACATAATAATGATTACAGAAATAAAATGCGTGTATATACAACAAGTCAATAATATTATGTAAACATTTATATATAACTCTATAGAATACAAATTAAATTAAACATACATTTTAATGAAACTTGCTGTCAGATTCTAAATCATTTTCAACAATATGTGGAGATTCATAATCATCTCCTACTTCAGATTCAGTGTCGCTGTCACTTAATAACTCTTTCTCCTTAGTATCACTGTCATCTAAGTGTTGTACTGAATTGAGATCCAATTCATCATCATCATCATCACCTCCACCCTCTAAATTGTTGAGTTGATTGTTGTCATCGAGACTTATTATAGGAGGGTTATGTAACGTCTCCTCTTAGTAGACTTCTCCGTCTACTAATTGGACACGAATACACGCAAGAATATGAATGACAACTTGCCAATCTGTAGGCGTTTTATCCCTTTTTCGAATAGGAGTATGAGTGTAATATACTTGCTGTGTTTGAGTTGGTAACACAAATGGTGCATTCATATATGTCCTTTTGTTGAGGTCAATATTGACAATTCTATGTCGATCGACACGTATCCCTTTTTCTGAATCAAATCAATGACATTTAAACAGATTAATTTGACCTCCGTATGTACCCTTGTACGACAACTCAATAATCTCTTCCAACTCCCCATAAAAGGTACGACCAACCTCATTGTAGCAATCTCCTTGAACCAACACTCCAATATTAGTTGTTCTTTTACCGATGACGTATATCTTTGTATGAAAATCATAGCCATTTATTTTATAACCATTACGAGTGATTTGGTCCTTATTTGGGCCCATGTCTAAGACTTGTACATTTGAAAGAATTGTACCATCATCAAGAGTCTACAATTGTTTAATACATAGTAAATAACGAGCAAAATAAATTAAATAAAATGACTTAATTAAGTTAAATAACTTATTTTGTCCTTTAGCCATTTTGTAAAGTTTTGATCCTGATTCAGTTCAATATCTTTATCAGTGATGCCATGTTGATTTGTTCTTAACTCAACATCGAACGATCTACAGATATATTATATATATGAAATAATATATATGAGATTATAGTGTACATCAATGAGATTAAGTTAAATATGAGTTTTACATTCATACCTCGCCAATCCCTCAATCTTCTCGTAATTGAGAAGAATGTAAGTATGTGTAGCATGTAATTCTGCTTCAGAGAGGAATATGCGTTTTTCTTTTCTATAAGCGCGACCCGGTAGACCAAATACAGAAAGTCGACCATTTAGTTCAACGTTCCCCCCATCATCATGTCTCGGAACTCGATTGGCCTTTGTCAAAACTTTATTAGGAAAATAGTCCGATACAAACGTATATATCTCATTAAAACTGTATGCTTCACATATCGACCCCTCGACATAAGCTCTATTTTTAATCTTCCTCTTCAGGTTTCCCATCACCCTCTCGAAATGATACATCCATCTGTATTGAACTGGACCACCAACACGAGCTTCATAGGGTAGATGAATTTACAAATGCTCCATAGAGTCAAAAAACCCTGGTGGAAATATTTTTTCAAGCTTACATGTGATCTCAATGATGCTCTTTTCAAGTATTTTCATGTCATTTGCATTTAACGTTTTTGAACATATGCTTTTGAAGAAACGACTAAGCTTACTTAAAACATCTCATATTGGTTTATCAAGCAAGTCTCGAAATGCTATTGGCAAGAGTCTCTCCATGAATACGTGACAATCATGACTCTTCATCCCTTGTATTTTGTCACCTGTAACACACCTTGTAATGTTTGATGCATATCCATCTGGTAGTTTCAGAGACTTGAACCATGCACACACATCGTCAATCTGCTTATTGGACAATGTGTATTTTGTATGCGGTTTGACAATCTTTCCATTAGGTGATTCATAAAGCTCTAATCCAGGATGCTTACAAATATCTTTCATATCCAACCGTGCTTTATCATTATCTTTTGTCTTGCCCTTAACACCCATCACGGTGTTAAATATATTGTCAAACACATTCTTCTCAATATGCATTACATCTAGATTGTGACAAATCAAGTTTGTAAACCAATAAGATAGTTCCTAAAATATGCTTCTCCGAACCCAATTGTGAGACTTACCAAACTCATTGATTGTTGCTGAGACAACACTTTTACCAAATAGGATTACTGATAATCTCATCACACGGTCACACACCTCCGTCCCAGATAATCGTCCTACCGACATATCTTTCTCTACTTTTTCTTTTATAAAATTTTCTCTATTTCTTCGAAAAGGGTGATCTATCGGCAAGAAACGACGATGACAATCAAACTAGCAGGGCTTCCGATCATGTGGTAGATTAAAAGACTTTGTATGCTCCATACAATATGGACAAGACATCTTCCCGTGTGTACTCCATCCAGATAATATACCATAAGCAGGAAAATCACTAATAGTCCACATAATTGCTGCCCGAAAGTTGAAATTTGTTTTCGTCGAAACATCCCAAGTCTATACTCCATCCTCCCACAATACCTTTAACTCGTCTATAAGAGGTCTAAAGTAAACATTTAGATTCTTTTCAGGACTCTTGGGACGATGAATTATGAGTGAAAGAAACAAATATAGTTGTTTCATACACATCCAAGGAGGCAAGTTGTATAGAGTCACTATTACAGGCCAGCAGGAGTACGAAACAGCTGAGTGGCCGAAAGGGTTGAAACCATCGGTTGACAATCCAAGCCTCACATTTCTTGGTTCAAATGCAAACCCCGGATGTGCTAAGTTGAATTCTTTCCAAGCCTTCCCATCTGCAGGATGGTTAAGTTCCCCACCTTTAGTTGGAGATCTCGCATGCCAAGTCATGTAATCAGCTGTTCTTGAAGACATGTACAATCTTTGCAGCCGATGTGTAATTGGAAAATACCTTAAAATCTTAAAAGGTATATTTGTCTTTTTTGTAGTCACACCCTTTTTATTAGGCTTAAATCGATCATGACTGCACAACGTGCACTTTGTCTTCTGTTCATTTTCCTTATAAAATAGCATGCAATCGTTCGGATATGCATCGATCTTCTGGTATCTAAGACCTAACTTTTTTACCATTTTCTTACAAAAGTAATAGTTATCTTAATGGCCTTTAAGAGCGACTCAAAACACGCATGACTCATGTTGTGATCAGTCTTGATGTTAAGTAACGTCGCCACTACAGACAATGTAGTTTGCTTTGAGCAACCAGGCCACAATGGTTCGCTACCCTCCTCTAATAACTTAAAGAACGCTTTGGCATCAGAATTCATAAGTTGATCTATGTCTTGTTCCCAATCAAAATCCGGCCCAACAATATCATGAACCATGTCATTCATATGATGGGTATTACTCTCTGCTGGATTATGTATCCGTGCATTGACACTCTCTCTTTTCTGTCTATGTGCCCACCAACATTCTTCGTAATTTTTCATGAACCCATTAACAAGTAAATGATAGGCGACTATATCTCCGTCCGCATAATTTACAGTCTTACACTTCAAACAAGGACATCTTATCTTGTTCTGAGCGCTGACACATTCTTTCCGGATATATGCGTAATCCAAAAATACTTGACAACTAGTTCTAAATTCAGTTATAACACCTATCTGCCCGCTTGACTTTCGTCGCCTCATCTAACTATGGTCTGAATAGAAATCCATAATAGTATGGTACCTATTTTGATAAGATTTATTGTATTCATTAAATTTACTTATTACAAATGTATAGGTATAATGCATGTTTTCTATCTAAATACGTCTCCACCCTTATTACACCGGTCAGACTTCTATCCCACTCTTGTATGTGATGTCCCACTAATGTCAACGACTTAAGCAAATGCATCTGTTTATTCTAAAGAAATTTCAGCAGCATCTACCATCGGTCTCCAAGTACACGAAATAGATTATGATTTACACAGTCTAAGTATGCACCCGGAGAATAATAGAAGATAAAAAAAATCAAAATTTCTTTAGAACAAACAGATAAATTCGCTTAAGTCATTGACACCGCCCTAAGTGGGAGCAGAACATACAAGAACAGTCTCAAAACGGGGACTATTCAAGATTCACTCATAATGAGTGAATCTTGAACGGGTTTTTAAGTTGCGCATATTATTTTTTATATTAAATTTCTTTATTTTATCTTATATTATATTATTTTTATTTATTTTATAATATTATTTTGAATGATATTATATTATATTTCTTTTTTTTTTTATATTAATTTGAATGATATTATATAATATTATATTTTATTATTTTGTTTTATTTTTCTTTATTATATTTTTTTGTATTTTTTTATATTATTTTATATTTATTTATTTCATAATATTATTTTGTATAATTTTGAATGATATTATATTATATTATTTTTATATATATTATATTATATTATTTTATATTAATTTGAATGATATTATATTATGTTTATTATATTATTTTTCTTTATTATATTTTTTTGTATTATTTTATATTATATTATATTTATTTATTTCATAATATTATTTTGTATTATTTTGAAATTGTGGGGAGTTTGAATGGGAAATAGGGTGATAATGACTTGAGGACTAAAGTCTAAACTGAAGGGAGTTCAACTACATTGAGGACATGATTTGAGTAAAAGAAATGATCCCGTGAGAATAATGCTACCGGAATCATAACCATCACTATATATATATATATATATATATATATATATATATATATATAGAGAGAGAGAGAGAGAGAGAGAGAGAGAGAGAGAGAGTGTATCCATAGTAATCGATTGTCAAAAATACCGTTGCACTAATTAAATACAGGATATAAATTAATTGTGAAGGTTCTTGCCGCTGAGACTCTAGCAACAGTATGCCAATAACAATCGATTATTATAAATTAACTCTCATATATATATTTAAGGGAGTATTATTTTTATATATATTTTTAATATTTATACATAATTTTTTTTTATATAAGAACGAAGTGAATATCATTTACATATGAAGTGATAACATAAAAATATCAAATTTATATATATAAAAATACTAATTTTTTTTTATTAATGATACGCATAATAATCAACTTATTTAAGCATTCGACATATTCTATAACAATAGTCTATAGAATAAATAGTGACTTATTTATTTACATCTTGCCTATAATGTCAAACATTTAAATAACGAGTGTTGTTATATATGATAATAAATTTATACTATCGTATGTAGATACATGAGATTGAAGGGTTTAAAAATTTTATTTTTTTATTTTATCGTTTATAATTTTACTTTAATCGTAATGCACGTTTTATAAAATAAGTCAACTTATGAATCATTTTCTTAAATAACTACTATAAAAATTAACAAACTCAACACAAATATTTAATCTTTATTAGAAGCATTTGAAACTACCATAACAATAATTAAAAATCTTAGATATATTATATTTAAAATTTGGTGTTTATCTTTTTCGACAGGGGGTGGTGCCGGCAGGGGGCGGGGAAGGCGGCGGCAGCAGGGGGTGAGGGGAGGGGAAGACCGACGTCCGACAAGGGGAAGGGAGGGGCGGCCGTCCGACAGAGCTCTTCTCTTCTCTCTTCTCTTCTTTCTTCTCTTTCTTCTCTTCTCTCTCTTCTTCCTTCTTCCTTCTTCCTTTTGTTTCCCGTGCAACGCCTAAATTTAGGTCTGAACATAATAGCGACCGCTTAACATTGACCGATTTTGGTCGTTAATTTTTTTTAATGCGTTGACATTTTTAGCGTCGGAAAGTGCGATCGCTGATACATCAGCTACCACGTCAGCGACGGATAATCGGTCGCTAATTATGGTGCCAAAAATCTCGCGATTTTTTGGTGGCAAAATTGGTATTTACGACGAAAATAACGACCGTCTTCCGATCGCTATTAATGTTAGTGAGTAGTTGCACTATCGGTCATTGAAATCAGTCGCTAAAACGTAGTATGCGGTTGTAGAAAGTCTTGGTCGCTGATATGCGTTTTTCTTGTAGTGACGAACAGTGCTCTCAACGATAATTTAGACTACAAACGAGTACTAAATATATCTTCTATAATTCGAGAAGTTACAAACTTTCAAGCTTCACAAATGACTATTCTACTGACTTATAAGAAACTCTCTATTTTGCTCTCAAGTTGCTTTGTTACTTAATGTCTAAAATGATCAGCTATGCACTCCTTTTATACTCAACTACAAGGCATGTAACTCCCAAGAGTATTATGAGCATGTAACCCTAAAGGAATAAAGAGCAAGCATGTAACATATGTAACTCCCAATCAATTAGAGTGTAACTCCCAATTGATTAGAATGTAACATATATAACTCCCACAAGAGATTAAATAGAAAACAATCTATATGTTCATTGTATCTAGACAATAAATCATGTGGTTATACTCACTGAGTTATCCATGGACGCTCTGATTTGAGTCTATAAACCAAAAACAGCATACCATGTATTGGTTTTATTTAAATCTTCATGCATATATGTGGCAAACATGTGGGTAGGACTGAAAATAACTATGAGACAGTTATGTCCTGACATTTAAAATGCTGATTGTTGATTGGCTTATAATTTCTAATAGTTGAAGATGTCAATTGCAACCTATATTATAAATGTGTCTATATATTGCCATTTGCAAGCCTCAAGTTGGATTGTAATATTTTCTTTTTTATTGAGTGGGCAATAAAAAAATTGGATGCGTTTGTCTATAAATTGGTGCAACTTTGTGTGTGTTGTTTACTTGTATATACTGTGTATGTGATTGTGATTATTGACCGAGTTCTATTGTAAATTTAGACCGTCAATTAACAAGGTTATAAACTGGGCAAACAGAAGCTAGCAAGGTTTTTTGATAAATTATTAGCATCAAACATAATAGTCGACGGAATAAACTTCTAGAGAAAAGGCTTTTTTTTTTTCCCCTTCTGGGCAAAGCTTCTAGAGATGGTTATCATCAAACCAAAGAAAATAATATAGAGGTCCCACCCATCTTCTAGAGAATCTAACCATTATTTATTATCAAAAGGAAGTCACAAAATTGTCTTTACTTTTTAGAGAATTAGAAACAACAATTTCTGGTGTGTTTTAAATTTGATTGCAAGTCGTCCACAAACGAGAGTTTATATTTCATGCGTAATTAATTTTAAAAATTGAAAATTTAATTTAGACATAAAATAAAATCATTATTAATTTTAAAGGGTAAAATATAATTTTTATGACTAAATCCGGAGAATAAATTTGACAAAACTCATCTTAAATAGTAAGAACTATGAAGCACGCGACGAACAGGAGAAAGTTCTCACGTAACTCACGTTATAGATATAAATATAGTATTTTTGTAGGTCTCAAATAATAATGTTTTTCGTACTATTATTGAAGTAAGAGAATAAAGTTAAGTGACTTTTTTAGAAAATGTTATCCTATTATGAAAATAAAAGTCCTACAAATACGAAACTTTACATGTTGTAAGTAATATATTTAGATGTATCAGTCTTTACGGTAAAAATAAATAAATAAATTAATTAATTTGAAAATTTAATACCCAACTAATTTCCTCAAACCTTTATTAATTTGAAAATAAATAATATACACTTATTTTGGACAACAATTTTAAGGCAAAGGATAGGATTGTTAGATATTTGTCTCCCCCGTGTTGATATGCCAGGTGTCAGTCTCTCAATAACCAAAATGGCGTCATTACATTTAGGCTCTCTTTCGAACGAGTATGTATATTATATACGAGGACTCCTCTCCTAACATTGTGCTTATATCAATCCAACCCACCTTCTCTTTTTTCTCTGCGCCCATTATCCAATTCTGGTTTGTGCATCTAATTTTTGCAATCTGATAAAGATTAGGTTACAAATGGGGTACCAGCATTATGATTTGGGGTGGTTGGTGTTTACAGTAATCATGCGTGGAATTGCTGCCGTTTATGGATTCTTCAAGAAGGCAAATCGAAAGTACTTGTTTTCTTCTTCTTCTTCTTCTTCTTCTTTTCCTTTAGATGATATGGCCTGTGGATCCTCTTTTATTGGGAACATGTTCTCTTTCCTCAAAGCTATTGCATATGTTGATGACCCTATTTCCTGCTGCAGCTCCCATGGTGATCACAGGTACCCACAAATTTCATTAGATTCAGATTTGCATTTATTAACTGGTATGAATTGGTTTATAAACTGCGTGTTTGATTTTATATGTATGAATAGGGAAAACAATAAGTTTTTCCTTTGGGATTTGATCATTTTCTAGGAATTGCTAGGATCTTGTTTGTAAATTAGAACAAGATTGGTTTTTACCAATGATTTATTTAGTGTTCAACGATTGGAGTAATGATTTGATAAAGGATTCAATGGATTCTTGTTTTCATGTTTGAAATTAGTTGAAGATCAGCACCCGTTACCCGTGTGTTTTCATATGAATCAGACGGCTAGAATTACCAGTAGAACCCATAGCCAATCCAAGTTCCGGAAAAGACTTGTGTTTTTTTCTTCCTGTGATCGAGGACAAAGCTGTTTAAGAACAAAAGAAAAGAAAATACTGACTCTGTTCCAAAATATAAGACTATTATTATTGACAATAATTTCAAGTCACAAAATCAAAATTACAAAGATTCATTTAATTGTAACCGAGTACAATAAATTATTAAAAGATACTACTAATTATAAGATTTGTTGTGTTGTAATTTTTACCCAATCTTGTCAATTTTGAGTCCAAAAGTGTGTTTTTAACTTTTAAAAGTCAATAATGATATTATAATTTAGAATGAAGGGATGGTTTTAATAGTGAAAATATATCTTTATTAATTGTGATAGTTTCTTAAGAAATATCTGTTACATCATGTTTCTTTGCTGCTTGTGCAAGTTGGGGGTTAACTTGTGCAAGTGGGTTGACTTCAGACCTGAGCTCAATATAACTTGGTCATTCTACGATTTTATATACAAGAGTGATTAAAATAAGACTAGTATTTGTAAGTTAGTAACCTCTCTTATTCAACAAAATTTCAAGGAATCATTTATGTTGTACTGCCGGATACTCAATAAAACTATACTGACCTAAAGAATTTATAGTCATGTAAGAAAGCTATGTCTTAGATTTAATCTCTTCAATAAAGTATATATCCAATGCATGTCAAGTATAATAATTAATTAAAATTGAAGTTCATTTAGGACAATCTTACAACCAATTAAAAGTAATTGTTCAGTAGTTGACAAAGTTACCAGAATCTATCTATGCACAAAAAAGTGTTAGAAGGTGACCTATGCAAGTCGGATAATATAATTCAGAAAAAATATTGTAATATGCGTCTTTATTACTCCGAACCCAAATGATTGTTAAAATTTTGTTTAAAAGAATCTTTCTCTATTTCTTCTAATTTACTTGCTCTGTGATTCTGAAATTTAAGATACAATATTTATTAAAACACTTCCAAAATTATTAAAGAAGATTTAGTTTTTCTGCCGCAGTTTATAAGGCTGATCTAGATTTGATTGTCATTATTCTAAGACTATGATTTCTTTTGTTTAGCGATTGCTTGGAATTCCAGTTTTCATCATGGGAGGAGAGAATTATCTCAGCTAAAAAGCGTGAGCGAAAGGTTGGCTTCTATTTGAAGAAGAAAGCAACCGGAAAGTATACTTTGGCTGTTGTTGGAAAACAAAGCATTGTAAGCCATATGTCTTACGAAGTTTGTGGATCCTTTGCTCGAAATTATGCTCCTCATTTATCTCCTCGTCAAGTGCTTAAGTGGAATACTAAGCGTGAAATGATGGATTGGTTATCGACATTGGTAACGCAGCCTAGTACGGAAGTTGTACAGGAAGTTCAGTATACCAAGGAAGGAAACAGTTTCTTTAAAGTCTTGATAGGCGAGTTTCATGACCACTTGAATATACCAGCGACATATTTGCAGAAGTACAACAACATCAAGAGTGGTTTGATGAGGCTAAGGAACGGAGAGAGAGAATGGAACATCGAGGTTGATGGCAGAGTCATCAAGAGCGGGTGGAATAATTTTGTCAAGGATCACAAGCTCCGTGAGGGTGATTTCCTTCTGTTTACTGCCCTTGGTGAGATGCTCTTTAATGTGGCTATTTTTGGGCAGAACGGTCGTATTAAAGAATTTCCATGGTTCCATGCTTTCAACCCTGATGGCAGAGTTGTGTACGTGTGAATATGGTGGAATAATTCCTGATTTAGGTGAGAAATTTAACTTCTGGTTGGGTTGGCGGTTGATGTGGGTCTGATATAGGTGGGTAAATAAAGTTGTGGTTGAGTTGGTTGCTTCTGTCTACCAAATCTATGAAGATATGGAGGAACCGCAGAATATTTTGTTATCGCAGCAGCCAAAAATAAGGAAAAACATAACAGAGAATATTTAGAGAAAGGAGGACTGAACTTTTTTATTTATCTGTGTTGCTTTCACATGACAGTAACATAGCCTTTATATAGGCAAAGGAAATCAAATATAAGCCTGGTAACATGATTAGGCTAATTAAAAACTAAACTGATCTAATTTTATCCTCCAACATAGAAGGATTTTACTCCAAAAAAAAAAAAACTACAACTAACGGCTGAAAACTGGGAACAAAAAATCTGGTGGAGTTTGAATTAACGTCCAATCTATTTACCCTTAATACGAACCACCACAACATTCAAGTAAGCTTTTGAACTTGTAGAATTTTTCTATGGTTAACGTTTTTTTTAACACTTTCGCAATTTGGTCTTATGTGTTGCAAAATATTAGTTTTACCTTACCTTTTGCTACAAACTCTCGGATATACTGATGATGAAACTCAATATGTTTAGCTCTTACGTGAAAAACTGGATTTTAAGTCATGCTGGACTTGTTGTCACAGTATATAGTTGTTTGCCTGTCTTGCTCTCCTTTAAATCAAATAATATTCTCCGCAACCACAAAACATGACATGCGATTTCTGTAGCAACTACATATTTAGCTTCTAAACATGATAAAGCAACTGAGTGTTACTTATTTGTTTTCCAAGATATCATTCCAAAACTAAGACCAAGAGCAAATCTACAAGTACTTTTACGATCATCCGCACAACCTGTCCAATCTCAATCAATATAGGTAATTAACTTAAAATTATCAACATGATGATGCCTAATCCTGTAGCGTGTCACGAAAGTAACTCAGAACTCTTTTTGTTATACCATAATGAATTTTGATTGGATTCTGCATAAAACACGACTACAAACTAATAGCAAACATTATATCCTGTCTTGAGTAAGCGAGGTAGATAAGTCCATCGACTAAACTTCGATACTTTTTGAAATAACTTTTTTTTGCTCTATCATCTAAAACCAGTTTTTCATTGGTGTTCATTGGAGTTTTTGCAATATTACAACTTGATAGTTAATTTTTTTTCAACAAATCAGTACCATATTTTTCTTGACACAAGAAAATTCCTGGAGAATCCTAAACAATCTCCAGACCCAAAAAATAATGTAGTAGTCCCAAATCTGTTATCTCAGACATAAATATCATGTTTTTAAAAAAATTTCAATCTTTTGTGAGTTACCAATATATATCATATCGTCAATGTAAAGACAAACAATCAAGAAATCAGTACCTTTAGTTTTCACGTACAGGGATGGCTCACTCTCACTTTTTCTTGAAGTTGTGTTGGATAAAATACTTGTCAGTCTTCTTATACCAAGCTCTAGGAGTTTGTTTGAGTCCATAAAGAGTTTTCTGCAATTTGTAGAATTTGTTTTCCATTCCTTTGTCTTCAAAGCCTTTCGGTTGCTCAACATACAGGTCTTCTTCTAACTCCCCGTGCATTAAGAAATGCCAACTTCACATCAAATTGATAATCCTATCATTTCTTTTGCGTTATTAATGCGATGACGTTCCTAATGGTGTCGATCATCGCCACATTAAAAAATATTTGAGAATAATCAAGTATTTGAGGATATCCATTCACTACTAACCGTGTTTTATGCCTTTAAAGTGTACCATTAGAATTAAACTTGCATTTGTAAATCTACTTCAATCCAATAGTTTCATTTTCCTTTGGGCAAATTGACCAACTTCCCTCATGTATTATTTCTTTCATAAATTTAAATAGTATATATTTAATAAGTGTAAAAGAAAAGCTACAGAGTAGCTTAGTTTATATTTTATTTAGTTTATATTATATTGTAAACCTTTTGGAATATTATATTTAGTATTATTATTAAGATTAGAAAGCCTGAGATTATTGTAAGAATGTTAAGTTATAATATTATTTATGTTATTTTGCATTATGAAAGGGTAGATAGATGTAATGTTTATGTTGTAACGTGAACACCAAACCTAAGGTTCAAGGGACCCGAATTTAGAGGCGTTACATCCTTGGTCCATGATTTGAATGCTTCTCTTTCCAGATAATTTGTGACATTTCTTTTTGTTATTCCGTTCCTTGCTTCGTGTGTCCAACTCAGAGCTTTTAAGTCGATTCTCAATTCTCTTCTCTGTTAAGAACTTCTTTGCCTGTTTGTTTAGCTTGACGATTCTCTACTTTATCTGTCCAGATCGACTATTCTTTACTTGTCTGGACACTTAAGGACGGAATTTGAAAGTACCTTGTTTAGTAGATATGCGGCCGTTTCATTAGCTTTAACACTAAGGTTTTATGGAAGTCTAATATCATTCCAGAACTAAGACCAAGAGCAAATCTACAAGTACTTTTATGATCATCCGCACAAGCTGCCCAATCTCTATCAGTATAGGCAATTAACTTAAAATTATCAACATGATGATACCTAATCCCGTAGCGTGTCACGAACATAACTCAAAACTCTATTTGTTACACCATAATGAATTTTTCTTGGATTCTTCATAAAACACGACTACAAACTAATAGCGAAAATTATATCCAGTCTTGAGTAGGCGAGGTAGATAAGTCCACTGACTAAACTTCGATACTCTTTGAAATAACTTGTTTTTGCTCCATCATCTAACACCAGTTTTTCATTGGTGTTCATTGGAATTTTTGCAATATTACAACTTGATAGTTTAATTTTTTTCAACAAATCAGTATCATATTTTTCTTGACACAAGAAAATTCCTAGAGAATCTTGAACAATCTCCATACCCAAAAAATAATGTAGTAGTCCCAAATCTGTTATCTCAAACTTAAGTATCATGTTTTTAAAAACATTTCAATCAACTTTTGTGAGTTACCAGAATATATCATATCGTCAATATAAAGACAAACAATCAAGAAATCAGTACCTTTAGTTTTCACGTACAAGGATGGCTCACTCTCACTTTTCTTGAAGTTGTGCTGAATAAAATACTTGTCAATCTTCCTATACCAAGCTCTAGGGGTTTGTTTGAGTCCATAAAGAGTTTTCTACAATTTGTAGACTTTGTTTTCCATTCCTTTGTCTTCAAAGCCTTTCGGTTGCTCAACATATAAGTCTTCTTCTAACTCCTCGTGCATTAAGAAATGCCAACTTCACATCAAATTGATAAACCTATCATTTCTTTTGCGCTATTAATGCGATGGCGTTACTAATGGTGTTGATCATCTCCACATTAGAAAATATTTGAGAATAATCAGGTATTTGAGATTATCCCTTTACTACTAACCGTGTTTTATGCCTTTAAAGTGTACCCTTAGAATTAAACTTTGCTTTGTAAATATACTTCAGTCCAATAGTTTCATTTTCCTTTTGGGCAAATGGACCAGCTTCCCCCATTTATTATTTCTTTCATAAATTTAAATAGTATATATTTAGTAAGGATAAAAGAAAAGCTACAGAGTAGTTTAGTTTGTATTTTATTTAGTTTACATTATATTGTAAACCTTTTGGAATATTATATTTTGTATTATTATTAAGATTAGAAAACCAGAGATTATTGTAAGAATGTTAAGTTATAATATTATTTATGTTATTCTGCATTATGAAAGGGTAGATAGATGTAATGTTTATGTTGTAACGTGAACACCAAACCCGAGGTTCAAGGGACCCGAATTTAGAGGCGTCACATCCGTGCTCCATGATTTGAATGCTTCTCTTTCTAGATACTTTGTGATATTTCTTTTTGTTATTCCGCTCTTTGCTTCGTGTGTCCAACTCAGAGCTTTTAAGTCGATTCTCAATTCTCTTCTTTGTTCAACACTTCTTTGCTTGTTTGTTTAGCTTGACGATTCTCTGCTTTGTCTATCCAGCTCGACTATTCTTTACTTGTCTGGACACTTAGGGAAGTAATTTGAAAGTACCTTGTTTAATAGATATGCGGCCGTTTCATTGGCTTTAACTATAAGGTTTTATTGAAGTCTAATATCATTCCAGAACTAAGACCACGAGCAAATCTACAAGTACTTTTACGATCAGCCACACAAGCTGCCCAATCTCTATCAGTATAGGCAATTAACTTAAAATTATCAACATGATGATACCTAATCCCGTAGCGTGTCACGAACATAACTCAAAACTCTATTTGTTACACCATAATGAATTTTTCTTGGATTCTTCATAAAACACGACTACAAACTAATAGCGAACATTATATTCGGTCTTGAGTAGGCGAGGTAGATAAGTCCACTGACTAAACTTCGATACTCTTTGAAATAACTTGTTTTTGCTCCATCATTTAACACCAGTTTTTCATTGGTGTTCATTGCAGTTTTTGCAATATTACAACTTGATAGTTTAATTTTTTTCAACAAATCAGTATCATATTTTTCTTGACACAAGAAAATTCCTAGAGAATCCTGAACAATCTCCATACCCAAAAAATAATGTAGTAGTCCCAAATTTGTTATCTCAAACTTAAGTATCATGTTTTTAAAAACATTTCAATCAACTTTTGTGAGTTACCAGAATATATCATATCGTCAATATAAAGACAAACAATCAAGAAATCAGTACCTTTAGTTTTCACGTACAAGGATGGCTCACTCTCACTTTTCTTGAAGTTGTGCTGAATAAAACACTTGTCAATCTTCCTATACCAAGCTCTAGGGGTTTGTTTAAGTCCATAAAGAGTTTTCTACAATTTGTAGACTTTGTTTTCCATTCCTTTGTCTTCGAAGCCTTTCGGTTGCTCAACATATAAGTCTTCTTCTAACTCCTCGTGCATTAAGAAATGTCAACTTCACATCAAATTGATAAACCTATCATTTCTTTTGCGCTATTAATGCGATGGCGTTACTAATGGTGTTGATCATCTTCACATTAGAAAATATTTGAGAATAATCAGGTATTTGAGATTATCCCTTTACTACTAACCGTGTTTTATGCCTTTAAAGTGTACCTTTAGAATTAAACTTTGCTTTGTAAATATACTTCAGTCCAATAGTTTCATTTTCCTTTTGGGCAAATGGACCAGCTTCCCCCATTTATTATTTCTTTCATAAATTTAAATAGTATATATTTAGTAAGGATAAAAGAAAAGCTATAGAGTAGTTTAGTTTGTATTTTATTTAGTTTACATTATATTGTAAACCTTTTGGAATATTATATTTTGTATTATTATTAAGATTAGAAAACCAGAGATTATTGAAAGAATGTTAAGTTATAATATTATTTATGTTATTCTGCATTATGAAAGGGTAGATAGATGTAATGTTTATGTTGTAACGTGAACACCAAACCCGAGGTTCAAGGAACCTGAATTTAGAGGCGTCACATCCGTGCTCTATGATTTGAATGCTTCTCTTTCCAGATACTTTGTGATATTTCTTTTTGTTATTCCGCTATTTGCTTCGTGTGTCCAACTCAGAGCTTTTATGCCGATCCTCAATTCTCTTCTCTGTTCAACACTTCATTGCTTGTTTGTTTAGCTTGACGATTCTCTGCTTTGTCTATCCAGCTCGACTATTCTTTACTTGTCTGGACACTTAGGGAAGTAATTTGAAAGTACCTTGTTTAATAGATATGCGGCCGTTTCATTGGCTTTAACTATAAGGTTTTATTGAAGTCTAATATCATTCCAGAACTAAGACCACGAGCAAATCTACAAGTACTTTTACGATCAGCCACACAAGCTGCCCAATCTCTATCAGTATAGGCAATTAACTTAAAATTATCAACATGATGATACCTAATCCCGTAGCGTGTCACGAACATAACTCAAAACTCTATTTGTTACACCATAATGAATTTTTCTTGGATTCTTCATAAAACACGACTACAAACTAATAGCGAACATTATATCCAGTCTTGAGTAGGCGAGGTAGATAAGTCCACTGACTAAACTTCGATACTCTTTGAAATAACTTTTTTGCTCCATCATATAACACCAGTTTTTCATTGGTGTTCATTGGAGTTTTTGCAATATTACAACTTGATAGTTTAATTTTTTTCAACAAATCAGTATCATATTTTTCTTGACACAAGAAAATTCCTAGAGAATCCTGAACAATCTCCATACCCAAAAAATAATGCAGTAGTCCCAAATCTGTTATCTCAGACTTAAGTATCATGTTTTTAAAAACATTTCAATCAACTTTTGTGAGTTACCAGAATATATCATATCGTCAATATAAAGACAAACAATCAAGAAATCAGTACCTTTAGTTTTCACGCACAAGGATGGCTCACTCTCACTTTTCTTGAAGTTGTGCTGAATAAAATACTTGTCAATCTTCCTATACCAAGCTCTAGGGGTTTGTTTGAGTCCATAAAGAGTTTTCTGCAATTTGTAGACTTTGTTTTCCATTCCTTTGACTTCAAATCCTTTTGGTTGCTCAACATACAAGTCTTCTTCTAACTCCCTGTGCATTAAGAAATGCCAACTTCACATCAAATTGATAAACCTATCATTTCTTTTGCGCTATTAATGCGATGACGTTCCTAATGGTGTCGATCATCGCGACATTAGAAGATATTTGGGAATAATAAGATATTTTAGAATATCCCTTCGCTAGTAACTGTGTTTTATGCCTTAAAAGTGTACCATTAAAATAAAACTTGCATTTGTAAATCTACTTCAGTCTAATAGTTTCATTTTCCTTTGGGCAAATTGACCAGCTTCCCCCATGTATTATTTCTTTCATTGGCTTTAATTTTCTCTTTCATTGCATCCCTTCAATCAGCACCATCCTTTGCTTCTTCTAAAGAAATTGGTTCAAATATTGCAAAAGTAAAATCACATAATTGTTAAACTGTATGTCAGCTAGACTCCGTGACTTCTTTGGTGGCGACTTTGACTCTTCTTCGAGGGTTGTTGGTTCTTCAAAAGACTCTGTTAGTACATATTGATTTGATTATGACAAAAGAACAAAAGAAAAACAAAAGAATATTTGTTTATGCATTTATAACTGTGTTAACTTTAATATTGTTGAATAAAGAATAAATGTATAAACATATAATTATGTAAAGTCCTTAAAAGAATAATCATTGTACTAGGACTTATGGATCTAATATATTAGGTTGATCCTAACTACAAAGATAAACTAGGTACAATCCTTATGATAAAAAATGTTGTAATACATTGTAAAATGACTTAGGGATCAAATTTATTAAGTTGATCCAAAAACATAAAGATAAGAAAATGTAGTAGACTAGATTGAAGATCAACTAAGCAAGACTGAATGATTACAAAGCAAAGAGGATAAACAAAGACTTAGTCACTATGAAATCGTCGAGCTAAATAGACAAGCAAAGAAGTGCTAAACAAAACAAAGAATACTCAAGTTAGATAGACAAAGCAAAGAATCGTCAACTTAGATAGACAAATCAAAGAATCGTCGAGCTAGACAGACAAAGTAGAGAATCGTCAAGCTAAACAAACAGGCAAAGAAGTGCTGAATAGAGAAGAAAATTGAGGATCGGCATAAAAGCTCTGAGTTGGACACACGAAGCAAAGAGCGGAATAACAAAAACAAATATCACAAAGTGTGTGGAAAGAGAATCATTCAAATCATGGAGCAAGGATGTGACGCCTCTAAATTCAGGTCCCTTGAACCTCGGGTTTGGTGTTCACATTACAACATAAACATTACATCTATCTACCTTTTCATAATGCAAAATAACATAAATAATATTATAACTTAACATTCTTACAATAATCTCAGGTTTTCTAATCTTAATAATAATACAAAATATAAAATTCCAAAAGATTTACAATATACTGTAACCTAAATAAAATACAAACTATGCTACTCTGTAGCTTTTCTTTTATCCTTATCCTTCTTGGATCCTTCCGAAGACTCGGGTTTAACTGAAATTGGTTAATTTAAGCAAGGGTGAGCAATAATATTACTCACCAAGTTTTAAAAATAGTTTTTCTAATAAGATATGAATCAAGAATAATATTTGTAGATATGCTTCAATAATTGAGTAATAATTGTGAAGTATTATGAATAAATCAATATTCCATCAATAAGAATTCGTTTTGAATTTTCATGTTGAATGGTCACTAAGGACCCTGAACTTCTAGAGGGATTATCAGTGGATCACTGAATACCTTAAGAGTGTAGCTTAATCACAAAGATTAAGTTATACTCTTTACAAGTACTTAAGGTAATCAGTATATTATATACTATATTATGCATAACACTTAAATATAGAGCGCAAAATTGGTTTCCCGATATAAAATTTTCCCTTCTATGAGGGTTGTTCATCTCAGTCTCATTATAGAGTCCGCACCAATTATTTGGTTTTGATTAATATTTAAAGAATTTATGGATTCAACATCATGCTTCAATTTCTTATCTAACTGAAACTAATGGCATAGACTTTCATTTATAATACAATTCATGCAAAATAGAATTATAAGCTCAACAGTTCAAAGAATGAACAATTTTTTGAATGCACATAAGTATGATCATGACACACAATTACAATGTATAGAATTACAAGAAATAGTTCGGATAAAACACTTGTCTCGTTCATCGTTTAATGCTAACGTTAATACCTTGACACGTATATCGCCTACATAGTTAATAATGCGGCATACTAATTAGTTATATGTATAACCATTCACCATATTCATTCTAAACATAATTTTTACCATATTACATTATTAGTTTTACTTCTTAGTTTGTTTTAATGCACCCCATGTTGGTCAATTAGTACTCATTAGGCATACTCGACTCAGATTACACAACCATATTGCATAGCACATAAAATTGAAAAAAAATCCTAAACAGAGACCTGCGTCCTGGCACAAAAGTGCAGAGGACTTTACACTCCGGCGGACTCATGCTGCACCCCGGCGTATGGCATCAGAAATTAAATTCTGATTTTTCCCCTTTTAACTAGCTAGTTACCAACTTATATAACTTAAGCATCTTAAATCGAAATGACCTCATTCTTGGATAGGAGGTAGTCCATACTACAACCTATCACAATCCATCAAAGTTTGGTTTTAAAAACTTCTTAAAGACTTGAAATCAAAAGCCTCAGAATCAGAGTTTGACATAGTTTGTTCATTTGAACTAGTTTTCCTTCAAACACCATTTAAAACTCATTTTTGCTTCTTTTTCATCCAATCCACTTAGGATATCCTTTAAACTCATTATTGTACAGAGTATGGCTTATAGATTTCAAAGACATATTACTCATAGCAATCAATTTATTTGAAAACTACCTTTTGAATTATAAGGTTTCACATTAGGTTCTATCTTTGATTCTTGAAAGCAAAGCTTATATATTAAGTTGTACAATCTAGTAAACATTTCATACAAGGTTTCAAATCATTGAAAATATCACACAATGCTAGTTATAGAGTTTTGAAAAATTCAGCCTTCACTTGGTTTTATCTTTAGACTCGTAGCTACATAAAAACTTACATTAATAGTTCAAGTTTTGAAACCATGACACTTATCATAGAAATCAAGTTTGATTTATTTTACAAAATGTGTTCCATTTGAAAACATTTACAAACTTATGTTCATACCTTTTACCCAAATTATGCTACTAGGTTATAGACTTAAGAAACTAACATGATTCTTATTACTATACAAACTCTACTCATTGATTTACCAATAGATTAAACCATTGAAATATTAAAGTTTAGAAAATGATATCTTTTGGAACTTTTACCAAGCATTTTGTGGGTGTTCATTAACAAATCTATCATGTTATACACAATATAACCACATAAGCACATATCTCCATCCATCATCCTTCCTTATATCTTCTATGGATCCACCATGATCCACCACAACAAGAACAACTCCCACAACAATACACAATACATAAAAAGAATACTAACACATAAGTTAATTAGGAGTTTTAAGTATAGGAATACTTTTAACCTTAAGGCTTGTTGCTTCTTACTTAAGCTTCTTGCTAGGTAACTGTCCTCTTTTCCTATTTCCAGTAAACCGAAAGCTCCCTTATTTTGTGACGCCCCCAAATATGGGTTCCTTGAACCACAGATTCGGTGCTCACGTTCCAACACTTAAACAATATTCATAAACTTAATCTTCAATAACTAGCGAAAAATATAAATATATTCATTACAAAACGTACCATCAATTTCAGGTTCCACTAACCTTAAATACATCACAACTACTTTACAATACGAAAGGTTTACAACAACATAAAATATATTAATAAAAATACTAATTACTTCTACTCGTTCACCTTTCCTTTGTCTTTGTCCTTCTTAGAGCACTCGGGCTTAACTGAAAAATATTTCATGATATCGCAAGGGTGAACAACTACTTGCTCAGCAAGTTTAAATAAACAATGCAGATATATCACAAATGAAAAAGAATTATCTTTTAGAATCTCAACAATATACAATAATTGTGAAGGCATGCGACATCGAATAACAATTTTCATTTGATTTAACATTTTTCTTTTGCTTGCTGAAAAGGTCACAAGATCGTGAGTATTTACAATAGCCATAAGTCATAAGACTGCCATTTCGTTTTGAATATTAACAACTATATTAAATGCAATATCCGAATATGAGTACTCTAGGAGATCAACCTATTGTACGTATATATTGTGCATATTATAACCATCCAATTTTATATTTTGTTTTAACCGGGATTATAACATCCGACCATAATTTACCCTTATAGAAAGGTTGTTCAATTCATCTTTCACTTCAGATTCCGCACCATAACAATATGGTTTGGACTAGCTTCGATAATATTCAAGTTAATGAATGTTTTTACATGCAATGTCTTAGCTGAAACAATTGACATAGATCTATTCTTTAAATAGTTCATATTTAGAACAATCACAATAACTCATGTAATGTCTAGCCAAAATAATTGGCATAGACCTTCTTCGTAAAGAGTTCATATTGAGAACAAGTCATGTGAATGCACATCAGTACGAATATCAAATAACACAGTGCTGATATGAAATACTTCTTAATAATTATTCCATCATGTATTATGAAACTAATTTCAACTTTAAGATACTTAGCATAATAAAAATAAGTCCAGGTATATGAAACTTGTATAATGAAATGAGTTTGGGTTTTAGAAGAACTTGCATGTTTCGCTGACCATTGCTAATCAACTTAACTTAACTTCATTTGGATGACCTAACATTTAACAATGTTAATCTACCAATCAGCATATCAGATACATGTTTATTTTACATTAATAACCTTACTATACATCACTTAAATTATCTAACACTTAATCATAACCTTTAATCACTTAATAATATTATCAACCTTTGATAATTTTTTAATCACATAATTATCATTTAATAACATATCAATCACTTCATAATATTATCACATTTGAAGATATATTAACACAAATAAATATTATTAATCATTTAATAATATTTTAATTATTTACGAATATTATTAATTATTTAATAATATATCCCTCCCTTGATAATATTAATCATTTAATAATATTTTAATCACTTATTAATATTATTAAGCATCCACTAATATTATTACTCCTTTAATAATATTTTATTCACTTACTAATATTATTAACCATTTAATACTATTTTAATAATTTATTAATATTATTAATTATTTTAATAAGACTTTATTCATTTACTAATATTGTTAACCATTTAATAATATTTTAATCATTTGTTAATATTATTAATCATTTAATAATATTTTATTCACTTACTAATACTATTAACAATTTAATAATATTTTAATCACTTATTAATATTATTAATTTTTTAATAATATTTTATTTATTAATTAATATTATTAACCATTTAATAATATTTTAATAATTTATTAATATTATTAATTATTTAATAATATTTTATTCACTTACTAATATTATTAATAATTTAATAATATTTTAATCATTTATTAATATTATTAATTATTTAATAATATTTTATTCACTTACTTATATTATTAACTATTTAATAATATTTTAATTATTTATTAATATTATTAACCATTTAATAATATTTTAATTATTTATTAATATTTTAATTACTTAATTTAGGTCCAATAATAATATTAATTTATACATTTTTTAACTCATTTTATACTCAAAAGATCCGACCCGTTTAATAAAATTAATTTTCAAAAATTTTGGACCATCGTTGCAGCTGTAGAAACCACTGCCTCGATGCTCCCAGACAGAATGGTTTACTGCTACGATGGTCAACTTGATTTTAATACCCTAAATTTTTTAACTTTGTTTTCTTGATTCAAACTTTTATTGATAAGTGGATTTTATTTCTATTTATTAGGTATTTTTAGATTTAATTAATTGTGAGTTTTTAAGTATTTTTAGTATTTTTGATGTTTTATTAATTATTATGTGTTTTTATTATTTTTAGTAATTTTATATTATTTTTAATATTTTTATTTTAGTTTGTAGGAATTAATTAAAGCTTGGATGGAAAAATGGTAAATAAACAGCTCGGTGGCAGAACCGTAAATATCAGCAAGTTTGAGAAACCCGCACCATGCGCGGAGAATTATTTGTCAGCTGGGCGACGACGCCGTTTGGCGACTGCGGTAGGAGCGGAAGGGAAGCCGCGCAAGGCGCGACCATCAGTTGGCATCAGCAGCGCGCCATGCGCGCGGGCGTGGTTTAGTTAAAAGAGAGAGAGAGAGAGAGAGACAGAGAGAGAGAGAGAGAAGCGCGCATTGCGCGCGTTGCCAGCAGTGGAGAAGGAAAAGGCGCGTGTCAGTCAGCTGACAGCTTGTTCTTTCCTTGGTTTTCGCGTGGGGTATAAATCCAATTGCAATTTGGAATAGGAAAATAAATAGGAATTTTATACTTTATTATTTTGAATTATAAATCCTATTAGGGTTTGGAAAGTGTAATTCCTATTAGGGTTAGGATGATTATGTAGCCTATAAATAGAGGGCTTGAGATACACTTGAATATACAACTTTCATTAGAAAAATTCTCTTTTATTTTTTGGTATTTTTTATGGCGATGTGTAGCTAAATTATTTTTCTTGGTTTAAGTGATTGAAGCCATCCAGATTTATACACTGTGAGATCTAATTTATTTTAATTGTTCAATTTATATTTTGAGTATTGAATATTTTTCTGTGTTTAATTTTTATGATTGATTTGTTTAATTATTAGGATGCATACTAATTTATTATTCGTATTAATCTACTGTTATTGGTGAAGCAACTAGGTTTAATAATTATTTTGCAGATCTAAAGATTATTATATCTTAGGAAGAATATTCATCTAAATTAAATGCAAACAAGTGGCTTGTGTTGTTTAGTTCAACGATCTATCTAATTCTTACAACTGCTATTAAATTAAATATTTAGCAAGTGCAGGAGGTTGTTTTGTAGTAAGGGTATTTAGACCAAGTGGTTTTACTTATCTAAAATTAAGGAGAGAGGAGAAAAATTATTTCACCAGCGAGTAGTTATTTCTACGGTGAATGTTCAAAATATTAATTAATTTATTTTTACATCGATGATCAGTTGTAAATTCTTGATTGTGGATGTTAACTTAAACCAAGGTTTTTTCCTCTTATTTATTGCATTAAATTACTTGCATAATTATTTTAGTTAATTTTATTTAAATTATTTCTTTAATTAAACCCCCCCCCCCCCCCAATTTTGATTTACGAAAACATAAAATTAAATTAATCATTCTCTGTGGGATCGACTCTTACTTATGATGAACATATTTTACATACATATATTTTCTCTAAAAATAGATTTAATGGTTCAATTTTATATTAATTTGATTTATTTTGGTGAATAGGTATTGTGAAATTCAAAAGTCCAAATGGTGGATTAATTGCAAGCCAAGAAGAGTTTTAGCAGCATGAGGAAACAAAAGAAGAAGAGTCCAATATGTCATATGAATTGGGAGGATAAGTAATAATAAAAATCCAACTCTTTACATAATGGGTTATATAATGGAGCACGTTGCAAGCCAAAAACTTCACGGGGAGAGAACGTAATACATATACATACTGAAGCAAAAAAAACAAATCAGCCATCCTTGCATGGAAATCGAGAGAGATAAGCAGCAAGGGAGGATCATCCTTTAAAAGAAATAAAAAGCAACAAAAGCAGGCATCATTATTTATCATCACCAAGTTGCAACATAAAGAATCACAAAAGAAGGAACAAAAGCTGCAGATTCACGTAATCATCACCAAGTAGTAACATAAAGAATCTTTGAGTTCAGCACGGAAACCGAGGAAGGAAATTTACAAAGGCATAGCAGCGGCAGTGCATAATTAATAATGGTTTATTACTTCGCCTTTGCTTTTATTATTATGTATTGCTAAATTAATTTCTGAGGTGTACGATGAAACATTATTAATTATGTAATATTCTGAAATTTATTATTAATTCTCAATTTGGTTTTAATATTAATAATTCTTATTTATTGATTGTTTTAAATTAAATTGTTTCATTCATAATATCACATATTTTGAATAGTTTCAATTAATTTAATTTAATCCGAGTTATGATTCAAAAGTTTTAAATAAGAACTAAGATTATTTGTTTTTCAAAAGAATGGATACATTTAATGCTTTGGTCTTATACATTTAACTTTGAAAAATTAAGAATTTACAAAAGAAATATTTTATGTACTTAAATGAAAAATCTTAAGAAAGCATTGAATTGATTTTCAAATTGCTACTCCGAATTGATAATAAATAGTAAGATATATATAATTAATATTGTGGATTCCAAACCTCAGAGTTCTCTTCCATTGATTAAAAGTTTAGTTTAATTATTAGTTTTGATTTTCATTATATTTAGTTTTTAGTTTTAATTAATTCAAAAACCATCTTTTGTTAACTAGATTGGAATTGAGTATTATTTGGATTTAATTAATAATTCGATAATCCTCGTGGGATCGACCTCGTACTTTGCATAAAGCTATTTTACAATAGATTCGTGCGCTTGCGAGTATTTTACAAAATTTAAGCACAACAAGTTTTTGGCGCCGTTGCCGGGGATTATTAGAAATATTAATTAATTTAAAATTTGGTTTAATTCTTCTACTAGTTGTAGTTTAGTTTATTATTTAAAAATTAATTGTCGCATTCATGCATTCACTCACATAGTGCACATCTTTCTTAGGTTTTATTTTATTTATTTTTTGTTAAATATAAACTGTGGTGATTGCTGGAGGATTGAGGTACGTCAAATTTCTCCTTCTTTCGTAATTCACATAGTTTTAGGACATTTTATGTGTTTACCATTTTTTTTTATATTTTAATTGTGCATTTTTAATTTTAATCTAACATTAAGGGCAAAACCCATAACAAGATAAGGTGGGGATTTCAACACCCTTCCTTGACCCACAAACAACCACACTTTGCATAACTGACCAAATAAAATCAAGTAGACGTTGGCCCCTAGGACTCTCGAGCTCAATTAGGACAAGTGAATCTGAAAGGAGTCTAAATTTTAAATTAATCAAACTACTGGTGTCTAGGCAAGTGGTTCAAAAGGTAAACGCCTAAAGAACGCGTGGTTATTTTATTAGTCACCGTATTTATGGAGAGACTCCCCCGTTCTTACACTTACCTGGCTAGTGGTTGATTAATTTCGAATTTGGTGGACGTTAAAGAGAAACTTGGAACAGTTAGGAGTTGTCTAGATTTTATTTAGGTTGACCTTAGAATTAGTTTTATTTTGTTTTACTTTTTTTTCTTATTTATCTTTGTGTGCTTATTTGCTTATTTGCTCACATAATTAAATTTAAAATTTAAAATGGCTGATGATAATGATAACAATGTAGTAGTGGAGCCTTTAGCACGTGATGAGAGATCACTTAGGGAGTACTTTTTACCCGTCACACCTAATCACCCTTCTTGCATTGTATTACCACAAACTCGAGCGACACACTTTGAGCTTAAACCTAGTGTAATACAACTTATTCCATCATTTCATGGGCTAGATAGAGAGGACCCCTACAATCATGTCAAGGAATTTTTAGACATATGCACAACCTTTCGATTTCAAAATTTTTCAGATGAATCTGTGAGGCTTCGTTTATTTCCATTTTCTCTAAAAGATAGGACTAAAACATGGTTAAACTCACTTCCTTCTAATTCAATCAATAGTTGGGACCAATTAACTAGTAATTTTTTGTCAAAATTCTTCCCAATGTCTAAAACAAATGCCCTTAGAAGAGAAATTGCAGATTTTCGTCAAACCAAGAGTGAGCAATTTTATTTGTGTTGGGAGAGATTTAAGGAATTACTTTTAAGGTGTCCACATCATGGTTTCGAATTATGGAGACTCGTACAATATTTTTATAACGTTTTGACCATGTCAAATCGTCACATGATTGAGTCTATGAATAAAGGGGAATTCCTGAATTTAAGTAGCACTGATGCCTGGCGATTCCTTGAAACCTTGTCCGAAAATTCTCAGCAATGGGATTTTTTTAATGATATAGAGAAGCCTAGGAAAGGGGGGTTATATGAGGTAAGAGACGATTTTGACATAAAAAATGCCTTAGGAAATCTTACTAAGAAAGTAGAAGCCCTAGCCTTGAGTCAAACTATGAATTCTGCGATGAGTGCTAGGAATAAGGGGTGTGCATCATTTGTCAATTCACCATATACCTTTCCAGAGAGCTATGTTGACCAAGCAAATACTCTAAATTCTTATGGGAGATCATCTGATAGTCAATTTTCTACCACATACAACCATAATTGGAAGAATTTCCCAAACTTTTCTTGGAGACAAAACTAGTCTCCAGTGAATTATGGAGGGCAACAATATGCAACCCCAAATCCATCACATCCTCCAGGTTTCCAGTCACAATCTCAGTTTGTTTCCCCTTAAAGAAAACCTTCCTTAGAAGACACTTTGCAACAATTTATACAAACCACTTAGCAAACTTTTCTTGGAATCCAACAGTCTATCCTGAAGCTTGAAACCCAAGTGGGGCAATTAGCCACCGCCTTAGGCGAGAGAGAGAAAGGGAAGTTGCCTAGTCAACTTGTTCCTAACCTAAAAGGTCAGTATGAAGTCACCAATCCTGATAGGAATCTTGAGGAAGCGAAGTCGATCACTACCCTTAGGTCTGGTCAGAAAATAGATAATTGTGCGAATGGGTCTAGTGATAAGGAAATAGATGAAAAACCTACTCCTAAAGAATCAAAAGAGCCCGAAACACCTATTACGCCTTATGTCCCTAAGGCTCATTTTCCACATAGACTTGACCCAATAAAGAAAGACACACCATACAGTGATATCTTAGAAGTGTTTAAGCAAGTTCGCATAAACATCCCATTCCTTGATGCCATTCAGTAAATGCCCTCTTATGCTAAATTCTTAAAAGATCTATGTACACAGAAAAGAAAAACAAGTGTCCCTAAAACAGCATGCTTGACCGAGCAAGTTAGTTCCATAATCCAAATGAAAACTCCTGTCAAGTATAAGGACCCCGAATGTCCTACAATTTCTTGTGTTATAGGTGACCATGTGATAGATAGGGCCTTACTTGATTTAGGTGCGAATGTCAATTTATTGCCATATTCCGTGTATGCACAATTAGGATTAGGAGAACTTAGACCCACATCTGTGAGACTTCAGTTAGCTGATAGGTCTGTCAAAGTTCCTAGGGGTACCATAGAGGATGTCTTGATTAAGGTTGATAAGTTTTACTTTCCAGTGGACTTTATTGTCATAGATACTCAACCTGTAGAGAATGTTAATGCCCAGATCCCTGTGATTTTAGGACGACCTTTCTTGGCTACCTCCAACGCGATAATCAATTGTCGCAATGGGGTTATGAAATTATCTTTTGGAAACATGACTGTAGAACTCAATGTGTTTAGCGTTTGTCAACAACCTCCTGATCATGATGATCTCTATGAGGTTAATTTTATTGAGAGTGTTGTCTATGATTCTTTTAGGCAGTTATCTTATGATGACCCATTAGAGAGTTGTTTAGCTCATTTTGGCATGAGCTTTAATGATGATACCTCAATTAGTGAGGTGAACTCTTTGTTAGAATCTGCCCCATTAATGAATACTACCAAGTGGAAAGCCAAAATTGAACCTCTCTCACCTCCTGAATTCATACCACTTCCATCTGTTGAGAAACCACCGAAGCTTGAATTGAAACCTCTTCCCGAGACACTAAAATACTCGTTTTTAGGTCAATCTAAAACTTTACCTGTTATCATAGCATCTGAATTAGATAAAGAACAGGAAAATAAACTCGTTAGTGTGCTTAGGGAACATAGAGAAGCTATAGGTTGGACAATTGTAGACATTAAGGGTATTAGTCCATCAGTATGCATGCATAGAATACACTTAGAAGATAATGCCAAACCTTCTCGTGAGTCCCAAAGGAGACTCAACCCTGCAATGAAAGAGGTGGTAAGAGCTGAAGTGATTAAGCTTTTAGATGTGAGAGTCATTTACCCAATTTCTGATAGTTCATGGGTTAGTCCTGTTCATGTAGTCCCTAAAAAATCAGGAATTACGGTAGTTAAAAATGATAATAATGAGTTAGTTCCTACTCGAATGCAAACTGGTTGGCGTGTGTGCATCGATTACCGTAAGTTGAATGCCTCCACTAGAAAAGACCATTTTCCACTTCCTTTTATTAACCAGATGTTAGAAAGGTTAGCCGGACATGCATATTATTGTTTTCTTGATGGTTATTCTGGTTACAACCAAATTCCCATAGCACCTGAGGACCAAGAGAAAACAACATTCACCTGTCCTTTTGGTACTTTTGCCTACCGTCGTATGTCCTTTGGGTTATGTAATGCACCTGCTACATTTCAGCGGTGTATGATGAACATATTTTCTGACATGGTAGAGCGTTTTCTAGAGGTGTTCGTGGATGACTTTTCCGTATTTGGATCTAGCTTTGATGAGTGTCTACATCATTTAACCCTAGTGTTAATTAGGTGTAAAGAAAAAAATCTTGTACTTAATTGGGAAAAGGGTCACTTTGTGGTTAGGAAAGGGATAGTTTTAGGACATGTAGTGTCCCACGAGGGAATTGAGGTAGATAAGGCAAAATTTGATGTGATTTCTAATCTCCCACCTCCTAAGACAATTAGAGAAATAAGGTCTTTCTTAGGTCACGCAGGATTTTACCGTAGGTTCATTAAGGACTTTAGTAAAATATCTAGGCCTCTGTGTAACTTGCTTGCTAAAGATGTCTCTTTTCACTTTGACAATGTATGCCTTGAAGCTTATAACAAACTCAAGACCTTGTTGACATCTGCACCCATCATTAGACCACCTGAGTGGAGTGTTGCATTCGAAATTATGTGTGATGCTTCGGATTACGCCATAAGAGCTATTTTAGGGCATCGTATTGATAGACTACCTCATGTCATTTATTATGCTAGTAAGACCCTTAATGATGCACAACTCAATTATTCTACCACGGAAAAAGAGTTGTTGACCATAGTTTTTGCGCTAGACAAGTTTAGGTCTTACTTGATTGGGTCTAGGGTTATAGTCTATTTTGATCATGCTGCATTGAAATATCTCTTGAGTAAGAAAGATGCCAAACCCCGCCTCATTAGATGGATTTTGTTATTACAAGAGTTTGACCTTGAAATTAAGGACAAGAAAGGATTTAAAAATGTCGTGGCTGATCATTTGTCAAGGTTAATTGTCGAGTTCATAGATGAGTCCTTGCCTATTAGAGAGTCCTTCCCCGATGAACAACTTATGGTTGTTTCCCAAGTACCTTGGTATGCTGATATTGTTAATTATCTTGTCATAGGACAAATGCCCACACATTGGACTAAACAAGATCGTATTAAATTTTTATCCAGGGTTAAACATTTCTTTTGGGATGATCCTTACCTGTTCAAATATTGTCCTGACCAAATCATTAGGAGATGTATTCCTGAAAGTGAGCAAAACGATGTTATCTCTTTTTGTCATGATCATGTATGTGGAGGTCACTTTAGTTCAAAGAAAAAAGTTGCGAAAATTCTTCAATGTGGTTTTTATTGGCCAACTGTATTTAAAGATACACATGCACATTGTAGTTCCTGTGAGAGATGTCAAAAATTAGGAAGTATAACTCGTAGAAATATGATGCCTTTACATCCTATTCTTATTGTTGAATTATTTGATGTGTGGGGTATTGATTTTATGGGTCCATTTCCTAATTCTTTTGGCAATTTGTACATCCTTGTTGATGTAGATTATGTGTCTAAATGGGTGGAAGCAATTTCCTCTAAAACTAATGATCACAAGGTGGTGGTAAAATTTTTAAAAGAAAATATATTTTCTCGTTTTGGTACACCTCGTGCGATCATTAGTGATGGAGGAAAGCATTTTTGTAATAAGCCTTTTGAACAATTAATGAAAAAATATGGTATTACACACAAAGTTGCCACACCCTACCATCCTCAAACAAGTGGACAAGTTGAGATTTCTAATAGGGAGATTAAGAATATTTTTCAAAAAACGATTAACCCAACTACAAAAGATTGGTCTTTAAAACTTTGTGATGCATTGTGGGCTTACCGTACTGCTTTCAAAACCCCTATTGGAATGTCTCCTTATCGACTAGTTTATGGCAAGGCTTGTCACTTACCTGTTGAGTTAGAGCATAGAGCTTTTTGGGCCATTAAAAAAATTAAATTTTGACTTTGACAAAGCAGGTACTCTTAGGAAATTGCAAATTAATGAGTTAGAGGAAATCAGGAATGATGCTTATGAAAGTGCTAAACGATATAAGGACCAAATGAAAATTTTTCATGATAAGAATATTCTTAGAAAATCATTTACTCCTGGTCAAAAGGTTCTCTTATATAATTCTCGTTTGCATTTATTTCCTGGAAAATTACGTTCTAAATGGTCAGGCCCATTCATTGTTCACACTGTTTTTCCTCACAGAGCTGTTGAAATAGGAAATCCTGAGAATTGTAATGTTTTTAAAGTAAACGGTCAAAGGTTGAAACAATTCTTAGAATTAAGGAGTCAAGAGGTGGAGGAAACATTGCTAGAAGATCCTGTCTATCGGGATTAACATTGTTAGTTTAGAATCTTTTTCTTTTTAATTGTGTCTAGTGTAGATTTTATTTTATTTTTTTAGTGTGTCAGACTTGTTTCACTTGTTAGGTTCATTATTCTCTTTGAGTACTAATGTTATTCTAACATGTTTATGATTTTATTTTGTTAGAGTGCAGTGCGAAACCAACCAGGTGTGATCTTTCCCTTACTTTTTATTATTATCACTCATTTCATTTCTATGTGAATTTATATATGTGCATTTTTGGGTAGTATGAAAGAAACATTGAGGATAATGCATGATTTATGTATGGGGGGAAGTTTTGCATTTTTATTAGTTTTGTATTTTTGTTATTTATTTATTTATTTTTCTTTTTAGGAAACAAATTTAAAAAAATTTTAAAAAAAAATTAAAAAAATTGTTTGACTTTTTATGAGATGAATTAATTCTAATAAGTATTTGTGGAGTGAAAACATTAGCAAGATTAAAAAATTTAGAGCTTTTGAACCTTTGATAAGATACAAAATCTCAGTTTGGAACACTATCTTGAATATAATTAAAATTCATATGCATTTTTTGGACTTCACGTTCGCACTAATTCTTAGTTGTGGGGTATAAACTATGAGTCAAGTAACCTTAAAAAGAAAAAAGGAAGGAAAAAATAATGCAACGAGATGGAGCGTAAAACGCACTTGTTGTAAGAAAATAAAAAAAAAATAAAAAAATAAAAAAAGAGTTGAAAAGTAAATAAATATACATACTGCTTCAATGTCCATTGAATAAAAAAATGTTAAAAGGTATGATGGATATCAGCAACCTGATTAATCTATTTTTGTGGCCTTTGTTACTTGAGTTAGTAAGCCCTTAGGGGTGTCTTTACATCTAGTTCCCTAAAACTAGCAGGTTTGAGAGTCATTGGTCAAACGCTCGTTACATGGGTAACTCTGAAAAGCCTAAGAAAAATAGACATTGCACAAGTCAAGAGTGAAAAAAAAAAATAGAAAAAAGAAGAAAAAAATAAGTTTGCTTGATTTTTATGGTTAAAGTCCCTACTAAGAGTTACATTACATACACATGCATGCATCACAAAATTAATTTTATGAAAGATGATGGTTTAAATAAAGATGACGTATTTTTGATAAGATGAAAGAGTGATTTTGAATTTGATCTTGCTTAAGTGTAATGCCCATGATATTTAGAAGTTTTATTTCAATTTCATAAATAGTTAGACTAAAAAAGATTTTATTTTGAATTTTGAATTTTGTGAGTATATTCACTGCAAACACTCACGAGACACAACTCGTCCACTTGGGTTAACCTTGGGGTTTAAAGGCTTATAGTACACGCTAAATACTATCGTGTTCCCTACGAAAATGACTTAGGTTTAGTTAGGATTTTATTTTACTTATTTTTTTAGTTTTCTTAATTTTTATTTTGCTTGAGGACTAGCAAAAATCCAGGTTTGGGGATATTTGATGAACATATTTTACATACATATATTTTCTCTAAAAATAGATTTAATGGTTCAATTTTATATTAATTTGATTTATTTTGGTGAATAGGTATTTTGAAATTCAAAAGTCCAAATGGTGGATTAATTGCAAGCCAAGAAGAGTTTTAGCAACATGAGGAAACAAAAGAAGAAGAGTCCAATATGTCATATGAATTGGGAGGATAAGTCATAATAAAAATCCAACTATTTACATAATGGGTTATATAATGGAGCACGTTGCAAGCCAAAAACTTCACGGGGAGAGAACGTAATACATATACATACTGAAGCAAAAAAACAAAATCAGCCATCCTTGCATGGAAATCGAGAGAGATCAGCAGCAAGGGAGGATCATCCTTTAAAAGAAATAAAAAGCAACAAAAGCAGGCATCATTATTTATCATCACCAAGTTGCAACATAAAGAATCACAAAAGAAGGAACAAAAGCTGCAGATTCACGCAATTATCACCAAGTAGCAACATAAAGAATCTTTGAGTTCAGCACGGAAACCGAGGAAGGAAATTTACAAAGGCATAGCAGCAGCAATGCATAATTAATAATGGTTTATTACTTCGCCTTTACTTTTATTATTATGTATTGCTAAATTAATTTCTAAGGTGTACGATGAAACATTATTAATTATGTAATATTCTGAAATTTATTATTAATTCTCAATTTGGTTTTAATGTTAATAATTCTTATTTATTGATTGCTTTAAATTAAATTGTTTCATTCATAATATCACGTATTTTGAATAGTTTCAATTAATTTAATTTAATCCGAGTTATGATTCAAAAGTTTTAAATAAGAACTAAGATTATTTATTTTTCAAAAGAATGGATACATTTAATGCTTTGGTCTTATACATTTAACTTTGAAAAAATAAGAATTTACAAAAGAAATATTTTATGTACTTAAATGAAAAATCTTGAGAAAGCATTGAATTGATTTTCAAATTGCTACTCCGAATTGATAATAAATAGTAAGATATATATAATTAATATTGTGGATTCGAAACCTCAGAATTCTCTTCCATTGATTAAAAGTTTAGTTTACTTATTAGTTTTGATTTTCATTATATTTAGTTTTTAGTTTTAATTAATTCAAAAACCATCTTTTGTTAACTAGATTGGAATTGAGTATTATTTGGATTTAATTAATAATTCGATAATCCTCGTGGGATCGACCTCGTACTTTGCATAAAGCTATTTTACAATAGATTCGTACGCTTGCGAGTATTTTACAAAATTTAAGCACAACAACTTACACTACTACATTAATATTTTTCAAAAGTAAGATTTTATTTTTGGGTGCCTGCGACAACATACCAAATTTTGACGCCTTGTTCATTTTACATTATATTGACTCTAAATTTGGACAATAACTTGTTATATTCTCGAGCATAACATACTCATGATCTGCAACACTTTTTGAAAACGTTTTACATAAAAATCATGATAGAACATAAAACGATTGTTAGGGTTTTCAAAACATCATAGTTTACCAGAAAATTCATTATAAATTCATTTTAACATCTTTTTCAATCTTTCAAGCTAGGTTATCTGCGTAACACACATAGATCATAAAAATAACTTACACATCTCAAATCATAAATTATCAACATAGACATTAAGCTAGGGTTTTTCTTCAAAACATACCTATATGCATCTTTTTTCCATCTTTTTACATACAAATCATGTTAATACACATATCATACATCTTTGACCACATGTCTTCATATATAGACTAGATCTATCATCATAAAGTTTAAAATATCTTTTTCAAAACATAGACTACAATTTATACTTCAAAATATGATTTAGACCATATAAATCACACGTACCACATAGAATACATATACTTCAACATAAATTCACCTTATATCTTTGGATCTCACCATAGATCCTCTTCACATAATTTCTCCCACCACCACAAACATGCTAATACCAGTATATTAAAAAAAATAACAAGTTAGGGTTTGAGAGACATTTAAACATTCTATGAAATTTTTTTTCTTGAAAATGGTTAGAAATCTTCCTCCTTGGCTTCTTGATCTACCCGAAACTCTTCTCTATCAAACCCTTTTAGTGTTTTAATGCTTAAGCTCACAAGCTCTATAACACTTAGAATCTTTACTAAGTGAACTCTCAAAAGCTCTAGCTTCTCTCTAGAACTTTGTCTCTCTATAACTTCGTAAAAACAAGTGAACCAACAAACTCTTGCAAGCTAACTTATCATTTCTATTTATAAATGTGACACCCCCAAATCTGGGCCCACACAGCCCAAACTTGAGTTGTCAAAAGATTACAACAAAATTATTACAAGGTAGTACAACGTTTAACAATACAGTGTATAATAATACACAACTAAGTCTTCACTATTATTGTCACACTATTTTACAACATGTGAAGACTACGATAGCTATCCCTCGGACTCTCACTCCATCCCCCGGCTAGACCCAGCTACGTTCTCATCTCCTGTTGAAAAATAATGGAACAAAAGAAAGGGTGAGCTCAAATAGTCCAGTAAGAAATATCATGACTAAGATAATGACGAATAAATTATCATTAGCCTTCAACAATTGAGTTTTTGATAGAATACAATAGACTATAAGGTTTATGTCAAAAACTGCAGTTAATTTCTTGAACAACGTTTAGATTAATAATAGCAGCAAAATGAGCAATCTATTAGAAGAATAATGCAGACTATAATGTCCACTCGCTTCTCTTTTTAGGAAAAACATCATCAACTTTTATCATCTGAAACACCACTGGCCATGATAAAACAAATTCACAGTTCCTGGTCATAATCATGCAAATCAACAGTTCATCTTTGTATTACGGGCCAAAGATATTCAATATAACACCAACGATCATGATTATACCAGTATTCAGCCTTTGGTCATAATCATACCAAACAACAGTTCATCTTTGCACTACGGGCCAAAGAGAACTTTCACCATGTGTCATAAAAGACACCGAACAGACGTATCGCCTTTAACCTATTATATCGCCTTTAACCTATCATCTGTTTAACAATTATATCACATCTGTGCCTCCGGCCACAAATATTCACAACAACTTGATTCTTGATGATTAGTACAAATAACAGTGATACAAATGATGAATAAAAGAAACAGGATAAACAATAAGTATCAGAAGTTTACTTTGTGCAGATTCAAATAATGTCCAAATTGTCAACACGATGTGGAGTGAAATTCAAAAATGATATTCAAGATCCACAGTTCAGAATAACGGTTACAGTTCAATAGAAATGTTTAGAAAAATAGTAATGTTCAATTGAAATGATATTAGATGAAGTACAAACTATTAAGGAACATATAATCATTTCAAAAAACTTTACCAAATAGTACTTACCATAGTAAGTTAAGAGTATAAAAGAATAATATCCCTTACTATAGTAAATTTGAATAATGGAAGATGAAAAAAATGGTATCCCTTATGAGTATAAAGGAAAATAATATCACTTACGAATATGAAAGAAAATGATATTACAAACGAATATGGAATAAAAGTGTCATGTGATAATTCGTGTAGACAAATTATTTCCACAAGAGACAAATAAGAAATTTACAAAGGGTTATTCACCAACAGGCGGTAATCCGCGCAGTAAGGTTATTCCCACAATTTAATAAAATTTGAATACGAAGAATTATTCACCAAACAGGCGGTAATCCGCGTAGTAAGGTTATTCTCTGAGATTAATAAGGAATGAATACGAAAGGTTATTTACCAACAGGCGGTAATCCGCGCTGTAAAGTTATTCCCACAATTTAATACATAGAAATAAATGACACATCTTATGAGTAAGAAAGAAACGAAATTATTTTCGAGAATCAAAGAATGATAATCCCTTACAGTAGTAAGTTTAAGAGTATGAAAGAAAATGACATCCCTTACAAGTAAGAAAATAATACCATTTATGATGATGAAAAGAATGATACCCCTTACCTTAACACGTGACTGGATGAGGTTGATCTACCTATATATCTATAATATAATTAGTAATTACCACATATAAATTTCAAAGTGTATGATAATTCGTATAATATAAACTATCAAAATTATATATATTTAACATAATTTTTGTACTATAATATAACAACTTTAAAATAGTTTTTAAAATAATATTCCAAAATAAATCTTCCAAAGAAAGCTTTTAAAAATGAATCTTTTCAAAGAAGAGTCTTCTAAAGGAAGTTTTGTGAATACCGTGAAAAATAGGAATTTATGAAATTACTACTCTTTAATAAAAGACTTACTTGAAAAATTCCTACACTCCTTTTGGCTTTCAAACACTCAAGATAACTTTCCTATTATCAGAGAAAACTCATAAAATACATATAGAAATTTTTTATGTTTTAGGTGTAATTTTTCTGTTTAGCTGAGCAAGCTATTTATAGGAGAAAATATGATACTATGCGCGGTAGGTGGGTGTTATTGGCATGCCAACGCTGAATAATTCAGCAGCCAGCAGCCTCGTGCAAAAATCTTCTCCAATTTCTTCACCAACCATGTGGGCCCCACCAATGGGTCCACATATTTTTTACTATTCATTTAAATAAATTATTATTATAATCAAACTACTCATTAATTATTCAATAATTTGGGTAATACTACAACAATGATAACAATAATTTAGCAATAATTTAAGAACACATTACTGATAAAATATTAATTTAATAATATTTAATATAGTATATTTGCTACTGTGACAGTTATTTGGTTCAATAATGTAACACCCTGTGTAATGACAATTATTGATTCAATTAAATAAAATAATGCTTAATAGCAATTATTGAATTGATAACATAAAATATTATGCAATGACAATGATGTGCAACAATTACGGTATCAATTATCAGATCAATAATGCAAATACTGTGTAACAACCACTTTATCAGTTCAATAATATAAACACCGCACAATACCTTGTGCTACTGTGTAATGTCGTGTGCTACTATGTATTATCGTGTGCTACTGTAGAACACCGCGTGCTACAGTAAAATACCATAAAATACCGTATGCTACTATTCTTTTATCACCGTTTTTTTAACAGTTTAAAAGTAATAACACTGTTGACTATTTTTATTTAAAAATGTTACTTCTGTCATTTTCTATATCCGACAAATATTCCGTTGTGGGGTCCACCAATAATTAGTTATTTCGGCGCCGTCGTACGACCCGAATATTCCCCGACCAAACGAATATTTCCCTACAAAACGAATATTGTCCGACATAATAAAATTTGTACATAACATCCTTAACTTTTAACTTTGCCAATTTAACCACTTATTGTTTCAGAAAAATATATATGAAGAAAAATTAAACTTTGTATTTCATAAAATTCGAGGTCTTACAATAAAAGTCTAGGAGTATTTCATTAGTTCCTTAATCAACTAACATTAGTCAATTATGAGCTTAATTCATGCTTATTATACACTTAAAAGACAATTTGATTTAAACTTTGTTTGAATTGATTTATGGAAATGGAGTGAAGCAACCTTTTGTGTAAATAACACTCAACCTAAAAGCTAGCAAGGCCCCCCATTTGGGGCCCATTTTGGCCGGCCAACATGCCTTATTTTTTCCTCCATTTTTTATTTTCTTTTACTACAAATATATATATATATATATAGGGGAATGATCCATATCAAGCGTTTGCTATGGACACTATTTCAACAAATGCATCTTGAACCGTTAAAATAATGATTTTAATGGAAGAGATGAATCACACCCGCTACCTAAGATAACGGGTTGACAAAAAAAATCTCAATCAACCCATTAACTTAGTTAGCGGGTGGATTTTTTTTTTCCCCCCTTAAACTAAGTTTAACAAACAAAAAAACAAAAAACAAAAACAAACAATTTCCTCCACCCGACAACTTAGTTAGCGGGTGGAGTGAATATATATATATATATATATTGTGAACTATGTTTAACAACAACAAAAAAAAAACAAAAAATATCCCATCACTGCTATCATCATCATCCCTGCTTCTTTTCCTCTTCCCATCATTTTTCTTAACAACAATCCCCCCAACGTTCTTCCTCGTATTAACCATCCTATACAAAACCACAATAACAGAATATAATTTGTCAAAAACAGCTTAGGTTGTCCAAGATTATAAGGATAAAAAGGCATGCAATATTTGCCAAAAACAGAATGTATAACAAACTTCATCATGCTACTAGTAATGAAATTGAGCAAATAATTAATTACTCCCATAATGATTCTGATGCCATCACTTGATGCAAACTACAAAGTATATATGCAATGATATCACATCTTAGATTATATGGCTATAGATCAAAACGTAAGCAGGAACAAATGTATCAACATGCATATTCATCTACAAATATATAAAAAAGCAGTACAATGATGTTGACAAATGCATATTCATCAAATAAATATTCATCAAATACATATTCATATAAATGCATATTCATTTGATGAATATTCATTTTGTATGTATATAAATGCATATTCATATAAATGCATAGTATTGATTTTGATTACTATATTTTGGTTACTACATAGTATTGATTTGGTTACTAAATGCATATTCAACAAATAAATGTAAAATGCTTGCCATCAAATGAATGTATGTAATGGAGGTTTACATGTTTCTCTTCTTATTGGTATTCTATCGAACACGTAATATGCACAATACCATTATTCACATTTATAATAGTACACTGTATGAGAAAATCCTTTTTTACAGAAACTATATTTACCTTGACAGATGGAGTTCTGTTCACGCCTAATTAAATGCCAAACGAAAATATAGAAGAAAAAACTGAGAATTGAAAACTAAAAAATCACTAAAACAATATTGGAACTATACATACAGCTAATTGATATAGCCGAAGAAAAATACCGTAAATTGAATAACAAATGATAAAATTTCTAACTCAACTAAGGCAAACAAAATGCAACAAATGTATATGAAAATTTCTTCAGACTTACTCAAAAGATAAGTATTATCTTTTAATTTTGTCTCAATTGCAGCAACTCAACGTACAGAGGAAGATAACAATGTATAGCTTGACATAGGTGTAGGGGAAGAGAAGCAACAACACTGATAAGAAAGGTTGAGATGATCATAAAGGAGAGTGAGAGCCTGAAAGAGGTAGATGAATACTCCGAGAAATAACGAAACAACTCCGGCAGAGGCCAAAACAAGAAGAAGCAAAATAAGGGTTTCCAGGTTCCCAAAATGCGAAAATAAGGGTTTCCAAATAAATAAGCTTCACTCCAGAGGATATCGACACGCACGGCAGTTACAAATTCAAAAAAATCAATCACCTATAAACATGGGACATATCAACAACTCATTAAATCAGTTACTAAATAAAAGGGATAAGAATGCACAGTTTTATAAATTAAAAATTACAAATGCACTATTTTTATAAATAATTAATTTATGCACTTTTTTAATAATATTTTATTAAAAGGTACTAATAAATGTAAATGTTCCTTAAATCAATTGGGCTAACTTTACTAACTTACAAGACTAACTTACAAGACTTGAAATTATAACAAGTGTTGGGCTAGTATTAAAATAAATTGGACTCATTATTTAATTAACACTTGGTTACTAGTTAAATTTATTTAAGTTACTAACACTTGGGCTAGTAATTAAATTTTCCAGATTGGGCTCTTTTAATATTTCCTACAAGACTTGTAATAATAAAGACTTAGGCTACCTATATAATGATATTGTGTTAATTATATAATCTAATTAGACTTGTCATTTAATAGTCATTTAGACTACTTAATTGGGTTAGATTATAAAACATTAACACTTACCATTTCTTGGGCTTGTTTTAAATAAAACCCTAACTTACCTACAAATACTTGAACTTGATTAAATCTAGTTCATTAACTACCACATATTATCATATCAGGTTTATAATATAGTTATCACATAACATATAAGTATTCCCACAATGGGTTAACTTTAATAATTCATTTATTTCTTCTTTTTCATTAATCATACAAGTAATACACTTAGTGATTGTTAATCTTTTTATTTGTCACTCAAGGCCAACATTCAAGCTTTTGATCTCATCACATGAGCTCCTTTAGTATTTATATTTCCTTCTTTAGTTAATTCCATAAATGAAATTAACTGACTTACTACTTCTCATCACATAGCATATACACATACATAACTTAACTTTACACATCATATTTTCTAATGAAGAAAATAAATAAAATAAAAAAAGTAGGTTCGTAATTTTCAAGTTTGATTTCTTTTACAAAACGTGTTCCATTTGAAAACATTTACAAACTTATGTTCATACCTTTTAACCAAATCATACTACTAGGTTATAGACTCAAGAAACCAACATAATTCTTATTACTATACAAACTCTACTAATTGATCTACCAATAGATTAAACCATTGGAATATTAAAGTTTAGAAAAATGATATATTTTAGAACTTTTACTAAACATGTTGTGGGTGTTCATTAACAAATCTATCATGTTATACACATTATAACCACATAAGCACATATCTTCATCCATCATCCTTCCTTATATCTTCAATGGATCCACCATGATCCACTACAACAAAAACAACTCCCACAACAATACACAATACATAAGAAAATACTAACACATAGGTTAATTAAGAGTTTTAAGTATAGAAATACTTTTAACCTTAAGGCTTATTGCTTCTTGTTTAGGCTCCTTGCTAAGTTAACTGTCCTCTTTTCCTATTTTCAGTAAACCGGAAGCTCCCTTATTCTCTTTCCTTCTAGTCGGATTCTCCCTTTCTATCAATATACTTTATTTTGCTTTCTATCTTATACTTAGTGAGTAAAGTATTGCAAATGCTTTTGAAGGATAAAGGAATGGAGTATGTATAGGAGGATTCTCCCTTAATCACCAGCTACACATATATGTATATATATGCATATACTTATAGCCTACCCTAGGCTAGCATGACCCCTACAATATGGCCTACTTAGTCACCTCCCCTCTGCCCCAAAAGGGGCTGCTGAGTTGCACTGTCAGCTAACCTTGGGCTGTGGGCTGCTAAAATAGCCCTCAACCATTACTTCTCATATCTTCTTCTTTACCTACTTGGCTAGCTTCATATATATCACACACACACACACACTTAGGCTATGTTTATTTACAAAATACATACTTAAGATTAGACTATTTGTATTAATTTAAAACTATTTCGGATTTTTTTATCCCATGATGAGGGATTATTAATCCCTTTATGTTGGACTATTAGTCCCATAAAGTCATTTAATGGCTTAAAATGAGGGGGACTATTAATTCCAAATTCATCATTGAATTATATGATCCCTTATAAATAGCCTTAAGAATGATAAAAAAAAATAGACCAAGGACTATTTAAAGGACTATTAATCCCTTATCATAGGATAAATATAATCCAATCCCAAGTATAATTTTTACAAACAAATATAGCCTTAGTCATTAATGCTTCTTTTAGCATACACTTTAGGATACCAAAAGAATCTCGCAAAACATCACTTCTTGCTGCACTTGAAGTTGCCAAAATGAGCTCCCACTTGCCTACTTGGTTTGTCCCAAATGATACATATATATATACAAGTAAAACACTTATGGTGAGCTCATTATATACTAACATCTTGAGTTGTTTCTTGGCTTAATTAATACAAATATTGGGCTTAATATGAGACTTCACATTGGACTAAACACAACCTTAATTGACTAATCAGTTGGGCCACTTTAAAAATCCTACCCGAAATTATAAATAGGCAAAGAAAAAATTAGCCTTAGCTAATTATCTTCCTTTGGGCTCATTTTAATTCCACCCAACACCTACAAGCATTTAACAATATTGGGCTTGTTTAGCTAGTCTTAATAATTTCATAGACTATCCAATATTCATAACACTTCGGACTTTTAATTTAATTGCCCAACCACTACCATTAAAATTATTTAATTAATATCATTTCTTTAATCAATATTCATATAATTAACTAAATTAATTAAATTACATGGCTTTTCTTTTTGTTCCATTTTAACTGAATAAATTAATATACCCATATATGTGTGTGTGTGTGTGTGTGTGTGTGTGTGTGTGTGTGTGTGTGTGTGTATGTTCTTCACATCACATCATTAAAATAAATTTTTAATTAACATCATTTTATTAATAAAAATTTTATTACAAAAATTCCTAGTCATTACATCTCCCCCCCTCTCCCCTTATAAGAATTTCGTCCTCGGAATCACTACGATAAGGCTAACTAAAATATTAGGATCATTTTTCTTTATTTTTTCTTTGAGTTCCCATGTTGCTTTTTTCTGTTAATTATTTGAGTAGGGATTTCTTCATACGCTAAATCTTTTTCAACCTATATAGGTTCATATTCTATTATATGCTTGAAATTCAATTTATAGGATCACAAAATTGACACATGAAACACATGAAGAATGTGTTCTAGCTCCAGAGGTAAGGATACCTTATAACCCACTCCTTCTAACGCTTAAATCGTTCCTTCACTTTATCCGTTTGTTTGAGGATGATACGCAATATCTAACCTCAGTTGCGTTCTCACACGCTCTTGAAAATTTATGTAATGACCCGATTAATTGCGATATTTCTTTTAAAGAAAATATTAATAATTAAATAAGGTTAAAGGTTAAAACCTAGTTTGGTAAATGAAAGGTGTAAAGAGAGAATTTAAGTTTTTAGATTTAATCCATGCTTTATAAGAACCTATAATGGTGCTATATAAATTGAAAAGAGACAGTTTAAGATGTAAGGCTTTAACGAGGAAGGTTATGGGACATTACGAATAAATAATTATTGAATTATAATGAGAAGGAAGAAATACATAGAACTAATTTACGTCGAGAAAAATATTTTTGTATAATATAATTACAGAATAAGGTTATGTGTTAATAACCTAACACATTAAATGGGCTAAGAAAAAGGAATAATAATGAATGGGACAAATATATATAAGTTATATATATTTATTTATTTGCCAAGTGGGAAATGAAATAAAATTTATGTGTTTAAGGAGGTGATGTGATGAATATTTGTATCACTAAATGTATACATTTAGATATTAAAAATGAAAAAGAAAGCCAACATGACTTAAATTGAAAATGTTATGTGATAAGTCTATTTGTATGTGCATACAATGAGAAAATTAATTTGTGACTAAATTAATTTTCATTAATTGATTAAATGAGGAATAAAGGTAAGGTCATGGGATTAATTGATGAAATTAAATCACATGGGGTGTGGATTAAATTTAAGTTATTTAATTTAAATGACTTGAAAGTTATCATCAGGCTAGATTAAAATGCAAATTAATTAATTAATGTAGTTAATTTATTGTATGAATTAATATCTCATAATTATTTTAATAATGCTACCTGATACATGATTTGAGTATGTTAGTGGGACAATGACATTAACGTAATGTTTATGTATAGGTGTGTTGTATGTTATAACATTTTATTAATGTTAGCCCAAGCCTAATCTTAGTTCTAAGATAAGAGGGCTAAAATGTCCTGTGTCTAGTTTGGGCAATTTTGACTTAAGGCCCAAATAGATTTAATTAAACAAGCCTCATTATTAGAATGTAGGAAGCTTAACCTAGTAGCCTTGTTACACGTACAAGTCTATTTCGACAGCTTCATGGAATTAAAATTTTCTTGTAACAACCCGAAACGTGGGAATTGTGGCACTCATTTTGGGACTCAACTTTGGATAAAATAAGGGGATAAGAGTGCATGTGTGGTTCACAATAGAGTTACTAATATTTATATATAAAGAGTTATATGTATTGATTAAGTCATTTTGGACAGCTTAGAGGGCAAGTGGGAGGCACCTATGACAGTCCTAAGTGGTCTGCTGGAATTGACAGTTAGACAACTATAGGGGCTGGGTAGGGGTCACAATAGGGGCCATGTTGCTATGAATTCAGCTGAAAACAAAAGGTGGAGTAGGTTACATATTTAACTCTTGTCTCTATCTCATGGTTACATTATATTGTTAAGTATGGGACTATAAAGATTACATTGAGAGAGGGATGAATTGGCAGAAAAGAAGAAGGAAAAAGAATTTACAGCAGTTTGTGCTCCCATTTAAACCAACCCAGAGCCATTTCAATCATCCAAAAGGTAGTGTCAGGTATAAAAGCTTTCCACTCATAAACTTTAAAAGTTAAACTTTTTTTACATTGATTATTCTTGGTTATTGTGGAGTTGGTTTAACTGTGATTTGGGGACCATGAAGGGTCCGAATGTATAAGACAGGAAATCATGAAGGATATTAAGTGTTAGGTGTGTATATTAAGTGAACTAGTTAGCCAATGCACACCAAGTGTTTGGGTAAATGCTTAAATGAAACTAAAAGTTGTTAAGCTTTGTTCGCAATGTTAGAACTAGAGACAAATCATGGTGTTATATGATGTAATTCTTAATCAAGTTGTTTTCAATGTATAAACCTGGTGGTATGTGTTAGTTCCCAGAGGCACACAAGTGATCTAGAAGGGGGGGGGGTTGAATAGATCTCTTAGAAACTTTTTAACTTTAAGATTAAGTTCAAAGATTTAATAGCAATTAATAAACTTAATTAATATTTGTTTGCACAGCGGAATTTTAGTTTGAAAAACACCCCTTAAAGATTTGTAAAACTTCTCTGTTGAGTTTAAGTTTATATTGAAGAAAGTCATTTGTTAAGTAAACTAATTCACAGTCATGTGTAGATATATATATATATATATATATATATATATATATATATATATAAGACAGAATGTGAAAGACTGAAAGTAAAATGACACCAGAGAGTTTTAAGTGGTTCGGAGACTGAATAACTCCTACTCCACTCTTCTACATGACAGTAGGAAATCCACTAAGGTTTAGTCCTCCGGACTAGGACACTCTCGCCCTCATCAAAGCTAGCAGCTTTGGTTCCTTTAGTCACATTAAGACTAGGACACTCTTGCCCTCATCAAAGCTAGCAGCTTTGGACTGTAGACTAAGTCCAGCAGACTTAGAATCTCTTGTACCCTTCGGTACTCAACAAGTCCAGCAGACTTGATTTCTTTTTAGCCACTCGGGCAAGGATCCTTTGACCCTCTCTTATGTGTTGAATGCTTGTTGGGTTGTGCTGCTAAGATAAACTTTGATCTTCTTTATCTTCTGGTACTTAGCAGCTGCTTGTGATCCATCATTGAATGCTGCTGATGTTTGTCGTTGATATTCTCCTTCTTTCTTATATTCAGCAACTACTCAAGATCACCAAATGTGCTGCTAGGCTTTTGCACTTCAGCTCCTTTGATACTTGATAACTTCTCAAGATGAACTCCTGAGATGACTGTGATGCTTATTCTTTTTGGTACTCAGTTGTTCCTTCTTATCATAGACAGTTTATTGCTTCTTGAGATGGGCTTCTGAGATGACTGGGATGCTCCTTCCTTTTGGTACTCAGTTGCTACCATGTATGTATCAAGTTGGCATTTAAGCTTCTATCTTCCATGTGCCTAGTAGCTCCGAACACTTCTCTTGTAATAGAGTTATATCTCTATGTCTCTCTCAATTCAGTGTTAGTGTTCTGATGGATCGTAGAGTCCTTCAGCATATTCATTCTGTTTCACTCTACGATTGGTTGTTGTCTTCTATCATCTCTCTTGTATATTTTCTGACTTTTAACAACCACACTTCTATATCTCATTTTAGGCCTTTATATCTCTGAGCATATATTACCGTTTGAAAGAAATCCCGTTGGTTTCATTTGGCCTTGCGCAGATCCTTAATATCTTCAATGTTGACTTTCTTGCCGCTTGTGTCAGTGCTTTTCTGACGTGTTCTGATATGTTAACCTGTAGCTCTGCTTTCTCTGAATTTATAGCCGTTGCTTTCTCAGAGTTGTTCAACAAAGATTATTATATTCTTTGCTAGTTAATATACTGATTCATCAATAAATGTTTTTCCTTGACTTTAAGAATCAGTTGTTCTGCTGCATTCAGAGATGTCCCATTAGTCTGACCTTATTCACCATTTTCCTGAGTAGTGGGTTCCTGACTTATAGTCGTTTGAGCATAACGTCTACTATGTCTCTGACATGCATCTGTATCTTGACAGCACTTAATCTTTCTTTAGTCTGGGCGAGGAGTATACTCTTCTTTCTTTCATCATATAGCCATTCTGATAGCATGCTAGCTCTGTCCTGCTTGATGAATTCGTTGAGTGATAGACTGTCCACTTTGATCCTACGAACTCAACCCCATGAATGACTGTCAAGTGAAACGTTGAGTTAGAATGATCTTTTCTCTTACTCTGCGACCTTGCTGTTCTGGTCAGGTCACAGAGTTTGTGCTTGCAGTGTTTTGCTTTGGTTTCGTTCTATGAGCTTGTCTTCCTGTGCAAGTCATGAAGCTGCTGATCTCGTTCTACGATGGGTCTGATCAAATCGTAGAGTTCGTTGATTGTAGTGCTTCTTATTGGAATCGTTGAGTTGCAGTCTGTTGGCACATCCTTTGATTCTACTCAACGATTGTTCCATATCTAGATCAATATACTGCATTGCCTCATAATGCTGTTCCACTTAATGACTTCTTCTATCTGTGCATATTCCAGTCCTTGAAAACTTGCTCAGCAAGTTTACTCTACGATTTTGCTAGAGAGTGTGTATCGTAGAGTATACTTCTTCTCTGGCTCAGTGTTATCTGCAGGCTTGCTTCGCTGTCTGTTCGACGATCGTAGAGTTCGGCTCTACGATTAGTGCTTGATCAGTTATTTGATTTTGCATGAATACTCTGTAGACTTCTTGCACGTATGTTCCTCTTTGATGATCGTAGAGTCATCCGGGCTGAGAGTCGTACCTTTCACTCTACGAACATGCCGAATCGTTGAGTCTTCTTTGCTTGGAATCGTAGAGTCCATTCTACGATCATATAGACTGATCAACCTAACAGATTTGATCTTTTCTAACTAAGTCATTTCTTACATTATTATATCATTACATATTGAAAGGACTTTTACAGACTCTGAAATACAAATACAACAATGATTCATTCTTAAGCTGCTCTGCTTACATCATTTATGCAAAGCGACTTCTATTGAAAGATCTACCTAACATTTCTGATCTTTATAATCTAAGTCCTTTGTACACATATATCTTTAAAAGGACTTTACAACATTTTAACCAGATAACTTTCATTCTCTTTAATGGACAGCAGATGGTTTACAACAAGATCATATTGTGTTATACAAGTGTGTAAATCAAAGTATTGAAATAGAATATATATCATACACACATGACAATGTAAGCTTATAATTAGATTGACATATAATCACTTTGTCACATAATCACATAGGCACTTTCAGAACATTCACGTACAGAATCAAGTAAACACATAAGCACATTTAGAACATCTATGCACATAATCAAGTAAGCACATAATCACATTTAGAACATCTATGCACATAATCAAGTAAGCACATAATCACATTTACACATACGCACACTTTCAGAAACACATTGACAATCAGCCATATAAGCACATTTACCACAATCCTTTTTGCACAACAATTATCATCATCAAATCAAAACATCAATCAACAATCTCCCCCTATTTGATGATGACAAAACAAATAGACTTATTGAAATGACATTCATATAATGCATCTACTTGACAGGTAATTTATGTCTTATGATACAGTGAAATACTGTATGGCTAGTGCAAAAGGATGATTTCATTAATTAAGCATTCTTACAAAAAGTTATATAGTTATACGTACTTACAGCTGCTCTTTATGTTTCAACTTTTCTTCCACTGAGTTTGCTAGCTGTCTTCTCCTTGGCTGATTGATTCTCCTATTTCATATCTCCCCCTTAGTCCTTGAATATTCACTCCCCTGCTTCTTTATAGCTCCCCCTTAGTTAGCTCCCCCTTAGTTCTTGTTCTTCTCTCCCCCTTTTTGACATCATCAATAATGATATGTATGGAGCTGACATCATCAATAATGATTTAGAAGGATTTCTTGAAGTCTACCACAGAGTTTTGAGACTCTACGAAAGAAAAGAATATTTTCATGGTCCATAAAATGTTGGGACTCTATGACTGGAGAATTGGTATTTTGAGAAATGTTTGCAAAGTTTTGGGACTTTACCAACAGGAAGGTGGTGCTGGGCGACTAAGAGTTTAGTGAGTCTCAGCCGAGGATTTTCTAATTTCTGCATTTTGATTTCCCACAGACTGGCTAGAAGTTTGAGAGCTGGTTAGATTCCAGATGGATATTTTCTGGCAACTTTGGTAGTGAGGATAGAAGGACTCACTGCTTATCAGTGTAGTTGCAAAGGTCATTGCCTTTGAGAAATTTTGAGCTACTAATGAAAGATTTGGAAAGGTCGAGTAGCTCCAACTGATAGAACTTTGATCATTCATGAATATAGCCCTGAGAAGTGGTAGTATGGGAATGAAACTTGACAGATGATTATGATCCCAAGTAATAGAGCATTTTTCCTTGTGGCTGGCATGCTTCCTTCTGACTCTACGTCTCCTTCTGATCTGCTTCAGCCGATATGCTTCATATTGCTGCTTTTCCAGTTTTCTCAGCAGTCTTATCTCCTTCAGCTTCCTTTCAATTTTCATCCTTATTTGTCTCTCCTTATGACCTGTCCTTGAACTTCTGCCTTTTTTCTTCATAAAACCACTTAATCCTCTCCTTTTACTTGACCTGCCTTTTGGTTCTCCCAAACCATGAGTACTAGTCTCTTCTTGAATATGTTCACCTTCTTTCATCATGGTTTCTTGACAGTCTCCTTTCTCATCTGATATAGCCTCTCCATCTTTAGAATTTTTCGAGAATTGTTCCCCTAGTTCAGCAACATCATCATCTTCGTTGAACTCGGATGCTGAATCTTTTTCAACTGGTTCAGCTTCTTGATCAGAGCCCAATATGATTTCTTTTTCAGACGGGCTAAATTTATGATATTCTGATTTTTCTTCTGAAGAGATTTCTTCTTTTGAACTGTCAGATGTTCCTTCTCTAGAATCTGAGCTTTCTTCATCATCATCAATTTCTATCACCTGGGGTGGCCCTGCAGTGACTGAACTTCTCCACTGTTCTCTGATTCTCCAACTTCTCCTTGGAGCAGTGTGAGGAACTTTCTTTCCTGATTTCTTCTTCTTCTTCTTCATTTCAGACCCTTTGATATTTATCTTCTCCTTCTCAGCTTTCCCTGAACTGACATCCTTTTCTTCTGTAGCCTTCTTTTCTTCAAATACTTTTCTTTTCTTCTTTGATTCCTGAGTATCATAGATCACAAGAATTTTGCTACTTGTCTGCACATTAGTCTCTTGGAGTCTTTCTTCAGATGCTTCTTCCAATTCCCGTTTTCCTTTTCCTTTAGATTTTACTTCCATCTTTCTGCTGAAGCTTTTCGATCCTCGTGTTTTCTTACCCTTATTGGCATGAGGGTTCTTTTTCCAATCTTCAAACAGCCTTGGAGTAATTCTTTTGTTGCAGTTAAGAATTTCTCCTTCATCTTCCTCAATTGTATTTGCCAGCAATTTCTTTAGAATGATGCTGATGAATCTTCCACAGGGCATCTTTGGAGAGGGCTTTCCTGCTTCAGCTCTTGTCTTTGCATCATCTATCCATTTCTTTATCCATCCTAAGAAAACTGCTCCGAAGTTAATCTTCTTTCTTTGAGCAATAGTAGTCATCAGCCTCAATTGATCTTCACTGATAGTATCATATGCAGTGTCTTTGCACAGAATACTCTTTCCAACGATGTCAGCCAGAAACTCATACTGCTGAGGGAAATCTTTCTTCTTGATTCCTTTTAGGTGAGACTTCTTCTCATAGCCCATTAGCTCCAGTCCAAGCTCGATATTGATCTTGTCAAGAGAAGTAATTCCTCCGATTGGAATACCTAGGCTGAGATTGATTTCAGAAACCCCAATTTGCAATGTGATTTCCTTAACCTTTGTGATGAGGATGTTTCCTCGATAATCAGCATTTGAATAGAATTCTTTCACAAGTCAAGAGTAAATTCTGGTGCTGGTTTCCAAACACATGGTGAAGCCAGCATTCTTGACCAGATGAAGAATATCCTTGAGTTTCTGCTCTGCATTACCGAAACTTTCAAAACAAACAAGATTTCCAGGAATAACTTGAATAGATGCCATGAGATTAATCTGACTTGGGAAGGGCACAATGAGAGATATCGATTTTAGAAGAGGCTTTCGATTTCTAGGGTTTTGATGATTTTTGGGAGAATGGGTATTGACAACTGATGGGAAAAGACTATTGTCAGTTTGAAACACGACTTATGCTAGTTCCCTCTTATTTTTGCAGGGAACACGTGACAGAAACTCATACGTGGGACGTGGGCTTAACTTTTGTATTTTCCATAACTGAAGCATCTCAAGTATTCTAACCCACTTGAGTTTGGAGGGCGTGTTGTTCATTCTCTCTGTTTAGTAAGCTTAAACAGTTCGTAGTGTTGGCTGCACGACACTCAATCATCATCCTTCAAAAGATGACCTTGATAACTGATGTTTTGAACTGTATGCTGGTAATAGGCTGTGAAGGAGTTTATGTGAAAGATATATGTTAAGTGATGCAAACGTAGAGTCAAAATGTTCTACGATCAGAAAGATGATTATGGTTACTCTACGATTTGGGATGATAGGGCTTGCTCAGTTATCAGTCATAGAATTTAGAGATTATGACATGAGAGATAAGTGCATTTGGTTCATCAATCACATTGTTTTGGGACTTTGTGACTGGAATGAGAAAGGTATTCCAAAGAAGAATAGATTTACCTTCTGCTTTCCTTCTGTAGAAGTAGTGTTGACAATAATTAACCCAACTTGTCTTCTGATGAGTTTTGTACTTCTGAGCTTGCTTTATTTCTCCACAACTTGGCTTTGCTACGATCTTTCCTGAAGTGCACTCGTAGAGTTATGATCTGAACTACTCTACGATCTGTTGTTAAGACTGGAGACTTTAGATGAACTCATAGATCTTTGTTAAGCCTGATTGACAGCTCAATGACAGCTTTCTGAAAGGACTTTGTAAGGATCGTTGTCATGACTCTAGTTATCATGTAGAGGTTGCTATTTGATTAGCAGGTTTTGTAGACTTGTTGTAGAGAGTCGTAGAGTGACTGACTGTGTTGACTCTACGATCTTGAGCTTTATGACGAGGAGACAACTCTACGTTCTTGAGCCTTATTCTGCGATCGCCTGTCATACTCTATGATCCTTCTTTGTGAGATGAACTTTCTTCTTACATGAGTGATCTTTTTATCTCACCATGATATTAGAGACAATAGTTCCAACAAGATTCACTAAATCAATAGGTGAGGTAAAGACTAACAGATGCCTCTTTTTATGACCAGCTTCTTTCTCTTCTAGAGAATCCCAAGATTCAAATCTTCTTCATGCATCAGTATTCAGACCTCACTCAATCTATCATAGATTGACTTCCTTGAGATATCCTGCAAATTCGTTGAGTAGGGTATACACGAAATTCATCGTTGAGTCTCAGAACAACTTTCTCCACCTTCTTCATATCGTAGAGTTTTCCTCATGAGGCTACAGCCTTGTTTCCTTCCTGTTGATCTGCTTGGATTATCTTCATCCAGAATGATTTGTAAGTATGCATGCTTATCAACAGTCTTTCGGTTTAGCATTTTATAGAGCTGACTTCTTCATAGAATCAAGCAGATAAAACTTCAATCATTTCAAGCTTAGAGCTTCTTCTAATGCATTTAAGTTGGAGAGCCTACTGCCAAAGGTTATGAGTGTGAACTGTTCTTTGAGATGAACTTTTCCTCTTTTCACAGATTTAAAGGTGATTACTGAAACTTGGAGTAAATCATTCATGATTACTCCTTTTTGCCTTGATCTTCTCACCCTTCTCATTCATAGATGGTTTTGAAGAATTTTGATACTGAGAGCATTTGCCTTAAAAACCTGAGCATGTACACTAGGTGTGCCTGGTAAGGACTTCTTCATTGTAAGAGCTGCTTTGTACATGAATGAGAGATTCTTCAACTCTTCTTGATCTTTAATGATCTGCAGAATGATTCTTAGATCCGGTGATCATAGATAAACATATATGTCCATTCATTCGTGCTGAGTTGATTTCCAGGTCTCGGGCCTGATATCTGTGATTTAGGGAAATGGCTTTGAAAAACTCATTACCAAGGATATTGCAGTGAAGTATACAACTATAATTAGATCTACCTCCCAATTTCAGAGAAGTAGTTCCAGAAGACCATTGAAGAATTTTTGAAATGAATTTCTTTAACAAACCAGTCAAGCTAGAGATCATCCACTAGAAGAAATGAGAAATGCTGCCTGTGGATTTTATCATTAATTACCATAAAATTGTATCTTGAAAAAACTCTTGATGCCGTTCTCGGATGAATGAAGCACTTCCTTTGACGCACATCTTCAGATAAGATTCTTAGAATATAAGTCCTTAAGCTTATCGAAAAGCTTAATGCTGAGCCCATCGAGTGAATATATAAATTCGAGACTGATTTCAACTGCTGACATTAACAACATAAGCAAAGATTTCTGTTGGACTTGCTTCTGCTACAGACTTTCAAACCGGTGAGAAGTAGATTTGTTAGAGCTTGGCACAGTGATGCTTCCTTTGAGAAGAATAGGATCCGGTGTCCTTTGGCATCAAGATTTGAACTTCCCGTTTGTTTGAGAGCAGAGATACACGTTATTGTATTCCTCGAGTGAATCAATTTATAATTCTTATTCGCAGAACATCTTTGATTTCTTCATTTTGCAGCATCAGTTTAATTTAGAAGGATTACTCGATAGCTTCTTTGCTGAGATCATCTGAAGTTGTCTTAGAGAGAATAATGGCAATGTATAACAGCATCAGATAGTGTGTCACTGATCAATCATTTAAAATTGTACCTGCGAGAAAAGATACATTGATTTGTAAGCTTGTTCATACGAAGTGTTTTACTTCAATTCTTAAACTCAAAAACAGAAATTTGCTAGTGCCATAGGATCTACTCAAAGCGTAGCTTTAAAAGTTCTTGAGAACCTGCTCTGATACCAATTGTTAGTTCCCAGAGGCACACAAGTGATCTAGAAGGGGGGGTTGAATAGATCTCTTAGAAACTTTTTAACTTTAAGATTAAGTTCAAAGATTTAATAGCAATTAATAAACTTAATTAATATTTGTTTGCACAGCGGAATTTTAGTTTGAAAAACACCCCTTAAAGATTTGTAAAACTTCTCTGTTGAGTTTAAGTTTATATTGAAGAAAGTCATTTGTTAAGTAAACTAATTCACAGTCATGTGTATATATATATATATATATATATATATATATATATATATATATATATATATATAAGACAGAATGTGAAAGACTGAAAGTAAAATGACACCAGAGAGTTTTAAGTGGTTCGGAGACTGAATAACTCCTACTCCACTCTTCTACATGACAGTAGGAAATCCACTAAGGTTTAGTCCTCCGGACTAGGACACTCTCGCCCTCATCAAAGCTAGCAACTTTGGTTCCTTTAGTCACATTAAGACTAGGACACTCTTGCCCTCATCAAAGCTAGCAGCTTTGGACTGTAGACTAAGTCCAGCAGACTTAGAATCTCTTGTACCCTTCGGTACTCAACAAGTCCAGCAGACTTGATTTCTTTTTAGCCACTCGGGCAAGGATCCTTTGACCCTCTCTTGTGTGTTAAATGCTTGTTGGGTTGTGCTGCTAAGATAAACTTTGATCTTCTTTATCTTCTGGTACTTAGCAGCTGCTTGTGATCCATCATTGAATGCTGCTGATGTTTGTCGTTGATATTCTCCTTCTTTCTTATATTCAGCAACTACTCAAGATCACCAAATGTGCTGCTAGGCTTTTGCACTTCAGCTCCTTTGATACTTGATAACTTCTCAAGATGAACTCCTGAGATGACTGTGATGCTTATTCTTTTTGGTACTCAGTTGTTCCTTCTTATTATAGACAGTTTATTGCTTCTCGAGATGGGCTTCTGAGATGACTGGGATGCTCCTTCATTTTGGTACTCAGTTGCTACCATGTATGTATCAAGTTGGCATTTAAGCTTCTATCTTCCATGTGCCTAGCAGCTCCGAACACTTCTCTTGTAATAGAGTTATATCTCTATGTCTCTCTCAATTCAGTGTTAGTGTTCTGATGGATCGTAGAGTCCTTCAGCATATTCATTCTGTTTCACTCTACGATTGGTTGTTGTCTTCTATCATCTCTCTTGTATATTTTCTGACTTTTAACAACCACACTTCTATATCTCATTTTAGGCCTTTATATCTCTGAGCATATATTACCGTTTGAAAGAAATCCCGTTGGTTTCATTTGGCCTTGTGCAGATCCTTAATATCTTCAATGTTGACTTTCTTGCCGCTTGTGTCAGTGCTTTTCTGACGTGTTCTGATATGTTAACCTGTAGCTCTGCTTTCTCTGAATTTTTAGCCGTTGCTTTCTCAGAGTTGTTCAGCAAAGATTATTATATTCTTTGCTAGTTAATATACTGATTCATCAATAAATGTTTTTCCTTGACTTTAAGAATCAGCTGTTCTGCTGCATTCAGAGATGTCCCATTAGTCTGACCTTATTCACCATTTTCCTGAGTAGTGGGTTCCTGACTTATAGTCGTTTGAGCACAACGTCTACTATGTCTCTGACATGCATCTGTATCTTGACAGCTCTTAATCTTTCTTTAGTCTGGGCGAGGAGTATACTCTTCTTTCTTTCATCATATAGCCATTCGGATAGCATGCTAGCTCTGTCCTGCTTGATGAATTCGTTGAGTGATAGACTGTCCACTTTGATCCTGCGAACTCAACCCCATGAATGACTGTCAAGTGAAACGTTGAGTTAGAATGATCTTTTCTCTTACTCTGCGACCTTGCTGTTCTGGTCAGGTCACAGAGTTTGTGCTTGCAGTGTTTTGCTTTGGTTTCGTTCTATGAGCTTGTCTTCCTGTGCAAGTCATGAAGCTGCTGATCTCGTTCTACGATGGGTCTGATCAAATCGTAGAGTTCGTTGACTGTAGTGCTTCTTATTGGAATCGTTGAGTTGCAGTCTGTTGGCACATCCTTTGATTCTACTCAACGATTGTTCCATATCTAGATCAATATACTGCATTGCCTCATAATGCTGTTCCACTTAATGACTTCTTCTATCTGTGCATATTCCAGTCCTTGAAAACTTGCTCAGCAAGTTTACTCTACGATTTTGCTAGAGAGTGTGTATCGTAGAGTATACTTCTTCTCTGGCTCAGTGTTATCTGCAGGCTTGCTTCGCTGTCTGTTCGACGATCGTAGAGTTCGGCTCTACGATTAGTGCTTGATCAGTTATTTGATTTTGCATGAATACTCTGTAGACTTCTTGCACGTATGTTCCTCTTTGATGATCGTAGAGTCATCCGGGCTGAGAGTCGTACCTTTCACTCTACGAACATGCCGAATCGTTGAGTCTTCTTTGCTTGGAATCGTAGAGTCCATTCTACGATCATATAGACTGATCAACCTAACAGATTTGATCTTTTCTAACTAAGTCCTTTCTTACATTATTATATCATTACATATTGAAAGGACTTTTACAGACTCTGAAATACAAATACAACAATGATTCATTCTTAAGCTGCTCTGCTTACATCATTTATGCAAAGTGACTTCTATTGAAAGATCAACCTAACATTTCTGATCTTTATAATCTAAGTCCTTTGTACACATATATCTTTAAAAGGACTTTACAACATTTTAACCAGATAACTTTCATTCTCTTTAATGGACAGCAGATGGTTTACAACAAGATCATATTGTGTTATACAAGTGTGTAAATCAAAGTATTGAAATAGAATATATATCATACACACATGACAATGTAAGCTTATAATTAGATTGACATATAATCACTTTGTCACATAATCACATAGGCACTTTCAGAACATTCACGCACAGAATCAAGTAAACACATAAGCACATTTAGAACATCTATGCACATAATCAAGTAAGCACATAATCACATTTAGAACATCTATGCACATAATCAAGTAAGCACATAATCACATTTACACATACGCACACTTTCAGAAACACATTGACAATCAGCCATATAAGCACATTTACCACAATCCTTTTTGCACAACAATAATCATCATCAAATCAAAACATCAATCAACAGTATGTATTATATGCGTGTTATATGTATATGAACTCATATAAGGCACCTTAGAAATCCTTAGTAAAGCAAAAGATAACATTGTGTGTTATGATGTAAACTTCATGTATTATATATGATTTTTATGTAATCCAAGAAGTAATAAAACCATGAAAGGCCTAGAAGGGCAGATATTTAGCTAAATGTTATGGTTTTAAAGAGCTAATTTCAAATTAAGGAAACGGATTTGCGCACATGATGTGAAACCAGAAATGATGTACATTGGTAATCATTTATGGAGTTTACGAATCAAAAATTCAAAGTTTGTTTTGAAACTATAATTGCCAATTGTGGTTTTCTTGTTTAAAACTAATCAAACTAAGGGAATGAATGAAAACTATGTATATGTGATTAGTGATGATAAGTGTAGGAGAATAGATATGTGTATTAAAACCAAGTAAAAAGGGAGATTTCAAAACTAATAATGAGTTTATAACTCTGTGTATTTGTGATTTATGATATGTCATAATCGAATGGTACAAATGGAAATGGAGATGAGTTTAACCTTGTATGAGAGGTTGAATAAATGTAAAACTTAAACTTGTATGCTTTAAATTCAAAAGCTTAGAAGCTATAGGTGTGGTGAGTTCTAACACTAACTTAAGTTAAATGAGCACAAAAAAATGAATTATGAATTCGTGTTTATGATGATTGATACAAGAAAGTATTTGTATGTTAATCATATGTTGAATAACAAATATTTTGATAAGAAAGTAAAGTTTTGGTTTGTAAGGTTGGAAACCAATAACCTAATGTGTGTATTGAAGCTTATTAAAAGTGTTAATAGATGATTTTATGAGTCTTGTAGCTTGTATACTTGATCAATAGGAAAGAAAAGTTGGAAATGAACTGGTTTTAAAGTTTTGGTAGAATGGCGAGGGCACGCCAAGCTAGTTTTGAAAATCTTGTCTAACTAGTATGGGCGCGCGCCACCTTGACATTTCTGAAAAATAATTTTATTTGTAAAAGAAATCTTTGTGGGACCCAAGTATAATATAATTGATGAAATATTATAAGATTAAGATGAAGTAAAGATAAAGCTATGATGTGATGTTCCAATGTTAGTTCGTGGACAATTTTAAATGTCGGATAGACGAAGTTAGGTATAAGAAGATGTTGAAATTGAAATAAACCAATAATATGGTATGTTAAACGAGTACACAGTTTGATGAATACCAAAATAGATTAATCAAACAATATGAAAGGGGTGTAAGAGGACTTGAGCTTAAGTTAAGCGGACTACTTTAATAAATGATAAAGATATTAATAACTTTGTTGTATTTTCATGAGCTAAGTTAATTAAACCTAAATGGGTAATATAAAAGCCTATGTGGTAAGTCATATGGTGTGGTATACACACAGTGAGTTATTGGTGTGACGAGCTAGTATAAGAGGTTATGAAGTTAAAAATAAAATTGATTTATATAGGTAATGGAGTGGTATTTTATATAACTAAACATAAGAACGATACACTGGATAACCAGTAAAGTTAAAATCTTAAAATAACATCAAGTATTGAGTCAAACTTTGACTAATAATGTGTACTGTTGATCTCACATACCGTGTAGGTCATGCAAAGGACATGAAAGGTTAGCGTATGGTAAAACACCGGTACATGCAAGTATTTTAGAACTTGCTCATATGTAATAACTGTCATTACGAGTGAACTTTTTTTTTATATGCAAACATGAGTTAATGAGTTTTATGCCATAATGTGATTGAACTGTTGTTGTTCAATTGATAAGTTGAGTTAGTTGTTCTTTGTGAACTGTAGAAATTATGAAGTGACAAGCATGATAATATGGATCATTAATTATGTTTTAATATATCCCCATGTTTAAAATCTCATACATAGATATAACTACCAAGCATGCATGAAACATGATTACGTGTTATGTGTTCACTATAAAACTTGCTGAGCAATGTAGTTGTTCATTCTTGCTTAAATTAATATTTCCGCTAAGTGCGGGACATCTGAGGTTTCAGTAAAGATTAAGGACAAGAAATGCTTATGGATTACCACAAAGAATATAAATATGTTCTGATAAACCTTTTTTGAGGGTAACCAATGTTACTTAAAATGTATAGACTGTATTGAAATGTTAGATTAATATTTAAAACTATTGTATACCTAAATGAGTTGTTGTGCAGTTATGTATAAAAGTGTCACTTTGAAATAAGTCTTGATTGATAAATAGACTTAAAAGATAATTATAAAGTTAAGGGTAGTTAATCTGCGTATCTTTTATATTGAATTAGGTCATAATATGTATGATCTTGAGATCAAGAAATATGATATAAAGATTACAATTCAGGAAATAAAGAAGATTGTAATAATTTTAAAATAAACTAGCTTTTATCAATTATTTTATTGGTGAATATTGTGGATTTAAGTTTAAGATTGTACATTAACGCACGAAGTCGCCTATAGCAAGTACAGATTTTTTTTGGGCATTGCAATTTGTCTTAACATTTGATGTGAAATGAGGATCTTGATCTGACATGATCAATACCAGTACCCACACTCTTCCTTCGCATCTAAGTATTCTATCATTGTCTATTTTGAATTTAATTTCTTCCCCTTTAAAAATTTATTTCTTTATCTTTTCACACTCCTCATCTACATTTTGTAATACCTTTACTGTGTCCAATAACATTGGATGAGTTTTTACTGCAACAATTTCTCTCTCGACTCCATTAGATACTTGAACTCAATTTCTTATTATCTCAATTTTCATTATTAGCTCTTCTTACTGAGCTATTAATATTGCCAACTTGTCCCGACCCTTCTTACTTAAGGCATCAATAACTACATTGGACTTTTTTGTGTGATACAGAATTTCACAATCAAATCTATGTGATAATTTATAAATAGAATTGAAACTACAGATTTCAATGGAAAGAAGGAGTAGGAAAAGAGAATGGGGAGATAGAGAGCGATCAATAGAGGAATGGAAGATCGATCAAATAAACAGATAATATTCTATAACCTAAAGGCACTTTACGCTTTGGAGGATCAATCAGAAAATAATTTTCAGCAAGAAGAGTGCTAGAGCAGAAGAAAGAGAATAATTGCTTACAAACTGCAATAACCTTCCAGTAGCTTACTTGAATTAAAAAAGCAAGCTCTTTGTCTTTAGATCAGAACGGGGTTTTACCAAATAAGCATTTCTGCTGTGCTAAACTTGATAATTTAATTATTTGGTAAATATTCTTTAAATTAAAAAATTAGATTATTTAGAGACCTATTCAACCTCCCCTTCTAGATCACTTTTATGCCATATTTGGGTAATAACAGACTCTTCTTCCCCTATCACTTTTGATACTTCAAAAAATTCTTTAGTATCACTTTCCCAATTTCAATAATCATTTTCATTAAAAAAAAATCACAACTAACAAACACTTGACCATTAGAAGGATCATAATGTCTATAATCCTATAATCATTTGTCTCCTCACTATAACCAATAAAGATACATTTTTTTTACTTTTATCGTCTAACTTCCTTCTTTCTTGAGATGGAATGTGAGCATAAGCTACAGAACCAAATACCTTTAGGTGATTCATATTTGACCTTCTCTCATGGCAAACTTCATAAGGAGTTTTGCCTTGAGCAGCCTTTGTAGGAAACTGATCTTCTAAATACATTACAGTTGACATTGCTTCAACCCAAAACTTCTTGGGAAGTCTTCTTTCTTTCAACATACATCTCGCAACTTCAATTATGGTTCTATTCTTCCAGTCAGCAATCCCATTCTGTTGCTGTGTACAACTTGTAGTAAGTTTTATTCGAATTCCTGCACTTTTACTATAAAAAAAAAAAAAAACTCCTTATATGTGAATTCACTACCACGATCTGCTTGCAATGTTTTCAAAGAATGTGTACTTTATTTCTCAGCATATGCTTTGAATTCTTAGAGTATTGAGAATGCTTTAAATTTTTGTTTGAGAAAATAAACTTACGTCAGTCGAGAAAAGTCATCTACAAATATCAAATAGTACTTATTCTTAGCTAATGAGGTTGTACGCATAGGGCCACATAAATCAACATGCACTAGCATTAACATTGCTTTTGTTTTCCAAGACTTCCCCACTTGAAATGGAACACAATGTTATTTATCATAAATACAAGTTTCACAAACTTCCTGATCTTTAGCAACAGCAGGCAGCCCATTCACTGTTAACTATCTATGCCTCAAACTTAGGCATCAAAATTCAAATGCTCATATCTCTAGGGAGATATTGAGTTTTATACTCATGATAAGAACCTTGTAATTTGAAAAAATATTTTAGAAAATACACTTAAAATTAACAATTTCCTTAGTTTACAGTCTTATGCTAGGAAGGGAATTAGGGAGAAACTATAAGTAACCTACGATAAATATACCTTTTTTGATCTTTTGAAGTACCCTTGTTGAATTTTTGACTTCTTGTTGACAGGTAAAATTATATAGTAAATGGAGAGGGTTCTGATGAATGGTATTTATACCTATGTATTGACTATCTTTAGACTTCATAATTTGCGTATTTTTAAGCATTTGATTTGATGTTTTTATTCTTATGTTATATGATATATTTTTATTTTACTTTTATATGTTTTTATGTTATTTTATAGAAAATGGAATAAAGGCTTGGTGGATCAAAGCTTGGAGTTGCCCGGTTTAAATTTTCGGCTTGCCATTTACGTAGCAGTCACTTGAGGTCAACTTTTGACCTTAATCCAGCCATTAACCCTCAAAACCCAGAACATGAAAGTTGTATATCTTTCTAAACATTTTGGAACATCTTGAATCACCTCAATCAGAGTTCGGACGAGAGATTTATGCCCAAAACACTAAGGGACATTGATACATTCACTATTCCAGCACTAGGTGGCCACTAAGCGCACATTAAGTGCCGGTGGACAATAGCCTAGCGCCCCTAGGCGCCCACTAGGCTCTCGTTTGGGACAATTAATTTTTACTATCTTCTTTTGTGGGACCCAGATGGTGGTGTTAGTGGAGCAATAAACTGCTATGTGAAAGTTACGTAGCATATATTTTTAGAGACCTTTAGCTTATATAATGATGGGAGGCTAAAATAAGAGAAAGTGAGAGAGAGGGAGAGGGAGGCAGCCTTAGGGCTTCCAAACTCAATTTGGGAAAGAATCAAAAGACCCAATCTCTCTAATTTTTAGAATCTAAATGAAAAAAGATGTAGAGTAATCGAGAACACCATTGATGGAAGCCATGGATGGATGGAGTTTGAAGATTGGGGTTTGGATGACAAGTTTTTTCTTCTAAACTCTTATTTATCTTTGTATTTCATTATTGTTGAACTCTTGTGGATTATGTATTGTATATTTACTATCTTCTTACAATGAATCTAAGTTTACAATAGAACCCATTACGTAGTTGCAATTAAATTTCTCTTTTCTTGATTATTATTGATTATATTGGGATTGATTATCATGTCTTGTGCATTATTAATTAATTACCTGGCCAGTAATTAGTGTGGTAACTTATATGAGATCGAGAGAGGACCAGTACAAGTTTAGACCTAGATGTGATAATATCTATTGTGTTTTTTGCATTGGATGTAAATCATGAAGTGTGTGTAGCATAGAGATATAGCTATATGCCATGTGTAATCAATAAGAGAATATGTATTTAAATCCTCTTTAATTTAATTCATATAGAGATATAGTGGGTTGGTTAACTTGGATGTTCATGTTAAATTTGTTGCTTTATGGTTGGGTTTATCCTTGTTTATGTCATTAAGGGATGCATATAAATACTATAAAGAATTCCTGGTTAGTAATTCCATATAATTAGCTTAATTAAGAGATAGTGAATGATTTAAATGAAACATTGGGGAAAATTGTAATCTTAGGTTCATTTATCTTTATGTTTATTTAGTTTAATTATTAAATTAGTTAATTTCTACTTCACTTGCTAAATTTATTATCCGTTTAATTAAGATTGACTTGATAGAATTTGTACTTGAAAAATGTTAGAACTAATTGCTCACGGGATCGATACATTATTTTCATTATATTACTTGTTGACCGTGTATGGTTGCACGTGTGTTTTTTTTTAATCGTAAATCCAAAATTGGAACTCAATCAAAATAAATAAATAAAAACAAAATAAATATAAATAATAGTTTCGATTTTGCCCAAATAAGTTTTTGGCGCGGTTGTCGGAAAATTATGTTTATAATGTTTTTTAATATTGATTTCATTCAAGTTAGTCTTAATTTAAACGTATATTTCTATTTAATTTGTTGGGACTCTTGATTGTGTTCACGGAATTCTTAAGGTCCATAATAAAAAATAATAAAGTCAGGCTGAAGACTATAAAACAAGCGGTAATTGGGAGGCAATTCAAGCTTTACAAATTATTGTTTAGTATTATTTTTCGTGTTTAGGTCATATGTTAGCAAAATGTCTAGAGACGATCATTATTGTGGACGACAGCTGGTCAATAATTAGGAAAATCCTTTACATTTAATTATTTCATTGCATTTAGTGAGGATTTTATTAGTTTCAAGTTTGGGGGTCTTGTACATTTTATTTTTATGTGCTTTTATTGGTTTTGTTGTGTTTTGTTTTGATTTGTGTTAGTGTCGGTAAAAAAATTTGACAAAAATTGAAAATTCGAAAAGATTTTTCTTTTCAAATTTTGAATTTTATGGGTATATTCACTGCAAACCCTCACGAGACACAACTCGTCCACTTGGGATAACCTTGAGGTTTAAAGACTTGTTGCACATACTAAGTGCAATCGTGTTTTCTACGAAAATGGGATCATCTATGTGTTGTTTGATGTATTGTGTTTTGTTTAAGTGTTAGTTGTAGTATAGGTGGAATCGCTTAAGCATTGTTTTGATTTGATTAGAACTATGATCAAGGAGCAGACAAATGATTGTTTGAATTATAACTTATAGAAAATGGATTAACGTTGCTTAGTCTGTGTGCTTGACTTACTGTTGATTTTTGCATAGTTTGTGATCCCTTTTACTTTGAATACTTATCCATTTGTATTGAGCTAGTTATTTATTTAGAAAATGTTTATATGACTACATGCTTATGAAAGTTATCTTTTACTCTAGAACTTGTGTATGCATCACTCGAAACGATTTCCCCAAGTAAATTTGTTTATAATGTGCTAGCGTAAGATGGAGCGTAAAACACACTTACATATACATTTAAAAATTAAAAAAAAAAAAAAAAATAAATAAATAATAATAATAATAATAATAATAATAATAATAATAATAAGGGTAAATTTCAGATGACCACTTGAGGTTTAACCATTTTCCCACTTAACCATCTATAGTCCGTAAACCTACATTTAAACACATGACTTTTTGAGTTTAAGTGAAAAAGGCAATTCCGTGTTAACATCATTAGGTTAATTGTGTAAAGACATAATTGCCCTTCATATATATATATTAAAACTTAGCGAAATACACAGATCAATTATGATTAGATCTAAGGCTTGCATAGTGAGAGATAGACAGAGGCGATCGTTGGTTCTTTCGGGTCGTCTTCAAATCGAAGTGGATTAGTTGGTGATTCATATCATTCGTGATGGTAATTGCTTTAAGGATTCATTTTGCTACAGATTAAGGTAAATTTAAGGGTTTTTCCCCAAATTATATGAACTTTTTGTAGTCTAATGTCTTATGGAAGCACGTTTGGTATGTGTATGTTGGAACATAGTGTGTATTGTGTGGATTTTTTTGTCTAATGATGTCTTTTGGAATGACTTTTAATACGTGTTTGTTGGAACACAGTGTGTAGGACTCATTTTTGTCGAGTGTTGTTTATTTTTTGTTGTATGATAGATATAATATGTTGGAACACAGTGTGTAGGACCCTATATTAGCTTTTTGTTGTTTACTTTTTTTTTGTCTGGTGACTTATTTTTTATTCATGCTCTTTTGTTTGATAGCTTATCAATTTGTTTAGTACATGTTATGTGGAATATATAAAATCCCACTTGCTGTTTCATATGTCCCCCCCCTGAAAATGCAGAATGTGTGAGTTTTGTTTATTAATTCTCACTTGACCACATTTGTCGAATATGCACTTTTGTTTACCAATTTATAAGTATATATGGTGTCTAATGTATTTTGGCATACTCAAGTATTATAATGTGTTGGTCCTCACACATATGTTGGTCCCCTACATTATGATTATAGTTATCATGTGTTGTTCCTTTTTCAAACTTTTCTCCCTCATTTGTTTAATGCAGAATGTTTGTCAGAGCATTGTTTAATTATGGGGAGACTTTTGTTAAAGATCCAGTAAAAAAATATATTGGGGGTAGTGTTAAGGTAATAGAAAATGTTGGGTTAGAATACATATCTTTGTTAAATATGAATGAATTCCACTTTAAGTTAAATTCATTCCCACATATGAATATATATTTTTTTGCACCTAGTTATGAAGTTTGGGAGGGTGGGGCTTTACGTCTGATATATGACAAAGATATACTTGACATGGTAGATATGTTGGTTAATGATGAAAGTGAAGAGTTAATGTTATTTGAAGTAGAAATGGAGGGTCCCGTAGCTGTTGTAGGTATGGAAGAAGATGAGGAAATGAGGAAGATGTGGTTGAAATTGATAATACTAAAATATTCAATGAAAAAGCTAATCAAACTGCTACTGATAAAGGGAAACAAAGTGAAATGAAAAAGGTAGGCAAACTTCAAATGAACAAGGTAAGTAAACTGAAAAGGCTAAAAAACATCCAAAACAGTCCATGAAAAGAAATCAAAATCAAGGTAGTAAAGATACTGCTGAAGAAGCAGAACATCCTTCTTGGATGGATGAGGACCTAAAGGGACCTAGGGATGATAATATATTTGAAGAAGGCAAAAAAAAAAAAATAGATCATAAAAAGGTAAAAGATGTCTTTGTAGAAAATTGGTGGAGTGGTGATGAGGGAGAAGGGAAAGAGGCATTGAGAAAGAGATTTGCACTATCTGATGATGAAGACAACTTAGAGGGAGATGGGAGTATGGAATTTAATGAGCAAACTGATATGAGTAACATAGATTTTAAGGTTGACATGGAGTTTACAAATCATGAAATTTTTAGAAAAACAGTAGTAGAGTTTTCTGTCAAAGGGGGATTTGACATTAAATACATTCAAAATGACAAAAAAGAATAACTACTAGGTGTAAAGATGAAAAATGTTCTTGGAGGATTCATGCATCAGTCAAACATGGTGAACTAACTTTTAAAATTAAATCAGTATGAGGTGATCACACATGTGTTCGAAAGGACAAGAATTATCTAGTTGATAGTAGGTATTTGGCCAAAAAATATATGAATGATCTTAGAGATAATCCTAAGTGTGATTTGAATGCATGGAAGAAGAAGGCCCAAAAAGAATGTCATTCTAGTGTTAGTAAATCATCTCTATATAGGGCTAAAAGAAAGGATTTAGATGAGATATCTGGGGATGTATGACAACAATATAAAAGATTAAAGGATTATATGGAGACAGTGAAATAGTTGAACCCTGGTACAGTGTTCAAATTCTGCAGTGAGGATCTCGAAGACAGACCTGACTCATTTCCTATTTTTTAGAGACTTTATATGAGGCTTGCAGCATCAAAAAATGCTTTCCTTGCTGGGTGTAGGCCAATTATAAGATTAGATGGATTTTTTCTAAAGGGGATATTTGGATGGCAGATGTTAAGTGCTATAGGAAGAGATACAAATGATAATATTTCTCCCTTGCAATAGATGTAGTTGAAATTGAATGTAGAGACAATTGGCAGTGGTTTCGAACTGAGCTTTTGGATGACATAGGTGAAAATGAAACAAGAAGGTATGTGTTAATTTCTGATAGGCAGAAGGGGCTGGTAGAGGTGTTCAATACAATGTTACCCAATAATGAACATAGATATTGTTTGAAGCATTTGTACAACTTCAACATAAAGTTTAGGGGAAAGATGTTTAGGGATTTATTCTAGAATGCAGCCAGTTGTGGTGATATGTACTCATTTTAAGCAGCCATGAAGGTTATATATGATGTTGATCCAGCTGCAGCTAAATGGTTGATGACAGTTGGGCCTAAAAATCCTTTCAATGCATCAAGAAAAGGTGGCACTGTGACATGTGGAAGGTGTTTGACACTTGGGCATAACAGTAGAGCTTGTAGGCAACCATTTCATCCTAATTCCAAATTGAACAAGGTATGTCAAACTAACACTGATTTTTCCAGCATTAAGTGTCCATGTTTGTTATACATTAGTTATCTATGCATTAAGTGACCGTGTTTGTATTTTCAGGCAAATACCAGACCACCAAAGTTGCAAACTAGGGGGAAGTCAACTAAAGGAACTGCTACAACCACAGATAATGTTAGCTAGGTAGACTAAGCTTACCTTTAAACTGATTTTAAATGTGAATTAAATAAGTTTATTGCTTTCATACAATTTTAAGATGTTAATAGGCCACATCAAGCTCTCAACCTATCCTTAACAATAAATGGGTCACGGCTGGACCAAATTACTCTACAAGCTGGAGTAATCAAACTATGGGGATGTCTTCTTCAATGAGTCAATCTACATCAAGCTCACAACCTACGAAGACCAACTTCAAGACCAAACCAGCCTCCATGAAGCTAATATCTAATGGTAGCATAACTAGTTCGCCAAAAAAGGCAGAAAAGGGGGGATTAAAGCTATAATGTTTATTATATTTTGACATGCTAGTATGTAACTTTTTTTGACTATTACTTAACTATTTTTGGACTGAGTTGGTTATTTTAAATGGCCACTTTAGTATTTTTGGCCATGTTGGCAGCTTAGTGGTACAGTCTAGTATTTTGGTATAGTTTAGTATCCAGCAGGGTACGGTCTAGTATTTTCATCCATGTAGTTAAATTGGTTGACAATGTATGTTACTTCGAAATTGGAATATATAAAATCCTTTTTGTCCATACTGATTTAAATTTTTTTATTTCATTTTTAATGTTGTACAGACTATAATCTGTTAGTGCCGATTATAGCTTTGATATTCAACTTTTACACAGGTAATGCAGTAAGCCTTTGATGCATTAATGCAGAAAGGCCTTGACATTTCATTATTGCAGTAACACTTTAACAATGCAAAGATCCAGTAAGGCTTTAAAATGAAAACAGAATTCCATTACGCATTTTAGACTTCCATTACACATTACAAATTTCAGATGAAAAAATACTATAAACATGAGAACATATTATAAACGGGTTATAAACTTGAGATGAAAGACTTCCATTTCATTGAAATGTCAACATTACACACTACAAACTTTCATTATACATTACATGGGTTCATTTCTTACTACTAAAAAATATCATGACATACATAACTTACAACACAAGTCCAACAATCATCATTATTTTCACATAGTTTTTAACAACCATCATCCTATCAGCTAGATTATAATTCTTACAAAAAACACTTGCATGTTATTCCCCTCACTGCTGTCCCCAGTCCCTCAGTGTGTTCGTTAGTGCCACTCATTATCCCAATTGAGGTTGTTATAGAAGGCAAGCACCATGCCCAAAACTCACAATCATCATATACAAAATACAACCTGCCCTTTGATGGTTTGTTCGAGTCAATAATTCTTATAGATGTCTTTTTTCCATATCTACATACCCTAGGTTTGTAGCGATAGTCACCGTTATTCCATCCTTCATTATTGTTTGACGAAGACATGCCTCTTAATTCACATAAACAGGAGAAAGATGGGATGAAACATTTTAACAAACACCTTGTATGCAACGTCTAAATTGCATAACAACAATAAATTTTATAGAATAAAGTACATCGAGAGATATGGAATAAGTTAGGCATTTTCACAAACACCTTGTGGGCGACATTTATATGCCCAACTTATAGACATGAAAATGCCTACATACCCAAGGTATATACCAATAGTCACCTTTTTTGAAACTAAAATAGAGCTAAAGAAGAAATTACTTGATGTACATACCTTACTTGTGAGTATGAGGAATTAATAATCCTGTTCAAAAACAATCTAAAGGTGGTAATCAATTTTTGTAATATATTGTTCAAACAGCTTCCTGGTTGCTGAAATGAGTCGAGAATAGAAGAAAATGAGACTTTAATACCCAATATAGATGGTGGGGGCATTTCAGACTTTTCCTATGATAATTTGACTATTAAACTGATGCCCCACGCTCTATTGGCGAGTTACATACACATGCAGTTAAGTTGAATGGAAAAAGTGCCTTTTTCACTTAAACTCAAAAAGTCAGGTGTTTAAATATAGGTTTACGGACTATAGGTAGTTAAGTGAGAAAGTGGTTAAACCTTAAGTGGTCATTTAAAATTTACCCTAATAATAATAATAATAATAATAATAATAATGAAAAAAAGATTTAAGTTTCCGGACTAGTCGAATTTTGTGGCCTTTGTGACTCAAGCTAATAGACCCTTAGGGGTGTCTCTACATTTAATGTCCTAAAAACAACTGGTTTGAGAGTCATTAGTCAAACATTCGCTACATGAGTAATTCTATAACTTCTAATGGAATGAGACATTACACAAGTTAAGAATAAATCTGTTATGATTTATCTGCTAAGACTAGTGTAGAGTGATGTGATATGCATGCTTTTGAAGTTTTTATTTTCTTTCATAAGATAATTTGTTTACATAAGTTCATCTGAGCTATAATTAGCTTGGTGCACATAGAACACACACACACTTTACAGATCATGAGTAATGTGAGATTAACATATAAGTTAAAATTCTAGACATAGCAATGTTTTGAAATTTTCTTGTAGTTATCATTTGAAATAATCCGTGAGACCATTTGATTCTTCATATTGACTCATTGCTCAAGATGATATAATTAGTTTTCCTATTTATAGTTTGTCTTTATTTTGCTTGAGGAAAAGCAAAAATTTAAGTTTGAGGGCATTTGATGAGTGGTATTTATACCTATGTATTAATTATCTTTAGACTTGATAATTTGTGCATTTCTAAGCATTTGATTTAGTTTTTATGTGTTTTTATTCTTATGTTACAGGATATATTTTTATGTTACTTTTATGTGTTTTTATGTAATTTTATAAGAAATGGAATGAGGGATTGGTGGATCAAAGCTTGGAGTTGCCCAGTTTGAATTTTCGATTTGCCATTTACGTAGCAGTCACTTAAGGCCAAATTTTGACCTTGATCCAGCCATCAAATCTCAAAACCCAGAACATGAAAGTTGTAGATATACTTCTCAGTTTTTTGGAACATCTTGAATCACCTCAATCGGAGTTCGGACGAGAGAGTTATGCCCAAAACACTAAAGGACACTGATGTAGTCACTATTCCAGTACTAGGTGCCCACTAAGCACCAGTGGACAACAGCCTAGCACACCTAGGCACCCACTAGGCTCCTGACGGGGAAAATTAATTTTTACAATCTTTTTTGTGGAACCCAGATGATGGTGTTAGTGGAGCAATAAACTGCTATATGGAAGTTACGTAGAATATATTTTTAGAGACCTTTGGCTAATATAGCGATGGAAGGCTAAAATAAGAGATAGTGAGAAAGGGGGAGGCAGCCTTAGGGCTTCTAAACCCAATTTGGGCAAGAATCAAAAGACTCAATCTCTCCAATTTTTTAGAATCTAAATGAAGAAGATAAAGAGCAATCAAGAACACCATTGATGGAAGTCATGGATGAATGGAGCTTGAAGATTGGGGCTTGGATGACAACAAGTTTTCTCTTCTAAACTCTTATTTATCTTTATATTTCATTATTGTTGAACTCTTGTGGATTATGTATTGTATAGTTGTTATCTTCTTACATTGAATCTAAGTTTGAAATAGAACTAATTATGTAGTTGTAATTAATTTGCTCTTTTCTTGATTATTATTGATTATATTGGGATTGGTTATCATATCTTGTGCAATATTGATTAATTACCTGGCCAGTAATTAGTGTGGTAACTTATATGAAATTGAGAGAGGAGTATAAGTTTAGACCTAGATGTGATAACATGTATTGTATTTTCTGCATTGGATGGGAATCATGAAGTATGTGTAGCATAGAGATATAACTATACGTCACGTGTAATCAATAAGAGAATCTATATTTAAATCCTCTTTAATTTAATCCACATAGAGATATAATGGGTTGGTTAACTTGGATGTTTCTATTAAATCTGTTGCTTTAGGGTCGAGTTTACCTGGATTTGTTTATATGTCATTGAGGGATACATATAAATACTATAAAGAATTTTTGGTTAGCAATTCCATATAATTAGCCTAATTAAGAGAGAGTGAATGATTTAAATGAAACATATATTGGGGGAAGTTGTAATATTAGATTCATTTATATTTATGTTTATTTAGTTTAATTGTTAAATTAGTTAATTTCTACTTCACTTGCTAAATTTATCATTTTTTTAATTAAGATTGGCTTGATATAATTAGTATTTAGAAAACATTAAAACTAATTCCTCGTGGGATCAATAATTTACTTTTATTATATTACTTTTTGACCGTGTATGTTTGCACTTGATTTGATTCAATCACTCTTCAAAATTGAAACATAACTAATATATATAAATAAATAAAAATAAATAATAGTTTTGATTTCGCCCAACAAGTTCTACCCTAGACTATATCACCTTCGATCTACTCGTTTAATTTGGTGATTAAATTAACTAACGTAATTGAATTTAGGATCACCCTTTGATAATACTATCAACTATATCACCTTCGATCTACTCGTTTAATTTGGTGGTTAAAATAACTAACGAAATTGAATTTAGCATTACCCTTTATAATACTATCAACCTTTAGGCTTATCTTTTTATTTTAGTATATTTTTACTTCTTCAAATAAAACTTAAATGCATTTCATACTTCATTAATTAGTTACAGTTTCATTTTGATAATTTCCAATTTTTTCCTAAATTAAATAAATATAGATGTTAAATTTAACAGCATATGAGAGAAAAATTAAGTGCATGTATTAGAAAATATAGGATTTATTCTGTTACTAGTATAGGTAGCTAAGATTAAACGTTTGTATATTAAATAAATTATATATAAAATACAATATTTTTAGACGAGAAAATTTTTAAACGCTTTTGAATTCCATTGCACTTAGGGGTACAAATGTTATGTAATTAAATATGTACAAAAAGATGTTAAAAAAAAAAAAAAGTAATTAAAAAAAAATAGACAATCATTTTGAGGCGAGAAGTAACTTGCCGGTAGTCATATGTTTCTGCGTAATGGTATCCATGGTATTGATATAGAGAGAGAAAAGGATACAGCCACTTTGCTTCTTCACCGGCCGGCCACAGTAACAAGACAAGTCCCAAACAGTATCTTCACCGATCTAGGCTACCAAGAAGCCACCAGCTTATTCTCATTCTGAAACAAAAACTTATTCCCATAAAAATTAACGACCATATATGGAGTCGCCCAGCAGCGACGTCTTGAACACCCGAGCACCGCCGTATTTCATCACCCTTTCCATCACAAATCTCTCCGGCGTTCCGGCCCTGAGAAATGAGAGGGTTTCGCCGAGGACCGGCCATTCGTAGCTTCCCGGAGGGAGATTGGCGATGTTTTTGGTGTTTTTTTTTTTTTGTGATGATGAGATGAAGAATTAGTATAATGATAAGAAGGGGAACTAGTAGTAGGTTGAAGAATGAAACAGTAGAGGAGGAGGAAATTGAAGTAGAGAGGGAAGAAAAATTCGTCACTACTCTGCTTAGTTATGTAAATGTGAATATAAATCTCTATAGATCTTCCTCTCACTCTTATATTCTTCTCGTGTCCATCTTTATTTATATATATTTTTATGTCACTGAATATAATAATATTCTATCTCATAAAAAAAGTTTCGTACTGTCAATAATATAATATTTTAAAATATAAAAGCACAATTTTATTATTATTAAACCTAACTAACCATCCATTTATTATATTTAAAATAAACAAGAAAAAAAATTATTCTTGTATTGGCTTGATATATATTTGTTGTTATTGTCTCCCCTTTTCCTCCTTCGTAGTATAATATATATATATATATATATATATATATATATATATATATATATATATATATATATATATATATGCGTTTCATTTGTACATACATGTGAGTGAGGATGGTTGCTGGGTTCGTTTACAATACATATGATGTTTTTTTTTAAAGTGTGAAACATTTAAATAAGTTGAGTATTTAATATCCTCCGTACATACTAGATTTAGAAGTTGGCATATGAATGGTGTTACGGCAATTGGACTGAACTATCAAGGCTAACAATCTTTTGGGCCTGGTTCACACCTTAATGATGTTTTTGGGAATTGAAGTTAACGAGACAACACTGTTAAATATTAGGCCTCGGCCCTTCAAACTTTTGCAGACTCAAGCCCGTATGAACCATATGATAGTAACGGCTCAAACTCCATGCTAAAATATGTTTTGGACCAACCACCAAAGATTCAAAGTGACAAATTGACTTTAGACCCAAAACTGCAAAAATAGAATTTAGCCCGTAATATATGTAATAGGGTATCTGCTCCTCCATTTTGACAAATAATCACTTTTTATCATCTATTAATTAGGCATCCCTTCGGACTTTTATTTTTGTATAGTATTAGCTCAATTAATTCTCCAATAAATAAACTTTGGACAAGTTTTAAACATTTTTAAGGGTCAAACTTCGGGCTTGACCGGTTCAATTAACAATATACAACCAAAACTAGCAAAAGGCCACAATTTACAAGTAACTAAATGGAGATTGTTGTCATTGATTTCCCTCCCTCGCTCCCTCGTCTAGGCTTTGAGTTGCTTCTCATGCATGCATGGTTAAAGTTGGACAGGGAATATATGTTGTCAGCAGGAATTGTTAGATTGAACAAGTGATGATGATCTTTATTAGTTCAAATAATAAATATAACAGTCCAAGTATGATGTAGATGGATACCAAATATGATGTTAGATGTTCCTTATGTATAATTTAGATATATATAAATAATTATAGACTGTACAATCTTGTGTACTTATATGTATTCAAATTATATCTAAATTATTAAATTTTATAAATATTTTAATTAAAATAAATATTATAAAAAAATTGAGAATTTAAATAAAAAAATTAGACCGGTCCAAAAATTTCTGTCCGCCTGACTTTTTCAATTGCACCACGTTGATATTTATAAGTGGCGACCAGAAGTCAATGCTTGACTGCATTTCCTGTACCCCATTCTTATCAACACAGAGAGACCATTCCATTCCTTTCTTATCAACAGTGAGAGACCATTGCAATTTAATACAATTAGTGGTAGTATTATCTTAAGAATGGAAAATAAAGCACTTACTTGCTAAACCCACCGTTGAAAGCCCAGCCTCCTATTTTAATCTCCATTCTTTAATTTGCACGGAAAAAGGTTGGTAGGTAGAAAAACAAAAGGAGGAAAGTGAGGGGAAATAAAATTAATTAGTGATCTTGTGGATTTTTCCTGGAAGTTAGTTGTCAGTTTATCTCTTGTTTGTTTAATTTACAGTAAATATATAAATATGTGAAGAAAAAATATAAAATTTTCTCTACAATTTCCTTTTCACTACGCCACACAGCTTGAAAGGAAAAATTGGAAGTTTCCTTTTTTCCTTTTTATTTTTCCTACACATCCTCCTAAATAAAACTCACAAACCAATCAGATTATTATTAGTAATTAATTAACTGGTTTTATGAAACTAATTAAAGAGTTACAAAAGAAAATATAACCATTATTAAAAGTTAAAACAGGAAAATAACGAGTCAATGTTCCAAGTAAACTCCACCTTAGGAAAAGAAGAGACCACCAGCTAGAGTGCCTAATGCCTAGCTAGCCATCTTTTTCCAAGCCCGCCAAGCAAAAATTCAACTACCATTGACTTTCAGATTCCCCTCATCAGTGTAAACTCTGCTTTCCATTATTTAAACCTACTCCACTTTGCCAAGAAAATAAACTAATAAGCACACACAAAAATGGCCAACCCACTACTACTACTCCTCACACTTGTGCCATTCATTTTCATGGTTCCTTCCTTGTATTGCCCAGATGATCAGAAACAATCCCTTCTCCAACTCAAATCCTCCCTTCTCAATATCTTCCCCTCTAACTCCTCCTTATCTGACACTTCTTTTCTTGGCCTGGACTCGTGGAATTCATCCACTTCTTCTGATTGCTGCACTTGGGATAGAGTTGTTTGCCGTTCTCGGCTGAATAACAGCTCTTCATCTTGACTCCCTCCTTCCCTTGCTAACTCTAGACCCCATTGTTGTCAACTCCAATATCTTGGCCCCAATTTTTCGTGTTAAATCCTTGGTGCTGCTTGATATCTCCTCTAACAATATACAAGGCGAAATCCCGGGTAAAGGGTTGTCTAATCTCACCACGCTGGTTTATCTTGACATGACAATGAATAGATTTAGTGGCTCAATTCCACCACAGCTTTTTCACTTGAGCTTTCTGCAGTATCTTGATTTGAGTACTAATGCACTGGAGAGTGGTTTGAGTCGCCGAGTGAGCTATCTTTGAAACTTGAGGACATTGAAGTTAGATGGCAATATGCTTGGTGGAAATATTCCTATAGAGATTGGCAATCTCACCGAGTTGCAGCAGTTTTCCCTACGCCAGAACAAGTTTTCTGGTGGATTTCCATATTCGATTCTTGATTTGAAGGAATTGGAAGAATTGGACTTGAGGGATAATCTTTTGTCAACGGAGATTCCTGAGGGGATTGGGAGCTTGTCCAACATTGCCACTTTGGCATTGAGCAAGAACAAGTTCACTGGTGTAATCCCACCATCCATACAGAACCTGAACAAATTAGAAACACTACGCCTCGAAGATAACATGCTTGCAGGAGAAATCCCAACCTGGTTATTTGATATAAAGAGCCTGAAGAATTTGTTTCTTGGAGGAAACAAGATGATTTGGAATAACAATGTGAAGATAGTGCCCAAGTGTATGCTATCTCAACTCTCTCTCTCAATTCTTGTGGAATTTCAGGAGAGATTCCACAATGGATTTCTACGCAAAAGAATCTTGATTTTCTCGACTTGAGTGATAACAAACTCAATGGAAGATTCCCACTTTGGCCTGCAGAGATGGAAGTTGGGAGTATACTCCTGTCAGATAATAAGCTTACTGGTTCTATCCCGTCTCGCCTTTTTCAATCTCTGAGTTTATCAATTCTGGCTCTTTCACGGAACAATTTCTCAGGGGAGTTGCCTAAGAATATTGGTGATGCTAATGAGATCACGATTCTTATGTTGGCTGGAAAATAATTTTTCAGGGCCAATTCCAGAATTAATCTCTGATATTTATAGACTGTTACTGCTAGACTTGTCAGGAAACAGATTCTCTGGCAACAATTCCCAGTTTTTGATCCTGATGGTTTACTTGCGGTATGTTGATTTCTCCTCCAACGAATTATTGGGTGACATTCCCGTGACATTTTGTAAAGAAACTAAGATTCTTGCACTGGGGAATAACAAGTTCTCTGGCAACTTGTCTAAGAATCTAACAAATATGAACCAGCTTGAACACCTTGATCTCCATGACAACAACATCACAGGTGAATTCCCATAATTTCTCTCAAAAATATCCACCCTTCAAGTTCTGAATCTACGGAAACAACTCCCTCCATGGCACAATTCCATCCAACACAATTTCCAACCTCACTAGCCTACAAATTCTTGACCTCTCAAGTAACAGCATTGTCGGAAATGTCCCTGCAGAGTTAGGAAATCTGACTGGAATGATCAGAACACCCGATACTTTTTCCTATCACTGGTATGTTCACTTTCTTGATCGAGTTCAATGCCTTGATAGTGAACTGGAAAAAGTCTATACAATGTCTCTCAAGTCATAGCCTAGATATCTACTATTTACTGGACTTGTCAAAGAACCAACTTTCAGGCGATATTCCAGCTTCATTAGGAAACCTCAAGGGACTAAAGCTACTCAACATCTCCTACAACAGACTCTCTGGGAATATACCGGCAAGTTTTGGGGATCTAGAGAGTCTAGAGACCTTGGACTTATCGCACAACGACATCTCCGGTTCAATTCCACAATCACTTGCTAAACTTCAAGAACAATCTTGGATGTGAGCAACAACAAGCTCAGGGGGAAAATCCCGGAAGGTGGACAAATGGACACAATGAATGATCTGATTTTTTTTGCAAATAACAGTGGATTGTGTGGAATGCAAATTCAGTTAATATGTCCGAAAGATCAGGTACCACCAGAGGCACAAGAAGAGACTGATAATGCTGAAGAAGAGCCATGTTTCTTGGGGGAAGGAGTGTGGATAGGATTCCCACTAGGCTTGTTTTTATCAATACTGATAATATTTCAAAGTGGCTATTTTGCTCCATCACCACGGCCACCAAAACGACGGCACATCGTCCGGATAAGGCAGAGTTTAAACCAAAATGTTAAAGATTTCGGTACTAGTGTATCTAGTAATTAATCTAGAAGTTTTCATATTCCTAGGACCCTAAAAATCTTAGTGCTGCTAGGAACTAATAGTCAGAGGTAAGTCTTTAAGACATCAACTTTTTTATCTTTCTTAATAAGCGTATAGAGGAATAAATGAGTGCTACAATAGTGTTACTAAGAATTACAAACACTCTCAGACGTGCATGCAGAAACACATTAGTAAGACGATGAAACATATACTAGTACTGATAATGTCAAACCATCAAATTTCAGTGTCTAGGAACTAATAGTCAGAGGTAAGTCTTTAAGACATCAACTTTTTTATCTTTCTTAATAAGCGTATAGAGGAATAAATGAGTGCTACAATAGTGTTACTAAGAATTACAAACACTCTCAGACGTGCATGCAGAAACACATTAGTAAGACGATGAAACATATACTAGTACTGATAATGTCAAACCATCAAATTTCAGTGTATATATATACATATATGCATGTGTGTGTGTGTACACACACACACAGAGACAACAGGTAAACCTTATAATTCTCAAGTTTAGATGCCTAAAAGCAAAAGCATATAGCTTCACGACAATGGGTATATTTTACACAAAAAATTGTTCATAGATTCACCGTCACACTTGGCATATTTTTCAACATAATTGAGCTTCAAATATGCCCATAAAAACTTTGTTACCATTCTTATCATCCAAATCAATACATGATGTAAAAATATCATGATCACACGCAAAACAGCCCATGAAACATGATATTTTCAACTTTCAAACATATATTCGAAGTGAATATGGAAAGTACATAAAGTAAAACAAACTAGCATCATAAGGACCTTATTCACATAAGTGCAGCATATAAATCCATGTAGCATAGTACAAGAAATTCACTGTAACTCAATAATTAATAATTATCAAGTCTTTTAAGTTGATTCCCACTTATCTTATGTATCATTAGCTAGTGTGGAATTTCATGGGTTTTGGTCAAGAGGATGATATGATCTATGGCAATTATAATGGTATTTTCATCAGTAATGTTTCCCTGCTTTAATGAACAATATGCAGAAACAGAAGGCCTTGCATTGTATGAAGGAAAAAAGATTTAAGAATTTTAACAGTATTTTATTATCAGAGGAATAATCAGACAAAAGAGTATATAGAAACAATAGATTCATATTCTAACAAAAGGGACCGAAACAGCTGATTAAATCCTACTCTCACATAAATTGTTGATTCATGGTAAAACATGTCGCCAGCAGCAGCTAACGAGTATGTAATCCAATACCAGATTTCAGCTTCAATGCAGCTCTTTTCAATATCCCATACAATTGTAATAGAAGATGATGGTAATTGAGAAGAAATGTTTTCATCCTTCTTTACATCTGGCCAGTTTGTAGCCACAATGGAATTAGCAGGGTATGCTGATTTAGCAGCATCAAAGAATAACACAGACACAACCTCTGGTGTCTTCATCGTAGTCATTATCCCATGTTTCACTGTTGACAAAGTCATGGAGAGTTAGATTATAACTGAAAGAAGCTTCACGAGATATACGAAGAAAGAGGCTTTAGCATGAAAATGGACATAGATTTTCTGGAAATGCAACAAGTAATAGTCTTACGTTTTCTCTCCAGACACTTAATCTTAGTGACAGTTTCATGCATTATTTGTTTTCATTGAGTTTTTAGATTTTTAAGAGACATGAAGGGAGCTAGATATATTGCTATCTAACTATTAGTTATTCTTATCATTATCATTAAAAAAAAGAGTCAGTTAAGGAAGCATTAGGAAAATTGGCCATTCTCAATTTCCTTTGCAAAATTTTGAGAACATCTAGTATCTTTTATGATGTTTCTTATAAATCTAAAGAAACCATAATACTCCCTCCATTCCAAAAATCAATTGGCGGAAGAAAAGATCAACCTAGCGTATCTACCCATTGGATTGTAGTGGTGTGAGTATCAAACTATCAATCCAAAAACAAAATTAGCCAGAATAATACAAAGATACTATTAAAGAACAACACAACACAATGCAAACAATAGCAACAACAAAAAAATCAAAAGAAAAACAATCACACAAAACACAAAATTTATATGGTTCACCCAAACATAGGGTTAGTCCACGGTCGGCGGCTGATCAGTTTCATTGTCTTTTACAAAATTCGTACATCTTACAATTGCAGGATTCCCTCTTTATATAATACAATATAAGAAACCCTAATTCCGCTCCGAATCTACTGACCCTCTGCTCCAAGAACAAACCCAATTAACTTTTGGTTAGCTGTACAATCACCTTTGAATTAAAGTTTGGATCAGGCTTCAGTAATAACAGATACTACTCAGGTTTGGTTGAAGGGTGGACATGAATATGTAGTGTAAATAGACCAATCCAATGATCAAGCTATGTGTTTAACTTACTCATCTTAGAGTACAAGAAGCATAGCGTCGAACTCACATGCTGCACATGATGCAACCTAATAAAGTTCCGTGTAAAGGATAGTAGTTTTTTTTCCAGACATCAAGGATTGCCAAGATGACTTTCTACAAGCAGGAATAATTAGGATTACTTAACTTGATGAACTATGAAGAAATTACCTAGCAGATTTCCAAAAGTCCACTTTAAAAATTACTCTACAATGGTGTTCAGTAAGTCCTCCTCACTCTTTAATCCCAAAACTTGGTATGTCACAACAATTAAGTCAATTTTTATCGGTTCGAGACTGGAAAAATTAGCAGTTCAATTTACAGTAACCAAGCCCAAATCCAGAGCTCACATTGAGTTAGTTATAGATCCATTAAGAATATCTCCATCTGATGAAACAAGTTCTCCTACTTTTCAAATATCAAACAGTACATTACAAGCTCATTACCTTTTTGATCAAGCTACTCTGAAACGTAATTCAACTTTCTGCTTAGTATCCACAAAACAAAACAATCCTGAATTTAGACTCATGCTTATATTGTTCCCTCCCTTTTCTGTCCAATGAGCATATCATATCTGGGATTACTCCTTCTCAGAATACACTCGTATCAGCCTAGTAGTTTGTAGATTTTGATCTCATATTCATTGGCGATAATTTATTTTCTTCACGACTTTATTGGGCTACTATAAAAATTGTTCATTTCTTACTTGTCAATTCCCTCCATCTCCCCTTTTCTTCCCCCTTAACTAGTGAGTGTCAATTCCTACTCATTTCTTTAAATCAGTCCTCAGATGTCCATTTCATTCCATCTTTATCTTATATATTTTCTTTAACTAAGTTTTACTATCATCAATAAAAGTGAAATCAAATCTCAAAACTACAATTGCACACAGAATTTTAATATCTTGCAAAAGAAACCTTAAATTCACCAATAATAAACAAACAATAAAGAGTGAGAGTGAGACAACCCACCAGGATTCAAACTCTTTGATCTCAGCAAGTTCTTTTCCTAAGTTATCCATCCATTGTACTCTCTTCTTTTCAACCTCTTTAGGAGCACCCGATTCGGAAGGACACTCCTTGTTCCTGACACAGCTCTTAAGAGTTTTATTATTATCAGCTTGTTCCAGCTTCCCTTCATCTAAACACCTCTCATCTTTCACCTCAATGGTTTCTCCAGATAACTGATCAGAGCTGGTATTATTAGCAACAACAGACTCAACTGTTAAAGAAAGTACATGTGGGGTATTATCCAACTTCAATGGCCCAGAACTGTAAAGATGAGCAGCAGCAGAGGGTTTGCAGAAGCAAATGAATGAAGGACAATGGATCTTGCAGAACAAAACCCTCATGAAAATGCTCTTCATTAACAACAACACTTCATTTCCAACTTGACTAGCACCAATCAAGAAACAAACAAAAATCTCCACTTTGACTTCAATTCCTTCATGAGATCAACTATGGAAGAAATTAAACAAAACCCAATAGCTTATTTTGATGGGAAGTTCAACAGCAAAACTATTAAAGACTGTCTCAGTAGAAACTATATAATCCCAAAAAGTGGAAGAATTTGTAGCAAAGAGTGAGGACCAAACTTTTGGAATCTTGGAAAAAAGAACCAAAAATGAAATTTTTGCATCAAAGAAACAAGCTAGTATTGGTTGCTGATTTTGGGTATTTCTTCAATAAAAAAGAAAGAAAACCAAGAAATAGCTTCAATTCTTGGAGGTTAGTGGTGATGATGAATCCCAAATCTAAGAGAAATCAAATGGGTATCTCCCAAAACAAAATAAACCTCAAAATATCAAGAAATCACTGAATCTATTTTATGAGAGAAACCAGACGAGACACATTTTGTAATCTTCTTCTGTGAGAAAGAAAACAAAGGATTCTTGCGACAGAAAATGACCACTCTACCCTCATTCAGGACATTGATCAATGATCAGCATCTTTCTCCACCCCGAAACCAATTTGGAATTTGGAAGGAATAAGAATTCTTTCTAATCAAAGCTGAGATTGGAAAGAACAAAAAGAAGAAGAAGAACAAAAGGATTTTTTAGCTCAGCTGGAAAAAAGCTTGCTTTTAGCTACAGAAGATGCATACAGAATGAATACCAATTTGAAAGACAAGCCGGCCCAACTGCCCAACATTCTATAATGATAACTGCATCCCTTCTAAGGACTACTTTACATACACTACATCCAAACACAACACCAAACACAACATCCCATCTCACCGTTAAAAAGTGGGGTCTAACACAGATTTCCGTGTCAGGACCCACTTTTTAATGGTGAGATGAAGATGTTGTGTTTGGAGTTGTGAGTGTATGTAGTGTAAGTAAACTTATTCCCCTTCTAAAGGTATTTTAATAGTAACTGCCTTCGATACTTTATTGCTCTTTTGCAATCACCTTTAAAATTTAAAATTGCTTTTTCCACCAACCAACATCTAATTAAATCTTGCTTCTTCTTTTTTCAGCTGGATTCTTTTAAATTTTTTTAACACATATTAATAAAATCTTGAACCTGATTATACAAGATTAGGGTCAACAAGAATGTACAATAAGAAACCAAGATATGAAGATGCCAAATATTAGTATATGATAGTGGAAGGAGTAGTTTATATTAGTGGCATTTCTATTATATTATTCTTATACAATACCAACCCAAAAGGCCAACTTATTTTATTTTATGTTTTTTGGCCTTTAACGTTTTATAGTGAAGATTGGATTCAATATCAAGCTTTTGCTGCAATTTATTCAATTTTATTATATTAGCCAAGATGACATCTTCATTTATAAGTCAGCTTTGTGGTATGCTCAACCAAAGGGGTGGAGAGCTCAAAACAATACTCTTGTTTGGCCCATTACAAAATACAATAGCAACTTTAACTCTTTGAATTAATATAAGACAATTTTAAGTTTAAAATTGATGTGATTCATTTAAATTTTAAAAATTATAAATTTTCATTTATTCATACTTTTTTAGATATTTTGTAGTGTTCAGAATTATAGTGACTAAAAAAATTCATATCAAATTTAAATTTAAAAATATTTTAAATTGACGGCAGAAAGTCGAGCAAAATCTAAGTAAAGGAAATGAAAATTTCAATGTTCAAATCCTTCTGTTTTCCTTTTGGGTCATTCAATTATCCCTTCTTTTACATCAACTATGTTATGCTGCATGTTGCATGTTCAAGAGGTACCTTAATCATTAGCCATCAACTCATCATGGTTTCCCAGTGTGCAATATTTTTTTAATTGTTTGCCTATATGACGGTGAGATACGTAGGCTAAATGTAGTTTTAATGAGGCTTTGAGAGTTGTAACATAATAAAATTGACTTTAATATTAGAACTTCTTCTAAATGAAGTTTTAAATGCAACAGTGTATTCATGAGAAGAAGCAGCTAGGTATGGTGTTTGAATTTATACTTTTAAAAAAGTTGACATTAATATCTCTAACCTTTCCGATGTCGATAGATAGATGCAGTTTTTTAATTTATTTATCAAACTGCTCGACACTTTTTCCACACTAATTCTACACTCAGAAAAACATATATATTTTGTTTCAAACTGACTCTCCTTCCAAAACACTAGCTACTACTTATTTGATTTCATATTTGTAACATTATCAAACAAATAATTATATTATTTTCCCGAGTCCAAAAATAAAATAAAGTTCATGCACTCGTGATTAAAGCATGCCACTATATTTCTTTATGAGAAAGTACTTGGAAGGAACCATATGATTAGACAAACCAAAACAAGGCTGGTAAATTTGTGTAAAAGCACAGGTAAAACGGCCGATTCCAAATTTACCCTTCCTTTCTGTTTTTCTTTCCCCCCATAGTTGGGACAAGCGCATGTCCTTGTGTATTTGATTATGAGGCAAAAGCTCCTTCACTGTCGCTACTATGTCCTACCTGCATCATAATACCCTACATCCAATACTTCTAATAATAAAATGGCATATGAGATGTATATATTCCAATCAATTATAACAGGCTTTGGACAGCTTGTTTGCAACCACCTGTGCATCACAGTCACAGGGAGCATATATAATAAACTGTGTGGTCTTGTATTCAGCATGGAAAACGGTAATAACATCCTTAGCTATCCCCATCATATCTTTAGGCCGTGCCCTTAAAAAAATAAAGAATGGTGATAACTAATAGTGTGTGTGTTTGCGAGATTTATTAAAATAAAAGTCACGGAGAGTGGTATTACTGTTGTACCATAAATATACTCCTACTATACAATATCAAGATTTATACTCCCTCCATTATAAATTGGAGATATACCTCTTTTTAGACTATAATGTGACACAAAATTATTAACATGTCATTACTTGCACGCATGAGAAAGCACTACTACATTTCTAGCAAATAATGAGAGTTGGTCTAAAAAGTTATCGTTTTAAAAATATATCTCTACTTTGTGCGATAAACATTATATTTTAAAGATAAATTATTTGCTACTAGGAAGATGCTTATCAGCTTTACAGCTTAAGCTTCTTTGTTAACTTTCTTCAAATGAAACCAACACTCGTCTATCTAATATTTTGATCAGACATTCTAAACTATATATATATGATCTGTTAAATTTCTTCTGAAACTAAACTTCTTCTTAAACAAAGAGAAAAATATGGCGAAAACCATCACTAACTTTTTGTGTTTGTATGAAACTGTAGTCACATAGAAAAATGACAGTCTAAGCAGCATAGGAGAGATAAATATCTGACTACAATGAAAAGTATTTTAGGAGATAGTTTCCATTTCCTGGTCATGACAAGGAGAATCAATTGCATTATCATTTATTTCATTCATATCACCAGTCTACTGAGGTTCAGCAGCAGCTGCGTATTGAGCATACTATCACTCAGCTTGTTCCGCGAAACAGTTTACACCGGTCATGACCAGGAAATTAGACGAGACTTCAAAATTTTATAATAAAAATTAAGGAAAATAGTTGCGCCAAGAGTTCTCGAGTTTATCCAATCTAGATATATCCACTTACCTTGGGGAAGTATTTTCTTCCGTTCAAGTTGGATAAAGTTAAAATGTATGAAAAATCATGGGAAAAAGATTGACGGAGACCCTGGCCTTCAGAAACTTCTTCGAATAAGAGAATTTTTCATAAACATTCAATGGTGGGAACAACAGCATCATACAGTTAGTCCCTGTATGTTCCATTTATGTAGGGAAGAAAAGGATATGCCGAAAAACCATTATTCCATAAAGAAAGAAAGAGAGGGACCAAGAAAAAACATTGGAATTGGTATTGGTCTGATTGATTGATGCAGAACGAAGAACCAGCAAAAATTGGTTGGCTTTGGAAGCCCATGAATTAAATGTTATATTTTAATTAAGAATTGTATTTTAAGTAGAAGTTGTATTTTAATTAATTTTGGTAATTAATAGTTACCTTAGTTAATTTGTATTTATCTTATTAGAGTCTAATTTAGGTTAGCAAAATTGTCTAGGAGTATTATAAATACGGGTGTAACTCATTATTTTATATACATTGAATTATATAAATAAATAAATAAATTGTGAGTTTCTGATTTTGGTGGGTTCGATTCTATTGTCACTGGTGGAGAATTTTGTGTGTTTGGGTTGGGTCGGCTTTTAGGGGTATTACGGTAGAAAGGGTAGGATTTGGGCTAGGGTTTGGTGGCGCCAGAAGGTGGGTATTAGGGTTTGGCTTGGAGACCAAAAATGGTGGGGTTCGGGGTTAACGGGAAGACTCAATAATCTATACTTTCATTTTCTTCTATTTTAACCCCTAAAATTTTATTAGTTTTCAGTTTGGTCCTTGTGAAAAAAAAATACATATATGCAATATCTTCCAAGTTTAATGATCCAAACTTTCTTTGGGCTAAGATAACACAATTTGAGTATTGAATCTTTGTCACATGTGAGCACCTAAAAGGTCTTGTGTTCTATATAGTACTGAGTATTGAGAATTATGCGATGAGCTTGAATTACGAGTACATAACTGCATGCTATCGTTCATAATTTGTTCAAAGAAATATTCATCCTAATCGTGTTTGTGCAACTACAGTGACGCATTTACAAGAGACCCGCAAAGCAAATTCTTACAAGACAATTGATAAATATATCGCAAAATTTGAGTCTAAAGAAAAGCACGTACTTTCACATATTGATGCTTGTGAGAAACATGAAGCAGAAGATAAATGTGTTGAACACATTGCCGATTTGGAGATGATTTACGCGGAAGAAATTGAAGTTATGTTTGACCCCAAATGCGAAAAGATCATGGAGGATAAAGTTGAGGTTAACCATCTTGATTTTATTTTTTCAATTGATACATTAAAGTCTCAAGGTATTTCAAATTTATATATTATGTCAATGTTGTTTCTAAAATTTATGCTCATGACATTGAACGTTCGGTTGCACATGTTTTGTTGAAATGTATCTCATGGACTATGATTTATTATTATTCGATATTTCAAAACTCGAGAATAAGTTTTTTCAAATGCGAGAAGAATGATGCAGAACGAAGAACCAATGAAAATTGGTTGGAGCAAGATGGAAGGTTTTGGAAACCCATAAATTAAATGTTTTATTTTAATTATGAATAGTATTTTAAGTAGAAATTGCATTTTAATTAGCTTTGGTAATTAGTAGTTACCTTTGTTAATTTGTATTTATCTAATTAGAGTCTAATTTAGGTTAGGAGAGTTATCTAAGAGTATTATAAATAGGGATGTAACTCATTATTTTAGGCAAAACATAGAATTACGACACTAAGGTTATTCCGTTTTCAGCATTTGGTCACTAAACTTTAAAAAAATAGAATTGGGTCATTGTACTTTTTAAAATTTATTAATTGGACCATTCCGTTAACAAACATTAAATATTTTCCTACGTGGTATTAAAAAAAACAAAAAATATTTTATTTTCCTTTGTGGCAACACAAAAAAAATAATAAAATAAAATTATTAGCAAATTTGGCTTCCAACATGGATTAAAGTTCCTACGTGGCACGTAAAAAAAAACTTTAATTATGTGACAAAAAAATTAAAATAATAATAAAATTAAAATTAATATTTTAATTTATTTTTTTATAAAAAAAATTCTTGTTCTCTCTCTTCATCTGAATCTTTCTTTAACAAACGTTAGAAATTGCCAATGAGGTATTGGGAAAAAAACCAAAAAAAAAAAAAGTCATTATTTTCTTACGTGGCAACAAAAAAAAATTAATTAATTATGTGGGGAAAATAATTATAATTATAATAAAATTAAAACAAATATTTTAATAATTTTTTACTAATATTTATAGATAAATATTTTATACTGCGTGTATATATACCATATATGTAAAATATATAATATATATAATTCAAATGTATTTATAATAGTATATACTAAATATATACGTAATATCTATATTATATATGCATTCATTCAAATTCATAAGACCCACGAAAACAATCAAAACAAAACCCAGAATATTCATCACCAATCAAATTTCAGCCCCAGAATAATCATTCATTTTTCAAAAATCATAAGACCCACAAAAACAAATACATCAAAACAAAACCCAATTGAGTAGATTTCTCATCTCTAAATCATAATCTGGTGAAATTGAATCAGACCTTCAGTATCAAATTCACTGTCACTACTACCATCATCTTCATCTCCTCTCTCTTTCTTTCTCAAAAAATGAATGAAACCCCTAGTTTTTCACCTTTAAAAATCATGAGTTTTACATGATTTTCGTCCAAATCTATCCGATTAAAACTTTTAAACCTCCATGAAAACATTTTTACCAATTTTTAAACCTCCATTTCGGTGCTCCAATTTTGTGGGTTCCATGAATTGGGGTTGAGGATGGTGTTGGTGATGGTGATAGGTGTGGGTAGTGGAGATTTTTGAATGGATAAACAATTGAAGGAAGAAGAGGGTGTTAGTAAGAGAGAGATAAAGAGGGATGATGGTGTTAGGTCATTGATTGGTGATGGTGATGATGATAGATTTCAGGAAAGAGAGAAATAGACGAAGATAGTGGTATTAGTAAGAGAGAGGGAGAGAGATGATGTAATTAATAAATTAATTATATTAAAAATTAAATTTAAATAAAGAAACATGTGATATAAAATAATAAGATTTAAATATTTATTTTTTAAATAACAAATGCCACCTCTTATGTTATATGCCACCTCATATGCCAATTTGTCTATATCATTAGCATTTGATTGTTTTTTCCTTTTTTTTTTTTAAAAAGCTATGTCTGAAAATAAATGAAAAATTTTAACGTCAGTCAGCAAAATTGGACAGAATGGTAGAGAATTAATAAATTTTAAAGAACACAATGACCCAATTCTATTTTTTAAAAATTTAGTGACCAATTGCTAAAACTGGAACAATCCCAGTGGGGTAATCCTATGTTTTGCCCATTATTTTATATATATTGAATTATAAAATTATTTGAGAGTTTGTGAAGTTCTCTATGAAAATATCTCTGTGTGAGAAATTCATTTATTTCATACTCGTGCCCTACCATTGATGGCAGTAAAACCAGTTTAAATTATTTCACAGTGGAGTTTCTATTTAGAAGCCATGTTTACCTAGAATATTCAGGACTGGCACCAAGTTTTCTTAAGACTGGATTGGAGAGACTAAATATGATGAAAAAAATATTGAACTCAGAAAACAAAACTTTTCTATCAATAATCTAAAATCCACATATTTGCAAGGAAAAAAAATATCCTATCGAAGTTTTACAGACTGTAAATTGCCAATTCACCAACAATGCAACGCTAACATCAAACTCCACCTCAGTTTCATACAACCATATGGAGCAAACCCTCATAACTTAAAAATTCTCTCTCAAAGCACCTCACCCCAAGAATTGAGTTTTTAAATGCCTCAAAACAATTAACCCCAAGAGTAGAGTTTTTCTACCCAACACAGTAGCACCTCCACCTTCTAATCCACCATATCCTATGTGGAAATTTCCTTGATACACCAATGTTACCCATTTTCTAATTACAATGAGCTCCATAACCCATAGTTCACTTTACAACAATAAATTCTCAACTCTTTTTATGAAACTTAAAAGTTCTTCCTACATAGAAATTAAGCTCTAATAAATCGGTGCAACTTTGAAAGGTAATTATATTAAAGACTTTCTTCTTTTCTTTTCTTTTTTTCACCATTAAGCACTATAATTTCTTGAAATAAAAGTAACTAAGCCACGCAGCCTAAAAACAAGAACTACTTTTTTCTATTTAACTTTTTTTTTTTGTTGTTGGGTGGGAGTTTACAAAGAAAACATTATTATGTGTTTGTTTAGTTTTGGAGTAACACCTTACTCAACATACCCTCTATATGCCAATCTGATCAATTCTTCTGGACCATTCTTTTGATCTTAAAGACATTTGAGGGCATTTTACTGCAAAAAAAATGAATCCATTCAAATGTTATTCAACTCTCTGCAATAAAATCTAAACGTGAGCTTAGAACAACCAAGAATTCCACCTTTAAAAGAAAACTTATTCATGAAGTTAAAACAACGCAAATTTACATGGCTATCCTGCCATTCAGAGAAAGCTTAAGCATACAACAAAATAAAAAGGAAAACACAATTCAAGTGAGACAGCACATATCCAAATTAATTGACAAGATTAACTTTCTCAAGCCGAATAAAGGGAATTAGCAACATCAAACAATGGCAAGGGTGGAGCCACATGTATTCTAAGATGGGTCATTGCTCCCCAAGACCTTTGCGAAATCTTTTTACATGTATTACATGTGATGATTTATAGTAATTTGGTCTAAAACTTGATTAATTATAGAATTTTGGCTTTCATATTCATATAAAAAGTTTTATTTCTTTGCTCACCGTTTAAGGTGGACAAATGAAAAAAACATAATAATAATTCTAACACTACTTATATCAATCATAATTCAAGAGAATCCTAGATATGCATAAGCATCCTGTTGAACAAATGCATAATAAAAGCAGGTAATGAACTTTCTTAAGCACCTGCAGACAGGCAGACATGTTAGCTGCAGTAACAGATTTTCCATCTTGCACCTGTAATTGGATCCACTCATCCACTCTCCCCTGCAGAAAAGAACAAACATTTAAACATGAACTGAACAATCCTTAATGTACCATAAGACCAATTAGCTATTTGGTAGATCATAACCCCTAAAAAATACATTAGTGAACTTTAATCCACTTAAAATGGTAATGATTACATATTTACATATATTTACAAAATAATCTATGTTGTTTCAATAAATATTTATTAAGGCTTAAGCAAAATGTATATTTGCATCTTATCTAATCACCATATAAGCATCAGAAATACTGTTTTGATCGCTACATCTTAAAAGAAGAGATATTTTCCTTCTTTTGTTTTAATTTTCTAACAAATTATATGCAACAAATAAATTACTGATAGGACTTGAACACTACATCTTCCCCCTCGGAGTGAAAGTTATACACTGTACACAACAACTGGAGGCCGAAAGAATTGTATGTTAGACTTTTCTTAACTGTGTATGGTACTTCTGTATGGACATTACATAGTTATTAGGAAACGAATTCAGATGCTACAAGAAGTTGGTTGATAGTTGGTTCTGGTAGAGAAATGCAGGGTATTGGGAAAATGAAACTTAATGCACACATTCCTCCATAAAGGGAAAATTACATGAAATGAGACATATAAACCCCAAAAAGGAAAATCAGACCAAGGAAACTGAAACGGGGGTTCATAAGCATGCTAATCTCATGTAAATTTACTCAATTATATACTCATTCAAAACAAAGTAATTACAATGAACATGGAGACAAAAATTCTTTAAAGGTTTCAAAAAGAAAAAAAATAGATCAAACCATAAAAGGGTACTGAAATTCAGTACCCATGAGACACAATCCCAAAAAAAAATACATTAAATTGAACCAAAATAAAAGGGAATCAAAAACGGGAAATTTTGAGGAGAAATGGGTACTCACATAAGCATTCTTTATGCCATCATCAAAAGCAATCTTCTTGTTGTGAGATAGAGAATGGAGCTTAGCGAGTTCTGTAGCAGTTTTTCGAAAAATGGACTCCAATCCAACCCCATCAATTGATTCATCTACAACAACAGGATTCTCCATCCTTTTCCTCTGTGCCATTTTTCTTCCTCAACTTTTCTTTTTGTGGGTTTACTCACACAAGTGCTCAATTTTTCCCTCAATCTTGTAAATTTATATAGTTCTCCCAATTTCCATCAAATCCCACATAAAAATTGCATATATAGATGCAAGAAAAGACAAAAAAAAAAAAAAAAAACTAACTCAATAAATATGAAGATACAGACATGTATATACATATGACAGGACAGGTGCAAGAAAACTTGGCTGGATATTGTGGGTAAGCTTGTATCTTTAAAAGAGAAAACGAGAAAAAGTTTGAGACTGGGCCCTGGAAGAATGAAAAGACAAGTAAGTTTGTGTCGTGAGATCATCAATTTAGGGGTGAAATCTTCCCTAACTAAATTCATCTGTTTTTACTGTTTACTTGTATGTTTACAAGAGAAAACGAGAAAAAGTTTGAGACTGGGCCCTGGAAGAATGAAAAGACAAGTAAGCCTGTGTCGTGAGATCATCAATTTAGGGGTGAAATCCTCCCTAACTAAATTCTTCTATTTCTCTATATTATTTTTAGAGTTTATAGCGATAATATGTATCATCGTTATAGTTCTATTTTTTGGTAAGGTTTCAACGACGGGACGTATTGTCGCCACAGACCCTAAAAATCGTCGTCATAGGTCTCGACACAGATAAACAGAGAATTTTAGTTATGGAGAATATCATGCCATCAATTTATTTATACCAGCAGAACAAAGAAAAAAGATTCTTCTTTTTCTTCTTCTATCTGTATCTAATCTCACTTTAATCCTATGAATGAAGATAAAGATATGAATGAAGATAAAGAATGAAATCCCCCATGTCCATTTAGGACCAGAGAGCCAAGACTTGAGCTGCAGCGGTGTCTATTAACTTTCTATTCGTTTTGTCAATCACTTAATTGAAAAAAAATATACTGATATTTCCAAATGGTAAGACGATAGTCCACAATATTCTCCTTATAAACCATAAATAGAACCCACATTCATGTGAATAAAATCTTATAAAAATATCAAATTATTCTTTAAAAATAATTTCGTTAAAAAAGAAGAAGTAAATTTATGATTAAAAGTTCAAATATTAATACTACCTCTGTTTCAACAAATAAAAAAAATAAGTTTATACTAATTTGGTAACATTTTTCAAGTCAAATTTAATTTAAAGTTGTTTGGTTTTGCTTAACAACACAATTGTATACATTCTAAAATGTACTATTATAAAGGGAATTGATATTTTCACCAAAAATTTTGATAGCTTCACAAGACTTCTCTCACATCAATAGTCGAAACCCTTTTTGAATGGTAAATAGATTTTTATATCTATTTATTAGTTATTTTATGCTTAATTATTTGTGGCTTTTTAAGTATTTTTAGTGTTTTAGGTAATTTATTTAATTTAATGTATTATTATTTTTTTTAGTATTTTTATATTATTTTTATTTATTTTTAATTAATTTATATTTTATTTTGTAGGAAAATTGGAGCTGATGGCAATTTGACTTTTGTTTCCGTGTGGCGTTCCATCAGCAGATAAATTAAAGGATAATTTAGGAATCCAATTGCAATTTGGAAAAGGAAAATAAATAAGAATTTTATATTTATTTTATTATTTTGTATTTTAAATCTTATTAGAGTTTGGAAAGTGTAATTCCTATTAGGGTTAAGAGGATTATGTAGCCTATAAATAGAGAGTTTGAGATACAATGAAAATACAACTTTCATTAGAAAAATTCTCTCTTCTATTCTTTGGTATTTTCTACAGCTATGTGCAGCTAAATTATTTTTCTTGGTTTAAGTGATTGAAGTCATCAAGCTTTATACACTGTGATATCTAATTTATTTTAATTGTTCAATTTATATTTTGAGTATTGGATATTTTTCTATGCTTAAATTTATGATTGGTTTGTTTAATTGCTAGGAGGCATACTAGTTTATTATTCACATTAATCTACTGCTATTTGTGAAGCGACTAAAATTAATAATTGTTTTGTAGATCAAAAGATTACTTTATCTTAAGAAGAATGTTCATCTAAATTAAATGCAAACGCGTGACTTGTATTGTTTAGTTCAACGATCTCTCTAATTCTTAAAACTGCTATTAAATTAAATCTTTAGAACGTGCCGGAGGTTGTTTAGTAGTAAGGGTAATTTAGAACGCGTGTGTCTAGGTAACTAAAATTAAGGAGAGAGGAGAAAAATTATTCTACCTGCGAGTAGTTCTTTCTACGGTGAATGTTCAAAATATTAATTGATTTATTTTTGCATCAGTGATCAGTTGTAAATTCTTGATGGTGGATATTAACTTAAACCAATGCATTTTCTTCTCATTAAATTACTTGCATAATTATTTTAGTTATTTTTATTCAAATTATTTCTTTAATTAAAAACCCCCCAATTTTGGTTTAAAAAAGATAAAATTAAATCAATCTTCTCTGTGGGATCGACTCTTACTTGCACTACTACATTAATATTTTTTTCAAAGTAAGATTTTATTTTTGGGTGCTTGGGACAACACATCAAATTTTGCCGCCGTTGCCAGGGAATGATTTTAATTTAATTTTGTGCTTTTGTAAATATTTATTTAATTTAGTAATTTTTCTTAGATTTTATTTGTCTAGTTTTTCATAATTTAATTTAGTTTTGCAGGTTCAGGATGGAAGTCATACATGATTATGTCAATGAGGTAATTATTTATTCTCTTGAGCAACAAATTAATGATCTAACTTCTCTTGTTTATCAATTGGCTGCAGGAAATGCACAACCAATGGAAGCTTGTAGGATTTGTGCGGTGGTAAGACATCCAACTAATATGTGCTCCATTCTTCAAGAGGAGTCCTATGAACAAGTTAATATAGCAAGTGGTTTCCCTGGACAACCCCGATGGAAATATGATCCCTATTCAAAAGCGTATAATTCTGGATGGAGGGATCATCCTAATTTTGGCTATAAGAATCCACAAATGAATCCGCCCATAAATCAGAAATTTTCAAGTTATCAACAATATATTCAGTCATATCCCCAACAACAACAGGGCCAATCATTTAATTCTGATATGTCTTTAGAGGATATGATTAAATTAATTGAAATTAATTATTTGCAATTTCAATAGGATACTAATGCAATTATTCAGCGTTTGGGAACTCAAATGGGACAAATGACAATCGCAATCGATCAATTGGAGGAGCAAAGTTCTGCGCAAGTACCTTCTCAAACGGTGGATAATCCAACGGAGAATACAAGTGCACAAGTGTTAAAAAGTGGTAACGATGTAGAAGATCCAGAAAAGACAGTCTCTCCATCACTGAAGCAAGAGAAAGCAAACAATATCAATGAAGCGGACAATGTTAATGTAGACGATGATGTTATTTATGATGACATGCCTAAGGTGGCGGATGTTGTTGAGGAAATAAACAAGGAAAAGTTAGAGATTGTAATTACCAACAATTTGGAGTTAAAGGAAGAAGAAGCAATTAAGCTGAAACAAGATTTGAAGGAGGATGAAGCTCCATTAAATTATTTGCCAATAATTTTTTATAATAATGCAATTATTTCCATTCCATTGTCTGTTACTCATAACAATTTTTTATCTTTTATTTTGCAGGATCTCATTCTAAATTTAAAGAATCTCCATAGTCATCTCTAATATTTATTACTTAAAAATGGAGTTGAACATTCATGTCGAATGCAAATGAGATTGAATCTACCGATGAAGAATAATGTGATTGAATCTTTCTTATCTCATTAATGTCAATTTAGATGGAGGAGTAGGCACATTTTCAACTAAAGTTGGCACATTTTCAACTAAAGTTGGCAAAGTTCCTTCACGAGTTCTTGACTTTCAGCCCGCATGCATTTGCCCCACTTTTCTTCATTTGTGAGGTTTTGATTATACAAATTTGCAACAAAAACAAAAGGAAACTGATATATGTTACCACTTTATTTATACGTCTTCTGTTGTCAGTTACGTGAATAACTATTAGTAGTAATTCTTTTACTCAAATATGCAATGTGATAAACCAACCTATAATTCTATCCACTCCATGTATTGATATACATCGCAATCATAATTTAGCAAAAAACTTTCAAAATACGTAGCGAGACTCCTAGAAATAAAATTCCCACAATAACAGTAGACTCGTCAAAACACCCAAGACATAAAGAAGATAGAATATTGGGAAAACACAACACCAGAAGAAATTAGCGGTGTGGGGAGAAATTTCCTCAAGTCCAACCGAAAAAGTATATGCAGTAATAAACCAAAAATGAGATCATTTTTCTAAACTTCTCATAATATTAAGATAAATCTGTGAAGAATCCTCTACACATCAAAGTACTAAAAATCGTAACATATAGAGTTTAAGCAATTTCACTTGGTTGTTATGGTCAAAATATAGAATAGTAACTCAATGAAATTAATGGAGCAAGTCTGAAACTGATGCACACCGAAAAGAATCCCATTTTCTTCTCCTTTTCTTGCTCATTCTTTTTTTCTTAAAGAATAATCTCCATATATGGGCAAAATTATGGCTGAGCAGGAAATCGAATTTACCCCCAAAATCGCATTAAAAATTGATTAAACCGCACCAATGGTTCTGGCGTATATGACAGCTTTAAGAGAATTGAGAAACTGCATCTACGTTTTGGTTTCGGGTTCTGCAGACTACCGTACCACTAAAATTGCATTGCATAATGTTTATTATATTACCATCTGGAACATAATGCAGGACAATGGCAAGCCCGAGGCTGACGCAAAACTTGGGTGGAGCAATATAGAAGACTTTGGAAATCCAACCAATAAATTAATTATGGTATTTTAATTAGAAGTTGTATTTAAGTTAGTTTTTATAATTTGTAATTATCTTATTTAATTTATATTTATCTTTTAGAGTTCAAAATGGATTAAGAGAGTTGTTTAGGAGCATTATAAATAGGGTTGTAACTCATTATTTTTGAAACATTGAATTATAAGAATTATTTGAGTTTTGTGAGTTCTATGTGTAAGAAATCCCTTGTGTCCCACTGTGCCCCACCATTTTGGTATCAGAGCCAAAATTCCTGATATCTTTTTATTTCAACCAATTTCTTCATACCCTAATCTTCCTACCAATTTTGTTTGCTTAAAAGATCTGAATTTTTGTGGATTAAAGATGTTCTAATCTCCATGTACTATAGGAGATTAAATCCAGAGATTACTAGTGGGGTTGTGACGACCCCGAATCTGGGTCCCTCGAACCTCGAGTCCGGTTCAACACTAGTACTAACGTTTCCTTATTGTTCATGAATTACAACAATATTATAATTGATAAATAATTATTTATTTATAATTTTACAACATCTATTTCTATTCCAGTATCGCAATCTTTATACATTCCTAGTATGTCTCAATATCATATATGATACGACATTCTATTACAATCAATTTGAGTATTTAACACTCATATTACATACCAACCAATTCTTATACTACACAATCATTTTACTTGTCCAATTCGGACTGATATCGACAATTGTCGTGCTAGACCTTCAATGAATGTAATATGCATTCCTGTTTCTTGATCTTTAACAAAAATTTTGAATAACTTGCACTATTTGAAAATGTTGGTTTTAAGCAAGAGTGAGCATGACGGCTCAGCAAGTTTAACAGTTACACATAACACATTACATGCTTCACATATTATACATGCTCTGCATTTTATTCTTACATCATGCATTTCATGCTTTTCATTTTATGAATGCTTCATACTTCTTATAATAGTCAACTAGCATCTAACAATTCATACTTCATATTTTCACATGTAATCATACCTCATGCTTTTAACATTACACAAATATCATTAATATATCTCCATATCAATAATATAATATCAAATTGTAGCATATTAATGCACATCGGAGCAAGTTCTGAAAAACTTGTCTGGTTCGCTTCTATCATTTACGCTTATTTGCGTCTTTCGTTCAACCTACAATGTATATATAAAATAGACATAATCATTAGTTACAATGACTATTAATTGGTCATAACTTAAAACCTTAATTTTAAATTATTAACTCTTAATATGTCTGACACACGAACCTTTAGTTCTGGACAAAAACTCTAGTCCAAACCTAGTTGGACATATCGGGTATGCTCAACCAACTTACACATTCACTACACGTTCATCGTACGTCTTACTTTTAATAAGTTATCTAAATTAGTCACAAATGGACTATTTACATAGGTTTAATTTAATTAAACATTTTTCTTTTATATAACTTAATGATTTGGACATTTAATAATGTACCAAATACCTCAAAATATTATCTACCTTTGCTAATATACAACAATGTTCAAATATTATTAATCATTTAATAATATTTTAATCACTTTTTAATATTATTAACCATTTAATAATATTTTAATCACTTATTAATATTATTAACCATTTAATAATATTTTAATCACTTATTAATATTATTAACCATTTAATAATATTTTAATCACATATTAATATTATTAACCATTTAATAATATTTTAATCACTTATTAATATTATTAACCATTTAATAATATTTTAATCACTTATTAATATTATTAACCATTTAATAATATTTTAATCTCTTACTAATATTATTAACCATTTACTAATATTTTAATCACTTCTTATCATTAACCATTTAATAATATTTTAATCATTTATTAATATTATTAATCATTTAATAATATTTTAATCACTTATTAATGTCATTAATTATTTAATAACATTTTCATCATGTACTAATGTTATTAATCATTTAATAACTGTTTAATCACATATTAATATTATTTACCACTTAATAATATCTTATTTCAAATCATATCAGTAGTTAACTTGTTAATTGTGTTAACCTTAGTCTTTATTTTAAATATTTAGCTAATAACTAGTTACTAATAAACTTCATATATTAGTTTAGTATTCAAACTCATTCATTTTACACTTATTTCAACTTAAATTTTCATTAAAAACTCGACGCGGACCGACCCGACCCGACCAGGACCCGAACCGACCTAACCCAGACAACTTGGACATTCTGTTTTGAATGCCCCGACGCTCAACATAGGTTATTCTGGGCGCCGGGGCGTCCAAAACATAACACAAAAGCCCTAAAATGGGTTGTCCGGCCTCCAGTCACTCCGACAGCCATAACTTCTTCATTTTAAAACATTTTGAGATGATTCTTGAGTCAATTCTCATCAAAATTTCTCCTTATATAACTTATCTTTAGATCATAAATCCAAATTTCAAACAGAACTAGACTAAAAACGGCTCACAAGGACAGAGTGAAAACTAAAATTATAAATTCTTGGTTTTAATGGTTCAAACTTGAATAAAATAAACTCTACACATCCAAATGACACCAACTTAGTGTTGTTATCTTCCTAACTTCTTGTTTTATAATATTTCATGGTTCAATCACATTTTTGAAAATGTTTTGATAAGAAATTTAAGATCGAATCATCTAGGGTTTTACCGGTTACACAATATGGAATTTTCTTCCATTTATTTGCATACCACACATACCAATACTTGTATTAAACATACTAAACCATGAATCTACCTATATATCATAGATTTAGACTTCTAGAGCATCAAAATAACTTTTGATCGGTTAAAAATACTTTTTAACCGATTAAAACATATATAGAGTATAAAAATGCACTAAGGAATGTTTAGAACACTTTTTAACCTTCATAGTTCCTTCTATGGAAATCTTCTTCTTACTAGGTCTCTTCCTCCTTCTTGAGTGAACCATTAGAACACTAGCTCACAAGCTCTTTAGCTTTTTTTCTCTCTATATGTCAGTAAAAATAAGCAAATGCACAAACTCTAGCTTCTTCTTACTACTTTTTTATTTATAGACTAACAAAAATTATACTTACAATGGTTGTAAGTCTACAATATCACCAATACTTGTTAAGCTATCTTTGACCCTTGATTTAAGAGATTTAACTCACATGAATGACCCATAAATGACATTTTGAATGACCATTTGAAAAACTAGGGTTGGTGGGGAGTTGTTAAGCAACTTTGCACTCCAAATTCATCAACAAGCAAGCCTCATATCCATATATATATATATATATATATATATATATATATATATATATATACTCACCTATATATGCACAATACTTGCATTTTTTATATTTAAAATGTCATCCATCAACTTGACTACAAGCAACATAAATGGTGAAGTGTAAAATAAGCAACAATCACCAACACTTAACCCACATGTGGTTAACTCTCTAACTCCCATAAGACCTATGGTTAAAGTACTACACTTAACCTTAGTCATTTAAATCCCCAACATTGGTTAAAACTCATATTATAAATATAGTTACATATTTATACATCTCCCAACAATTAACCACAATGTGGTTAATTCTCTACAACATCTAACTCATGGTTACCTACCAATTCAACCTTGGTAAATTATATACATACATAATTGTATCTATAATATTCTTCCTACAACTAACACATGCATAGTTAAATCTTTAATTTATTTACTACCTAAGGTTATTCAATTAACTCATCCATAGTTAATTCTCATCATCACATTCATTCACCTAGCAATTAACCAATGTTTGGCTAATGCTCTCTCTTGTCTTCCAACTATAGTTATTTAATTAACCCTACATTAGTTAATTCTCTACACTCAACCAAACTTTCCAACACTTTAACCATCAATTGACTTTTTAAATGTTTGGGCTACATAGTTTACCTTGCATTAGGCTCTCTTATTTAATTATGGATAAATTACATATTATAGTACTTTTTAGAAAGTAATTACAGAAAACATACATCTTTAAAGTATTTACAAAAAGAGTGCTTTTTTAAAATATATTTATAAAATTAGTGCATTCTTATCCCTTAAATTTAGTTGAATGATTTTAAAATTCAAATTTTAAAAAATCAATTACACAAATCAATGCATCTTATCTCTTCTCCCCCTCTTTTTAGCAGATGATAGTCTTTCTCTCTCCTCCCAATGCCAATGTATTTCGTCTTAATCAAAGCTCAAGTAGAAGGAAGGATAGCCAAATAAATATTATATTTTTGGTAGAAACAAAGAAGTGAGCTTTTTTTCTTTTCTTTTTCTCACATGAAATGTTTTATCAAGAAACTGCATGAAAATGAAGACCTATATGTGGGCACATAATTAACGAAGTTAAGAAAAGAAGGTTGTGTTTTGAAAAGATCCATCCAGTTAAGGAAGTATATATATATATGTTTCTTTATTAGTTAAGCTATTAATTATTCCATATGAGATTTGGTATTTGCGGAAAAGAAAAGTAACCAATCTCCCAGAATAGCTGCTCTATTAGGATGAAGAGTCGAGGAATTGTGCTTCTCAGATCCTATACAGTAAACATTTTTTTTATATTCCAGTTGGTATCCAAATCTTCATACAAAGGTAACCATTTTAGTTTTTGTGTGTAACCAAATAGTCATAAAAAAAATTTCAATACAATAACCATTTTTGTTATATTCCAGTTGGTAACTAAACCTTCATACAAAGGTAAATCTAGGTAACCAAACACTGTTATGGAGGTAACCAAACACTAGTATATAGGTAACCAATTCCTGAATGCGTAGTAACTAGTTTTGGTTATCTTTGGATTAAAGGTTGGTTACCTCTGTATTAAGGTTTGATTACCTTTGTAGTAAGGGTTGGTTACCTTTATATTAAAGTTTGGTTACCTTTATATTAAAGGTTGGTTACCTATGTATTAAAGGTTGGTTACCTTTATATTAAAGTTTGATTACCTTTATATTTAAAATTAGTTACCTTTTGTATTAAGATTTGGTTATCTTCTATATTAAAGGTTAGTTGCAATATCGATAAATATAGTAGTGGTGTATAACGGTGAATAAAGTTTGTTGGTGGACTTGTTCTTGTAAATTATTATTATTATTATTATTATTAGTGTTAGTATTATAAAGATGATGATGATGATAAGCTCAATCACACTCTCATTAATTAAAATTTAGAAATCACTCTAGACAACTTGGCTTCATAAGTACATATATCTTGTTGGTGTGCCTTCTGATCTTTCTTTTTAATATTCTTATTTATGGTTTTTTCCTCCCTACTACCTTCCTTCCTTCCATATAGATATCATTTCGTTAAGTTATATACGTACGTATATGAATGAATAGTTAATTTGTATTTTATACATCTTATCAGAATGATAATTTTTTATTTTTATTTTGTATTGTGGATTTTGTTTTGGTAACTGTCGCATATGGCAGTTAATTATCCTTGATTTAAGGAATTCCTTATTTGTAGGAAACTGAATGATTTAATAAATTTATCTTGTTGTAGTCTTTTTGTAATTACTTTGTATGTGTTTTATTTTTGTAATTACTTTTTAATTGTTGTATATTAATGTTAAGAACCCTTTAATTATTTAGGCCACCCAACACAACTTACACATCTTCCATAACTTGGGTTAGGTAGTTTATTTAATTGGACTACTTTATATATAATACTTGTCAACATAATTTAATTGGACTTATATTAATTACCTCTTGGGCTATAACATTTGGGTTTATTATTTAATTACCCACATTCATGCAAGTATTCCCATATTGGACTAACATCTATAATCCTTTTTGGGCTAGTCCACTAGTAGTAATTAAATTACTTAGACTCTTCATGAGGCTAGATCCTTAAATTTATTTGGACCTCTATATAATTACCAACAAGACTTACATCTATTAAAATATTGGGCTTGTTTCAAATTCATTAATGGACTCTATATAACAACTTAATAATTAAGTTAATTACTTAATTAATTACTTCTTAATATTGTCATTCTAGGCAATATTCCACTTCTCTACTTGTTAATCATAACTTTAACTCATGACTCATATAATTAACTTAATTAATTATATTACATGACTTTCCTTCTTAATCCATACTTAAACTAATTAATTTATTAGTTTTATTGAGTATTTAATTTACTTCACACATCATCTTGTTTGGCTAACAAACACCACTCTAGGTATATATATATAACCACATTCACTTCTCAATTGAATTTATTTCCTTAATAAATTCTCTACATGCATCATTAAAATATTCTCACATTTAATTTCTAACAAATCAATTATGTTAAAAAAAATGTTTACCCATTTTCTACACATCTCACTTCTCCAACTCTAAGTTTTAAACCATAACCTTTAATTGATTATTTAAAATCTTATCTATAAATCTTGTAAATATCTGGGATATTACAGGGGTAGCTTCCAGTAAACTCCTACTCTTAGATGATGTTGTTCAGGTTGTCAACCAGGTGGAAGATAGTCTAAAACGAAGCTTTGTTTAGCCTCCATTACCAGTCCAAACTCAGAGTGAGCGGACTTTTGTAGAGCCTCTTAAAGGCAAGGCCATAGAGAGATCATCTGCAAATCTTTCAGCTATTAGCAAGCTTAACCAAACCATAGGTTCTTCTAGTGCTAGCAATAATCCTTTATCTCGGTGCTTTAATTGTCGTGATTTTGGTCACTTATATTTTTAGTGTCCATCTCCAAAGATGAATGTTGCCTCTCCTTCTAGGCAATTTGGTATTGTTGACAAAGACAGTGAGAAGACTGGCGTAAAAGAAGAGATTTGTCCACCATCAAATGAGTATGAGTCTGATGAACAAGATTTGGAAGTTGATGCTCATTTAAAAGGATGTTTAGGTGTTCTTCGACCTTAGTTGGTTACTCAAAAAAAAAAGATGATTTTAAATCCATTGTGGGCAGTTATTTCAGACGCGAGTTAAATGTGCGAGACAGGTGTACTTTCTTATGATTGATACTAGGAGTTCTACGGATGTTATTTTCGATAAAGCAGTCAAGAAGTTTGGGCTAAAAGTTGAGCCTCACCCGAAACCATATGATGTTGTATGGGTTACCAATACAAAATTGCAGGCTACCCAAAAATGTTTGATTACATTTTCCGTTGGCAAGCTTAAGGATACTGTTATGTGTGATGTTTTACCCTTTAAGGTTTTTCATATCATCTTAGGATATACATGGCTATGGGATCGTCACGCACACCATGATACTCGTGCTTATACTTATTCGATGTGGGTGTTCCTGTGCTGATAACTCAACGGTGTCGAGTTTTTCTCAGGGGATGAGAACTGATGCAAGACGAGGACAGGCACAAGCCCAACGCGAAACTTAAGTGGAGTAATATAGAAGACTTTGGAACCCTAACCCATAAATTAAGAATTATATTTTAATTAAAAATTATATTTAAGTTAATTATTATTTATGAACAAATGGCATACTGTGAGATGCAAGTAGGCCAATAAGAGGGCAAATGAGTAATCTAACATTTAACCTCCATAGGGCTTAAGCTATGGCTCAATTCAAACCAATTTTTCATAATTCGAAGTTATAATTTTTTGACTGAGGGAGGGCAAAAGTGGGCAGAATTATTGTTTGAGCCAAATTGGTCTTCATTAGCATCTATATTGTACGAAATTATGTGAAATTATTGCTGCTCAGAGAGGATTTTCTGATAGCATCGATTTTAGGGAGAAAATATGTTACTTGATGACTTGAGTTATTTGGAATCCAAGTTAGAATATAACTACACCCCCATATGGTAAGCTTCTTCTGACTTGTTTGTTGATTTTGATTTTGAACAGAGACTGAAGATCACAATAGAAGACTCGGAGGATCAAGGAGCCACTTGGTAGCTGTCTTTAGAACTCCAAAATTAATCCTTACTTTCAATCACAAACTTAGTATAATAGCAAGCAATGGTCGAACCCACAGAGAATGATTAATTTATTTTTATGCAATATAAACTAGATTTAGGGGATTTGAATTAACTAAATAAACAAAAGTAAATAAATAAAATTAATTAATAAATTAAAGACTTCAGTTCTTCGGTTCAATCTCACCCTTACAATTAATAGATCAATCAATCAAAATATATTTTTATCCTTCCATGAAACTAATAACCCTGGGTAACAACAAGCTCTGCTATCCGAAATTTTCCATAATTTTAATTTAACAAAACAAGCTCTTCATTAGATTCTAACCATTATACAACCTAGAACAAGCTCTCTAAATTTAATATAATGGAAGCATTAATCATAAGAAAATTAGATTATTCTAAGCAACAATCTCATAAATTCGGATTGTTTAACTTATATCATGATAACCATAGCAATAAATAAAAGCTTGACCACAATCATTTATCACCATTCACTACCAACGATTAGGAACAATATCAATTACACGTAATATAATTCCTAAATCTAGCAATTGATAATAATTTGATCAACTCAACAGGCCAAAATTAAATCAATCAAACCCAATATCAAATAAATAATTAAAATAGATTATCATAAATAATTTCATATGAGGAAGAATAAATAATATTACTGAATTAATTTGACCATTAATTATAATCGGGTTTGAAATTCCCTAGAACTGAATAATAAAATTAGTCAAACATAATAAAAATAATAGATAAGAAAAACCTAAGAGAGAGAGCTCCTAATTATCTCTAATAATTTGATTATATTTAAAACTACTGAAAACATGAGTCTCCTAATATATTTATAGAAACACAATAATAATCCTAAGCTAATGTGGAAAAGAAATCCAATTTGGAATCAAAAAGTAGCAAAATCCCGAAATAATCCGGTTTCTCTGTATTTCTGCGCAACCAAACAAGGCTCAGTTGACCCGGTCAACGCACTTCCGCGTTGCTGACGTCAGCATGCTCCTCCGCGCATTGCGCGGAGGCTTTCTTCACCGTACGTCAAACGACATCGTTTCTATTATGCGTTATCCGTTTCTTCACTCCGCGCATTTCGCGGACGTCATTTCCTGTCCATTCGCCAAAACGGCGTCGTCCCTCTTCGTGCCTGTTTCACTGTGCGCGCGCATGGCACGGCTGCATCCTGCTGAAATTACGTTTTGCCATTCTGCTGTTTATTTACCATTTTGCCACTAGATCTTTGCGAAATTTACAGATTTGCCCCCAAGCTTATTTTTCCTACAAAATAAAATATAAAAAATAAATAAAAATAATATAAAAATACTTAAAATCCTAAAAACACATAATAATAAATAAAAACACCTAAAATAAATAAAAATACATAAAAAAAAGAAATATAAAAATACTATAAAATTACCTAAATTAACATAAATTAACTAAAATCCTATAAAACCTATTAAAACCAAAATAAGTTAAATAATTAAACATTTAAGCACACAATAAATATAAAAACTAAGTATTAGGGAATAAAAATATCGTATAATTTAACTCTATCACCACTCAAGGAGATCAAGACGGAGGATTGAGAAGATAAGAAATCCTGTTTAGAGTGTTTCTTTTCTCTTCCTTTTCTCAGTTTTGTAATCTAAGATGATGATTTTGATGTTCTTAGTTTTTGATTTCGTTATGAACTAATTTATCCATTAAGACTACAATTGAACCTATTACTAATATGAATTAAATATCTATTATTCTTCAATTATGTATTCATTTAGAGTTATCTATCATGTTTTGTAAGTGATTGATAATTTTTTGGCCAACAAGATGAATTCGGAAGATGAAATCTAGGGTTAGATTCAAATGTGATAGCATGTATTCTTGGTTATTTGGTGAATTGAATAACTAGGTTTGTATATGGAATAGGAATATATCCATATATTGCATGTGACATGTTCGGGAATTGAATTTTACTATGTTTGTTTCTCTTATTTTGCATAGGAATATAGCAAGGTAATTCAGGTGAATATTTTTATGTGATCATTGGAAAAGATCAAATAACTATTCATGAATTCCTGGTCAATAACTTTAAAGGATTTTATAATTAAAAATATAGAGGATAGGTTCATGTGAGGTAATTGGGGCTATTGTAGTCTTAAGTTTTAAACATCTAATATTCAGTTTTTGTGTTAAATTAGAAATTTAGTTTTAAGTTAATTTTCTTTATAATCTTCATGTGTGATTGTTTAAATATAATCAAGTTGATATAAAATTCTTTTTGAGAAGTTACAAGGCATAGATCTATATGGGTTCGACACTCGATTTACTTCTATATTACTTGTTGACTATGCGCACTTGCGCGTTATTATCGTTATATAAAACGACCAACAAGTTTTTGGCGCCGTTGCCAGGGGACTGTGTTTAGTAATTATTTCAATAGTAGTTACAATCAATTTGGTTTTAATTTAAACGTTTTTAATTTATGGTTTTCTTTTGCTTTTGCAGGCTTTCATCCGTTAAAGTCTACAGTTGCAAATCATTGATCTTAGACTCAAAAGTGCACCAAGTGTTGGCTTGCCTATCTTGGTTACACAAATTACGTAGTCACGAAAGCCACAATTTTCGCTAACGTATGTAAAACTACATTTTCCCTGAATTAAAGCTAGGTACTCCTAATTCGTGTATGCACACGAGATCTAAAGGTCAGGAACTAGTACCATACGAGGACGAGATCGAAAGGAAGTTCCGCAACTTGAGACTATATTGTAAGTAGCGGTTCCGAAGAAGATGGCAGACGACGAACAAAAGGCGTTAAAGGATTACGCAATGCCTCTAGTGACTGAAATTCAGTCGAGTATTCGGAGGCCAGCCATACAAGCAACAATATTTGAGATCAAGCCTGGAACTTTGCGAATGATACAGAACTCGATTCAATTTGGGGGTCTACCGAATGATGATCCAAACGAGCACTTTACTAGTTTTATGGAAATCTGCGACACATTCAAATATAATGGAGTTTCCGAGGATGCAATCAGACTTAGACTTTTCCATTTCACACTCCATGATAAGGCGAAAAGGTGGCTTCATTCTTTGCCACATGGGTCAATTACTACATGGGAGGATCTTGCACAGAAGTTTCTAGCTAAATTCTTTCCGTCAGCCAAAACATCAAAATTGAGGAATGACATTACCGCATTCTCTCAGTTTGATTTGGAAAGCCTATATGAAGCATGGGAGCGATTCAAGGATTTGCTACGGAAGTGCCCGCACCATGGAATTCCGCAATGGTTGTTAGTACAAACTTTTTATAACGGGTTAGCCAGTGCCACTAGAACGAGTATAGATGCAGCAGCAAGAGGTGAATTAATGGGGAAAAATTATGATAAGGCATACAAGCTACTGGAAACTATGGCCGCCAACAACTATCAATGGCCATCAACAAGACCTACCAAACCTAGAGCAACGAGAATTCATGAAGTGGATGTTATCACGGCCTTGGCTGAACAAGTTGCTTCTTTGTCAAAGAAAATGGACACAATGGCGGTGAAACCGGTTCAAAATGCATCTATGGTTTGTGAGTTATGTGCAGGAGATCACGCGGCTGATGAGTGCGCTATCAATGCAGAGTCAGTATAGTTTATTGGCAGCTATAACAGGCAACAAAAAGGAAATAATTCAAATAATTACAAACCTGACTGGAGGAATCACCCTAATTTCTCTTGAAGGGAAAATCAAGCGCAGCATCAAGCTCTAAGGCAGCCCTATCCACCAGGATTTCAACAACCACAAACACAGCAGCCAGAAAAGAATGTTGGTTTGTTGCTCGATATATTAGTTGTCATGCATTTGCATTCATGTCGATAGATTAGTTAGTTATATTTATTTATTTATTTATTTTCTTTTTTGTTTAGTGTTTGGCTTGAGGACAAGTAAAGTCTTGAGTTTGGGGGTATTTGATGAGTAGGTTTTATACCTATGACTCGGATATGTTTAGGCTTAGTATTTGGTTATCTTTAAAGTCTTTTTAGTACATTTTATTCGCATTTATGTCTATTTTCTACAGCAAGGTGAAAAAGGGGTAAAACAGGCACGTTCGGGGCTTAAATGGCAATTTTGTAATTTCTGGGAAAAGTGCCAGAGCTGGTAGCGCTGGAATAGTACTACGGTCAGAGCTGGCAGTGCTGAGTCGCAGATTTTGTCGGGCAGTTTCGCGTTTTAATGAAGATTCGAGTTTCCTAATCAATTTTGGACACTTAAAACCCTACTTAGGGGTGACTAGTATATATATGGAGGCGTGGGTGGTACAAGAACACACGGAAGATCAGTAAGAGCCTCCATACACGTGAATTGACAAGCATCAGAAGACTGGGATTGCACACAAGAGAGGCTATAGAGTTTCATTTGTTTTCTCTCTTTATCTCCTTATCTTGAACTTTTGAATGTTAGTTGTAATTATGATGATGGTTTCTTATTTGACTATGATGAACTAAACATTCAATTAGGATTTCAATGGAACCTTTTGGTTTACGATAATTAATTCATGCTTATTTTCAGTTATTGATTCTATTTGAGTTGTTTATTATGTCTTATGCTTGAATTTATTAATTGTGTGCACAACAATTAATCAGATATCTTGGATGTAATTGAGAAAGGAATCTAAGATTAGATCTGGATATAATAACATATGAACTTGTTGATTCTTTTTAAGAGAATAGCATAATAGTGCATAGGATGATAATATCTATGTGCCATATGTAATGTGGTGGAGAGTTTGTTCGTAATGAGTCTAGTTCAAGTTTATATTGCACGAATAGTAGCAAGGTAAGTGGATTAGATCTTTTTATTATCTATTGAACAAAGTTAATAAATAGATAGGCAATCTCCGTTAACAACTCATGAGAATTAATCAGTTGAAAATAAGATGAAGAGATTATTATGATCAATTGGGGAAGTTGTAATCCTAAGCTTTTAAATATCTGAAAATCAATTCTGGTTAATTAGTATTTAATATTTTCATAATTAAAATTGTTACTCGTTTAAGTTAGATTTAAATTGATAATTGCGTGATAATCTGAATAGTTGTTATCCGTTCTCTGTGGGTTCGATATCCTTGTTACTTCTATATTACTTGATTGACCGTGTATGCTTGCGCGAATTCACCATATATAAATCGGACAACACATGCATAAAATACTGCTGGAGGATGAGACTAGACCAATAATTGAACAACAAAGAAGATTAAATCCAATTATGAAGGAGGTCATAAAGAAAGAGGTCATCAAATGGTTAGACGCTGGCATAATATATCCTATATCAAACAGTTCATGGGTAAGTCCGGTGCAGTGCGTGCCAAAAAAAGGAGGAATGACTGTTGTGGCAAATGAAAATAATGAACTAATTCCAACAAGGACGGTAACTAGGTGGCGAGTATGTATGGACTACCGCAAGTTAAATAAAGCGACTCGCAAGGACCACTTCCCATTGCCATTCATTGATCAAATGTTAAACAGGTTGGAAGGTCATCAGTTTTACTGCCTTCTTGATGGGTATTCTGGCTACAACCAGATTGTCATAGCACCGGAAGATTAGGAAAAGACTACATTTACTTGCCCCTACAAAACCGTCGCATTCCGTCAGATGTCTTTTAGTTTATGCAACGCTCCAGCCACATTTTAGAGGTGTATGATGGCGATCTTCTCAGACATGGTTGAGTATAATCTGGAAGTGTTCATGGACGACTTCTCCATGTTTGGTGATAGCTTTGATCGTTGCCTCAAAAATTTGACACTAGTATTGAAAAGATGTCTGGAGACCAACTTAGTGCTAAACTGGGAAAATGCCACTTCATGGTGCGTGAAGGAATTATTTTGGGTCACAAGGTCTCTGAAATAGGAATAGAAGTGGACAAAGCCAAAATTTCAACAATTGAGAAGTTACCCCCACCCACATCTGTGAAAGGAATTAGGAGTTTTCTTGGCCATGCGGTGTTTTATCGGCGTTTCATTACGAATTTCTCTGAAATTTCAAAACCCCTGTGCAGCCTCCTTGAGAAGGATGTCCCATTCAAATTTGATCAAGCATGTTTCGATGCCTTTGAGATGCTTAAGACAAAGTTGGTATCAGCTCCGATGATTACTGCTCCAAATTGGGCCATGAATTTTGAGTTAATGTGTGATACAAGTGATTATGTGGTTGGTGCAGTTCTAGGCCAACGCAAGGATAAGGTATTCGACAACATTTACTACTCCAGCAAGACACTCTCAGATACACAGCTGAACTACACCATAACTGAAAAGGAGTTACTAGCTGTGGTGTTTGCATTCGATAAGTTTAGAGCGTATCTGATTGGAACAAAGATTATAGTCTTTACTGATCACTCGGCAATCAAGTACCTTATTTCGAAGAAGGATGCAAAGCCACGTTTGATCCGATGGGTTCTTCTGTTGCAAGAATTCGACCTTGAAATTCGAGATAGAAAGGGTACGAAAAATCAGGTGGTTGATCACCTCTCCCGACTCGAAAACTCAAACAATCAAAAAGGAGATCGGTTGGCGATCAATGAATCATTTCCGGATGAGCAACTGTTTCTAATTACCGAGGAGGTGCCATGGTACGCTGACTACGTCAATTACATTGTAAGCCATGTACTTCCTCCAAACTTGAGTTCCCAACAAAGAAAGAAGTTCATTCATGACGTAAAGCAATATCTATGGGATGAAGCATTTTTGTTTAAAACTTGTGCGGATCAAATGTTACGAAGATGTGCTCCATGGGAAGAGGTCGAGAGCATACTGACGCATTGTCACGCATCAGACTATGGGGGTCATTATGGGGGAGATAGAACGGCAGCAAAAGTGCTTCAATCAGGATTCTATTGGCCGACGTTATTCAAGGATGCCCATCTTTTCGCATCGAAGTGTGATCGATGTCAGAGGGTCAGCAATATCTCAAAAAGACATGAGATGCCTCTTATTAGTATCTTAGAAGTGGAGATTTTTGATGTATGGGGCATTGACTTCATGGGCCCATTCCCTTCGTCTTTTAACAATCAATACATTTTGGTGGTGGTGGATTATGTGTCGAAATGGGTTGAGGCAGCTGCACTACCAACGAACGATGCTAGGGTGGTGCTAAACTTTCTGCGAAGAAACATATTCACCCAGTTTGGTACACCAAGAGCAATAATTAGCGACGGAGGAACACATTTCTGCAATAAGTACTTTACCACCCTCCTTGCTAAGTATGGGGTTACACACAAAATTGCCACAGCCTATCATCCCAAAACAAGTGGCCAAGTCGAAATGTCTAACCGAGAGGTAAAACGGATATTGGAGAAAGTTTTTAATCCATCACGGAAAGATTGGGCAAGGAAGTTAGATGACGCTCTATGGGCATATCGGACAGCCTACAAGAACCCGATAAGGATGTCACCGTACAGAATGGTCTATGGTAAGGCATGTCATCTACCGGTGGAGTTAGAGTATAGCGCCTATTGGGTTGTCCGTAAGTTGAACTTCGATATGCAAGCATCGGGGGGAAAGAGATTATTACAAGTGAATGAGATGGACGAATTCCGTCATCAAGCATACGAGAATGCCAAGCTCTAAAAGGAAAAAGTCAAAAGGTGGCATGATAAGCGTATTCTTGAACGAAATTTTGAACCAGGGCAGGCACTTTTATTATTCAACTCTAGACTGAAACTCTTCCTGGGAAAGCTAAAGTCAAGGTGGTCAGGACCATTTATTGTTACCTTAGTATTTCCTCAACGAGCAATCGAGGTCGAGGAACCTAATTCAAAGCGTACTTTCAAGGTCAACGGCCAACGACTGAAGCACTATCAACGTGGTGATGTTGATCGGCGTCGAACCTCGGTCAACTTGGCTGATGCATGAGCCTAGCAGAAAGACATAGTCGGGCTGACGACTATAAACCAAGCGCTACTGGGAGGCAACCCAAAAATTTTCGTTCCTTTATATTCATTTTCATTCAATTCAATTCATAGAATATTGAATTCTTAGTATTGTTAGTTATTAATTATTCTTGATGGGAGGTTAAGTCATGATTTCGTTTGTGCTTTCAGCGTTCAAATTAGTTGCTTAAGTTGAGGCTAGCATGTAAGTTGGAAAAAGAGAAGAGCAAAAATTCGAGTTGCACACTCTGGGTTAGACGCCCCGGCGTCTAAAATATGCCTGGGCTGAAGGCCCCGGCGTCCAAAGCAGTACACAGACTCTACTTTCGATGCCCCGACATTCCAAATACACACAACATGGAAGCCTCGGCGTTCAAGGTCAGATTTTGTTTTTCTTTAAATAGGCGTCCAGGTAACATTCAAACTCTACTCTCCTCTCCTTCTCCAATTCATATGCCCTCTCACATTCGTTTCTCTTATAACACCCAAACCCTAGCCCCTATTTCAATCTCCTAATCTCTACACAAATTGAAGACCTACAACGATTCTAAGGATCACCGATTGCATAAGTCCCCTCCATTCTCAAGCAATTTCTCACTCTTTCTCTCTGACACGGTAAGGTTACCTTCACTTGATTTGGCATACACTATAGATTAAGGCTAAAGTTTTGATGTAAATCATTATGTTGCCATCTTTAATCTGTTTGGAATGTGATGTGTACATTATTGAGGTAAAATTATTGAAGGCTAACCATATCACAATTGAGGTTTTAAATGTTACCCATCACGTGTTTGATGAAATGTCTGTGAGATAAAATTTAGGCTATTTGATCCAATTTTGTACTAATGTTGCATTAGGGCATTTCACATATGTTTGTCAGCTATAATTTGATGCCGATATGGTTTAATTGGTGTGGTAACGGGTTATGAATCAAGTTTGGGGGAGTTAGTCATTGTCTTGCAATTGTGAATCATATTTTAAGTTTGATTTGATTGAGAGTAGCATGCATTGACTATGTACTTGTTTACAGGAACAGATACGTTGTCTATGCGTCAACGCGGTGAAGGGTCGTCATCAACACACTCCAAGCACTATGACAAGAAGATATTTACAAGTATAGAAGCTCGTGATCGTTTCATCACATTAGCAAACAAAATGATCATTCCAGAACGTGGATTACGATCGGATGAAACCCAAGATGGTGATGTTGCTGTGATGATTGCCGAGAGAGATTGGTTTACGTTTACAAAACAACCGGACCCGGCTGTGATCCCACTCATTAAGGAGTTCTATGCCAATGCATATGAGCACATCCATTGTAATGTGCATGTACGAGGCAAGACAGTATCCTTCAACAACGACGCTATCAATGAATATTACAATCTACCGGCTTTAGAAAAGGACGAGTATGCTGAATATGTGGAACATGGCCCTGATTATGACCAAATCATTCAAGAGCTGTGCAAACCGGGCACGCAATGGAAGGTGAAGGAGAAGGAAGCCATGCAGTTTTCGCTGTCGTCATTGAGTCGTTATGGCAAGGCATGGTATGCCTTTATCTGTGCTAAATTAATGTCGTCCACACATGTAAGCGACGTCATTAAAGAAAAGGCGGTGTTACTTTATTGTCTCGTGCAAGGCAAGGATATTGATGTTGGTGGGGTGATCAAGCAGTCGATCCTCCAAGCTATTGAAAAAGGAACCCGATGAGGACTCCCCCACCCATCCTTAATTTGTGGGTTATGTCAGCAGGCAGGTGTCAAGTGTGAAAGGGATGAACCAATATTACATCTGATACCGCTACTAGACCATTCATTGATTGTCCGATATAAGGTGTGGGACGGCGGTGAGTCCGATCCAAAAGGGCTGGAAGTCTTCTGAGGGTTCATTATTGAATAATGTGAATAAACGGGTTCTGAAGTTGCAGAGACAAATCGATCATCAAAACAATTGCCTTGCTAAATGTCAATCTGAGATGCACACATACTACACCAGTTTCAACATGGCAATGGTAGAAATGTTCGCCAAGTTGTACCAATCTGCGGATCCATTTGAAATCCCTCCGCCAAAAGTTTTGTCACTATACCCACCTTCCAACTCCGACACTGAAAGGGAAGGCACTGAAGATGCAGTCGACAGTGATAACGAGGTCGATCGTGACAATTGACCTAATCAGGGAATTCCTCAGTTTTAATTTTTAAATCTTTTATTCCATGAAGACATTGTCGTGCTTAAGTTTGGGGGTGCGTATAGTTCATATATTTTGCATATCATTTAGAGTTATTTCGTATATTTTGCATATCATTTAGAGTTATTCAAAAAAAAAACCCAACAAACATAACAAAAAGTTTCATTGCATTTAGGAAATTGAGCAACGCGTTGATGTCTAAAACTTGATGGTTGGCCAATGATAGAAATTGGATTTATAATTAGTAACTTAGATAAAATGGATAATGATTGCTGAATTTGACTCTTGACTGTTTGTCCGTTTCTTTTTATTGGAAACCCTTGGTTTTAGAATGCACATTTAGTGTGTTGTTTTGATTAAGAATTAGGTTAAGTTCAATGAATGTGATGCTTATGAAGGATATTACAAACCTCTATGGCCTAGTTGAGCATGTTTCAAAAATAGAATTGTTTCAATGTCCATCAAGAAAAGAAAAATTTATTTAATGTGTATTAATGCAGAGATGGATATAAGCAAAGTTTAGCTAGTTTATTTTTGTGGCCTTAGTTACTCGAACAAGTAAGCCCTTAGGAGTGTCTTTACACTTAATGCCCTAAAACCAACTGGTTTGGGAGTCATTGGTGGAAAGTTCGCTACATTGGTGGATCTAAATAGCCTAATAAAAACGAACATTGCACATGCCAAGAAAAGAAAATATATACGAGATGGAGCGTAAAACGCACTCGCAAATAAAGTAAATCATCTGAAAAATGCATTATAGAGGGGCATTGTAATATCTGAGTAATATCTTTCATTGAGCATTGAAATTCATGAATTTGGTTGAGTTTTGATTGAGTCAATGTATTGATTACACACACACACACAATAAGGGTTGAAAATTAAATGAGATTGGTGATATGTTAAGTCTTGAAGGATGCATGAATTTGAAGTTTATTTAGGGTTATTGTTATGAATATTTGAGGCTAATTTTTGGTTGATTACGTTGATTCGTGCTCAAGTTGTGTAGGTTAACATGTGTCTAGTTTGCATGCATTTTTCGATTATTTCTTTTGTTTTGCTTGTGACAAGCAAATGCTTAAGTTTGGGGGTATTTGATGAGTGGGAATTATACCTACGAATCGGACACTTTTGGACTTGGTATATTGTTATTCCTAAGTATTTTTAGTGCATTTTATCTAGTTTTTTATGTTATTTTGTAGGAAATTGCAAATGAGGGATAAATCTGGAATTTCTGAAGAAGCAGTGGCATTTTGGTAAATAAGTCGAAGTTGAGAGCTCGAGCTTTCAAATGAGCGCCGGGGCATTTAAAACAGTAGGTGCGTCGGCCTAGTTTTACAGTTGGACGAATTTGGTTGGCTTTTAGTAGGGTTTAGACGTAAATAAACCTAATTTTTGGAAGGGGATTATAAGTAGACTCAAGGAGGCTATAAAGACGAGTTTTTTGAACAGAGACTAAAGATCACAATAGAAGACTCGGAGGATCAAGGAGCCACTCAAGGAGATCAAGACAGAGGATTGAGAAGACAAGAAATCCTGTTTAGAGTGTTTCTTTTCTCTTCCTTTTCTCAGTTTTATAATCTAAGATGATGATTTTGATGTTCTTAGTTTTTGATTTCGTTATGAACTAATTTATCCATTAGGACTACAATTGAACCTATTACTAGTATGAATTAAATATCTATTATTCTTCAATTATGTATTCATTTAGAGTTATCTATCATGTTTTGTGAGTGATTGATAATTGTTTGGCCAACAAGATGAATTCGGAAGATGAAATCTAGGGTTAGATTCAAATGTGATAACATGTATTCTTGGTTATTTGGTGAATTAAATAACTAGGTTTGTATATGGAATAGGAATATATCCATATACTGCATGTGACATGTTCGGGAATTGGATTTTACTATGTTTGTTTCTCTTATTTTGCATAGGAATATAGCAAGGTAATTGAGGTGAATATTTTTATGTGATCATTGGAAAAGATCTAATAACTATTCATGAATTCCTGGTCAATAACTTTAAGGGATTTTATAATTGAAAATATAGAGGATAGGTTCATGTGAGGTTATTAGGGATATTGTAGTCTTAAGTTTTAAACATCTGATATTCACTTTTTGTGTTAAATTAGAAATTTAGTTTTAAGTTAATTTTCTTTATAATCTTCATGTGTGATTGTTTAAATATAATCAAGTTGATATGAAATTCTTTTTGTGAAGTTACAAGGCATAGATCTCTGTGGGTTCAACACTCGATTTACTTCTATATTACTTGTTGACCATGTGCACTTGGGCGTTATTATTGTTATATAAAACGACCAACAAAAGTACATTAGGGGTAAGGTTTCATATGTTGATTTTTGTAATATTGATGAATTAGCCATGTTAAACCTTATTAAGATTGCTGGTTTGTTGGGGTATAACGGAATATGTGACTTTTTGCACAAAAGGCAAATAATCCATTCTCTGCGGGGTTAAAATATTTGATCATTGATTATGATGTGATGGTGTTGGCGAAGTACATACCTGAAGATTATGAAGTAAAGATAAATGTGAGATGTAAAGAGGTGTTAAATTATAGTCTTCCTACACAAAGTAGTCAACCTTTTGGGAATGAAAAATTAATTTTTTTAGATGATAATGTTGATTTGTAATATCCCAAATATTTACAAGAATTGTAGATAAGATTTTTAAAATATTAATTAAAGGTTATAATTTAAAACCTAGAATTGGAGAAGTGAGATGTGTAGAAAATGGGTAAATATTTTTTTTAACATAATTTATTTGTTAGAAATTAAATGTGAGAATATTTTAATGATGCATGTAGAGAATTTATTAAGAAAATAAATTCAATTGAGAAGTGAAGGTGGTTATATATATATATATATATATATATATATATATATATATATATATAGTGTGTGTGTGTGTGTGTGTGTGTGCTTGTTAGCCAAATAAGAAGATGAGTAGATTAAATACTCAATTAAACTAATAATTTAATTAGTTTAAAATATGAAGTAAGAAGGGAAGTCATGAAATATAATAAACTAGGTTAATTATATTAGTTATGAATTAAAGTTATAGAAAAACTAGAATGGTTGTCTAGAATGATAATATTAAGAAGTAATTAACTTAATTATTAAGTTGTTGTGTAGAGTCCATTAATGAATTTAAAACAAACCCAATATTTTAATTTATGTAAGTCTTATTGGTAATTATATAGAGGTCCAAATAAATTTAAGGATCTCGCCACATGAAGAGCTCAAGTAATTTAATTACTACTAGTAGACTAGCCCAAAAGGATTATAGATGTTAGCCCAATATGGGAATAGTTGCATGAATGTGGGTAATTAAATAATAAGCCCAAATGTTATGTTAATTAATAGTCCAATAGATAATTAATATAAGTCTAATTAAATTATGTTGGCAAGTATTGTGGTAGTCCAATTAAATTTATTACCTAGCCCAAGTTATAAATAATGTGTGAGTTGTGTTGGGTAGCCCAAATAATTAAATAAGAGAGCCCAATGCAAAATAAGCTATGAAGCCCAAACATTTAAAAGTCAAATGATGGTCAAAGTGTTGGAAAATTTCAAGTATTAATTTAGTGTAGAGAATTAACTAATGTATAGTTAATTGAATAACCCTAGTATGTAGACAAGAGAGAGCATTAACCAAACATTGGTTAATTGCTAGGTTAATAAATATGATGATGAGAATTAACTATGGATGAGTTAATTAAGCAACCCTATGTAGTAAATAAATTAAAGCTTTAACTATGCATAAATTAGTTGCTAACAAAAATTTGTAAATATATATATATATATATATATATATATATATATATATATATATATATAATGGATGAGAATTAACTACGGTGAGGTTGGTAGTTTCACCTTGGGTTAGTTATTAGAAGAGAGTAACCTTATTTGTGTTAATTGGTGGAGTGTTGAACAAATATAGGGCCCCACTTGAGGATTGAGTAAAAATGCATGTTGCTTGTATTCAATTCAAATTGGTCAATTCAAGCTATGATGTGATTTAAATAAAATATTATTGGTGAATATGTAGAGATATACATGATGTAAGTATATGAATTGGTAGAGAGTTAACCAATGTTTGTTAAATAAATTAACCATGAGTAATAGGAAAGTTTGACTATCATCAACCCTAGTAAATCAAGATGGTCAATTCTTATGAATTTATGTTTGTAGAAAACTAATCATTGTTGGGTTAGTTGTTAACCCTAAGTGTTAATAATAAAACCTTAACCAATACTAGAGTTAAGTGTTAGTAATTATATAAATATATTGAATATATATGTATAATTGATTGTAGAGAATTAACTTTACTTGAGTTATTTGGTGGAAGATGTGTGTATGTTTAATTGATGAGCTTGGACCATGGTTGATAGTTAAGTTAACATAGGTTACAAATGTAAGAGCTTTAACCACACATTAGTTAAGTGTTGGAGAAAGGTTGCTTCTAAGTTACACAATTGATAGCTTGTAAGAAATCTTGATGGGGGTCAATCACTTGGTCATTTCAAGTAGTCTTTCATTTAAATAGTAAGCATCAATTAGTCTCTAATTTAACCAATGTTAGTTGATTAGTAAGAGTTGATGGTGATTTAGGATGTACTATAAATATAGTGGTTCACCAATGCATTGTGTTGGTTAGCCTTTTGTATAGAATTTCTAGAGAGAAAAGAGAAAGCTCTTTGAGGGAAAAGCAAGTAAACTTTGTGAGATTGATGATCCACCAAGGAAAAGTACTAGAAGATAGTTAATGAGGAGTCACAAGGCAAGTTCATATCAAGAGAAAGAAGAGCATCCATGTCCAAGAGGTTAAAAAGTGTTCCAACCCTTTCTTAGTGCATTTTTATAGTTTATATAAGTTTTAAACGGTTAAAATATATTTTTAACCGATCAAAAATTATTTTGATGCTCTAGAAATCTAAATCTATGATATATATAGATATATTCATGGTTTAGTATGTTTAATACATGTATTGGTATGTGTGTTACGCAAATAAAGGGAAGAAAAATCCATATAGTGATTTACCAGTAAAACCTAGATGGTTCGATCTTAAATTTTTGTCAAAATGTTTTCAAAAATGTGATCAAAAAATGAAATATTATAAAATAAGAAGTTAGGAAGACAACAACACTGAGTTGGTGTCATATGGATGTGTTGATGTTAATTTATTCAAGTTTGAACCAATAAAACCAAGGATTTGTGAAGTTAGTTTTTACTTTATCCTTTTGAGTAGTTTTTAGTCAAGTTCCATTTGGAATTTGAATTTGTGAGGTAAAGAGAAATTGTAGAGGGAGAAATTATGATGAGAATGGACTCAAGAATCACCCCAAAATATTTTAAAATAAAGAAATTATGACTGTCGTAGCATCGGAGGGTCGAGCAGTTAAAAATTTAACTTTCTGAAAAAGGGGCCGAGCGCATCTGCGCTCGTGGTGGGCGCAGCTGCGCCCGAGTGCACTGCCTAGCTGATTTTTGGGCAGTCCGGGTCGGGTCGGTCCGAGTCGATTTTTCTTTGAAAATTTAAGTTGAAATAAGTGTAAAATGAATATATTTGTCTAATAAACCAATATATAGAGTTTATTAGTAACAAATTGATAGCTAAATATTTAAAATAAAGACTAAGGTTAACGCAATTAACAAGTTAACTATTGGTATTATTTGAAATAAGATATTATTAAGTGGTGAACAATATTAATATGTGATTAAAAACTTGTGAAATGATTAATAACATTTGTAAATGATTTAGATATTATTATATGGTTAATGATATTAGTAAGAAATTAAAATATTATTAAATGGGTAATAATATTAATAAGTCAATAAAATCTTATTAAATAGGTAATAATATTAGTAAATGAATAAAATATTATTAAATAATTAATAATATTAATAAGGGATTAAAATATTATTAAATGATTAATAATATTAGTAAGAGATTAAAATATTATTAAATGGATAATAATATTAATAAGTTATAAAAATATTATTAAATATTTAATAATATTAATAAGAGATTAAAATTTTATTTTAATAGTTAATAATATTAGTAAGAGATTAAAATATTATTAAATGATTAATAATATTAATAAGTGATTAAAATATTATTAAATGGTTAATAATATTTGAATGTAATTGTATATTCTCAAAGGTAGATAATATTTTGAGATATTTGGTACATTATTAAATGTCCAAATCATTAAGTTATGTAAAAGAAGAAAGTTTAATTGAATTAAATTAATGTAAATAGTTCATTTGTGATTAATTTAGACAACTTATTAAAAGTGGGTCGTACGAAAAACGTGTAGTGAAGGCGTAAGTTGATTAAGCGTACCCGACATATTTGAACTATATTTTGGACTAGAGTTTTTGTCCGGAACTTAAGGGTTCGTTTGACGAACATCTTAAGAGTTGATAATTGAAGTTAGAGTCTTATATAAAGACTAATTAATAGTCATTGTATCTAATGATTATGTCAATTTTATACATAAATTGTAGGTTGAACGAAAGACTCAAAATAAGCATAAATGGTAGAAGCGAACCAGACAAGTTTTTCAGAACTTGCTCCTATGTCATTTCTATGTAACCATGTGTTATTAGATTATTGATATGAGAATATATTGATGATATTTGTGTTATGTAAAACGTATGAAGTATGGTTATATGCGAAGTATGTACAGAATAAGAAGCATGACTTAATATATGTTAGATGTGTATTATATGCGATGCATAAGAAGTATGAAGCATTCATAAAATGAAAAGCATGAAATGCATGATATAGGAATAAAATGCAGAATATGTATAACATGTGAAGCATGTAATGTGTTATGTATAGCTATTAGACTTACTAAACCGTCGTGCTCACTCTTGCTATAAAACCAATATTTTCATATAGTGCAAGTTATTCAAAGTTTTCGATAAAGATCAAAGAACAGGAAAGCATATTACTTTCACTGAAGGTCTAAACGAATATTGTAGATATCAGTCCGAATTGGACAGGTAAAATGTTTGTGTAGAATAAAGAATTAGTTGGTATGTAATATGAGTGTTAAATACTCAAATTGATTCTAATAGAATGCCGTATCATGTATGATATTGAGACATACTAGAAATTTGTAAAGATTACAATTCTGGAATAGAAAGAGATGTTGTAAAATTGTAAATAAATGATTATATATCAATGTTAATATTGTTATAAGTGTGATTGATAAGGAAAATATTGTACTCGTGTTGAATCGGATCCGAGGTTCGAAAGACCTGGATTTGGGGTCGTCACATGATTTACTTGGTTGGCATAAAAATATTGAAAATGAAGACATAGAAGGAGATGGAATTGATGATGCTGAAAACAGGGAAGGAAAGGAATTTGAAAATGTTGTAAACAAGAAAGTTGATGGAATTAATGATAATGATTGTAAGGATGAAGCTTATAATGACAATGATAGTGAGGATGAAGCTGAGAAGGATGGTGGGATTAATAGTGATGATGAAGCAGAGAATGATGGTGAGTATAAGGGTGATGTAGGTGAGAAAAATAATGAAGAACAGAGTGATGGTGGAATTGGAGGGACTGGTATAAATGGTAAAAGTGATGCATCATATGATCACTTAAGTGACAGTGCATTTGAGAATGATGAAGATGATGATAAATTATATGAAGAGAATGTGACTAGAAGTTTAGAAGAGGATGGTGTTAAACATTGCATGTTTGATTTGATGATAAGATCTAAGGTGCTAAATGCATTCAATAGTAGAGTTATAAAGTCCTTTGATTGTGTATGATGTACAAGGACTTAGTTAGATAAAATCAAAAATATTAGGTTGATCTTTTAGATATGAATGTATTGAGTTGTAAAGTCCTTCGGTTGTTTATGATGTACAAGGACTTAGTTAGATAGGATCAAATCAGTTAGGTTGATCTTGTGTTATATCTGTTTAGTCAGGCTGATCGAAGAATGGACTCTACAACTCCAAGCAAAGAAGACTCAATGATTCAGTCTGTTTGTAGAGTGGACTATACGACTTCACACAAAGAAGACTCAACGACTAAGTCTGTTCGTAGAGTGGAATCTACGATTCCATACCAGGAAAACACTACAATCAAAGAAGAAGCCCAAGCGTAGAACGGAATCTACGACCAACAGAGTAGTCGTAGAGTAAAACTGTATCGTAGAATTAAGCAAACAAGAGACATGTAAGCAACACTACGATCAAAAACCTAAAAGTTCTGATGACTCTTCTCTTGTCCTATAAGACAGAAGCAACTTCGTCAAGAAGAACAATCTGCATCAATGTGTCAGATAAACCTCTGCCAATAGCCTAAAGTCAAAAATATCAGAGGACTGACCAAAACATGCTATGCAACAGAGAGGAGACTTTCAAGGCAGTAAAGTCAGAAGATGGTGTCCTATCAGCCATATTTCTATGGAAGACCAAATGAATCTATGAAAGTTGGTAGAAACCTACGATTGTCATGTCTTGTCCCAAGGAAAAAGAAAACACCTTTTTGGACAGTATTTGCAGGTCAATCAATATCTCGTCAAAGCATTAATGAGCTAAATAAATATAATATTCAACAGTTCTACATTGTGAGGTAACGAACAAAAATTGAAGAAAATAGCATATTTCAAACGGAAAGAAATATAAAGCTTCTATATGAGAAGCCCAAATTCAATACTCAAAAAAAGAGAAAGTATTACACAAGAAATAAAGATATACGCAAGAGTTCAAAAAGATCAAACTAAAAAGAATATTGCCTAGCTACTAAGTTCTTCAGAAACTTATACTAAACGCAACTTAGTAGAACACCAAAACCATCACTACTCACGATAAGAGTTCTTAGTGAACTAGATTATCTAAGTCTGTTGGACTTGAAGAGTTCTTAGTGAACTAGAGTTCCAAGACTGCTGGTCTTGAAGGAATCTTAGTGATTCAAAAATTGTAATAGTATCCTTAGTGGATTTACTACTCAAGAAGCAGAACAGTAGAGTGGGAGTCTTGTGAACTCTGAACCACTTAAAATCTGGTGTCTTTTATCTTATGTTTATTAACTGTTATAACTGTTATATCTGCTCGTTGAATTATTACATTAACATTTTAAAGAAGGGGTAACTAAATCATATTCCGTTGTGCTAAACTATTTGATTAACAATTCATTCTTTCTTAAAACCAAAATAAGGAAAAAGTTTTAAAAAATCTATTCAACCCCCTTTCTAGATATCTTTCGTGTCATTGGGAACTAACAGATGGGACTGAGAGGTCTATAAAGGGCAAAAGACCAATTAAAATTTATGATGATCAAGCGCAAAGTACTATAGAAAATGAAAAAAAAAAGTGTGGAGGCTGAGAATCAAACCAGTGGGGTGAAACTAAGAAACAAAATACGAAAGTTAAAGTAGTTAATTATGTAGGGACTGATAAAAGTGATGAACATATGATTAACTCAGAAGAGATGCCACCATATAGGGAAAATGATGATGAACTACCATTATATCCAGTATTTAATGCTAGCTTACACATGGAAGATCCCACTAATCCAAAGTTTGAGGTAGACATATTTTTTAAAGATAATAAAGCTTTTAAAGATGTTATGAAAAATTATTTAATTTCAGTTGGTAAAACAATTGTCCATGTAAAGAATGAGAAGTTTAGAATTAGAATGAAATATATCAGAAAAATTGCCCTTAGATCATTTATGCTTCTAAATACATAAATGTTGAAGATACAATCCAAGTTAAAAGGTTTATAAGAGAACAATGTGGTTGCACTAGAAAAGAAAGTGTGAGGCATATGACTTTTGAGTGGGTGGCTAAGAATTATATAGATGAATATATTATTCATCCTAACATGAAAGTAAATAAGTTTCAAAGTAACGTGCTAAAGAGACATCAATTAGATGTTAATAAGCACAAGACTTATAAAGTCCAAAGGAAAGCCAATAACGAGATTGAATGTGCCATTAGTCAACAAATTATAGCCTTATATAAATATGCGACAGAATTGATGGTTAGAAATCCAAGTGACACAATTATTATATCTCCTATTTTTTGGGACTTTAGCTACTAGAAGACCAATTTTTAAGAGGATGTATGTGTGTTTAGGGGCTTGCAATAAGGGTTTTAAGCATTGCTGGCCATTGATAGGGTTAAATGGCTACTTTCTTAAAGTGTCATATAGAGGGATTCTATTGGCTGATGTAGTAATAGATGGAAACAACATATTTCTAGTAGCATGGAAACAACATTTTTCCAGTAGCATGGAAACAAGTTGAATAAGAAAATAAGGCCTTTTGGACTTGGTTTATCAAACTATTGAAGGATGACATTGGGATTGTTAATGAGAGTGGTTACACTTTCATCTCAAACAAAAAAAAAAGATTTATTAGAGTATTGAAGGATGTGAGTCCAAATTATAGCCATAGGTTTTGCTTCATGTACATGAACAATAATTTTAGGTATAAGTTCAGCAGTTTTATTTAATTTTGTTGCATTGCATCATTGTGAGACTTTAGTCTAATAGTTTATTCTTTATTGCAGATGTTTAGGTTATAAACAATTGACTCTTATAGAGAATATGGGATTGTGCTAAAGCGATTACTGAAGGGACTTTCTAACAATCTATAAAAACATTAAAGGCAATGGATGTTAAGGCATGTGCATGATTGAATGATAAAGATCTCATTCACTAGTATAGGGCTTATTTCAGTGCCTATCCAAAATGTGACATGTTGTGAAATAATTTATGTGAGGTATGAGCTTGAGTTTTATTTTAAAATATTACTCTTGTCATGCTATACAAGAAATTTATCTGTCATTTAATTAATAAACTGTTTAACCAAGGTATTTAATAGCAAGATTGAGGGTCCAAGAAATAAACCAATCTTTAAATTGATGGAAGGTTTAATGGATTATTATATGAAGAGGATGCAACTGGGTAGGGATAGACCTTTCAAATATAATAGCATGGTGATTTATGCATCAATTACATAGAAGTTAAAGTCATTGAAAATGGTTTCAAGAGGATGCATCCATACTTATGTAAGATATAGTTAGTATCAAGCAATGGAAATGTATGGGTCTCAATTTAATGTGAACTTGGAGACAAGGGAGTACACATATAAGAAATGATAAGTAAATGGTATCACTTGTACTCATGCAATATGTGTCATATTCAAGCAGAAAGAGGATCCAACATCCTACGCCTATGACTGGTATAGTGTAGAAACTTATAAAAATACATATAAAGGGGTTATACATCTAATGCCTTCATCAAAATTTTGGAAATATCAAAATCTACCACGTATTTAACCCCCTGTATACACTATCAAAACTGGGAGGTCATAAAAAGTAGGGAAAAGAAGCAGAGGTGAAGTTAAAGTAGGGACATATCCCGCAAGACCTAAGAGAGCACATTATAAAGTGAGATACAAGAAATGTGGTGAGCATGGGCATAATAAAAAATGATGCAATAAAAAGGATGACAATGCAAATATTGAGACTACAAGTTCACAACCACATGCTACAAAGTGAGAGGATAAACTCCCAATAAGCCTCTTAAACCCTTATTGTGATACTTATATTATATTTTTTTCCTAAGCTTATAAGGTGTATATTTTGTATGTTGATTGAAGGTAAAAAGGGCATTACAACCAAGTAAAAGCAAGAAGTTTATATCATTGAAAAATCTCTATAGTGCAATGGATTTACTTAGGAAGAAGTGTACCAAAAAATAATATGTCAGTTAAGTTTACTACAATTATGAATTTTTTTTGGGCTTGACATGGATTTTTTGTTAATATATGTTAATAGGATTAACAACAACATTTCAATTTTTGGTGTATGAAGTATGTAATCTTGTTAATTTCTGTCAATAGGCTCTGTCATAGCTTAGATTATGAACGTCAAAGATATTGTGCATGAATTCTAAATTTATGAAGATATTGTGTATGCCAATAGGCTCTGTCATAGCTTCAAATGAATTATGTCAGTTTGTTTATACTTATAAATTAATGGTAGTTTGATTATACTTATAGATTAATGGCAGTTTGCTTATGCTTATGACCTTTGATTTTATATTTATGAACTATTGGCAGTATATTTATACTTATATATTAAAGTCAGTTTGCTTATACTTATAGATTAATGTCAGTTTATGATTGAAACCAGTGCATGCTTATGCTAGATTATAACATTGATGCATTACGTGGCTTGTTGGTTTATATTGTGAGTGCAACCAGTGTATACTTGTGCTACATTATAACATTAATGTATTGTGGCTAAAAATCATACTTCATTGATATAAATGCATTACATAGATCTTGCATTGCATTTGGTACATGATTACATAGTAGTTAGTTCATTACCAATGGATATGGTTTTAAAAAACCAAATCAAGATGGCAAAAATAATAACTGATGTTAAACATCTATTCATAACTTTTTATTGTCTGAGTTATACTTCCAATTCATTGTTGCTTCTCAAAAGTACGGATATGATCTGCCTAGGTCTGTCTTTAGTCGGAGGGTCTAATCAGCTAAAAAAGTCATAATTATTTGCCTGGAATCAAGACATACTTATGAGACGAAGAGCAATGACATTGCAAACAAAGATTGAAAAGGTAAAAGGTACAACACTTACCCATTGGTTCTCACAACGGTAGAACCTTTTATCTCTTACCACAATAACAAGGTATGCCCAGCATTTCTTTTTTCTGCCTTTCTTATCTCTTCTTTGTCATCTCTTCAACCTTTCTTCTCTCTTCTATTTTTTTCCAGTCAAGTCTGTTGGATGCAAGTGTGAGGATGATTTATATAAGGTGTCTAAGGTTTCACTTTTGAGGTAAGAAGTTAATTTTTCCCTCTTTTTTCTTTTATTTTTTGTGTTATACTGATTTTTGTGTTATATATAAGTTAAACAAATTTATTTGTTATATCAAGTATTATTTAATTAATTCAGTTATTACACTTGATATTTGACATTATAAGTATTTGAACATATATTTATTTATTTATCAATATCTGTTACATAATATAAAAGTTATTTAAACTTTTATATCAGAAAATTATTGAATATATCTGTTTACACGGAAGCATATTATTCATTATAAAAGTTACTTAAATTTTTTTATCCAAACTTAAATTTAAATCGGCTTAATATAGAAGCATATTCTTTATTTATAAATATAAAAAAAAAAAGTAAACATTTATAAATCTGCACTGAAATATATATATTTGCTTATGTAAGAAACATCTATTAAAAATAACTTTTATTGAAAAGTTTTTTTAAGTGAGTTAGTTTGTTTTATATATCTGTGAGAAAGAGAGATAAATCATTTGACCAAGACCAGAGGTAAACGAGTAGTTAGGTATCTAGTGAACTTGTGAGGTAAAGGACAAACTTTTTTGTTTCAAGGTCAAATAGTAAAATAGAACTAAACTCAAAAAACATATATAGTTAGGTTTGAGGAAGGAGCGGAGAGTTGTTGTTCAAGATAAATAATTGTAGGAATAGTTGAAAGTTGATCTATAAAATTTTGTAAAGGTTTCTCTGCATGTAGAACGAGAGTTTATTATAGACAGTAACAGGATTTCAAGTCCTAAAGAGGAGTTTGGGACTGAACGTAGCAACATACCATTTATGCATGTTATGAACTAGATAAATATATGTGTATTGTGTGATTGAATTTTTACTGTAATGTATATTAATTTCTGACGTTGTAAATTAATTAATTAAAAATTCAAGAAGGCCTAAGATAATTTTTTTAAACAGTATTAATCTATTCAACCCCCCTTCTAGATTAATATCGACCTTTCAATTAGGAAAATGGTCCCCTAATTGGGAAAGACCATTTAAAATTCATAATATCCTCAACGGGAAGCTTATGAATTCACTTCCTTAGAAGGAGAAGTTCATCAAAGGTCTATTAATAAAAAAGATTATAATACAAGTATGTGGGATGCATATAATATCCCAGATACACCTACCGAATAGACCACTTACCAAACAACAATAAAGGTTTACCAGGTCAAATGAAAAAAAACCTAAATTCATATAAAAATGAAAGTATTTACAAACTATAAGATACGAAAACATTGGCCTACCAAATTAAAAGTTAAATTATCAACGTTAAACTATTGAAGCTACAAACTATTATCATTTAGGTTTGAAAACAAAACAAAATGCCAAAATATAGCTAATTCTCCTCAAAACCTAAAATCCAAGGAGTTCTTTAGGTCCTCCCGTTATCCTTAAGTTCTTCCAACTACTATTGATTTAGGTTGTATTGGGTAACAAGGAAGAACTCAGATTGAGTGGGAGGCAATGGAAGCGGAGTATTCCGCAAATTCGACAGTTCTGATTGGCGATATATAATTCTTTGATAAAGGCTGACAACATGGAAAATAGCAGTTGTCATTGCCATTTAGACCTTTAGACCTTGAATGAAGGTCTGGCAGGCTCTATATTTAAATGTAATCTTGTTAATTGCCTCATTTTTGGACTCTATTTTATTAGATTTATCCCACAGAGCAACTAATGGAGCTTCATATTTTGCCATTCTCTACTGATTCCTTGACTAGCCTTGATGATAGCAACTAAGCTTAACTCTAGCTTTTAACACTTTCCTAGTCTCGACATGATCTTTAAGTTTAGCAGTAATGATCTCCATTAGTTGCATCAAGTGAAGTACTAACTCTCGTTTAACTAAGATATCTAACCTAAAACTTAATATCACTTATACATCTTTTATCTTATCATGGGTCTTTGGTTGGAGAAACCTACAGGTAAACCCCACAAACAACATAAAGCAAAAACACAAAAAACAAAAACGTAAAATAGGACAAAATTGTCTTACCACCACAACCTTTGAAGTCTATGGTTTATGTGACCTTGTGATTCTCATTTTGTTGACTTTTTAGGTTGACTCTCTCCCATAGTTAAAAAGAATGTTTTCTTATGCAAAGCAACCATTTCTCCTACAGTGAATGTTGGAGCTTCCATCTCAATGTTTGATTAGTCAAATGTCTCATGATCAAGGGTGCCTAACTCCTCCTTATATCATGACTCTTCAATATGATGAATTACACTTATATGTTGTGTATCCATTACAACATCAAAGTCTGGCCCTACACCACTACCACCTTCACCTCTGATGTCATGGTAAGTCTTGGCCAGATCAAGTAACCAGTCCTTGTCCTCAGCTAGATAAATATATCATCAAGGTTAATGTCAGGAAATAATAAAATACATGACCAAAACAACATATGGTTATTCACATATAATAATATCACAAGTCATTAAGACTTGTTGGTTTTCAAAGGACACCGAGGTGTAAATCCTAGCCAAAGAGTTCTTCCAAGTCTCTAAATCTGAGCTGCTGGCTTTGGCTATCGACACTTGTGCCATAATTCTAGCATTAGTGTCTAAGCTAACATTAATTTCTTCATCATCACTACTCTCCTCTTCATCAAAAGATGGATTAAACAAAGTGAAAACCTACCGAGTAGGGGGATCAGAGGACAAAGAAATGCCTTTCAAAAGACCACGTGTTGATACAAGTATTAACCACTTGCAAGGATTATAAATTTAAAGCAAAGGCTTACAATAACACGTGAACAAAAAATATACCTAAATTTTTAAAGACTGCAATATTCTTGTCCTTGGATAACTTTTTAACCTCAAGAAGGGATTATTCCATATTAGGATCATTATCAGAAAAGCTAGATGATGATGGAGTTGCCTTCTTGGACTTCTTACGAGCAGGGGAAGAAGCACCCTCCTCATCAAAATAGGTAATAACAAAAAGCCTCTTCGTAGTAGGCTTATCAACCTTCTTTATCCTATCGAGTCTGGAAGATCTCTTTGGAGTAGGATGAGTGGCCTTACCAGGTTCCTTAGCAATAGAAGATCTTATCATTTTTATTTTCATATGTTCTCTTTCTAACTGAGCATAGGAGAAGTCCTCTACCTCTTTAAGAACATATTTGACCTGTTGAACCTTTTTTGGTTTTAGGGAAGATACTTTCTTAACAGATTTCTTGACCAAGGTTTTCTTTTTCGAATTAGACCTGAGAAGGTGATAACAACAAATTTGGTATTCAAAAAAAAAGAAATAAAATTATAAATTTCATTATTCATAGAGAGCTAAACAAAACGAGAATGTTGTTATAGGTAAAATACCTGTTTAACATATGCGTTTATCATGTTATCAGCTCGGGCAACATCCTTGACATGAATTTTGAAAAAAATATTCCACCATACCATAAAATAATGGCTTCATCAAACCAGTACATCCATCTCGGCAAGAAAAATTACCTCTTCCTAATTTTATAGTCTTCTAATATTTCAAAAATTGCTTATGGAGCATTGGAGGCCAAAGAGAGTTTATCTTGCACTTTCAAAAATTTGGGTAGGTAAGGCAAGAAGGGCTTGAACAAAACTTACATGTCAAGCTAATTGGTTGGGATTATATGGCTCATAGCCACACAACATCTAGTATTATACAACCAATTTCCCTTCGATAGGTATAAACCTGGTACTAAGTAATAAGCCAATTGTTAGGACCTTTCAAGTCCATCTTTCCTTGACAAGGGCATAATACTCTTAAAATAAAATAGGTTAGTCATCCACTTAGGAATAACATTAGTGGAGGCTTCAATCGATAGGAGCCTATGGGCCGTACATCGAAGATTAACTACCAATATATAGGCAGGTTTCAATTGTAGAAGCTATAAACATACTGAAGCTTGAAAAAGCCCCCAATTGTATCATAAATGTCCTTCTCAACCAAGTGGCCTAAAATACTATATAATAGGTCGACCACATAAGGAGCCATAACAACCTTTTGATTTCTCATGGCCAAATTTAAAGCCAAGTTTACATACTCCTCAAAAATCCTTTGGGCATTAGCATAAAATATGAACTTATAAAGAAAATAAAGCAAGAGCACTATGTGTTCTATGGTATCTAGGTAATTTTACCTTGTAAGGTACTTTGAAAGGTACTATGCAATTAGCATAAGAAAATTTGTTATTCTTTTTTAACCATCTATCGATCTTATCGGTATATGCCTCCTGACAACAGCAGAAACTTTCACGCCAAACGAAAAAAGATCCAAGAGTAAAGAAACATCCAACACCATAATTTACATCAGACAGAGTGATAAAAGGAAAGAATTAGAACCCACACTCCAATACACTATAAACGCCACTATGACGTTCTTGTCCGATGCAAAATTAAAGTTGGAAAGCTTATTACAGTCATAAATTCTAACCTTTCACCATTGATTGGTGAAGTGAAACCCCATTCAAGCCAAGCATTTAGTCCAAGAAGGAGAAGATGTAGGCTAATACCTTAAGTCCTAATTTCTAAACCAACATTTCTATAATAAGTCATTCCCTTTTATTAGCAACAAGACACATGAAAAATTCTTAGGCAAACAATGGAGGAGAATCATCAATAAAATTAAGGTCAAGCCTATAAACTAAAAGCGACCCATTAGGGATTATAATCGACAAGTTCGCTTGGAGATAGATTTTAGATCACCAGTTAAGAGGATATCTAGGGTTTGCCTGAGCAGAAGGGTGCTCAGTCGCTAACGAACCTATAGGTGATTTGAATAAGATGAAAATTTGGGGAAAAGAGATGTGATGACAAACAAAAGATTAGGGCTCAATTTATAAGCAATAAGTCCTTTACTTATTAGGATACTGAAACGATTCGAAAAAGTAGTGGAAAGTTACACAACTACGTGGTTTTTATATTTTAGTTTTTCTTCGCGCCAAAATAAAGGCGGACTTATTTAATACAATAAATTAGTATATTTATCATATTAAGTAAAGGGGGCATTTGTTGAGTATCCATATTTTATCAGGTTATTGCTGAAATATAATTAAAAAGAAAAAGACCAAAATATATTTAAAATAGTAAAAGATTTTAAATGTTGATTAAAAGTATTATGGACCTTTCTACAAGACCAATACCATAACGCCATATGACAAATAAAATAGAAGTGGTTGAGAATTGAAGCGGTTAAGTGTCTTAATCCCCACTATCGGTAGTTGTGAGAAGTTAGAGAGATCATAGGTATGAAAGTTACCTAACTTATCAGGAATTAAAAAGTTATAAATGGCCACATCCCAGTCAGAAAGAAAGAACAGAACTCAACATCAACAAAACAACTCTTTTCAAAGTTTCTATCTTAGAAGTAGGATTAGATGCCTAACGGGCACATCGCCAGGAGGTCGTAAGGTAGGATTAGCGTAATTGTAGTTTATGTAAACAATTTTGATCTTGTGTTATTAGAATTATTGTAGTTGAAAATAATTTTCAGTCCCATATTACTGAAAATTGTATTTGTGTAACTGTTCAAATTGTACCATTTGTTTTGTATTTCAAGAAGTTCTTAAGTACTGTAAGACATTCAACACACAATTGTCTAGTTCTTAAAAAATTATTTTAATTATCAAATTATTATTTATCTAAAATAAATTTTCAAAAAATAACATTAAACTAATATCTAATTTTTTGTCCCAAATAGTGTTAAAAACAAATAAATTGAAAATCAAAATCTACCTTTCTTTTTTTATTCTTTTTGGATAAGTGAGAGAACTTCATTTAATCATAAAAACAATTATATGAGAATATAATTTATTTATTTTTTAAAACGTAGATACTAGACAATAAAAAACATATATTAGGAAATATGAACCAACTTTAAAGGTTCGGTTTTGTTATTTTAGGTAAACGAGGCATTTGAACAATGCAAGATATGAATTCGATAGGTATAAATTAGTTATCTCAACCTTTTGTTACAATATACAATTTCTTTTTTAATTTATTCCAAAATTAAAAAATACATTTAATACATTTCTAATTTTGAGTTATAAACGGACATTATATTTATAACATGTCGTTACTTAGATTTTATGTATATTGAATATTATCGTGCATCACTAATGTATTTATAAAAAAAAACATTAGGGATATATATTTATTAAAAAAATTAAAATACTTCATTTCAAAAAATAATTATTTGATTTTTCAAATATTTTTGGCAGGAAGTTAAAACAGACTATTATTAATCAATCATTGTTCTAATACGAAGTTATATGCAGCCTTGTTCCCCTAATAATTCTTCACAATACCAACCCAAACGTAAGTAACTACACATAAAATAAACTAAGATCATTAACTAACTACGCATAAGATCTAAAATTACAAATACATTTTTTTTCCTTCAAAAATTAATAATATATTTAAAATTATAGACTATAAAAAATAACACAATATCCTAGTCTCCATTACATATATTTTAAACGGATAGAACACTACATATCATTGTCACCAGCATTATATTTCTATCTAATATTAAACAATATTTAAAAATATATCTCTAATTTCAAAAATAAGAAATAGGCCTGCAAACGAACTGAACCGTTTGCGAACAGGTTCAGTTTGGTTCGAGTTCAGTTTGATAAGTTCGATTTGATTAATTTATAGAGTCAATTTCGCATATGGTATCGCGTTCGATTACTCGATCGAACATGTTCGCAAACCATGTGGTTCGGTTCAACTTTGTATGTGAACAGTTTTCGATTGGTTAGTGAGTAGTTCGTGAGATGCTCGAGTTCGAATTATATTTCTTACATGTTTAATATTTTTAAATTCTAAATACAAATAGTTGATTCAAATGTTCATGAACTAGATCAAGTTCGAATATGTTCATGAGCTATTTACGAATGAGTTTGTGTTCGTAAACATGATGTAATTTAACTATGTTCGCGAACTCGAGCTTTTCGTGAACAACTAACGATCCAAACTCGCACATGTGTGTTGGTTCGATCATGTTATAAGAACATGTTCGAGTTCGACTAATAGTATTCGCGTTTGGTTTGAGTTTGACAAAGTCCGGATCAGATCGTTTACAACCCTATTGAGAAACAAATAATCAACCAGTTTACCTACGTTTTGAAAATCTACCCCTACCTTGCATTCAAGAGCATAACCTTTATCACAAAGCATCGTAGGTAGCACCGTCTAATCAATGACAAATAGTGTGACAACTTTTTTTGCATAATGTTAGCGCCTAATTTTGTCCGTCAGTTAAAATCACCAAAAAATGAACAGCTTGCAAAAGGAACAGTCAATCGTCACACCAAAACTTTACGGCTTGGTCCATCGGGGGATAGCTTCGGTGTGAGAATCAGTACATGCGAAAAACGATACCAATTGAGGGATAAAAACTGTTAAAAAATAGTAAAATTCTGTATGTAATTGAATGTGTACTATAATCTTCTGCTAATGGCTGTGTTTAAAGATGTTATGCTCGCTCGAGACCAACTAGGAGTTAAAGTTCTTATTAGAATCCCCTTATAACTGTAATTTGTAACTGATTGAGTCCGTAGTGAATTAAACCTCCTTATCTTTGCTAAATCAGGAAACCCAATCCTATATAGATATGAACTTTGGCACTTCTAAAATAACAAGCCGCCAAAAAATATACTACAGTGGGTCGACCCCAATACCGGGCCCAACGTGTAATATATATAGACCGAACTGGATCTGGGTCTTTGATAAAAATAATTTGGGTCAACACCTAAATTGAGTCATAAATAATTATATCCCAACATTACGCCCCCCCCCCCCCCCCCCCCCCCGGCCGCCTCTCATTCTATAAAATATTTATAATAGGAGAGTAATAGCAATAATATAATGCAAACTAAGCAAATGTAAAAGATAATAATACCCCTTAGCCACCATATTTGTAAACTGTGATTGTCATGTTCCTCACGAGGTCCATAAACTACACTTTTGCTCAACTTAAATATGTCGCCTTTGAAATCCGCACTCATCATTAAGGCGAAAGCTTACAAATCAAAAATCGTTCCTTTCCCATATCACTTTTCACAAAACCCTCCGGCTGTTTCACTTTCCTCTCCTTCCTAGATCAAATCTTCGTCCTTCTCACTTACCCATCTCACATGGCACTAAATCCCTCTTCTTCTACTCTTGTAACCTCTGGTGATCCCCCCATGACTGTTACTAAAGAAAATGAGATGGAAGTCCGAAAGATGTATGAATAGGTGAAGGACTTTCACCACGCCAACACCAAATCCACCGCTAACAACCAAGCTCTCTTCCACATCCGCCAAGAATTTAAAATCCCCGATAAATACTCACTCAATGCCCCCGGACCCCAACAAAAAATGTATTGGCGTCCCAATGGGAGCTAGTTCGGCGTGTCTGTATACGCCCTTAAAAATGCCCTCTTCATGATTTCATCTCATTATTTCTTGTCTTTGTCGGTATCAAGTTCACCCAACTTGTCCTGAACTCCTACATCCATCTCATTTGCTTCATAGCCTTCTACGATGAATGTAAAATTACCCCTCTTTAGACTTTTTTCTCAATTTTCACTGTCACAAAGACCAAGGAATCGGGCTTCAAAGCTCTAAATAGACTGTCAGGTCGTCATGCATGGATGCAGCCCCCTTCAAGCAATAATGGGTGGCATTCATACTAGATCTTCATCTCCAGTCCTGACACCCATTTAATTCCATCCTAGGGAGAGCCCAAGAAACAAAGGCTTAGCTACGACCACCTGTTCGAAGCCCGAAAGGAGTTCTGTGCTTTCTGTAGGAAGATGTCAACCGAACTCTAGAGCTTGAACCTATTATCCAACTAACAGTGGCTCTTTAATCACGACTGTAATTCCCCGATCCCTTTTAACTTATATAAATTTATGTTTCTCTTAATATTTCTCCTTTTTAATCATTTATCCTCACTCTTTTCATCCAGTAGTGATCATAAACAAACCTCAACCTCATCCTGTAACCCTTATACCAATAGTTATTGAAACTATAAAACCTCCACCCCAAACATCCCTACCCTTCAACCTCAACAATACAATTGTTGAACCCATCCACGCTACAATCGAACCCCTCTACGCCATCACTGAACCCTTCTAAACTACTGTCGAACCCTTCCACCCTACCACCGAACTATCCCAAATTTCATTAGAGAAAAATGCCTTCGAACTCACCGATCTAGAAAAATAACAACTCCAAAAAAGAAAAAGCCGAAGATTAGTGAAAGCATCCAACGATCCCCTTTATGTTGAACCAAATTCATCAATTCTACCCCATTCACCCCCATCCTCCAAATCGCCGGAACTACCACACAAAGATATATCCCCCCCCCCCCCTCATCTCAACTCTAACTGACATCACCTACACCTTCACCCATTCACATTAACACCTAACCATCCCATCCCAACCTAAACCCCCATCATCTCCACCCAATTCCGACCCCCAACCTTCATCCTCCCATGTAAACCTTTCTAAACTTTCCTTTTGGACTTCTAACCCTCAAAGAAATCATCCCGAATGAACTCTACGGATTCTTTAACCTTCCATCCAATGACGCCCACTTTGATCCTTCAAACTACAACAATCTGCTGACATTGGTTGCTCTTCATATGGGTTGAGTAAGTATTTTTTCCATTCTTGTAAAATTCCCTTTTTTCTTCAATTCTTCTATATACTTTACTAATTTCCCTTACCTTGAAATACTCTAGGAGCCTTCAATCGACTCCTCCTGCTTAAAAATAAAATTGAAGAATATACGGCAACAATAACTAAGCTACAAGTCAAACTCCGCAAAGCCCTTGAAGACAACTCCACTCTCCAAATTTAAGCAAACATCAACAAAACTTTCACACAATCATTGCAAATCCAAGCCGCCGAACGAGATCATTACGCCCAATTCCTCTAAAAGAAATCGACCGATATGATCGAAAGAGAAACAACGTTTCTCGAAGAATGAATCAAACACCTCAACAAGATTGAAGAACTAAAACAAAAAAATAACCAACTCTTCGAACAAGTCCACCAGAAGAATGAAGCCCTCTACACCATGACCAAAATCGTTGACCAGCTCGAAAAGGAGAACCAAGCCCTCAAGAGCAAAGCCCAAACACTAATTGAAGACCATCGGCATGCAATAATAGAAGAGTATAAAAATTCCAAAGAGTTTACAGAAGATGTGGTGGCCGAGTACGACAAAGGCTACTAATATGCCAAACAAAAGATCAAAGTAGTCGGCCTCAACCTGCATACTCTGGGCTTCTCCGAAGATGAAGACTCCAAAGAAGAACAACCAAACAACTAATTGTACTTATAACTTTCCTTTGAACAATTGTAATTTACTGAATAAATTTTGTAAATATTCAGTTTGATGAATGAAAAACTACTTCTTTATTAATATTCTTCAACTGTACAAACTAACAACTATCTCATTAAATGAATGACAACTTCCCTTATTGACTTTTCTTTACCATACAACCGAATGAGTGTATGCCTTTCATAAGTATAATATATAACTAACTGGTTTTAAATAATAACCCACTACTGATAGTACTTCCTCAATCTACATGCATGCTAAAAAATTCTTTAACTCTGAGCCGGTCATATCCCAAAGTTGGTAAGTGTCAGGTTTTAATAATTCAATCACCTCCTATGGACCTTCCCAATTTGGCATCAACTTTCCAGTATCTTAAGTAGTAAAGCCCTCTATTTCCCGAAACACTAGATCTTTAACATCAAATCTCCTATGATGAACCCTTCTTTTATAATATCGAGTAGTCTTCTACTAGTAGATAGCCAATTTCATAATAGCTATACCTCGAACATCATCTAATAGGTCTACGTTGAAACGAAGACCTTTATCATTGTAAGCTTCCCTAAAATTCACCACCCAGAATAAAGAAAACCCAATTTCCACAGGAATAAGAGCTTTTATACTATACGCCAATCAGAAAGGAGAATCACCCATTGTGGACAAAGGAGCAGTCTGATACGCCCAAAGTATGATGTGCAACTCCTCAGGCCATCTACATTTTTCCACATCCTATTGGTGACCTCTACCTGACCATTTGCTTGAAGATGTGCCACTAATACGTTCCAATGTTGAATAACCAGATCAGTAAGGAATTGTTCAAATTTGCCTCCCACAAACTGCAACCTATTGTCCGATACCAAAACCATAAGGATCCCGAACCGAAAGACTACAATCTTGTTCGATGATATGCCAAAGTGGTTTTGCCTCCACCCACTTAGTAATGTAATTAATAGCCATCATCAAATACGCAACCTGTCCTTTGGCTTTTGGTATAGGTCCCAACAAATTAATTCCCCATACAGCACATAATATCGAAGACAACACTGAAGATAACTCATCAAGTGGACAATGTGGAATAAGGTTATTTAGTTGACACTTCGTACACTTCTTCACAAACTCATTTACTTCCTGGAACATGTTTGGCCAATAATAACCCTCCCAAGACTTCAACATACACTAACCCTCCAAAGGACTCCACTTGTGTAGCAACCAACTTGAAAAGCGCATTGGCTATGGTATTGTCATTGCGCTCTATGCCCTTGAGGGAATAAGACTCAAATGTTGAAGCAGTATCTTAACCTCGGACAGACGTCATCCCTAACCCCCGAGCCACATACTCACCTTGGATCTTCTTAACAACCAATTGTGAATCACTAAAGATGAATATATGACGCACATCTAAGCTTTGAGCCAATCTTAACCCTACTAATATGGCCTCGTATTTTGCCTCATTATTTGTGGCTCTAAACAGAAACCTAATTGCCCGCTGGACTGTGAATCCATCTGGACTAGCTAAGATAACCCTAACTCCACTAGCATCAGCAGTTAATGAACCATCTATATATAAAGTCCAAGAAGATTTTGAAATTCGTTGCCCCTTAATTATCAACTCCACATCCGAATCATAATTAGGTTTCAGATCCTCTTTAATAAACATACATTCCGTTATAAAGTTTGCCAACGCCTGCCTTTTAATTATTGTCTTGGGCCGATAATCCAAAACAAACTAACTCAACTCAACAGCCTATGCCATCATCTGACCCAATGCGTCTGGCTTGTGTAAAACCTTATTTAATGGTTGATCAGTGTGCATCACAATAATTTGACCTTGAAAATAATGCCAAAGCTTTCTACTAACAATCACCAATGCATAGGCACACTTCTCTAAGTTTGGATATCTCATCTCCGCCTTAAAGTATAACTGATTTAATATACTGGACGTTGCCTGCCTTTTTCCTCCCGAACCAATACCGCCCCAACCGCCAAAGAACTAATTGTCAAATATAAGTATAGGGGTTCGGACGACAATGAGTTTTTGTAATATCCCAGATATTTACAAGATTTGTAAATAAGATTTTAAATATAAATTAAAGGTTATGGTTTAAAACCTAGAGTTGTAGAAGTGAGATGTGTGAAAAATGGGTGAACATTTTTTTTTTTAACATAATGTATTTGTTATAAATTAAATGTGAAAATATTTTAAAGATGCATGTAGAGAATTTATTAAGAAAATAAATTCAATTGAAAAGTGAATGTGGTTATATTAATATATATACACCTAATGTGTGTTTATTAGCCCAATAAGAAGATGAGTAGATTAAATACTCAATTAAACTAATAATTTAATTAGTTTAAAATGTGAAGTAAGAAGGGAAGTCATGAAATATAATTAACTAAGTTAATTATATTAGTTAAGAGTTAAAGTTATAGAAAAACTAGAATGATTGTCTAGAATGACAATATTATAAAGTTAATTAATTAAGTAATTAACTTAATTATTAAGTTGTTATATAGAGTCCATTAATGGATTTAATACAAGACCAATATGGGAATACCTGCATGAAGATGGGTAATTAAATAATAAGCCCAAATATTATAGTCCAAGGGGTAATTAATATAAGTCCAATTAAATTATGTTGGCAAGTATTGTATATTATGTGGTGGTAATCCAATTAAATTAATTACCTAGCCCAAATTATAAAGATGTGTGAGTTGTGTTGGGTAGCCCAAATAATTAAATAAGGGAGTCCAATGCAAAATAAACTAGTAGCCCAAATATTGAGTCCAAATATAAAAGTCAAATGTTGGTCAATATGTTGGGAGAATAAATTCAAGTATTGTTAGTGTAGAGAATTAACTAATGTAGGGTTAATTGAATAACCCTATTTGGTAGACAAGAGAGAGTATTAACCAAACATTGGTTAATTGCTAGGTGAATGAATGTGATGATGAGAATTAACTATGGATGAGTTAATTGAGTAACCCTAGGTAGTAAATAAATTAAAGATTTAACTATGCATGGGTTAGTTGTAGGAAGAATATTATAGATACAATTATGTATGTATATAAATCACCAATATAGAATTGGTAGGTAACCATGAGTTGGATGTTGTAGAGAATTAACCATACCTTGGTTAATTGAGGAAATGATAAAATAAGTATATCTATTTATATGATGAGTTTAGACCATGATTGGGTGTGTGGACCAACCTAGGTCATTTTAATGTAGAGAGTTAACCACATTGTGGTTAGTTGTTGTGAGATATATAAATATGTATATATAAATAAGATGAGCCTTAACTAAGGTTGAGTATTGTGTGACCAAGATTAAATGTTGGTGAGTTTGGTGATTGAGTGTTATATACTCAATTGGTTACTTGTTTTGTTAGCTTGGAAAATTGCAAGTAACATGTCACACCATGGTCAATCAAGCTAGTCATTCCAAATGGTCATTCATGCGATAGTAAGCTCAATTAAGCCTTAATTTCACCAACATTGGTGAATTAGAAAAGTTAATGAGGTATTAGTGGAGGGCTATAAATAAGACATCCCACACTTGTGTTATGTTTGTTAGTCTTTTTACTAGAAAAGCTAGAGAGAAAGAAAATAGAGAAAAGCTCTAGAGAAAAAGAAAAAGAAAGTTAGATCTTGTGAGCATTGATGGTTGGATGATCTTGGAGCAAGATTTAAAGATGGAGGTCTCATCAAGAGAAAGCTTTCTATGTAAGAAGATTGATCATCCAAGCCTTTTCAAAGTTCTAACAAAGAGGATAATCAACAAAAGGTATAAAACCTTCTAGTTTGGTATTGTTCTTTGGGTACTATGTAATTTCTATGGTAGAAATATAATTTTCAAAGTCTAAATAGATAGATTCATGCTATATTGGTATATCTAGGGTTACATGGGTTTAACACGGGTTTTTATATGTGTTTGTGATGAAAAATTTAATCAAACTCATTGAATAAATTTTTACCGACGAAAACAAGTTAATCTAATACATAGCAGCCCATTCACGGAATTACTGTTCACGATCCGTAAGTCGGATTTATGATCCATCAATTTTGGGTGATAGATCCATAAAATATGAAGATTCTCCAAGTTGAATGACTAAAATCCGATTTAAAATGAGCAAGATATGGATTTTCTACCAAAACACCCCACTGATTTTAGGGTTGTGCATAACAGTCTGGTTTAGAGCTATTTTCAGTGACCAAAACAAATCCAAATTTGATGTTTGATAACAGAATCATGTATTTCGGGAAGTTACGAGTTCATCGATACCTAATAGACCTCAATTGGACTTGTGGATTTCATTTTATTCAAGTTCCCGTCGGAGACCCCAAGTCTGAAAAACTCAGAAACTAATCTGCCTATTTTTTTAAAAAAACCGGCCGGTTCGGTTTTTTCCCGTTTTTCATGATTTCTAGGTAGGGCCGGTTCGGGAATTTTTAGGCCAGTTTTTGAGTTGGTTCCAAAAGAGAAAATGCTTATAATTTTCTAAAGAAAATTATAAAAATTTAAAATCTGAAATTTTCTGTTATTTGGTATTTATTAGAATTAATGATGGATTAAAGCTTACTAAATTAATAATAATTATAGGAAAATTATTATTAATTACAGAAAAATGATACTTTAACTCTTGACATATTATTCGAGTGATGTAAAATAATATGTGAAAAGAATTGGGTGATTCATCATCAATTAGCTATTTATTAGTGTGTAAATAAGCTAATAAATTAATTATTTATTATTTAATTAATATTAAATAATAAGTAAAGTTAAGTAATTAATTAATTATTATTTGATAAATATTAAATAATAATTAAAGGATGTTAAAGTGAATAAGTTAGGCATTTATTATTTAATGGATAATAAATAATAAGTAAAGTTAAGTAATTAATTAATTATTATTTGATAAATATTAAATAATAATTAAAGGATGTAAAAGTGAATAAGTTAGGTATTTATTATTTAATGGATAATAAATAATAAGTAAAGTTAAGTAATTAATTAATTATTATTTAATTAATAATAATAATTAAAAGATGTTAAAGTAAATGATTTAGTTATTTATTATTTAATCGATATTAAATAATAAGTAAAGTTAAATAAATAAATTATTATTATTTAATTAATATTAAATAATAATTAAAGGATATTAAAGTTAATAAAATAATTATTTATTATTTAATTAATATTAAATAATAAGTAAGGATGATTAATTATTTAATTATTATTTAAACAATATTAAATAATAATTAAAGGAAGATAAGGTTAGCAAAATAATTATTATTTAATTAATATTGAATAATAAGTAAGGATGATTAATTATTTATTATTATTTAAAGGATATTAAATAATAATTAAAGGAAGAGAAAGTTAATAAGGTAATTATTTATTATTTAATAAATAAGAATGATTTAATTATTTAATTATTATTTAAAGGATATTAAATAATAGTTAAAGGGAGATGAAGTGAATAAAATAATCATTTGTTATTTAATTAATATTAAATAATAGATGGGGTTAAGTAATTATTTAATTATGAGTTAAAGGATATTAAATAATAATTAAAAGGAAATAAGGTTAAGGAAATAATTGTTTATGTAAAGATAAGTAAACAAGTAAAGTTAATTATTTATTTATTTAATTAATATTAAATAAATAAAATGAATGAATGAAAGGAATAAAGAGGTAATTAAACAATTTTTAGTTAATTGTTTAAACCTTTAAATATTACTAAAAGAGTAAAACATTATTAAATGATTAATAATGTATGTAAGTGATGAAATATTATTAAGGGATTAATAATATTATTAAGAGGGTAAATATTATTAAATAATTAATAATACTCATGAATAATTAAAAATATTATTAAATGATTAATAATATTTATACGAGGGTAATTTATTATCAAAGGGTGATAATATGGGAAGCGTTTGGCAAGTTATTAAATGTCTGAATGATAAGTTATGCTAAAGAAGAAAGTTTAATTAAACCATTGTAATTAGTCCGTGAGTGACTAACTAATAAATCAACGTATTAAATATACATGGTATGTTAAAAGCAAGGTATTGATGTAAGTATGGGAAGTGTACCCGACATGTCCAACTATGGTTTGGATAGGGTTATCCGGACGTTAAACATTCATTATCGAACCTTGATAAAAGATAATAAAATTAAAGTTAGGGTCTTAATCAAGGCTAATGAATGATCATTGTAACTAATAGTTACGTCAATCTCATACTTAATTGTAGGTTGAACAAAACGCGCAGAGCTAGCGTAAGGCGGATAAGCGAACCAGGCAAGTTTTTCAGAACTTGCTCCTATGTGCAATAATATGCTATAATGTGATTTAAATTAATAGTATAAAGATATTTTGAGAATATTTGTGATATGTGAATAACATGAAATATGGTTACATGTGAAATATGTATCAATATGAAGCATGATTTGTTAGATGCTAGTTGTTATTGTATGCAAAGCATGAGAAGTATGATGCATTCATATAATGTAATGCATGAGGTATGAGAAACATGTATAAAACATGAATTATGTGTTATGTGCTATCTGTTGAACTTGTTGAGCCGTCGTGCTCACTCTTGCCTAAACCAACAATTTCAGATAAGGCTAGTTACCTGAAGTTCTCGATAAAGAACAAGGAACAGGAAAACATATTACTTCCATTGAAGATCTAAATATCTATTGTAGATATCAGTCCAAATTGGACAGGTAAACTTAGTTGGTATGTTATATGAGTGTTAAATACATAAGTCGATTGTAATAGAATGTCGTATCATGTATGATATAAAGACATACTAGGAATGTATAAAGATTTCGATTCTGGAATAGAAAAAGATGTTGTAAAATTGTAAATAAATGGTTATTTACCAATTATAATATTATTGTAATTCATGAACAATAAGGAAAATGTTGTACTCGTGTTGAACCGAATCCGAGGTTCAAGGAACCCGGATTTGGGGTCGTCACAGTTTTTCAATAATGGAGCCGAGCATAACTATCCTTTTATCCCATGAAAAACATCTTCACACGTCGATGTCCATTGGAAGGTCTTGTCATTCTTCGGACCCTTCAAATTATCAAAGAATGGTAAACACTGTTTCGCCGACCTAGACATGAAGCATTGTAAAGCTACTACCTGGCCTTTCAATCTCTGCCCATCCTTGAAAGACTTAGGTGACTTTATGTCTAGAGTTGCTTTGATTTTCTCAAGCTTAGCCTATATCCCCCTCTTACTAACTAAATATCTGAGAAACTACCCCGAGCCCAAACCAAAAGTACACTTTGTGGGATTAAGGTGCATATTTTAGTGTTTGATCGTCTAAATCTTGTAGATGGTCATGGACTTTCATGCTTCTGACAATTATATTGTCAACGTACACCTCCATATTCCTGTCGATCTGCCAGAACACCTTATTCATCATTCTTTGATATGTAACCTTAGTATCGATAAAACCAAACAGCATCCTCCGATATGTATATATCGCTCTGTGGGTGATAAAAGTCGTCTTCAAGATATCCTCCTTATACATTGATATTGTATCCCGAAAAGGTATCTAAAAAGCTTAGCAGAGCATGACCCATTGCTGCATCGATAAGCTGATCTATGTGAGGAAGTGGGTAAAAATCCTTTTACACGCCTTATTCAGATCTATATAGTAAATACAAACCCTCCACTTCCCATTCTGCTTTCTAACCAGAACCACATTTGTCAACCACTTCGGGTACTCAATTTTAAATATTACTTCAGCGTCCAAAAGCTTCACAATTTCCTCATTAATCACCTTCTATCATTTTGGAGTGAAGATATGCCTCTTCTAATGGACTGACTTTCTTTTAGGATCCACTGATAACTTATGAACTATAACATCTTCTACTCTTCTAGGCATATCATGAGGCGTCCAAGCAAAGATATTTGCATATACTCGAGTAGCTCGATCAACCTTATCCTCACAGTTGCATCTAACCCAGCCCTGATCTTTACTATTTTTGTTGCATTGCCTGGTATCAATTCAATATATTTTGTCTATTCGACAGACAATGTCATCGGCTCTGTAGCACCTTCAGTAAAGGGTTCCACATCCACTACCATTATTTGCTTCTGCTTACTGACCCCAACAGTCGATGATACAAGAGTGTGACGATAGAATCTCCATGCAATATCCATATCTCATTTACCTCGATGACCCTATGTAGTGTGGGAAACTTCATCTTAATGTAGGGGATCGACGTAACAACATATAGCGCAGATAGAGTGTTACGACCCAAGATATCATTATAAGCATAATCAACCTGAACTACGAAATTTTTTACCTTGATCTGCATCTGTTGTGGAGCTATGCTGAAGACCACTGACAGTTCTATTGTACCAACCACAAGTACTGGCTCATTCCTGAATTTATACAAAGGTGACTTTTGACCGACCTCCAGTTTTACTCCTTCCAGATCTATTCGTTGATAGACATGGCTATACAGCAAGTTCATAGATGATCTATTATATATCATAATTCTTTTCACATCCATTAGACCGACCACCGATGTAATAACCACAGCTCCTTCATGTGGTTCCATAGCATCGAGAGGATAATCTCCAACCGAGAAGGAGATCACAGTATTAAAAAAAAAAGTCATTTCCACCTTAATTGCCTATTTCGAGACTACCATCACCGTGTCTAAAATTGATCGGCGCTTTTTCTCAGATTGTCTTTTAATATATTCTCTTATAATTACATCAATTACTCTCCTAGATCTGTCATCCCGACCTCCCCCCCCCCCCCCCCTGATGTTCTTCTTGAGGCTGATCTTGAGCTAGGGCCTCCCGTCTTGCAACATATTAAATGAGCTCTCCCTTTTGGACATTCTTCTCTATAAGATCCTTTAAATCCCAATAATATTCAGTTGAATGTTTGGCTACCTGATAATAGTTACAGAACAATTTCTTATTTCCTCTATGTGGATGACCCTTTGGCCTTAGCAGTTCAGAGAATGGTCTTCCCTTAATCTCCTCTAAAATTTGCACCCCGGTTAGTATTCAAGGGAATGTACACCTTATTTTTTGGCTTCGTCTGAAAGGGCAGTTTCTTAGTCGGATCATCCCTCTCATAATCAATAACAGGTGAAAAATGAGTTTTTTGGGTTATAGGGCTTCAAATCTGATTGCGCCTCCGCTAGCTTTCCCTCTAGCTTCGCAATCCTTTGCATAACTGGATCGGGGACACCTGATTGAGGGGTTCTATCTCGCTGATCCTGAACTCGGTCAAGAGACCTGGCCTGTCTTCTTATATCATCATAATTTCTATCATCAAGTGGGGTCTACTGATATTGAGTAGGACTTGAATAAACTATCTCCCAATCTCAGTGAAATGCCTGCCTTTTGTCTCCCCTCCTGGTACCATCATAGTTTGGCTCCCGAACCCTGTGAGAGGCTCTTTCGTTATGAAGAGACTCTTAAGGGTCGTCCAACATTGTTTATCTCCGCCTTGTTTCTCCTTGCCTTGTTTCACCATGATGATGCTCCTCAAAATAGGCTTTGTGTTGGGGTCTGAAAGGTTCATCTGCCTGCCTTCGCCAGTGCCGACTTTGTGATGTGAATTCCCGAGATCCCCTGACTGTGGTTAGAACTTCGTCATCTTATTGTAATTCGGATAGAATCGTACTCTACTTCTGCTACTAAAGGCCCAAGGCTTACAATGTGTCATCGGCCTTTTGGATCTTCTATCTCTAATAACCTCACGCTGTTCCGGCTTGCTGGGTTCCTTGTCTTAACCTTCCCAAGCAGGGTACTATTGTTTACTCATCTCCTACGTAAATCAGGAGTTGGTGAATTTAGAGGAGTAAATAACTAACGTCTAATTGGAGTAAATTGTGTCACCCTAGGGTTGGTCTTCTGAGTGGAAGGACTGAGCTTGTGTTTGATTGAACCACGAATGTTAAGTGTTGGCGTCTCCACCGATGAGCCCGCCTAGTCCAGCACCTGATCACCCTTTTTCACTATATACTCCAATTTAAACACCATATTGTGATTTTCTAAAAATAATTTTACCAAAGGGCCCTCCTTCTAGCGCCAATGTTAACGTCTGATTTTGCACTAATTAAAATCACCAAAACATGAACAACCTACACTAGAAACAGTCAAGCATCACACCAAAGCTTGACGGCTTGGGCTGTCAAGGGATAGCTCCGGTGTGAGAATCAGTACAGGCCAAAAACGATAACAATGGATCGGAGGGATAAAAGCTGCTGGAAAAAATAGTAAAATTTTGTATATAATTGAATGTGTATCGTGATCCTCTGCTTATGGTTGTATTTATAGATGATATACTCATTTGAGACCAACTAAGAGTGGAAGTCTTTATCAGAATCCCCTTATAACTGTAACTTGTAACTAATTGAGTCTTTAGTGAATTAAACCTCCTTATCCTTGCTAAATCGGGAAACTCAATCCTATATAGATATAGACTTTGACACTTCTAAAATAAGAAGCCGCCAAAAAATATACTGCAGTGGGCCGACCCTAATACCGGGTCTAACGTGCAATATGTATATAGACCTAACCGGATCTGGATCTTTAATAAAAATAATTTGGGCATGCACCTGAATTGGGCCACATATGATTATATCCCAACACATAACATATACGAATCAGGCTTCATCACTAATACCGTTAAATACATCAATAACAACATAACCGATCCATAACATGTATTTGCAATGGATTCTTATAAGGTATACACCATCTATACCCTTTAAAACAAAAGCAACGACCAGGATTAGAGATGTCCACTACTATTAATAGTGGACTGTAAAAAAAACACGCTACTAATAGTAGCGGACGCTAATCATAATAAGGGTTTTACTTTATTAACTAGGGTTTATTAATCAGGATTTCGGGTTTATAAATTAGGGAATATGGTTTATTAACCTCGGGCTAATAAACCCTAAACCCCGATTAATAAACCTTAAACTCGAGTTAATAAATCCTACACCCTACTTAATAAATCATAAACTCTAGCTAATAAACCCTAAACCCTTGTTAATAAACCATTAATCCTAGTTAATAAATCATAAACCCTAATTTATAAACCCTAAACCCTGGTTATTAAATCATAAACCCTGGTTAATAAAGTCGAACCCTTATTCTAATTAGCGTCCGCTACTATAAGTAACATGTTTTTTTTTACAGTTCGCTACTAATAGTAGCAGTCGTCTTTAATCCTGACCGTTACTTTTGTTTTAAAAGTTATATATGGTGTATGTTCTATAAGAATATATAGAAAATACATGTTATGGATCATTCCCCATATATATATATATATATATATATATATATATATGAATGAGAAGATTATGATGGAATACGCGACGATTTTTGATCGATCTGTTTATTACATGCTTGGACGAATTGTAATTTGTTTTCTTATTTATTTGCTCAAGGCATATAATATATATATATATATATGGTATAATTCTAAGTATAACTATAGGTAAGTGGTGTTATGTTCAGAATCCAAACCTTTTATGAGAGAGAGAGAGGCGGAGAGAGAAACAAGGTGGTAACAGGCTAACATGTTCCACTCACTTGAATTTGGACAAAATCAAATCGATGGATCATGGATGCCTTCTCCCTTCCAAAATATAAACATCGACATAGATCATTTAATAGTATTTTTTAAATAATTTAAAATTGTATTTACGAAAATTAAATTGACTAGTAACAAAATATGTAAAAATAATATTTTAAAAAGTAGTAGTAGTTTCTTATACTTACACCATGTAGAAAAGAGGTTTAATTTCTTGGCAATTTCAGTAGTAAGGGTTGTTTAATAAAATTGAATGAAAAGTTCTGAAAAGCTAAACGAACTGAATAAAATAAAGATCTGATTAAAACTGAACATTGAATGAAAAAAGTTGTTTATTAACTGATTCGTCTAAAGTAACTGAATGACAATATTTCTCATTTTAACCCAAAATATATATAAGAAAAATCATAATTATTTTTTAAAATATTGAAATTAAGGTAGCATTTTAAATTGTTTAGTTTATTTTTTCATATTCATATTTTAAAATACTTTATATCAAAAAAAATTCTTCTATTTATGAGTATTTTTATTTTTATTATATTAAAAAATTAGTAGTTGATTTTTACCTCTCATAGTGGTATAACTGATAATAAATAAATCATAATACTAGAATATTTTTTATACATATATATGTATTTAAATAAATAATAAAATAGATAACAAAAAGGGAGAATTAACACATATATGCATGCATTTAAATAAATAATAAAATAAACATATAGAATTCAATTATGACTCAAACAAACATATAAATTTTTAAACAATTAATCATTAATAAAATATTAATGACATTCATTAAATTTGTTATTAATTTGTTGAAAAAAATTAAAAGCAATTTTTACATAATAAAATTTATTTATAATAATAAAACGAGATGGATATTGAAAGTAATTTTTAATTGTCAATGAGAAAATGTAAGTAAAAATATCATTCAATACTACTTTTTATTAATTCAACCATAATTTTTATGTTGAATCGTTCAGACTCATTCGCATTCAGAGTTTAAATATTATAAAACAACTAGTCTAAATGATTTTTTTAATTAAATTTAAACACATTCAAAAATAAACAAACAGTCGCTAAGAGTAAAATTTGACCGATTACAATAATGGATACTTTGACCAGATAGCCCCATTGGGGGAATCTTTCACCTAGCCTGATGAGTGCAAGCTCATTTCGAGTGCGTCTAAACTCGTGTGATCTCTTATTTTTGTATCTCACAAGATTGGAATCAAGGGATTGATTATGGTTTAAAAGACATGTACGGATAATACAATTACATTTAAAAACATTGCGTAAGTTGATTCGAGAATATCTATCTTTACTTTTCAAATAAAAAAAAAACACTGCATCTAATCGAGTATATAAGGAGCTCCTAAGGAGCTCCAAAATACTGGTAAAAGTAAGCACAGTTTGATTCTCATACCTTTGTTTAAAAAGAATATTAACATGCGCACATATGACACATGGATAAATGTACGTACACAATTTTAAGTATTATATTTTAATCTTAATTATTAAAATATGAGGTCTGGTACAAAAATTATAAATCAGTTTTTGTGAAGTGAAAGAATTATAAATAAAAGAAATTGTTGTTTTTACCGAAGAAAAATGACATTTTCTCACTAGAGTTCTATTTTTTATTTATGCAAACTTTTAGAAAACATCAAATATCAATTCCCCTAAATAGGAAAAATGAAGAAACAAATATTACCAAATTTTTTCCGTAGTGTGCAAGTGAACTGGGCAACCCAATCCAAATCCAAAAGCAAAGTCGATGTTTCGAGCACACAAAATGAACAAGAAAAAACTGTTTGCTTGATCGAAAAACAGAAAGAGAAATCATTCTCAGCCATATCCAGCAAAAACTGAAACATCATCAATCAATCAAACAAAACCCAGCAAGACATGGACAATATTACATACACTATAACTATAATCGAATATTATATAGAACACTATATAAATTTCACTCATTAAGACATGAGACCTGACACAAATTTATGTATCAAATCTCATATTTTAATAGTTAATAATTAAGATTCATGTAGTGTTTCAAATAGTGATTAATTATAATGTACGGATATTTGTTCGCATGACATTTACATCATACGTACAGTTGGGTGCTCTCAGGATTCGGTTGGTATATTCTAGCGGCGAACAATTTTAAAGCCAATTTAACCCGTTACAATAACCGTAATTCCACCAATCGGTTACTCTAAATGAGTATCCATATATATATATTTAAAGAGAGAAAAAGAAAAAACTCAGAAAAGGAGAGATGGTATTCAACAGTATGTTAGTGGTATCAATGGCGAAAGCATCTGCAGAAGTATGGCAATACATGGTCTGCTTACCCGAAAGAATTAGCACCGACCAATTACTAGATCTGGTTCTCTGTTTCCCTCTTCAGCAATTGGGGCGCTTGGCTCTCTGTATTTGGACTTTCTTTTGCGTCCCTTCAGCTCCAAAGTCTTACTACTTATATTACTCTTACAGTCATTCCCAATCTTCTGATTCAAATTCCGATTCCGCCTTTGATTACCAGGACCGGTACTATTACCATTCCGACTGACAAATTTTTATACATAATGGGATGGAAGGATTCTTCTGTTTTGGTGTACAGTTAGTAATGCCTTTTACTTCAATCTCATATTTTTCTTTTATGTTTCTGTGTTTTATTTTCTTGTCAATTATTGAAATTTATGATATGGGCTTGATGAGTTGCTACTTTTTTCCGTAGTTGTATATGCTGTTAAATTTTGTGAGATCGTGTAGAATTATGGGTTTGATTGAAGATAATTAATGGGGTTTGGTTGATGCTAACTCTTTTTTTTTTCTTCAACTTCTTCTGATGTTTGTTAAGTTTTACTTATTGTTTTTATTACAGAAAGTTGCGATTTTTACTGCAAAAGATGTTTGATGGTCTATGTAGGAATTTTGGTTTTACTGTATGATTCTATATTTCTAATATATGTGGCATTCTCTGTTCTAATGTTGAGTTCCTGGATTGTTTTTTAGAAATATGATGGATTGATGATGCACTGAGTTAAATGAAAATGTTATTTTGTTAGTGCTACAAGGAATGAGCGGTAAGGTCTCAATTTGCTGCACTAATCATGTATCTGTAAGAATTTCCGTATATATCTGAATGATTAAAGATACGTGGCATACTCTATTTGCATATTGGCTTCCTTGATGGCCGTTAGATATACGATCGAATTTTTCTGTTGACCAAGTTAGTTGAAAAAGTTATATTTTCATTGCATTATATGCAATGATGGAACGATAGGTGTGGTCTCAATTATGCTGCACATTATCACGTATCTGCAATTTTTTCTTTTTGAAAGATTCCAAAATATGTTTGAGTTTATTATAGATCTACCTCTTCCTTATTTAGTATTTTTACCCTTTTTTAACGAAGCTTCTTTTTAACCTTTGACCAACCTATGTTTCTTTGCTCTCATTCATACACAAATTCCTGAATTAAAACACCAACTACTTCAAGCCTTTCTCATTTAGGAGTTCTTACAATAATCTGCTCGGAAGGAGCATCTAACTAGGATAATTTTAGGTTGGGGACTTTACTCTTTATGCTTCCAAACTAGATTGGAAGCCATCATCTCTTGTTACTTTTTTTGGAATCCTATTGTTATATGTGGGATTCATTTTCAGCCTACCCCAACTAGCTTGGGATAAAAAGGCTTTGTTGAGTTGAGTTGTTTGGAATCCTATTCTCTACCATAGTTTTGATTGATGAAATTAATTTCTTGTTGGGGGAGAGATCAAGCTGTCATTTAGCATTCTATTATGGCCATTATAGCTTCCAGAAAACAATCCATAGATTCAACTTAATACAGGTTTAATTGATCTAATCTGAACCGATACAATGTAATTTACTGAGAGGCTCATCACATGGATCTGGAGTGGGTTTACAGGATGCTGTATGAGATATTTGTCCGTGGAGGAAAGTACCCAAATCCAAGGTTTTGCATATTTTGAGTTACTTGTCAGGTTCACACAATAGTAAGCTCTAATAGTGTTTCTATTTCTATTGATAAAAAAAAAATAGTGTTTCTAGTGCATCTAATGGAAGTTAACTCTTTCTGTTGTGGGGATACGTCATCATCTTCATTTTTCCGAAAGATTGTCAATGTGTTTACAATTTTGAATGTTCTTTTTAACTACTGTGGTCAGTAGGTGAAGTTTGTAGCTTCTCAAGGAAATTGAAGGAACGCTGGAAGAATCCTTAGCTATTCTTAGTCATTTTACAGTAGATAGTAAGATTAGGAAGGGTAGAGAAAGGAGATGGATGTTTACTGCTACTACTCTGGGCAACTAGGGCATTGAAATGCTAAAAGCTCAATCTCTGTCCTTGAATATTGAATATGGTTGGAATTAAGTCGTCACAAAATAAACAATATAAAATAAAGAGAGAAAAATAACACAAGATTTAATGGAGAAAACCCTTAAAGGAAAAAAAAATTCCGAATCTCTACTATCACAATAATAATGGGCTTACAAATTTCTCCTAAGTTTTACGTCCTAAGTTGTAAATATCATCCCTTCACATAAACCAAAAACTCCCTCACACATTCTCTCAACTCTTAGAATGTTACATGATATTTGGTTGTACTACACTTCAATAACTAAACATAATACTCTATTTATAAAGTATCAACAATTTTCATCTTCTTATTTAAAATATGACACTTTCTTTCCATAATAGCAATTCCTTTTTAAATAGGGTTCGAGAAATATCCCAACAATTCCTCCCTCGACTCGAATCCCCAACTACTTCAACTTCATGCCTGAATAGAATTTGAAGAGTATCCCAATAATTCTTGCTTTGGATTAAATCTCGAAACACTTCAACTTTGTCACCCTCATCGTTGTATTCGCCACCTTCATTTACACCATCCGTATCATCCGCGTCATCCGCATTATCTTCAACATTATCATCTTCTTTAATAGCATCATCATCAGCATTATTGTCTTCATCTTCATCAACGTCTTTGTCTTCACTTTCATAATCTTTATCTCTATCATTCGGCGACTGCAACAGTGTTCCTTCATAATCACAAAATCTCTTGTTCACCAGCATCACCACGAAAATCGAATTCAACTCTTTCAAACTTCAATCTCTTTATTTGTCACACCATTACGACTAATTCCCCTCTACCTTGGATCTAATCAACTAGCTCTTGATAACACTTGTTGCGAATTAAGTCGTTGCAAACCAAACAATATAAAATAAAGAGAGTTAAAATAACACAAGATTTAATTTGAAAAACCCTTAAAGGGAAAAAGTACAGGCCAAATTTCGAATCTCCACTATCATAATAATATTAGGCTTGCAAATTCCTATCAAATTTTACGTTCTAAAACTTGAGATTACACAATACCACGATACAACTTTTTGCACGGACTAAAAACTAAAAAACTTTCCCTCCTCCCACATTACAACTTATTTGCAGAAAATATAAAAGTGGCAAAAACCACCCCGACCCCTCTCACAAACCAAAAAACCCTTCACACTTTCTCTCAACTCTAAGGATGTTACATGATATTTGATTGTTCTACACTTTAACAACTAAACATAATACTCTATTTATAGAGTATCTACAATTTTCATTAGGACACTTCATTTCCATAATAACAATTCTTTTTAAAATAGGATTTGAGTAGTATCCCAACAAAATATTGTCAAATAATTTTTTTCTTAATCTTTTCCTCCTCGACTCAAGTAGGATCTGATAGGAACTCTTCACCATTGTGCAAGCCTTTTATTTGCATATACTTCACACATTCAATCACTTTGTTTGCTGGAGCAGATGCTGCTGTTGTATTGTTCAGCTCAAACTTTTTGTGCTGTCCTTCTGAGACACCCATCCAAGGTCTTTCACTACCCTTATTGTTTACTATGAAAATAGGCTTAAGTTACATCAATAAAATCCTAGGATACTGAACATGATAAAATTCTCCACTGCTCCTTCTCTTGACATATTTGTTTAAGTTTTCATTATCAGAATTAGGCTAGGATGATTTTAGTAGGAGTGCTTGCCAAGATGCAAAAGGATTGAGATGCGGCTGAGTATGGTTTCTCACATGATTCACTAATCCATCCTTATATTTTTCCAGAATCGAGTCGGTGATTAACATGGAAAACATGTGATAGATATATTGTGCATAGTTGGCTGTTAAGATAAAAACTTGTGTATCATACTTCGTACATAACTAAGGGGCTCAGTCATGAACTACAATTGCATTTGACTCAGATACAGTGTGCCCCCCCGGCCCCCCTCCCATTCTCCTCCCCACACCCCCGCCCCGCCCGGTGGCTCTCTTTAATATCAAGATGTGTAGGATCAATTCACAAATCTATATTCCTGGAATGTATTTAGAGGAATTCCTTAATAGAAGTACCTTATCCGTGTATTATTAATATTCTCCTTCTATTAATAGAATGGTCCCTTGACTTCTATTATTGCTTACCTTTCAAAATTCTCTACCAAACTGGCTACTTTCTAGGGCCTCATGATATTTGATAGTTCACGTTTTAGAGATTTACACAGATTCTAGGAGCTGTGTTGTTAAATTATATGACCAAAGTGAAACACATTCAGGAAATGTAGATGCCAGTTACAAGCAAAGCAAATTTTCTACCTTGAAGGGCTAATGACTTGGTGATGATCAGCAAGGATGAGAGATTCTGTTGTATTTTTTCTATAAAAATTTTATTTATCTATTTATTTAATGTTGGACATATATGATTAATAAAAGTATATCATTCGTCATTCATTAAATAGTCATTTATTATGTTTAATATAAATTTCCAAATTTATATATATTATAATTTATGTGTATAAATAAGTATTATACACAGAAGATATAAATTATATGAAATATATATAAATAAAAATATAATAGTTTATAACCTATGATGATTTGGAGATATTATCATGTAGCTTATAGTGTTTTAATATAGATGATTTATCTTGGTAATGGAAGTTGGACTTCTAATTAAAATACTAGTACATTAACGGTGTGTATTAAACGAATCATGTAATAATATTTTATTTATAAAATATTTTCACATAAATACTAATTTGTAAATGTTTCTTAATTTTGAAATAATAATAGACTTAATATTGTTTTGTATATTAATTTAATATTACAACGAGTGAAATTACATTGTGTTAATTAATACCTCGGAATGTTAATTAATATATTTAATAAATATTAGGAACATTATTATTGTCAAAACATCTATAAGATTTTTCATAAGATAATTTATTATTGATCAAAGAATCTTGGTTAAGTCTTTTAATATTTATTATTAAAATAATTGATTTAATTGTTAAATCATTTTATGATCAAATGAAGATAAATTATAGACTTATGAAATTAGTTTAAATATATTGGGATTATATTTAATTGTAAAATATTTATGTACATCTATAGAGAAAATATTTACAGTTTATTAGTAAATAGTTTATTTTATTTTATTTCTGGATTGAAGTGCAATTACAATTATTTAGTGGAATTAATTATAATTAATATTTATTTAGTATATTATTATCAAATAATAATATATGAATAAGTATTGGAGTCAAAATATGAATCCCTTAGGATCCCAATTCTAGCTTAATATAAATCAATTTCATAAGAAAAAGATAATGATTAATAAGGATATAAATATATCATTGATCAGATACGTAAGAATAGGTTATTATTCTAAATCAGAGGAAAGATCAAATAACGTATATTCTCTCTCTTCTCCTGGGAAAAACACGTGAAATATTTTTTCAAAAGAATGATTAAGAGACCGCATTCCAGATTCAACATAAGGTCGTAAGAAAGAAGATCTTGAGGATATTCGAATATTCAAATGTGCTAATCTAACCAAATATTAGGTAACAATTCATATTATAGATACATGGTATATATATAATTGTTATTTTGTACAAAATTATAAAAATAATCTTGTTTTATTAAATTTTTAAATTTATTTTTCAGATAATTTTTTTAATAGATTCAACATTTATGCATTTGTACACACATATATGTACCTATATATTCATTAGTCCCCATATATAGGGTATTTTTTTTGTTACTAGCATTTGTAGGGTTTGCAACGGTGGTAGTATTTGATGTATTTGGACATCAAAACGTATCATACCATTTTTTGATGCGTTGCGTTTAAATTCTAAACGCCGTGCTTGTGAGTTAAATAAATTACTTTTGACGAATAAGATTTGCAAATATATTTGACCTTCCAAACGCATTAAATCATTCAAATGCTATGTAAACTAAACATGTGCATATCCACTAAAGAATGCGACTTTTGGCTTCCTTAAACACCAGTTGTTAGAATTTCAAGTCTTCCCCATTCTATTATTAATACAAAAATCTACTTTTATTTTTGGGTAAAATGTAATTTACTACTTGTAATTTATACGTTTTCGCACTTAGTCACTAGTGGTAAAAAAAACCATCAATTTACCACATGTGTCTCAATTGACTTAGTTTATATGCAAATGACCATAATACCCTCTTATATTAAGACATGAGCAATTTTTAATATTTTATTTTTATATTCTCATTTTTTAGCAGCATTGTACCAAAATCAAGTTTTGAAAAAATCCCTTGGGCCAACTTCGCTCGTAAAATATATTGAGATAAAAGAAATTTATGTGTAAATATTTTAATTATTTAAGAAAATGTGATACAATTACCTATGTTTCAAATACAATTAAAATACATTATTATAACAAAGTTACAACACATTCTTAAGAAATACGATTAAAAAAATAGTTATAACAAAATTACTACATAATCTTTAAAAAAAAATTATCCAAAATTATATATAAATACTAGTTAAATGCCAAGTGTAATTAATGTCTCGTACTATTACTAATTTAAAATATGTCAAAAGAAATAACATTATTATTTCTTTGTGGCTAATTAATAACGTAGTCTCATAAAATATCAATGGCTATTGATTAAAAATATCTAATTGTTCATAAACATGTGTGTGCAACCAATTAGAATTCTCATCAGTAAGTGTTATTATTTACTTTTATAGATTTTTGGTTTTAAAACATAAGTTACTATTTTGCAATAATTATTGGGTAGATCTATTTTTTTTTGTTCTTTTACTTTTATTGACATCACTTTTAGTTTTGAGAGTTTGTCACAGTTTAGTTAACTTTAAAATTACTCTTTCATTATAAATTGCATAAAAAATTAATCATTTAAATATATTAAATTATATGAGAAGACTTATTTTTCTAAAACTAACATAATTATTTAAATATATTAAATTATGCGAATTTAATGTTGTGTTTTAATTTTTGACTAAAAACTATTATTGATAAATAAGGTATATGTTTTGTTAAATTTAATAAAAAGTTAAGCGTGTTAGTGTCAATTGATGACTATGGTTAACGGTATTAGAATATAGGTGAGAGTATGCAACTTTTTTAAATCAGAAGTGGCATTTTATCGTAGGTGACTAGGTATAAAAATGCGTAACAAAATGTATTTTACCATTCATTTGTTTGATTCTTGCATGCTTTTATATCTCCGAACACTGCTTTGTGCAGTATAAGTCCTCAAAAACAAATAGTCTTATGTTTGAGGGCAATATTTTTAATTTTTTTGACCACCTAGTTTGGCAATAAGTGGCTTAGCAATTCATAAGAACTTTAAGTTGCCAAACTGGCTTCTGATATTTATTTATCCGTAATAATTGGTTTTATGAGGCTCCATATTTTCTCGGCTTTTAATCATTGCTCTTTAATATGAATTAAATACAAGGCTTCATTTGTGTGATTGAAATTCAAGCATCAAACAAATATCAATATGATTTTATTTTATTAAACAATTTATAAATATATAGGCACAGAATATATGTTGATATTTGCCGATAAAATCATATTTTTAAAATGCATTTATGCATTATTTGACTGAACGGGATATGAACTAATATTTGTTCAAAGTGTCAATAAAATTATATTCTTGAATAGCACCCATACGTGTTATTATTTGGATATTATTAAGTGCTTTTAAAATACATACATCTTGTTTTCTTATTGTGATTCAATGGTAGAAATTGTTTAATAAACAATACTCTTAGCGTTAAAAAAATCAATAAATGTGCACAGAGATATACTACTGTATAAATAGAATTATGAAAATTGTGTGAAAAAAGTATAAGAAGATTTTTGAAGAAAAGAATTGTGACGATCCCAAATTCGAGTTCTTTAACCTCGAGTTTGGTTCTCACTGTACAATACTTAACAACAATGAAATACATAAATTGTATTCAAACTACGCGGAATAATACAAAAGGTTCTTTCTCAAAAGGCTACACTTCCCAATGTCTATTAACCTTAATCGTAACATTACATATCTTAAGGGAAATACAAAAGATTTACAACAGTAATTACATAACAGTAATTTAAACTAGCATGCATTTACTAAAACTAAGCATTCGCTTTCCCCTTGCCTTTGTCCGATTTAGAGCTTTTGGGATTGGCTGAAATATAGTCATTATATAGCAAGAATGAGCAACTAAATGGCTCAGCAAGTTTATAAACAACAATCATACGATATATCATGATGAAGAAAAATAACTTCAAGGTTTTCAACAATAACAATTGTGAAAGATATCAAGAATCAATGTTCAATAAAAGAATGTATTGACTCTTTACTGCTGAGTGGTCTTTAATGATCGTGAACTACTACTAAGGTAGAACAAACATACAATGTCTGACACCTTGTTAAAAATAACGGAACACTTGAGGGGATCAGTCCTCTCATGTCCTATGTATATGTATCACATTTAGATTTCTTGCGCGCTGTCAGTTTTCCGACAAATAAAAATCCCCTTTAACTAGGGTTGTTCTTTCTCAGTCTTACTGTAAGAATCCGCACCAGCCAATAGTTTGGATAAGCTTTTATAATATTCAATTCAATGAATTAACATACATTTGTCTAGCCGAAACAATTAACTTAGACATCTTAAACAATTGCAAAAGCACTATGAGCGAATACAATACCCAATAACGATGTGAAGTAATTTTCGATAATTAATTCACTCAAAGGTCTGTCAAATATCTACGAGTGTAGATACTTGCTCAACAATAAATAAATTGTTCAATGTAATTAAGGTTGAATAATTATTACAACAATAAGTACAAGTTAAGGGGTAGAAAACTTGTCTCGTGCGTCGTTTACTGCTAACAATATTAATTTAACAATCCTTGTACGGACCTAACAATTAAATTAGTTTGATCTTAAATTAGTATCATATACCTGTAAGTATAATGACCTTTATAAACCTTACGAACCACATAATTGATTAATTATGGGTAATTAAACACTTAAGAAATATTATCACTACTTGATAATATTTCAAACACAAAGAACTTATATCAATTATTTAATATAGTTCAAATAAATATATAATATTATTAATCATTTAATAATATTTTATTAAGTATCTAATATTATTAATCATTTAATAATATTTTATTCATTACCTAATATTATTAATCATTTAATAATATTTTATTAAGTATCTAATATTATTAATCATTTAATAATATTTTATTCATTACCTAATATTATTAATCATTTAATAATATTTTATTAAGTAACTAATATTATTAATCTTTTAATAATATTTTATTAATTATTTAATATTATTAATCATTTAATAATATTTTATTCTAATATTATTTATTCATTTAATAATATTTTATTAATTATCTAATATTATTAATCATTTAATAATATTTTTTTGACTTTATAATATATTATACACTTAATAATATTTTAATAATTTTCTAATATTATTATTTATTTAATAATATTTTATTACCTTTATTATATTATTATTTCAATAATAATATTTATACACTTTTAAATCATTAATTCAATTATATATATATTTAAAAATATATTTATTAAGTCCAAAAATACTAAAATGATTTTTGGAGCATTTTTCATTTTCTGACCCGAACCAGACCCGACCCGACCCGGTTCGATTTTTTATTTTTTTTTCTGGTAACAGTGCACGGCGCCCTGGCGCAGTGTATTGCACTGCACACTGCACCCCGGCGTCGAGTGGCAGAATGAAGCCCTAATTTGATTTTTCTTGACAATTTTGATATCATTTGATCAAACCTTGATTAAATAAAATCTACACATCCAAATAACACCAAATCAGTGTTGATGTGTTCCTAACTTAATGTTTTACAATATTCCATGGTTCGATCGTCTTTTTGAAAACGTTTTACACGAAATTTACGGATCGAACCACTTATGGTTGAAAAACGACATCCTTTGTAGTAAAGCTATAACTTCTTTGTTATTCAATATTTTTGAAAAGTTTAAAAAGAGTTTTTCTTTAAAACCCATAGATCTAGCTTTCTAGCCATAAAAATCCAATTTTCGACTTGTACATTTCAAAATACAACATTAAACATAACATGTATCGTTAGGGTTTTACCGGTAAAACGTGTTATGAACTTTTCTACCATTTTTATGCATTTCTAACATACCATAACATGTTATAAACACATATATCTATGAATATACATATATTACATAGATAAATACATCTAGATCATCAAAACGAGTTTTGATCGGCTAAAAATAGATTTTAACCGATCAAAAGCTTTTTAGACTACAAAAGTGAAATAAGAAGAAGTTGAGAGTACTTTTAAACCTTTGGGTTTTGTTTGCTCTCCTTCTCCACCTACCAAAGTATGTTGTGTAGCTTGAGGACATCCACCAAGACCTTCTCTAGCTTTTCTCACACAAAACACAAGTGTATCTCTCTTTAACTCACAAAGTCTCACTCTCTTTTCTCTAGAAATGTCTAGCAAATGAACTAACAAACTTAAACCAAGTGTGGAGCATTCTATTTATACCCATCAACTAACTCCTCATTAGCTTGCTAATTCACCCATGTTGGTGAAATTAGTGCTTAATTATAATTATTATTGCATTGAATGACTAGGTGATTGACTATGTGATTGACTAGAGTGGTTGAGCAACTTATGACATGGCTTGATTTTTAAGCAACATGAAGCTCACAAGCCACCCCTCTTGGGCCCCACTTTGGCCAACCAAATGGCCCTCCTTTTGCTCCATTTTTGATTTAATTTTAATGTTAAATTGTGCATAAATACAACTATATATATATATATATACATATAGATATATATATATATATTGACCAAAGTTTTGACCTTAGTTGGACTTCATATTGGGCTTGGGAATAACTTCTATTAGGCTCATTCAATTAAATCGTTTGGGCTCAATTAAATAACACATTGGGCTTATATTAAATAGTCTATGTTACATTTAATTAAATCAAGCATTGGGCTTGTTTAATTAATTACATGGGCTAGTAATTAAATTAATTACATGGGCTACTAGGTTAATATCTTTAACCTAGTTTATCAACTTATTTGGATTTAAAATATAATCCAATTAGATTTGCTTTAATTAATTATACACCTCGCTTTAATCCTTTAAATAAATATACAAGCACATAAGTACATTTATTTAATTATCTAATGCACAATTAATTAATGCAAAAAGTTTAAATTCATTGCTAAATATTTATTAATTATATTTACAATGACTAATGAAATTCATGGTCATTACATTCTCCCCCCCCTTATAAGAATTCCGTCCCCGGAATTACAAATTTAAACTACTCAAACAGATACGGATAGTTAGCCCTCATCTTTTCTTCAAGCTCCCACGTAGCTTCCTCAGCATTGTGGTTCCTCCAAAGGACTTTGACGGAATGTATAACCTTATTCCGTAATTTTTGCTCTTTCCTATCTAGTATCTGGACAAGAATTTCTTCATACGATAAGTCTTTCTCGACCTGTATTGGCTCATAGGATATGACATGTTTGTAGTCTGGCTTGTATGGTCGCAACACTGATACGTGAAACACATTGTAAATATGCTTCAGTTCAGGAGGTAAAGCTACCTCGTACGCCACTTCACCCACTCTCTTTAGTATCTCGAACGGTCATATGAACCTTGGACTTAACTTCCCTTTCTTTCCAAATCGGATCTTCCCCTACCAGGGAGATACCTTTATGAACACAAAACTCCCAACTTCGAAGTCTCGCTTCTGTCGATGTAAATCGGCGTACTTCTTCTGACGGTCCTGAGCTGCTACTAGCCGAGCTCTTATTACTTTGATAATTTCTACCGTCTGTTGAACCAATTCCGGCCTCAACAGTCGGCGTTCTCCTACCTCGTCCCAGCATAGAGGTGTTCTGCACTTTCTTCCGTACATTGTTTTGTAAGGCGGCATGCCTATGCTTGCATGATAACTATTGTTGTATGCAAACTTAACTAGTGGTAGATGGGTTTCCCAACTACCCTTGAAATCCATCACACAGGCCCTGAGCATATCTTCCAATGTCTGTATTGTTCTTTCACTTTGCCCGTCGGTCTGTGGATAATATGTTGTACTCATTCTCAACTGTGTCCCTAATCTCTCCTGAAGACTTCTCCAAAATTTTGACGTGAAGCGCGGATCTCTGTCTGACACAATCGATACCGGCACTCCATGTCTCGAAACTATCTCCTTGATGTACAGTTTAGCCAACTGGTCCAAACTGAACTTAATCTTGATCGGCAAAAAGTGCGCTGACTTTGTTAGTCGATCCACAATCACCCATATTGCGTCGAGTCCCTTCTGTGTTGCTGGAAGTCCTACCACAAAATCTATTATGATATGCTCCCATTTCCACTCAGGAATCTCTAACGGCTGTAATAATCCACTTGGTCTCTGATGTTCGGCCTTTACCTTTTGACAAGTTAGGCATCGGCTAACACATTCTGCGACCTCCCTTTTTAAATTCGGCCACCAAAAATGCTGACGCAGATCTTGATACATCTTCGTACTACCCGGATGTATCGAGTATCTCGTACTATGGGCCTCTTGCAAAATTTCCTCTCGTAGTTCAGGCACTAACGGCACCCAAACACAATTTTCAAACCTTTGCAATCCCATGTTATCCTCCTTGAATTTGACCTCTTCCCCTTCGGTTATTCTCATCCTTATTCTGACACACTCTTCATCTTTGTCTTGAGCCTCTTTCACCCTATCTAATAAGGTTGGGCTCGCTTCTACTTCCATTGACTCATTTGGATTTCTCACCTCCAACTCCATTCGAGCCATCTCTTGAACCAATTGTTCCTGATCTGTCAATATGAACAATTTCTCCCTGCTCTTTCTACTTAGAGCATCTGCTACTACGTTGGCCTTACCGGGATGGTATAGAATTTCACAATCGTAGTCTTTGATCAATTCTAACCATCTCCGTTGCCTCATATTTAACTCCTTCTGTGTGAAGATATACTTCAGACTCTTATGGTCTGTGAATATTTCACATTTCTCTTCATACAAATAATGTCTCCAAATTTTAAGGGCAAACACTACCGCTGCTAGCTCCAAGTCGTGGGTAGGGTATCCCTTCTCGTAATCCTTCAACTGTCTGGATGCATACGCAACGACCTTGCCGTTTTGCATAAGCACACAGCCAAGTCCATTGTGCGATGCATCAATGTAGACCGTAAGACCTCCTGTATCGTCCGGTAAAGTCAATACAGGTGCTTCACTAAGTCTTTTCTTTAGCTCCTGAAAACTCTCCTCACACTTCTCCATCCATACATATTTCACCGTCTTCCTCATTAAATTTGTTAACGGTGTTGCTATCTTTAAAAAATCTTGAATGAATCTGCGATAGTACCCCGCTAACCCCAAGAAATTTCTAACCTCCGTCGGCATCCTTAGTTGTTCCCAATTCATCACCGCTTCAACCTTCGCTGGATCCACTGAAACCCCTTCATTATCAATAACATGACCTAAAAATTAAACTCTCTCCAACCAGAATTCACACTTTGAAAACTTAGCATACAACTGCTCCTTCCGTAAAATCTCCAACACCACTCTTAGGTGTTCAGCATGCTCCTCCTCCGTCTTGGAATAAACCAAAATGTCATCAATGAACACGACTACAAATTTATCCAAGTACTGCTTGAATATTTTGTTCATCATGTCCATAAATGCGGTTGGTGCATTCGTTAGTCCAAACGACATTACCAGAAACTCATAATGCCCGTATCGAGTTCTGAATGTCGTCTTGGGTACATTCTCCTTCCTGACTTTCAACTGATGATAACCAGTCCTCAAGTCAATCTTTGAAAAGTACTTCGTCCCTTTCAATTGATCGAACAGATCGTCAATTCTTGGCAACGGGTACTTGTTCTTAATTGTTACCTTATTCAGTTCTCTATAATCCATACACAGTCTCATCGATCCATCATTCTTCTTTACAAATAGCACCGGTGCTCCCCATGGAGAAACACTTGGCTGAATGTACTTATTATTCAACAACTCCTGCAGTTGAATCATTAACTCCTTTATTTCTACCGGAGCCATCCTATATGGTGCCTTTGATATTGGTGTTGTCCCCGATATCAAATCAATTACAAATTCTATCTCCCTATCTGGCGGTAAACCTGGCAGTTCGTTTGGAAACACGTCCATGAACTCCCTAACTACTGGTAGTTGCTCCATCTCGGGATTCACCATCTGTGTGTCCACTACGTGAGCCAAATACCCTACACAACCTTTCTTTAACAGTTTCTTGGCATGCATCATCGTCAGACATGTTGTTGTCTAGACGACTTGCTGCCATAAAATACGACCTTAGACTTATTTGGTGTCTTAAGGTGTATACACTTCTTTTTACAGTCAATTATCGCTCCGTGGTTAAACAACCAATCCATTCCCAGTATAACGTTAAACTCCCCCAAATGTATCGAGATTAAATTTACACTCAACTTCTGACCCCTGATTTCAGCACAACAATTTCTATGTATATACTCTACAGGAATCACATCTTTATTTGCAACTTTTATATTCATTGGGTTCTCTAGTTTTTCTCTAGGCAATTCTAACCGTCTAACGAATTCATCAGACACAAATGAACAGGTAGCACCCGAATCAAATAATACATAAGCATTTATATCATTGATCGGAATAATACCTAACACCACGTCTTTTGATTCAACGGCATCCTGTACCGTCATGTTGAAAGTCCGTGCCGTTAGTTTGTTCTGTGGCACCGACCCTCCAATGGTAAGTTTGTTGTTGTTGTTGTTGTTGCTTCCCCTAAAGCCCGAACTTCCCCCGGTATTCTTCTTCTTCGGACAATCTTTAAACTAATGGTCCATGGCCCCGCAGACGAAACAACCCTTCCTCTTAGGTGTGGGACAATTAGGAGCGATGTGCCCCTCTTGCCCACAGTTATAGCAGACGTTCCTTCCTTTCATGCACTCCCCGGTGTGGTTCTTTCCGTACTGACTACATTTACTTGCTTTCTTTGATTCACTCCCCTGGGGTGTCCCCGAACTGCTATGGTTGTTGTTCCACTTGCGCTTATTGGAGTTGCTACCCCCGCTGCTACCCTCTCGGTTTCCTCCTTCTCCTTTCTTCTTGTTCCGTTCCTGGTTGTGCTTGTTTAAAGCTTCGTTCCCACCTTCAGCTATGATAGCTTTCTCCAGTAATGTGGCAAAGTTGGTGATCTGGAGAACAGCTACTCGACTGTAAACCCACGGTTTCAGCCCCTGCTCAAATCTTCTGGCGCGTCTCGCCTCAGTGTCCACCTGATGTGGAGCAAATCTTGCCAATTCATTGAACTTGGCAGCATATTCGGATACGGACAAGTTACCCTGCTTAAGCTCTAGGAATTTGATTTCCATCCTGGCCTGTGTACTCTCTGGAAAGTAGTTTTCCAAGAATACTTTTTTGAATCGCGCCCACGCGATCGTTCCCTCCCCTGCTCTACTCTTATTGGCCTTCCACCAGTGGCTGGCCTCCCCTTTCATCATAAAGGTAGCAAATAATGTTATTTGCCCCTCCGCGACTCGTGCGACCTCGAAGACTTTTTCCATCTCCTCTATCCAGGTCTGTGCTTCTATAGGATCCGTGGTCCCTCTGAATTCGGGTGGTCCTATTAGTTTAAAATCTTTAAAGCTTGCTAGTGAAGCGGCAGGGTTTGGTACTCCAGTAGCTTCTGCGTTGCGTCCGTGAAATGCTCCCATTAACATTTTCACGAACTCTTGGACAGGGTTTGGTGGTACCCCTCCTGCGTTAACGGACTCTTCGGGTGGTGGTGGGGGTAGTCGTTGATTTCTTCTCTGTGGCGGCATTTTCTGTATAAAGAAAATTTAATTTATTAAAGTTGTTTCAATCTTTTTACTTTTGTTTTGTAGCTTAAGTAATTTAAACTAAAGCACAAATAATAATCTCAACACATATAAACATAAACGGAAATGCATTTATATTCATATGCTAAAACACAGTGCGTAGCACTTTTACATCATAAGCATACTGCTATAAATGCTGCTAACCCCGATAGTTAAAACCAAAGACGGGATCTAACATAAACATATCTCACAACTTCATAGAGTTGAGATTTACAACATACTAACCCTCTATCAAGACAAAAGTTGGGTTTCTACTGCATCTATGTACATAAATAAAGGAACTAATACAACTAACGGCGCATCCATCGACGAACCGCATCGTCGTACTCCTCATCTCCAATAGCCCTGACCACACCCCTACTAATGGTGTGCAAGGTCTGGCCCTCCTCAGCAGGATAATAGTGCACCCTACTCTGGAATTTACCAAAGGATGAGCGATAAACGTAACTGAGTCTATCTATCCTCACCCCATTCTCCCTAACCTCGTCCTCCAGCTCTACCATCTGTCCGTGAGCTGCATCACGCTGCGTTTTCATCTCCATCCTGTCCTCTATCGCCTCCTGCCAGTGTGCACGGATGACGGCCTTCTCTGCCTGAATCTGCTGAACCTTCAGCTCAGCCTCGGCTAACCTAGTCTCAGCCACTGCCAACTTGGCCTGCAGCTCCACATCCTGATCTACAAGCTGGTGAGTTAGCACTGCAAAGGGCTCCACCGAATCCTCGTACTCCTGTATCTGGTCCTCCAGTCCTACTATTTCTCTTTCAGCTCCGTGTTCTCACTAGAGAACTGGTAAGCTGTATCCCTGTACTGATCCTCCATATGCTGGTGGGTCAGATTATGTTCCTCTAAATGTCGGACCCTTGCCTCCAGCTCCTCGTTCCTAGTGATCAATCCCTCTATGATGTCAGCGGCAGTAGTGCCCATGCCATCAACATACTCAGCTGGCTCCTCATCCTCCTCATCCTCAGTATCGGCCTCCTTCTCGCTGTACTGTCTCATCACTCCGCCCCAGACAGCGTCCTCTCTATCTCCCTCCTCGGGATCTGACTCTGGCTCCTCGACAGGTGCAACCACCCGTGGCTGTGCGGTATCCATAGGGATGTCCGTAAAAACCACCTCATCTACAGCAGTACTCGACTGGCCTATCTCCGTCATCCTATAATCACACAAATAACACATGTTAGTACAGCAATAAAATATATTCATTGATGAAATGAAATTATATTTTATCATGTACATCTCGGCTCGATGGATTTTCTCAATCCATCTCCAAAAATACATAACATGATGAATCTCCCCGATTCATCTCCTAACGCACTCGATAAGAGTTTAGTACTAAGGTTATAACCTAGGTTTCGCAATCCTAGCGTTTCTAACCTACAGCTCTGATACTAACCTGTGACGACCCCAAATCCGGGTTCTTTAACCTCGGGTTTGGTTCTCACTGTACAATACTTAACAACAATGAAATACATAAATTGTATTCAAATTTCGCGGAATAATACAAAAGGTTCCTTCTCAAAAGGCTACACTTCCCACGGTCTATTAACCTTAATCGTAACATTACATATCTTAAGGGAAATACAAAAGATTTACAATAGTAATTACATAACAGTAATTTAAACGAGCATGCATCTACTAAAACTAAGCATTCGCTTTCCCCTTGCCTTTGTCCAATTTAGAGCTTCCGGGATTGGCTGAAATATAGTCATTATATAGCAAGAATGAGCAACTAAATGGCTTAGCAAGTTTATAAACAACAATCATACGATATATCATGATGAAGGAAAATAACTTCAAGGTTTTCAACAATAACAATTGTGAAAGATATCAAGAATCAATGTTCAATAAAAGAATGTATTGACTCTTTACTGCTGAGTGGTCTTTAATGACCGTGAACTGCTACTAAGGTAGAACAAACATACAAGTCTGACACCTTGTTAAAAATAACGGGACACTTGAGGGGATCAGTCCTCTCATGTCCTATGTATATGCATCACATTTAGATTTCTTGCGCGCTGTCAATTTTCCGACAAATAAAAATCCCCTTTAACTAGGGTTGTTCTTTCTCAGTCTTACTGTAAGAATCCGCACCAGCCAATGGTTTGGATAAGCTTTTATAATATTCAATTGAATGAATTAACATACATTTGTCTAGCCAAAACAATTAGCTTAGACATCTTAAATAGTTGCAAAAGCACTATGAGCGAATACAATACTCAATAACGATGTGAAGTAATTTTCGATAATTAATTCACTCAAAGGTCTGTCAAATATCTACGAGTGTAGATACTTGCTCAACAATAAATGTATTGCTCAATGTAATTAAGGTTGAATAATTATTACAACAATAAGTACAAGTTAAGGGGTAGAAAACTTGCCTCGTGCGTCGTTTACTGCTAACAATCTTAATTTAACAATCCTTGTATGGACCTAACAATTAAATCAGTTTGATCTTAAATTAGTATCATATACCTGTAAGTATAATGACCTTTATAAACCTTACGAACCACATAATTGATTAATTATGGGTAATTAAACACTTAGGAAATATTATCACTACTTGATAATATTTCAAACACAAAGAACTTATATCAATTATTTAATATAGTTCAAATAAATATATAATATTATTAATCATTTAATAATATTTTATTAAGTATCTAATATTATTAATCATTTAATAATATTTTATTCATTACCTAATATTATTAATCATTTAATAATATTTTATTAAGTATCTAATATTATTAATCATTTAATAATATTTTATTCATTACCTAATATTATTAATCATTTAATAATATTTTATTAAGTAACTAATATTATTAATCCTTTAATAATATTTTATTAATTATTTAATATTATTAATCATTTAATAATATTTTATTCTAATTTTATTTATTCATATAATAATATTTTATTAATTATCTAATATTATTAATCATTTAATAATATTTTATTGACTTTATAATATTATTATACACTTAATAATATTTTAATAATTTTTTAATATTATTATTTATTTAATAATATTTTATTACCTTTATTATATTATTATTTCAATAATAATATTTATACACTTTTAAATCATTAAATCAATTATATACATATTTAAAAATATATTTATTAAGTCCAAAAATACTAAAATAATTTTTGGAACATTTTTCATTTTCTGACCCGAACCAGACCCGACCCGACCCGGTTCGATTTTTTTTTTTTTCTGGTAACAGTGCACGGCGCCCCGGCGCAGTGTATTGCACTGAACACTGCGCCCCGGCGCCGAGTGGCAAAATGAAGCCCTAATTTGATTTTTCTTGACAGTTTTGATATCCTTTGATCAAAACTTGATTAAATGAAATCTACATATCCAAATAACACCAAATCAGTGTTGATGTGTTCCTAACTTAATGTTTTACAATATTCCATGGTTCGATCGTCTTTTTGAAAACGTTTTACACGAAATTTACGGATCGAACCACTTATGGTTGAAAAACGACATCCTTTGTAGTAAAGCTATAACTTCTTTGTTATTCAATATTTTTGAAAAGTTCAAAAAGAGTTTTTCTTTAAAACCCATAGATCTAGCTTTCTAGCCATAAAAATCCAATTTTTGATTTGTACATTTCAAAATACAACATTAAACATAACATGTATCGTTAGGGTTTTACGGGTAAAACGTGTTATGAACTTTTCTGTCATTTTTATGCATTTCTAACATACCATAACATGTTATAAACACATAGATCTATAAATATACATATATTACATAGATATATACATTTAGATCATCAAAACGAGTTTTGATCGGTTAAAAATAGATTTTAACCGATCAAAAGCTTTCTAGACTACAAAAGTGAAATAAGAAGAAGTTGAGAGTACTTTTAAACCTTTGGGTTTTGTTTGCTCTCCTTCTCCTCCTACCAAAGTATGTTGTGTAGCTTGAGGACATCCACCAAGACCTTCTCTAGCTTTTCTCACACAAAACACAAGTGTATCTCTCTTTAGCTCACAAAGTCTCACTCTATTTTCTCTAGAAATGTCTAGCAAATGAACTAACAAACTTGAACCAAGTGTGGAGCATTCTATTTATACCCATCAACTAACTCCTCATTAGCTTGCTAATTCACACATGTTGGTGAAATTAGTGCTTAATTATAATTACTATTGCATTGATTGACTATGTAATTGACTAGAGTGGTTGAGCAACTTATGACATAGCTTGATTTTTAAGCAACATGAAGCTCACAACCCACCCCTCTTGGGCCCCACTTTGACCGACCAAATGGCCCTCCTTTTGCTCCATTTTTTATTTAATTTTAATGTTAAATTGTGCATAAATACAACTATACATATATATATATATATATACATATATATACATATATATATATATATACATTGACCAAAGTTTTGACCTTAGTTGGACTTCACATTGGGCTTGGGAATAACTTCTATTGGGTTCATTCAATTAAATTATTTGGGCTCAATTAAATAACACATTGGGCTTTTATTAAATAGTCTATGTTACATTTAATTAAATCAAGCATTTGGCTTGTTTAATTAATTACATGGGCTAGTAATTAAATTAATTACATGGGCTACTAGGTTAATATCTTTAACCTAGTTTATCAACTTATTTGAATTTAAAAGATAATCCAATTAGATTTGTTTTAATTAATTATACATCTCGCTTTAATACTTTAAATAAATATACAAGCACATAAGTACATTTATTTAATTATCTAATGCACAATTAATTAATGCAAAAAGTTTAAATTCATTGCTAAATATTTATTAATTATATTTATAATGACTAATGAAATTCATGGTCATTACAAGAATGATACTAAACCATGAATAGAGAGTTGTTGGATTACTCTCACTTTACATAATCTAAATATCTAATTACATCAAATAAAAAAGTTTTTCATCAAACTTTACATTATAAGGAATTTCAAATATATATTATAAACTTGTATGAAAAATATTCAAATTCTATGGAAATTTATACTTTTGGACATTGCAAGTCATGCTTATTTATAAATAAATATTTTCAATAATGCAAAAGAATAGATGATGAAAATCATTGGTAAAATTAAAGGATCTATTTTATCGACGAAAAAAAGTTCAACGATTAATACCTCTCTAGAGAAATTAATTTATAGTTAAGATTTCGCATTTTTCTTCAGGGAACTTAAAAGCCTAAAATCCGGGGAGAAAATTATAAATATAAAACTTGTTAATTGGCTCACATTCATTGACCATTTTTTTATATTTATGATTCCTTTCCTTTACTGGAGGTAAAGCATCCAAATGATAGGGTATAAGTCAACAATGTGAAAAATTGATGTGCATGAACATGTGTGGTCAATTATTTCTTGTGACTGATATTAGCACCAAAAGTATTAGAGAATCACGTGCTTTCTGTAGACCAATGTGATTTATTCAAAAGACACTTTTTTCAAAACCCTAATCTTTAAAATATCCCACCAATCATGTTCTATGGATAAACTTCTCTCACCAATCTTGAAACAATAATCTTGCATGGAAAAATATTTATTTCTCTATTTATTTTACAGGTGAAAGGGAGTTGAGAGACGCCTCATATTTTTTAATGAGTTATTACGTAAAAATGACGTTTATTTTGTATAATGAAACATACTCTCTTTCATATTGTATACAAAAAAAGTATTGTAAATTCTCAAAATATAGTATTATTATAAAAGATTGCTCACTGGATAGCGATTTTGAAATATTGTTTTTAAGCGTGTGATGCGAATTGAAAATAGAGTATGTATAGCTCATGACATTGTGAAACTCGCTCAATCTATGGGATTCCAAGTTCATACTTTTTGGATGGATGAAGTTCATTTTAGTATTCTTCTTTTAGTTGTATCCGTTGACTCAAGTTCATAAAACTATCAATATTTTGACTATTTTTCAAAAAAAGTTGTTCAAGTAAAATTGTGAAGTGTCTCTTACCTCCTGTACTCTCTATTTTATAATCTATTTTGTCATAATATTTATGATTTCTTTTACAAACTATTCGATCTACTAGAGATACATTTTATTATAGGGTATAGGAGGGAGTTTGGAGGAGGAGCCAAGAGGAAAATTAAAGAAAAAACTTATCTTCTTTATTTAGCACCTTAATTAATTCCAAAAGTTTTTATCAATAGACTCGAATGTATGATTTTACACCGTAAAAATAGAGACATTTTTCGTTATCACCTTTAGTGTAAGACTTTAATACTCTATATATGATCCATGATAATTATAAAAAAAAATAAAGAGAAAAATATATTAAATGGTATTATATGCTGATTACAAGCAATAGTTATTTCTACATAGACATAACTTTACTTGGGTACTACAAAACTTAATCAGTGATCAACACATACCTAATAGAAAAATCATCAAATCTAATAATAATAATAATAATATGTGGAATATATTCTAACAATAATGGACCTTTATGATTGTGCCTCCCTGTTTAAATATATGTATGACAAATTTAATATGTTTAGAAGATTAAAAAAAAAAAAGCAAAAGTTAAAATGAGTCTTAATTATTAATAGAATTGAGTATGCAATCAACATTGGAGGGAGAAATCTTTACACGCCAATTGCGGAATTTTTGATCAAACGGGGCGGGGCCTCGATCCATTAATTAGTAGGCAAACCAAAAGAGAATTTGGTGCAAATGAATCATGGCTAGCTATAAGGCACTACTTTTCCAAGAACAGAAATATCATAATTAATCACGGAGAAAGAAAAGGAAGAAAAGTTTCCCCCTCCCCTCCTCCCCCTACGTGTACACTAGTTTCAGTGACACACGTTACATGCAAGGACGGAGCTACACTATAAGTTGAGAGTGTCACGACACTTCTGAGTTTTGAAGATGATAGCTTACAAGTTGGTTAATTAGTTTATTTTATTTATTTTAGATTTGATTTTTGAGTCTTTTTTCATACTTTGGGTAGTCCCAAAAAAATAAAAATGAATTCTTATGTTTTTCCTTTTCTCATTTTTTTTGTCCTGTTTTATTTCATTTTCTCTCTTCTTATCAACAATACCTTTGTCTTGCCATGGCACCCACTGAAAAAAAATTCTGCCTCTGCCACTGGTTACATGTAAAATTATATACTTTTTTGGTTTAAATTAAATAATTAATTTTGACTTTTTAAGTTAAATTAATTATTCTTAAAATTAGTTTTGTGCCATTTTTGTCAAAAATATGAGTAAAGAGATTATAACTAAAAGAAAGTAAATATAATTTACTATTAATCCCAATTTTTATAATTTCAAAAATATAGTATATATATTTAATTATTAAAAATGAAAATAGTAATTTTGACTAAAAAATTCAAAATTATGCATTTAATTTAGGACGGAAAGAGTATTATATAATAGGGTTTTATGAAATTTGGGTGATAGAATAAAAAATATGAACACAAAATTCTAATAAAATTAAACCTGTAGGAGCAAAAAAGAAAGAAAATTTGTGACACAATTTCAAGAAAACGGTTATTTTTATTGCTAGCCTTTATAATACACACATACATACACGCGAAAAATAATCTATAGGCATAAATGTAAGGATAGCTACTACTTTAGAACACATCTTAGCATTCAAAATTTTATTGAATAACCAAATATTTCTATCGTCCTGTGTTTAGTTTGAACACAACCCTTACCTTCTGGTCTGGTCCAACAATATGGTATGGAAACTTTGAATATGAACCACCTTAATCAAGAAAACATTTCATTTAATTCTATTCTACTAATATGCGCGCACGTCTCCTCTTTCATCACCTACTAGCTTTTCTAACTGTATCTTAATTTGTCAAAATTAACAAAGACTGACAGGTGGTTAATAAGATCATTTTCTTGGATGGATGGAGGATATCAACGTTTTTTCATCGAATATATTATTAATTAGACGTACTCTACCTAAATTAATGTATGTATGTATGTGGATTAACAACTATGAAAAAATTCAAATTACTCCCACATTATATCATCTCTCTCTCTCTCTCTCTCTCTCTCTCTCTCTCTCTATATATATATATATATATATATATATATATATATATCCTCTTTTATTTCTTTATTTTATTACTTTCAATTGCAACATTCATTCGCTTTCAGACAACCACCAGTTTTTGGTCGCTCTCGCTAGCTAGAAGAAGGAAGCTCGATCACATGGCCAATTTATTTAGTGTACACACTAGAGACATACCAATATTGTACGTTAGTTTCTACACTTGAGACTGCCTGCCCTCTTTAATTAATTTATCTGGACCTATATATTTTGTTCTTCAACTTAATTTTCTTTTCTTTACTTCATCACTTTTGAGAAACCCCCATGCTTGCCTTTCGTTATTTTTTTTTGTTGGTAAAAGTATGATTTTGTTATTGAACAACCTCATTTTGATATATATAAATATATATATATATATATATATATATATATATATAGACACACACACTCTTTCTAATGAAAAGTCATTATTAACAAATATTAAACAAGCCTAAGCTCGAGTCGTACGACCTCATTAAACAGTTTTTGTCATGTTCAAACATTGAGCCATAAAAACAAATTTATTTGGCTTTAGTTAAGTTTACTCACCAGTTTTTTTTATAAAAAAGATTCACTTATTTAAATATTTTTATGTGCATAAATAATTGTATACAAACAGAATTAGAGAGAGAGAGAGAGAGAGAGAAAATTGTCAATCTTATCATTTGAATTATTAATGAAGTTTATAATTTTTACATTAATTTTATAACTATTTATTACATGATTAATATACTAGACCTTTATAACATTTTAGGTTGAAATTCTACGTTCTTATTCGATGTAAAATATTTCAACCATAACTAAAATTGCATGACTTTTAAATTAACTAGTCAATTTTGAATAGTTTCTTAACAACTCCACGGAGGATTGATTAGAATGCTGTTCCAGTGACCTTGACATTTTCTAGCTATGACAACAACATATATCCTTGCCAGCTTATTAGGGACCATTCATACGTGTGTGTGTGTGTGCAGGGTCGGTCCTAAGAATTTAGATGCCCTATGTGAGAAAAAAAAATAAGGACCCTTTTGCAAAAAAAATTTGTCCTTTGTAGGAGTCGAACTTCTGTCGCGTGCTTTGAACTTAAGAATTTTAGCCAACGCCTCCGACCCTCCGAATTTGGGGCCCTGTGCGGTCGCCCCTTTCGCACCCCCTCAGGTTGGCCCTATATATATATATATATATAAACAGTGTACTTTTATTCTTTAAGATTCAAAGTTCTTATATCAAATATGATTGACATGATTGATCCGAGTGATATTATTTAATTAATAATATTCATAAGTTGAGGGTTTAATTTTTGATAAAATCAATATGGATACAAGTGTGTTTGAGTATGTGAGTCAAAATAATAATAAAAAAATATTTTAAAATTTTATTAAAAAAATCTTTAAATATAAATTTTATATAAAATTATATTATTTTATTAAATAACCAAATTTAGCTAAACCCTTGGAAGAAAAAAGGAAGAAGAAGACAACTCCTATTTATTATTTATGACTTATAAGTTGCATGTGAATAAGAAAGAAAGAAGAAGAAGACAACTCTTATTTATTGTTTATGGCAAGGTTAATTATTTCAAATGTGGAAGAAAAAACAGAAAGAAGGAGAAGACAACTCCTATTTATTATTTATAACTTATAAGTTGCATGTGAATCTTAATTGATATATATATATATATATATATATATATATATATATATATATATGAATTTTTATTTGTAATAACCGTTATCACAAATACTATTTTAATAATTATGATCCTAACCCTCCATTTCAGGGACGGAACCAGTGTATGACTGGAGGGGGCCACGGCCCCCCCCCCCAAAGGTTTGAAAATTTTGTAAAGTCCATGTGCTGAAAAATAAAAAAAAATAAAAATACTACATGTGAATATAGAATTTGAATAACTGTATATTATAAGAGTTGAAAAGTAAGTGTAAGTAGGGATTGATTGCAAACTAATTTTATTATTAAATTCATTATAATTGCATACTTGTATAATTGGGACATAATATTGTATATGTGTTATTCCAATTGAATGATACATTTGAAAATAAGTAATCAACTAAAACCTTTATTTAATTTTTTTTATTCTTTGTTAATTTTTTGAAACTTGATATTTTAATTTTTTAAAGTTTAATGAGTGATCATAATATTGTATATGTTAATTTCAATTGCATATTCAATTTATTTTTCGGTAACTAACTAAAACCCTTATTTATTTAATTGTAAATTTATGAAAATTTTATTATTAAAAATTTCAATGAGTGGTCCAATAATATTGATTAACTCATTCTTGTACTGTAGTTAATTGAATTTTTTATTTTTTGTTTTAGAATCTTGAGAAAATCACATACTATTGATTTATTTTTCAAGAGAAAAAAATCAAATCATGCTGACACATCTTTGCTTACCTATGAGCCTAATTTCAAATATCTCTGCCATGAAGTTTTGTTATGTTCTAAAAGACTTTTTCTTACTATGTTTTGTTGTCTTTGTCAAAACAAATTCTATTACTATATCATATTTATTTTAGTAAAAATATATTTTGTAATTGTGAAACTTTATTTTTTAGAGAGGTATATATATTATGTCGTTAAAATTTTTTTTGGCTCCCCCAAAGATTAAATCCTGGTTTCGTCCCTGCTCCATTTCGATAATGAACGGTATAAATTGGAGGTAATTTTTCCCCTGCCGCAATAAATGATAGCGGCTGGTAAATTTTTTGTTGCGGCACAGTAAATTGCTAAATTGCCTTTCCTACCACAATTTATGGTCACGGATGAAAATCATATAGAGAGGGAGAGAGAGAGGAACAATCACCCTACCTAAGACATAAGTCGACAGTGTCTCTGAAACGATGTTTAATTAAAAATTAGATCGATTATTGAATAAAAAAATATTAAATAAATAAGTTATTAGTTTAATTAATGATCGAACCAATAACGATATAAATATATAAAAATATATATTATTAATAATTAATAAAATTTTAAAATATTTAACTTTTTATAAATTAAAATAATATTATAATATCAATAAAAATATTTTTATAAAAAAAAAAGTTGATGGGTCCATTCCCCACTTATATCCACAACCCTACATACATAAAACTCCCGAAAGCCTCCAATTTCAAATGGTTGCATCATCTCAATCCATCCATGATTGTAGAGCTACACACTTTATACAATCTTAGGGTAATAGCTACTACATCTCTCTTCAATTATTTGTTATTAACTAAGTTTTTAGTTTTTACCATTATCCTCCTAAGGCCTAAGTAGTATCATTTTCTACCTTTACCGTTTTTGGCATGAAAATCCAATTAAATTTCACCCATAACTAATAACTCACCTTAGCCGACCCAAGAAATTTTAAAAAAAAAATAATAAAATCAGTAAATTCATACTTAGTAATAATTAAGAGAAAATAAAGTTTCACACAAAAAATACTTGTAATTAAAATATCTTAACTGTCACGGAGATGGCCTTAAATGATCTGATTTTTATAATAATCACGTAAAAATGCATTATGTTTGTGATAATAAAAATAATTACATTAGCACTCGGACTCTTTTATAATGACTAAAGTAGTCGTCACATTATTAAGGCATGACTTTTTGTGATCGACAAAGTCATAACAAACACACAAGACTTTTGGGATCTAAATCAACTGCGCATCAAATAATGCTTGTAGATTCGTACCCTCCCCGTTTGCATAGTAATATATTTTGCTACAAATATATTACTACTTTGTGATTGCTTGAAAAATCCTTCGCAAACTATTATTTTTCTTTTTATAATTGTAAATAAGAGTTAACCGTCACAAAATAGTATTTGAATAATTTTATTTTTTTTTAGTAGAACACTAGTGACGGCTTAAAAGCAATCACGAAAACAACTATAATATTTTGCCTCTCACAAAAAAAATAAATTTATTTACACATAAAATTTGGTAATTGTCACAACTATATTATAATAAGTACAAAATTAGTCATAATTAAGAGTCACTATTTATACTATTATTTTATAATTGTTCAAAAAATCTATCCAAATTACCTCTCATTATGATTGTTTCTTAAAATGGCCAGAAAACTCAATCATATATTCTTAATTTTTTACTAGTGTTATGAAATCATGAGTTTGTTCAGTTATTGATGTTTGTGACGATAATGTTTAATATGTTTAAAATTTTAAATGCATAATTTTATTTTTAGTGTATTACATTTAAATTTTAAACATTAAATTTGTGGATTATATAATTTATGTTTAAAATAAATTATTTTTTAATAAATAAAATTTCTAAATGTTTATAAACTTCAAATGCATCAAACCCTCCAAACTTTAATTAACCATCTTTAACCTCATCCAATTAAAGAAGCTAGACACTAGAAACTTGTAGACAAAAATGTCCCATTTTGAAGTTATGGACAAATTATCCTTCAATCCCCACACCTCAGACTCACAAGTCACACCCCCATCATCCCCATGTGCGGTGAAGTAAAATGACAGGAGTGACCTATTTTGTCTCTCTATATTACTATATACTTTAAGAGAGAGAGAGAGAGAGAGAGAGAGAGAGGACTTGGTAAATTTAGAAATACAATGTTGTCCTTTTTGTTTTACCCTAATATCCAAACACACATCATTACCGTCGGACTCTTTTCCCCAGTGCTGGTACTGCACTACGTCCAGTTTTTGATTAATTATTTAGTGGTCTTATAATATTTTATTATATGATATTTTATATTATTTATATATTATTATTTTAAATTTTAAAATAAATAATTTATTTTAAAAATTAAAATAATAATATATAAATAATATAAAATATCATATGATAAAATACTGTAAGACCACTAAATAATAATATATAAATAATATAAAATATTACGTAATAAGGTCCGGAACATCTAATAATTTATTTTTCTCAATTTTTACAGTCTTATTTCCCCTCGTAATTCGTGTAATTCAACTTAGGTGTTCTGCTTCTGCCCCCTCACGGGTACGACGGGGCACCCTTCTCTTTTTAGGCTTACCTCACTTACACGTGGATAATTACTGTCTGTTAGCTTTACATTATTCACCGTCTGGTGACTGAAACTACGGCGTTAAAATACAAAGCGCCGGAACGGTCATCGGGGCTAACAACGAGAGCGTTTCAACTTTCAAACTCCAAAATGACGATAGTACCCCCAGTAAATATACTCACTCACTTTCGAAATTAAAGATATTTTTTAATTTTTAATTTTTTTATAAAAAAAATGTATGAAGTTTTATTTTCAAAATTATAAAGCATTATCCCTAATTTATCATTACAAGCTCGTAAGCGGCATGATAATAATTTATTATATCATTAAATAGATAAATATTAATTAGACTTTTAAAAAAATAATTGTAGTTATTAAATTATTAAATATTTATTTAAATAATAATACCGAATTATATATTATAAATTACTTCAATCAATTATTAAACTAAACATTTGAATGGAGTGCATATTTATTTAGTTATGATTATACAGAAAATAATTATTTTAATTGAATTTAAGTTTGCAATGGAATTCTACGTAAGTATTTATTTTGACAAAATTTACTTGAAACTCTAATTCAAATAAAAGTATAAAAGTCATGCTCTAATAAATTTTAATCTTGTTATGACAATTAGTTAATGATTAATTCAGTACAAAATTTTAACTAATTTTACAGTTATTATATTTTAAAAAATGCACATATATTATTAATGGTGTGATTTGGTATACTTTCAAGTTTTAATAAATTTAGGTAATATATAGTATAATGTGTTATATTATCTTCATTAATTACATAAAATAATAATAAATATATATATAATTAAACTGGCCAGACCAATTTTTTTTTTTATTTATAGAAATTACTTTTTTTATTAAAAATTAGTTATTTTTTTAATACTTTACAAATTTGGATAATATGTATTTAATTAATATAAAATTTTATAGTACTTATACTAATTTAAAAAGAAAAGAAAAATATCTTACTTTATTATATTCCTATTAGTGGAAATATTTTTAAATTTGGATAGTATTTATACTGATATGAATAAAAAAGTTGAATCAAAAATTTAAAAAATAAAACCAGATATATGATTTGACTTATATAATTGATATGATTATTAACGTTTATAATATTGTTACTAAATTCTTAACTATTATTTTTGAATTTGAAAACATAAAATTAATTTTAAAAATTATCCTTTTAAAATATATCTCTAATTTTTTACGACGGGAAGACTTGTACACAAAGTTCCTAGTATTAGGATAGGATAGGATAGGATAGCACGCCAACTATTATGAATTCTATTAGTCCAGTAAAACAAAAGATACATCGTATTTAAAATACAAGATGACTTCTTAATTTCTCATCTTCTAATTAATTTTAATTCTCACAAAAGACATTGAATATCGTCCCATGAATCGTATTCCTTATTAGGGCAGCATTGCCTTCCTATGGATCCAACGCCCGAGTCTATTAGGGTCCCAAAGCTCGAGTTCATGTTAAGGCTCCAATGTCCCACTCCTAGTTAGGGCTCTTTGGCGCGAGTTCTTCTTAGAGAACCGATGCTCGAGTCTATGTAAGGCTCGATCATATTATTGTAATCGTTTAGAGTTTTATATCGTGTCAAATATAATATATATATATATATATATATATATATATATATATATATATATATATATATATATATTGAATTTTGATTAGTTGAGAGGACTCATATTTTGATTTAGGTCACTGATATTTTGACTATGATCATAATTTGTAAAAGTCTTGGAACGATTGTTAACTTAATAAACACCTATATATACATAACTCTATAATTTACTGTGGTTCAAAATCACGTATGAATATTCGGTACTTTTTAGAATCACTTATGATGATCAAGTGAACAAGTACCGCTAAATAAGCCAACCTAGGCTAGGCTAGGCTAGGTAAATGGTAGTACTAATAATAATCACTAATTTATTTGTTTTGCACTTGTAAGTTCTAATCCTGTTGTTTTGTCTTTCTATTACAAACCACCCCATATCAATAATTTCTGCTACGACATTAAATTAATTAATTTATAAATACTTTGGAAATTGTGTTGTCAGCATTCTGTATAATTTGACCACTGTCATGTGCTCATATCGAGTTCCTGTTTTTGTTTAAATAAAATATTGCTACACTTCTAAAAATAAAAATAAAACTCTTAAAAAAATAATTTATAAAATAATAATATATAATTAATAGATGATTCACCTTTAATAATTGTAAATAATTACTATTATATACATTTTTTTTAATTATTTTCTAGTCGTCATACTATTATTGTTTTTTTTTTTTGTTGCTTTTATCAAATATTATATTCTTTCCAAAATAGTTCTAAAAGTTTCATTTAATTTTTAATTATATAAAAAAATATTTTTTTCATTTTAAATATAAACTTATTATTGACCTTTTAAATCAACATGAGGTCATTTTAAACTCTATTTTGACACTAGTTCATTAAGTTTTAACGAATATTGTATACCATTTAAAAAATATTATTTATTTTAAAATATATTATTTGGTAATTATTAACGAATTTTACTAATTTAAATTTAAAATCAAGGTTCTCAAACTCGAACTGAAAAAGGTAATGGGTGAATGGGTCATTGGTCCAACTAGTAATCGAACCGTTATTGATCCAGTAATGTCATTAATATATAAAAATATATATTATTAGTAATTAATAAAATTTTAAAAAATCTCATTTTTTATGAATTAAAACATAATAAAGTTGAGTTACAAAATTACTAAATGTGGTTAATTTTATTATTAATTGTTTTTTGGTAAACAGAAAAAACAAACCAGTCACTGAGTCAATAACTGATTTTATTGGTTGAACCACTTGTTTAACCAGTGGATCAACCAAGTTTTGACCAAAACTAATTTTTTGATTCAAATTGGACCGGAGTGTCAACCGGTTCAGATTTTTATCTGTCGAACTAGTGTTTCGGTCCGATTTTTAAAATCATGTTTAATTTTTTTTTTTAAAATCTACAATAAACTTATAATTTAAAATGAAGGGGATTAATATGTACGACAGTGAACATAATTATCTTCGGAGTAATGATTTTTTGTTATAGAAACTACATTTAATTTAATTATTAATAAATAGGAATCAAATTTAAAAAATCTTAGTTCGAAACGGAAGAATTATACCTTATTAATATTCCGTATCATAGTTCTTTCAGCAAGAGAAGCTTATAATAATAATTTAATTAAGTAATTAGGATTGGAAATAGAAAACAGCACAGAATCTTTGTCAAGAAGAACATACTACGTCCGACAATGAAACATGCATTAGTAGGGATTCTCCATGACTACCGTCATTTAACATACTTAAATCTTTCCATTTATATATATAATATATAATAGAGTAGTAGAATTAATTTAAAATTTTGTGCTGAATTAGAAATATATATATATATATATATATATATATATATATATATATAGTAATAATTCAATAATTAACAATGATGATTCCTTATCCATCACATGCACATGACGACGACGATTTATATCTTGTTAAATAACCTTTTACTAATACTTTCTACCACTTTTTAATTCAAGTGTCCAAACAAATTGTTATTCATTTTTTTTTTTAGTATTTCGTATTGCATATTAGCAACTGGATATCAATTGTTGTCTTTCTGCTCTGCTCATTATTTAGTTACTTCTTCCTCTCATCATGACTCAACAGTGGTCTTGAATCAGATGGGATTGTATTCTCATCAACTTGAATGGTAACATTTTTATTTTTACTTTTTAACCTTCTACTGTTATAATTTAATTTTAAACAATATAAGAGAATTTACTTTATAATTTTTTATTGTGTCTGCTAAATTTTAACTCTTTCAAAGAGCTATACTCATAACTGTACACTTATATAATTAGAAAAGAGACCCTTTATTATTAGACCGTCACCGTTGCGGAGAGAGAGAATGGGACTTGAACTCATAACAAGCGCATCGCTAGACAAACACTTTACCTTAATATAAAAGTTTATTATATAAATCATTTGTCTAAAACTTAAATGAAATTCAGTATATTTTGTTATATATAATGATTTATATAATGATCGTTTATAAAATAATAAATTTTATACTTTAATTATCTTATAAAATTCATTATTATACAGAAAATTATTATATGAATCTAGTAAATAATGACATTCGTATCAATAATAATAAATTTTACTATACGTAATAATTCATACAATAATTTATATAATAATTATTTATAAAATAATAAATTTTATATTTTAATTATCCTATAAAATTCACTATTATACAAAAAAAAATTATTATATGAATCTAGTAAAACTGAACAATAACATGTAACACAATTTTTGTACTACGCTAACTCTTCTACCAGTTGTGATATCAACTATGAATTAAGTGACATTATTATCTACAACATGCAAGTAACACAAGTCACTTTTTTTTTGATGTGAGACTAGTGCTAAACTTCTACCTACTCTCACTTATGAGTTAGATAAACTATCAAATATCGACTAGTAATTGAAGAAGAAAGGAAGGAGACATGAGACAAATTAAGCATTATGATATATAATAAGTGGATCATGTGAAAGATTAAATTATTAATTATACAAGTTAGATCAAAGATGGCAGTCTAATAATAAAAGGTCTAAGACTTAACAGACCATCAGAAGTCTTGGACAACTATCTTATGTTGGTGTATTTAAATATTTTATACAGTCTATTTAGTTTGACCAAAAATGGGTAAACAAGTGTTCTAATTCTATTATCTTAGTATTTGATCTAGATAGATAATCATACTTCAACAAGAAAAAAAAGTTTGGCAAAATTTTTAAATTCAGATTATTAGATTATGTTTTCTAAGACAAGTATTCCAATCAAACAAATTTTTATTGGCTGTCAGTTACCTACCTATAAGAAATGAAGAAAATAAAGAGGATTTGATTGACAAGTTTTTGAAACAATGGGGCTAAAATGGGGAAAATAAAATGGAGCTCCGGAGCTCACAAGGCGACAAAAAAGAAAGCCATTTTCTACACTTTTTCTATTCGGTCCATTTCCTTTCCCCACTACGCCTCTTACCCCTATAATTCTCCCCTCCCCTCGCCTCCCCTATTTGAAAAACAACCAAACCAGGCCAAACCAAACAGAGCAGAGAGAGAGAGAAAGGGAAAGAAATTTAGAGAGAGGGAAAAAATTAAACCTTCTCTATCTATTGTTTTGAGGTGAAACGTGCCCTGGATTAAATCAGAAAGCAGAGAGAGAAATAATTTGTGCTTTAATGGATGCATTTTTGCCTTTGGCTATGGTGGTTTAGTCTGTGAGCTTTAAGCCCAACTCTAAATATACATTGGGTGTATGCTTATTTGAACTTGGGTTTTTCTTTCATTGGGGTTAAGGTTAACAATGGCAGCTGCGCAGTTTAGCAGAGAGAGAAGAAGAAGAGCAGTGACAGTTAATTTCTGCTTCTTCTTCTTGGGTCTGGTCTCGCTATGTTGCGCCGGTCGGTTACCTGCGACTTCCAGGCAGAAGCTTGAGGTCCAGAAGCACTTGAATCGACTTAATAAACCCCCCGTTAAAACCATTCAGGTGAGCTCCTTTCAGATCTCCATCTCTCTCTCTCTCCCTCTATATATATATATATATATATATTTACATACATACACTGATCCACACATAAATGAACACGAAAAGTAGTTAATATTTACCCTTTTTATTTTGTTTTGTGTTGCCTAGTTATGTTCTCGGTTTGAAGTATGAACCGCTAATTGTTTGGTTTCTAAGAAAATGTAGGAATATTATGAGGTTTTTTTTATCCTTTTTCTTGTGTTTTTAATAAAGACTCGGCTCCTCTCAGTCTCAGAGGTTTTGCTGTAATGTGTTCAGTTAAGAAAGCGATTTATTTTCTCTTTTCTGTTCCCCTATATTTTACCCAAAATGCAAATGATTAATATTAGTTTTTTTGGGGATTTTGGCTACTAAAGCAAAATGACTTTATGATTCTTTTTCCACCCCGCCCCTTCTTTCTTTCTCTCCATCTTTATCTCTAATAGTTTTCCTTTATAATTTTGAACATTTAAATTTTCTAGAACCTATTTTGGGAATGGTTTTCGTCATTTCAAAAATTGAATTTTCTGGGTATATATGGCACAATTTGTTTCTCTAGAATCTGATTTTTTTGATGATTGAACAGAGCCCAGATGGGGATATCATTGACTGTATACACATCTCTCATCAGCCAGCTTTTGATCATCCATTCCTCAAAGACCACAAAATTCAGGTACCACTCATTTTTCTTTTTGATGTTTCTGTGTTTATGAGCCTGTTTTCAATTAAATTTGATGTTTTATTATTTGGTTTTTGTCCTCAGATGAGGCCTAGCTATCACCCAGAAGGGCTCTTTGATGAGAACGAGATGTCCACAACAGAGTCTGGTGAAAAAGCAAAACCAATGACTCAGCTGTGGCACATGAATGGTAGATGCCCTGAAGATACTATACCTGTAAGGAGAACCAAGAAAGATGACATTTTGAGAGCAAGCTCAGTTAAAAGATATGGAAAGAAGCAGCATAGAACCATCCCCAAGCCGAGGTCTGCAGATCCTGATCTTGTCAATGAAAGTGGTCATCAGGTAAATTTAGAACAAGAAAAGTAAAAACTTGATCTTCATTATTATCAAACTTTTCATGCTATTTTCATTGTTGGTAATGAGTTGGGTACTATTCTTTAGAGCAAAATATAGTTTCTCAAACCTTGTGCAATTTTGGGGTTAAACCAGCATGCAATAGCTTATGTTGAAGGAGACAAGTATTATGGAGCAAGGGCAACTATAAATGTTTGGGAACCAAAAATTCAGCAGCGTAACGAGTTTAGTTTGTCCCAAATTTGGGTATTGGGTGGTTCTTTTGGTGAAGATCTTAACAGCATTGAAGCTGGTTGGCAGGTAATTTTATACTTCAGTTCTTTATTTAACTAAAGGCAAAAAAAAATGTAGAAACCGATTGACAACCGGCATCTCATTACAAATATATATTTGGCTCCACTATTGAGTCTGATTGTGGATATACTTGATTTCCAGGTTAGCCCAGATCTTTATGGAGATAACAACACAAGACTGTTCACTTATTGGACTGTAAGCTTCATAATTTTCTCTGCAATCTTAGTATTTTAACTACCTTAAAACTAGCTTTTAAAAAATTACCAAGTCTTTTCCTCTACAAAATTGCAGAGTGACGCATATCAGGCAACAGGTTGCTACAATCTACTTTGCTCAGGCTTCATACAAATAAATAGTGATATAGCAATGGGAGCAAGCATCTCTCCAGTTTCTGCTGTTCGAAATTCCCAATATGATATCAGTATTCTTGTTTGGAAGGTAAAAGTCCAAATCCCAATCACTCTACCTTTATGTACAATGTACAACAATGGGCACCACCTTGGACTTCAATGTACCTAGTAAATAAAGAAAGAAGAAGCTATTGTAAGGGTAGGACATTAGAATCAGTAATCAGTTCATGTGTGTGAATGTGTCTGTGGCAGTATTAGTATACAAAAGAAGTAAGGCAATAATTATTTTTATTTTATTTATTTGATAGTGGAGAAACCAAAAACAACTGGTATATAGTAAACTATGTTTCAGTGGCAGCCACAAAAGAAAATCATTGCCTTTGTAGAGTATTGAAACCATTACCATGTCATGAGATGCACTTATAACTCTAAACTGATGAGGTTGTACTTCAATAATTTAGCATTGCCAGGGGATATAATATACAATTTGTCATTTTTGTTTAGATCTGGAGAATCTTTGGCAATTGGCATTTTCCCGTGGTCACTGACATAGGCACATTAACTGTATTTTTTAAAGCGTACTCTTTACCATGAACAGTAATTTTAGCTATTTTGCATTGTACACAGTAGAGCATCTGTAACACTCTGTAATTAGTGGCTTCTCATTTTTACTGCCTTGCTTAAATACTTTGCTATTTCCTTGGTTAGGAAATTGGAGTATGCTAGGGTAAACCTATCGAACCTTTTCGGGTTCCAAATGAATATTTCTTAGTATATTCATATCTAGAGATCAATATATAGTTTTGTATTTATTTTCTTTTCTTGTCTTGATTCAGCACAAAAATAGACGATATAAAATAGTGATATAAAATAGTGGTAGTGACACAACGCATCATTTTGGAGTCCAGAAAATTTTTAGGAAATTGAGTACCACTAACATTAGTAGGTCAATTTATTTGTTTGTTTGTTTGTTTATTTATTTTATTTTTCTTTCTTGTATCTATCTTAGTCTCTTAATATATGTTTGGTTAAATGTTGATATTTTGTGCTTTGATTTGTAGGATCCAAAACAAGGAAATTGGTGGATGCAATTTGGAAATGGGTATGTGTTAGGGTATTGGCCTTCTTTCCTATTCTCATACTTGGCAGACAGTGCCTCCATGATAGAGTGGGGCGGTGAGATAGTGAACTCAGAGCCTGATGGTCGCCACACCTCCACTCAAATGGGTAGTGGTAGATTCCCTGAAGAAGGGTTTGGAAAGGCTAGCTATTTCAGGAATATTCAAGTTGTTGATGGATCTAACAATCTCAAGTCTCCTAAAAATATTGGCACTTTCACTGAGCAGTCCAATTGCTATGATGTCCAAACTGGAAGTAAAGAGGATTGGGGTCACTACTTTTACTATGGAGGCCCTGGTAAAAACCAAAATTGCCCTTGAGAGAACAAAATAAGAGAGGGGGGAGGGGGGTAAATTCTCATCTTGTATTATTCAACATAGTATAATACTTTTCCCTTTTTTTTGTTAACTCTTTTTTTAAGGTTTGAGTTGGTAAATGGGACTTTTCTGTTGTGGGAAGTTTAGACCCTTTTGTTTCTGTTTTTTTGTTTTCATTTTTTTTTCTCCTTGAAAAGTTGTTCTCCATGCAAGTGTTTGGGCTTTTGGGAAATTGGCCTAAGTTTCTGAAAAACATAAAAGAAACAGGCCTGTCTTTCCCTTGTATTTTATTTGTTTATTTACTCCTCTCTTGGGAGTATTTAGCTACTCAAATGGATGAATTAATGAGTTTCTTAAATCTTTTTGGAGGTAATCACAATGTTTTATGTCTTCTTTGCTCCCCCCCCCCCCCCCCCCCCTGCAAACCGTCTTTCACTGATATTAACATTGGCAAAAATTAGGGGCAATTATGTATATTTGGACAATTCTGTCACCGTGGTGGCATATCGTCTGTTCCGAGATGATTTTATAATTTATAATTTGGATCGGAAATAGTATTATGTACTTTTTTTATTTTATATTATTTGTCATTAAAAGATTATGCACACTAATTAAAGATAATAATTAATAATTTAATTTTAAGAGTAAACTGATATTATTTTCTTTTATTAAGAAAAAGAGAGGAAAAGAAGACTGGCTGTTTGATTATATTAAGTATTCTTGAAAAAATGAAATAAATATAGGTATTATAGTGGGAAAAAAAATTAAGATTCTCCTAGTTATATATAAATAATAATTATTTCAAAATATACAAAATAAGTTAAAACCTCACGACGTTTTAATGAAATGGAGGGAGAAATATATATGAACATATTAAAAAGTAGTAAACGATCATCAAAATATAGATTTTGCGAAAAGAAAGAGAGAGAGAGAGAGGGTGATTTGGTAAAATTTGCACGTGAGAGGAGTAGGAGAATTCTTGATATTATTTTTATATTAAGAATTTTGTTATACGTAATCATTTATATAATGATTCATATAATGTTGTTTTTGTAAAGGAAAGAGCTCACCAATCCAATCACTATTTTATAAAAGTTTTTGGTACCAACTCCATTACATTATTTTCAAGGATCGAATCCAAGCTTTCAATTTTAGAATCTCTCTACCAAAGGCTTATCATTAATTTTCTAGGTTTATATCTTTGATTTATTCGGGCGGGGCTAACATGTTGGTAATTTCTTTATGTTAAGATTGAAGTTTAAGCCCGTCATAGCTAGTCCTAAATTTTTAAGCCCAAATCATAGTGACATGTTTGGACATTGCTTTACTATTCTATGTTTTCGTATCTTCTTAACACCACCACGTCTGAGAGTTTTTTAAGAAAATAAAAGAAAGTTAGAGAAAAGAAAAGAAAAGAAAGTCGGATAGTGTTCATGAAGAGAAAAGAAAGTGAGTTGATATATTTTCTCTGAGATTGAAAAGAAAATATGCGGAGGCCGTTTGTCCACAGTCTAATTGTCATTATTAGTTGTTGAAATCATCAAAGGAATAATCACCAAACAAATCCCGTGACAAGCATCAAATATTTCTGTGTTTTCACGCCATTGTCACTCACTCTCTCCATCCATTAACTTCGTTGATTTTCTTCAATCTCTCATATTGCTGACTTTAGTGTAGAAAGTGATTTTCTTTTTATTTCTTCTCATTTTTCTTCTTTTTCTTTCTTCTCATTTTTCAAAAAAAACAGACACTGTTGTTGCGTTCTTGGACCGGGACCACGTATACTGCATAATAATTAAATATTTATAAAATATCGTCTCAATTTAATTTTTTTCATGTTTTATTTTATTTTACGGTCTTCATTCATAAATTTATTTATAAATTTGTTGTCTGTTGATGAAAAGATCACACGTTAAGAAGATAATTGTTAAGATACCGTGTGTTAGGATGAGTATTTCGCTAAGTCTGATCTGATAATTCATATTGGACTAGGCCCAACGGACCATCAGCTTGACAGTCTCTTATGAAGACTCTTTGGTCCGATAGTATTGGGCTGGATTCCTAAGACCGCTCAAATGATGACTACTTACTACATCTAATCCTAATTAGAGTAGGAGCCATACGTCCTAAGTGGCTTAGGATAGTTACATTCCTATTCAACTACTACTTCTCCGATAGACATTCTTATTAAGACTGGTAAGTGTTATAAATATCCGGTCAATAATGGAGGTGAGGGTTACGCTATTCTACTCTACTAAATACTTAAGCCTTCATTGTTGACCTATCTTAAAACATTCACTAACACTCACACCGGAGGAGTCCACCGACGGCCTAAGCCGTTAGGACTTTTGTGACGCCCCCTGTAAGACTCCGAATTTTATGAAATATAAAATTTAATTTTTCTTCATATATATTTTTTTCATTAAACAGTAAGTGGTTAAATTGACAAAATTGAAAGTTAAGGATGTTATATGCAAATTTTATGATGTCGGACAATATCCGTTTGGTCGGGGAATATTTGTTTTGTTGGAGAATATTCGGGTCGTACGACGGCGCCAAAATAACTAATTATTGGTGGACTCCACATCGAAATATTTGTCGGATATAGAAAACGACAGAAGTAATTTTTTTTAAATAAAAATAGTCAACGGTGTTATCACTTTTAACTGTTAAAATACCGATGATAAAATAATAGTAGCTTAAGGTAATTTATGGTATTTTAATATAGCACGCGGTATTCTACAGCGTTTATAATATTGAACTGATAAATTGGTTATTATACAGTATTTGCATTATTGATCTGATAATTGACACCGTAACTGTTGCACATCATTTCATCAATAATTGTCACTGCATAATATTTTATGTTTTCAATTCAATAATTGTTGTTACACAATTTTTTGCATTATTGATTCAATAATTGTCATTACACTGTATTTCATATCATTGAGTCAATAATTATTGGTGCACTGTATTTTAAAATTATTGAACCAAATAATTGTCACAGTAGCAAATACACTGTAATTTATTTTATTAAGTTAATAATGATCTATAACGTGTTTCTTATATTATTATTGAATTATTGTTGTAACATTATTTTATTATATATATAGGACCGAAAAGAAATATATATATATATATATATATATATATATATAAAATAAAAATAAAAATAATTAATTATTATTTTATGTGAATAGTAACGTGAATAGTAAGTGGACCCACTGTGGGGCCCATATGAAGAATGAAAATTTGATATTGGGTTGGTGAAGAAGCCAGCGGCTGCTGCTGCTGAATTTTTCAGTATTGGCATGCAGCAGCCACCTACCGCGCATAGTAACTTATTTTCTCCTAAAAAAAGTTTGTTCAGCTGAATAGAAAAATCACACCTAAAACATAAAAAAAATTTATAAGAATTTTATGAGTTTTCTCTGAGAATAGTAAGGTTATCTTGAGTGTTTGAAAGTCCAAAGGAGTGTAGGAATTTTTCAAGTAAGTCTTTTATTAAAGAGTTGTAATTTCATAAATTCCTATTTTTCACTGTATTCACAAATCTTTCTTTAGAAGACTCTTTTTTGAGAAGATTCATTTTTAAAAGCTTTCTTTGGAAGATTTATTTTGGAATATTATTTTAAAAACTATTTTAAAGTTGTTATATTATACTACAAAAATTATGTTAAATATATATAATTTTGATAGTTCATATTATACGAGTTATCATACTCTTTGAAATTTATATGTGATAATTACTAATTTTATTATAAATATATAGGTTGATCAATTTAATTTAAATCAATATCCAGTCACGTGTTAAGGTAAGGGGTATCATTCTTTTCATCATCATAAATGGATATTATTTTCTTTCTTACTTGTAAGGGATTATCATTCTTCGATTCTCGAAAATAATATCATTTTTTTCTTACTCATAAGATGTGTCATTTATTTCCATGTATTAAATTGTGGGAATAACCTTACGGCGCGGATTACAGCCTGTTGGTGAATAACCTATCGTATTCATTCCTTATTAATCTCTGAGAATAACCTTACGGCGCGGATTACCGCCTGTTTGGTGAATAACTCTTCGTATTCAATTTTTATTAAATTGTGGGAATAACCTTACTGCGCGGACTACCGCCTGTTAGTGAATAACCCTTTGTATTTATTTCTTATTTGTCTCTTGTGAAAATAATTTGTCTACACGAATTATCACATGTCACTTTTATTCCATATTCGTTTGTAATATCATTTTCTTTCATATTCGTAAGTGATATTATTTTCCTTTATACTCATAAGGGATAACATCTTTTTCATCTTCCATTATTCAAACTTACTATGGTAAAGGATATTAATTTCTTTCACCTTTTGTTAATCAAACCTGCTACAGTAAGGGATATTATTTTCTTTCATACTCCTAAATCGAAACTTATTATGGAACTATTGCTTCTATAATTCCTGAAAATATTATATGTTTCATAATAGTTGCACTTCATCATTCAATTGAACCTTCCTATTTTCTGAACCTTTCTATTGAACTGTAACCGTTATTCTGAACTGTGGATCTTGAATATCATTTTTGAATTTCACTCCACATCATTCAACCCAACACACGAACAGGAAAGGTGGACCCCAACCCGAAGTCACCACGACGGCTTACGATCAAAGCCGTCAAACGGACAACGAGCGTCAGGTCATCTGAGGCAAGATACGCAGTTGATTCAGATAGAACCCGTTTCGGTCACCGAAGACGGCAAATGACCTTTACGTTTGCGACAGTCGAAGGGGGTCTCGCTCTTTGGATGCCCGACACCAGAGATATCTATACATCAGGTAACAGTCTTCCAAAATAAAACAACAGAAATTGACAATTCAAGGCTGCGTGGCACGGAAATCGAGAAAAGTCAGCTGGACAGCCGCAGATGCATCTGCGGTCACCAACAAGCGGGACACTTGCACGGCTCGAGGAGACAACCCGGCAGCCGAGGATTCGGCGCGGGCGGCCACAACAGGCAGCCGCAGATGCACCTGCGGCTGACTTCAGTCACCTATACAACGCCATTTTTGATCTGCAGAAGAGAAGGAAGAAAATTTTCTTAAGAATTTAAGAGAGATAAAGGGGAGTTTAGGCTCGGGTTTTGCTTAGATTATTGTGAGATTTGTGTTTTCTTGTCCAAATAGTCAAGTATTCTCGTATCCTTGCTCGATAGTGAAATATAAGGCGTCCGTTGGTGTATTGCAAGGTGAAAAAGGGGTGTTTCGGTTGATATTTTGTTTATATTGTTATTATAATATTGTGTTTTGGATTGCTTGATGTAGTATGTTGTTGTATTGTTGTGAATCCGTGGATTAGGGATTATTAGCGAGGGTTCCGTCGGAACGTATTTTCCTCCTAATGTCCCGATGATATCCGTACGGTGATATGTAGTTCGTTGTGTTAACGGGTAGTTTGTCGTGTTGGGATTGTGATTTTTGATTCGTGTAGCATAGTATCAAGTTTAGTATTGTTTATCTTGCTTTGGTATGGTTGTGCAGCGATTTGGGTGATTGTGAGCCTAGGGAGGAGATCCTCGTGATCAAATCTCGATGATGGACAACTTTTGGTGTATGTAATCATTGCAAGGGTCCATCTTGTATATATGTAAATATTGGGCCTTAAAGCGATATCGAACCGTAATCGGGTTAAGGCCCCGTAATAGTAAAATACATGATTGTGGGTGTTTGGGGTTATTTAGACGGCTCACATGCCCATGGATAGCCCCGACACGGTTGAATGCTTGTTTTGATTTACGACACGAAAAATGGTTTTTCAAAATAAGGCAAAGAATGAAGATTTCCTAAAAATGATCAAATTAGGATATTAGATTCACGAGGTTTAAAAATTAAGAGTTTTGACAAACTTTGAGCCTGGTTTAACGAAAAGGCTTCATTTGGTTTTGAAATGTTATAAAAGATGTTTTCATAAAAGAATAGATAAACGTTTTCATTAAACTTTGTGCATAGGGTTAAAGAGCTCTAGAAGTTGCCTTTATTTTACTTTAATTTACTGTTAGAAGGCAATGTATAGTCTCGATTCCTATTTGACAAAAGTTTAAAAAACTATTGTTTTCTAAAAATGACATCCAATAAAAAACCCTCATCGTTTGCGAAATTAAAATCAATCTTTATTATAAAAGACGAAGCCTTGTCATTTGGGTCAAAAGACGTCTGAACGCTTTCCGACAAAACACGTTTTCATAAACGATTTTCACGCAAAATTCACCACAACCATCACCTAGGCACGCACGCACACACACGCAACTCACACATTTTAGGATTTTTAAAAGGATAGGAAAACATCGAGATTGCGATAACCGTGTTTCACGGAAGTCGGGGAGTGCCTAACACCTTCCCCTCGCTTAAGCAAGCCCCCGAACTCTATGAATCTTGGTTCACGGACCAATTGAATCGGAGTCACATATGATCCAGCGATTGCGAAAACAAAATTCGGATAAGTTGGTACATCCATTTCAAATATACCAACTGGCGACTCTGGTCAATTGGCTCATCATAAAATCGATCTTTCAACCCCGTCGACATTCAAGCCGACCTTTTTTCAAAACCACATCTCAATCCAAAGGCTAAAATTGGAAAGGGCTTTTAATTATTAAAAAACGAAACGACTAAAATCCCGGCGTCGACAACTGGCCACTCTGCTGGGGAACAGTAGAGGGCTTAAGCCGCGTTTAAAATCTCGATGTTCTCCTATCCTTTAAAATCTAAAAATACGTGGTTGCGTTGCTTGCATTAATTTACCTTTTTTGTGCGTATATGCGAATGGTGTGATTACATTTTCTTTTCAAGGCTCTACTTTATTAGCATCATATGCATACGGTGAGGAACGATAAATGAATGATGAATGTATGATTGAGCTATTCCTCCTCTTGAGGCAAACCCGTCGGATGTGGATTACTGGACTCAAAGGGGCGCTCCCCGGCGAGGCTCAGGAAAAGCATCCACTCAGATCCAATCCAATTGAAAGATCGGATTTATTCCCTTCTAGTACGTTACGAAGATCTGGGAACCTTCATGCCAAAAAAGTCTGCGAGAGTAGCTTAGGGTAGGTCAGCCTCAGATAAACCCAACGCATGGGACGTCTCTTCATACCCTTTTTACGCTTTACGCACGTAAAATCATACTTTAGTCAATCATGTTGTACCGCCCATTTTTGTAGAATAAAATTCCTGACCTTTGTTTTACAGGGACAACGGGGAGAGCATCATAATTGCACAATGACATGCTTTGGTTAAAATAAAGGGATACTGACACTGTTTTGCAGGAAAAAATTAAAAAAAAAAAATCAAAAAGTATTTGCTTTAGCATGCATCCCTCAGTGTCATTTTTCGGAACTAAAACTTGGTTCGTTTATTCGCAGGATTGCTCCCCAAACTCATCTTCGATCCAGAAAAGCCCGAGAGTCTGCAGTCGAAATGGCCGAAAATCCCAATCCGAACCCGGCCCCTATATCTCGGGAGGAGTTTGATGTAGTAAAGAATCAGATGACGGAATTGACCATGATGCTAAAAGAGCACTTCAAGTTGAAATCGAAGTCACAAACCGAGGACCCACCGGAGCCATCATCCCAAGGGAACGGTGTGACCCCAGAAACCCCGAAGGTTGAACAGCCAAAACAGATTATTGTCATTCTAGAAGATGAAGTTGTCAGTAATGTCAGCAAGAAGATAAAACAGATGGAAGAGGCCATCAAAACTATAAAGGGGATCGGGTCGTATGGCAGTGTTAACTACTCCGACTTATGCATTTTTCCAGGAGCCAAGTATCCTGAGAAGTTCAAAATTCCCGAATTTGAAAAATATAACGGGTCAGGGGATCCTTACACGCATTTGAAAGTATACATCGGAGAATTAGGGGCATATGCTGAGGATGAGTCGTTGAGAATGCAGTTATTCCAGAAAAGCCTAACAGGGGGGGCTAGGACCTGGTATGTGAGGTTGGATAATGCTAAGATTCATAATTGGAAGGAGCTGGCCCACACCTTCTTGACGCAATACAGCTTGCAATCCCAAATGGCCCCGGACCGATACCAGATGACAAAGATCAGAAAACAGACCAATGAATCCTTCAGAGATTACGCTCAACGGTGGAGAAGGTTGGCGGCCCAAGTAAACCCACCCATTAACGAAACAGAGATGGTAATGACCTTCATCGATATACAAGAGGCCCCTTACTATGAAAGAGTGATAGCCGGGATAGGGAAGCCTTTTGCGGAGATGATCAAACACGGGGAAATGACAGAGATGGGGTTGAAGTCAGGAAAAATCCGAGACTTCACAGCTCTTGAAGCTGTTGCTGAGCAAATCCAGAGTGGAAACTATGACAGTTCTTCCCGAAGACCCCAAAAGAGAAAAGAGGAAGATGTGTCCTTGGTCTTGCAAGGGCTATCTGGGAAGGCAGTGACCAGCCCTCCTATCCGCATGCAAAAGAACAAGCCCCCGCGTTAATCAAATTTCAATAATCAAAGGTATGAGGGGCGCAGGAACTTCGAAAGGCCCCGAGAGAGAGAGAGTTCACCCTATTGGGGGATTCATTGGAGCAGATACTGGCCGTGTTGGTAAGTCAGAAAAAGATTACAGAACTAGCACCACCAGCGGACCCGAAGGGCAAGAGATACGACCCAAGCAAAAGGTGCGCCTATCACTCGGGGTCCCCGGGACATGATACCCAGGACTGCTGGTCACTAAAACACAAGATCCAGAACATGATCGACAGCGGGGAAATCGTGGTGGAACAGCCGGAACCCCCAAATGTAAAGGCCAACCCTCTCCCCGAGCATAATGGGGGAGGCGTGAACGTAGTGGAAACCAGTGGGGCGGAAGGTCCCTTGAACTTGAGGTACGTAAGGGGGATAGAAGAAGAGATTGCTATGACCAATGCCCAGGAGGGCGCGGAAAATGAGCCTATCAAGTTGGTTGGGGTAATTCGTAATTCGAGGTACCAAAAGGGAGCCTATCCGGTTGTCGGCCCCAAGACCCCTTGTTATAGCAGCCAGGTCACAATTGCCAATTACCAGTCTGAAGGCTGTTCCGTGGAATTACGGGGGAAAGACCGAGGAGGAGGCCAGTTGTGCATCAGTCAGCTCTAGGGGAAATTCATTGTATTTACCAAGGCGGGTCCTTGAGAACACGAAGAAGAAAAGCGGGAAAATCTCGGAGAAAAAAGCCTTGGAGTTTTGGGAGAGAATGAATCGCAACAAGGCGAATGTAGTTAAGGGACTGGAGGGGCAACCGCCCCTGACATCAATCTTAGATCTTGTATTGGCATCAACTGATCATCATCAGGAATTAACTAAAGTCCTGGAAGAGGCTCATGTCCCCAAGTCAATTAGCACAGAGAGATTTGACCACTTGGTGGGCCACCTGTTGGACAACAATGTAATCTCGTTCACCGACGACGACATCCCTGAAGAAGGGAGGGGGCACCGGAAGCCGTTACACATTGCGGTCATCTCCTCTGGGTATGTGATGAACGGAGTCTTGATTGATGGTGGGTCAACCCTAAATATTTTCCCGTATAGTACTCTGGAAAAGATGAAAATCAACCTTAAGCGCCTGCGGGCCAGCCAAGTGGTGGTGAGGGCGTTCGACGGGTCTCGAAAGGACACAGTGGGGGAGATTGAGCTACCGGTGGAGATCGGGCCTTATACTTTTGACATTTCCTTCCAGGTACTAGATATCACTGCCAATTATAACATGCTACTAGGGAGGCCCTGGATTCATATGGCAGGGGCAGTTTCCTCCACCCTGCATCAACAAATAAAATTCGTCGTTGAAGGGCACTTGGTAACGATTGCAGCAGAACCTGATTACCCTGTTCCCTCTATAAAAGGCATGCCTGTGATCCATGTAGATGAATCGGTCGAACCCATAAGCTATCAGGCATTTGAAATTAGCACCCTGCAGTACAGGCAGTTGGAAGCTCCGAATTTAAAGTCTAAAATGTCTCCCAAGCTCACGTTTGTTGCCCGGGAAATGATGGCGATGAACTTCCAGCCGGGGCAAGGGCTGGGCAAGAACAGTCAAGGAATCACCGAACCCATACAAATACCAGTGCAGTCGGGGTTAGGATATTACGGAGGTATAAAGCCGAAGAACTCATATAAGAAATTCCCCATTGGGATAACCGGAGTCCCGATCCCGAGAACCAATAATGAACACTCCCCGAGGGTAGTCAAGTCTGCATCTGAAGCAGAGGGTAAGGTGGAGGCTCCCCCAGCCAAGGGATTGGCCTAACAAAGGGAATTCTTACAGGAAATCATGGAGCAGTTTGAGGAAAAATGCCATCTCCCTGGGCAGTCAGGGCCCAGTGAAAAGGGAAAGGAGAAAATGTCTAAAGGCGAGCCGATCATGCCTTTCATCAATTGGGCTGGGTTAGAAGTTCCCGAAGGGAGTGTAAATGAAAGCCAAAGCCAAGTCGCCGCAATCATTGAAGAGGTGCCAGATACAGAGACCCCCTCCATCACTAGCTCTAAAACCGAAGTGATCCCTAAGAATTGGACCGTGCAACCGGTAATATCCAGAAAAGGGAAAATGCAGGAATGTCCAGGAATCCTGTCCAGTAGGGGGATCAAGGGGTTTTTAAGACGGTGTTTTTGTTTATGTATATACACGTCTATTTCATACTTTTGTCATGATCATTGAAAAAGGAAATCATGTACTTAATGTTTATATATATGATAAATATTTTTGTTTCATGTCAGGTATACCGATTTGAGTCATTCTAGCCTAACAAAAGATTTTCCAAATTTGAAAGACGATTATGATTTTGATATAGAACTGGATTTCGATTTGATGGGAATTGAGCAGGACGAAGCAGGTGATGACGACGCTCCCGACGAGATCAAAGAGTGGGTCGAGGATAGACCCAAACCTAACCTAGACCAAACCATTACCATCAACATAGGAACCCCTGAAAATCCCAAAGAGCTGAAAATTGGGGCAGACCTGACTCCCAACCAGAAAGTAGAGGTAGCTGAGTTATTGAGCCAATATGAGGATGTGTTTGCCTGGTCACATGAAGACATGGTCGGGTTGTCCACGGATATTGTGGTACATCGATTACCTATCAAGGAGGGTTTCAGGCCAGTTAAGCAGAAGTTGAAAAATTGAAACCGGAGTGGAGCTTAAAGGTGAAGGAAGAAATAGTCAAGCAATTCAAGGCTGGCATTATTATGGTGTCTACTTACCCAGAATGGCTTTCCAATATAGTCCCAGTGGCGAAGCCCGGAGGAAAAGCGAGAGTATGCGTTAACTATAGGGATCTGAACAAAGCCAGTCTCAAGGATAATTTCCCAGTGCCTTTCATACACATCTTGGTGGATAATACGGCTCAGTATGAAATGTATTCATTTATCGATTGTTTCGCGGGATATCACCAGATAATGGTGGCGGAAGAGGACCGAGAAAAGACTGCCTTCATCACCCCCTGGGGCACGTTTTGTTATAGACGACTTGCTTTCGGCCTCACAAATGCAGGGGCCACTTATCAGAGGGCAATGATGGCCCTATTCCACGACATGACGCATAAGGAGATAGAGGTTTACGTGGATGACATTATTGTGAAATCAAGGGCAAAATCTGACCATGTGACGCACCTCAAGAAGCTATTTGAGCGGCTCAGGAAGTATAATTTGAAGCTCAATCCAGCAAAGTGTGCCTTCGGAGTTCAGTCAGGTAAGCTCCTTGGATTCTTGGTGAGCAATCGAGGCATCGAACTGGATCCGGCTAAGATCAAAGCCATTGTGGATATGCCAGCACCTCGTACAGAGAAAGAGATAAGGGGATTCTTGGGGAGGATAAACTTCATCAGTCGGTTCATATCCCATCTAACAACCACCTGCGAACCGATCTTTAAACTGTTAAGGAAAGATGCCTCCCAAGAGTGGAACAGTCAATGCCAAAAAGCCTTTCAGACTATTAAGAAGTAATTAACAGAAGCAGTGCTGGTACCTCCGAAGGATAGGATCCCCCTCTTCCTGTATATATCCGTGAACAATATGGCGATGGGTTGCATGTTGGGGCAGAAAAATGAATTCGACAAGGAGCATGCCATTTATTACCTCAACAAGAGATTCAGCAGCTGTGAACAGAATTACACCCCGATCGAGAGAACATGTTGCGCCTTGGCATGGGCTGCTATGAGGTTACAGCATTACCTTCATGGACACACTACCTATTTGATCTCGCGAATCGATCCCTTGAAGTATATATTTGAAAGACCAATGTTGAATTGTCGTTTGTCGAGGTGGCAGTTAATCCTATAGCAATTCGACATCCTCTATGTTACCCAGAAGGCCGTGAAGGGGCAGGGGATTGCAGACCAATTATCAGAGATGCCGACAGGGGGAATGGAGCCTTTAGAAACTTCCCTACCGGGTGAAGACATATTGTGGGTCCAACAAACGAGGTGTGATGACGAAGGGCAGTTTTGGAGAATGTATTTCGACGGTGCCATGAATGCTGAAGGGGCTGGAGCTAGAGCGGTCCTGGTCTCCATTACGGGCGAGCAATACCCTGTTCTCACCAAATTACAGTTCAGTAACTCAAACAATACGGCTGAATATGAAGGATGTATATTGGGACTGAGATTCGCCCGCAATATGGGAGTAAAAAGATTAGCCGTGTTCGGAGATTCAGAGTTGGTAATCAGACAGGCGACGTGGGTATATGGCACTAAGGAGCTTCGGTTACTCCCCTACCACCGGTGTGTGATTCGATTGATGCAAGAATTTGAAGACATAGCCTTCCGACATATTCCCAGGGGGACGGAATGACTTTGCCGATGCATTGGCCACCCTGGCTTCGTTAGTCCACGTACTCAAAAGCAAAGCCACTCCACAGATTGAAATAACAATGCAAAATGCTCCCGCTTACGAAGAATATATATCGGAGTTATCAGAAGATGTGGTTCAGCCAAATCAGCCCTGGTATCATGACATTCAGGAATACTTGAGGGATAGATCTCTTCCCGACCAGGCGAATCGAACGGAAAGGCAGAGAATCCAGAAGATGGCAATGAAATTCTATTTAAGCGGAGATTCCCTGTATAAGAGGGATGTTGGCTTGGGATTGTTGCGATGTGTAGATGAGACTCAGGCACAGAAGATCATGGGCGAAGTACACGGTGGGGTATGTGGGCCACATATGAGTGGACCGATGTTAGCCAAAAAGATTTTGAGAACGGGGCACTACTGGCTATCACTTAAAGCCGACTGTGATGATCATGTCAAGCGATGTTACCAATGCCAAGCACACGGGAATGTGATTCATGCACCTCCTAATGAGCTGCACTGTATGACTTCCCCGTGGCCTTTCTCCATGTGGGGTATGAATGTGATCGGACCCGTGGAGCCCAAAGCAAGCAATGGCCACCGGTTCATTTTCGTCATGATTGATTATTTTACTAAATGGGTGGAGGCAGCTTCTTTCACCAGAGTAACACAGGAAGTCATAGTCAGTTTCATCAGAAACAATGTCATTTGCCGGTACGGACAGCCTGAGATCTTGGTTTCCGACAATGCCAAGAATCTGAACAACGCCCTTATTAAGGAGTTATGCGACAAATTCAAGATCAAGCATCTTAATTCTGTCATTTATAGGCCCAAAATGAATGGGGCCGTGGAGGCGGCGAATAAGAATATAAAGATAATTATGGCAAGAATGTCTGCCAATCATCGGGGATGGCCATACTTGCTACCCTTCACACTGTTTGCATATCGGACATCAGTTCGTACGTCTACAGGGGCAACTCCTTATGCTTTGGTATATGAGATGGAGGCCGTTTTGCCAGTTGAGATGGAGATGGCATCCCTCCGAATTTTGCTCGATGCTCGGATTAACGAGCAGGATTGGATACAGAGTCAGTATGACCAATTAGCCTTAATAGATGAAAGGAGGGTGACTGCTATATTACACGGTCAATTGTATCAGCAACGCATCTCTCGGTCGTACGACAAAAAGATACGGTCCCGAAAGTTCAAGGAAAATGACTTAGTGCTAAAGAGGGTCATGCCCTGTCAAGACGAAGCCAAAGGGAAATTCTCTCCAAATTGGGAAGGACCATTTGTAATAAAAAAGGTCCTATCTGGAGGGGCCCTCATCCTACAAGAAATGGATGGCAAGGTATTTTCGCAGCCCCTGAATTCTGACTCAGTTAAACGGTTCTATGCTTAAAAAAATAAAATAAATAAATAAATAAATAAATAAATAAAATAAAATAAATTTTTTTATCTCCCTTTGTAACTCGAACTACGTAGGACCTGATCTCCTGACATTGTGGGAGTACGTAGGCAGCCATTATGGCGCGGTCCGTTCTATACAAAATAATAAACCTTGTCCCTATACCAAACCCATTTACAGAGAACTCTGAAACCCTACTTTGACAAATACATTCCAAATCTTACCCAAACCTAGCCATATAATCAGCCCAAAATCCAAGACTCACTCCGATGAAATCAGAAGGTCGTGCAACAATATCTGTGGAGTTCCAATCAAGACTTGAGGAAAGAAATAAGGCAATATATCAAAATCATAATCGGCTGGATAAAATGAGGATCCAATGAAGGGCGACGATGCATAAAAAAGGGAAATGACTAAACCATAAATATTTCTCTATATATACAAAACATTTTGATTACAAAGTCTATCTTTTAAATAATAATGATGAAACTGACATAGTCCGTGCAGGGAATAAAATCGTCTACAGGTTAGAAACCAGCTGGAGTAGGATAAACAGAATAGTCGAGGCATCATAAATCTCAGGCTCGGCCGTGATCTGATGTCCCATCATGTCGATCCGAGTCAAAAGAGCAGCAGCACTGTTAACAGTCGCAGAGTGGGCCTCCATGATGACTTTGGCATGCTCTATGATACTATCTCTGGCAGAGAGGGAGGCATCCCGGGCTAGTACAGCAACATCCTGCTCCGCGTGTGCGGTATCCCTCTCAATCTCGGTAGCACTCAAAGCTGACCGGAGCCGGGTACCCTCAATCATTAATTTCTGGATCCGATCCGCCAAATCAGGGAAAGGGACATGTACCGAAGCAGAAACCTCCTCAACACCAGATCTGGGAGCTAACCTGAAAACTCCGGAGGAATGACCGCATCTGAACTGGTCTCATCTGGGAAAAGTCCTCGAGAACCATCCAGTACCTCAATCTGGTCAAAGTCGGCAATCTCAGAATCTCCTCGCAACCATAGCAGATAAGCGGGTGTCTGACCAGGATGACTATCCCCAAACTCGGCCGAGACCCTGTGTGACCAAAGATAATATGCCCTCAGCATCTCCCTCTCTGTCCGAGTCGATATGAGAAATCGGTAGTCAGCTGATCCCGCAAAAAGGTGGAGATCCTGCATCTGGTCAAACTGCCTCATGACAGCTAAGGGATGATAAGTCGTCACCCCCTCAAGCCAAGAAGAGGGAGGAAATCAAAAGGGGACACATGAGTCAAGAAACTCAGGAAGGAGCAATAATCCGAGTAGATCAGAAGATGGAAAGGCTCCTCAATGGCCGATAATAACTCCCTCCAGGAAGCCGTATCAGTGCATCGCCGGGGACAGAATGAGAACTGCATGGCCAAGCTGTGGCTGAAACAAAACCCATGCCAACGAAACTGCCCGATGGGTCTGAGGTGGCTTATGAACCATACATATAACAAAATAGAGCTTCCCTTGAATATGCGACCAGAGAAGGAATGACAATACGAGTCCGATAGGTAAGTCTCGGCAAGTATCATGGGAAGGACAGTATGATCCCCCTGAAGGGCCTGAACCGCTACAATAACCCGCATGTCTAGGAGGTCATCCCCTACAGGCATGTACAGAACTGATATGACACAGGCCATTAAAACATCCACTCTCAAAGCACCCCAGCGCTCCTCAAATACTGAAAAATCACTGGAGAATCGAGAGAAGCTATCCACCGAGCCAAATCTGTCAACCAAGAAGGGTAGAGGAACAAGGTGGCTCGAAGAGATCACAGATAGCAGAGCTGTCCTCCGCAAGCCTGTGAAAGTCAGGAACTGATGGCGTATATGGCCTGAGGTAACCCGTGTGCAGGGACCATCCACCGACAAACCGGTAAAACGAGCATACTCCTCAAGAGTGGGGGTCAGATACTCCAGCCCAAACTTGAAAACATGTTTGTCCGAGATCCAACAACTGAGAATGCCGTCAACAAAGCCCGGCGGCACCTGGAATGACAAAAGAGAGAAGGAGTGTCCTAAAAGACCCTCTGCGATGATTCGGTCGGAGGGTAGCAAACTATCTAGCCACGAACGGAACCTGCCAATGATCCCTGAGGGGGCGCGAGGGCCCACACGAACCACATCTATGGATGACATCTGTAAAAAGCAGTATCAAAAGACTATACAGGGGTCAATTTCTTTATCCACGTATATAATAAATCATGCATCATACAAGCTATAATGGAATAAATGGATCATCAAAAGTAAATGATTGTGAATAAAATAAAATAAGTCTGTACATAATCCATGGAATGAGAATTGATAATAAAACGAGCAGGTTTGAATACAGAGGTCCTAGCCTATCAAAATCTAATCAGTGAACTCTATGCCATCAATGAAGGCATCATCCTCAAACTGATCTGCAGGCAAGTCCCGGGGAATGGAAGCCTCATCCTCAAAGTTCAGGTCTGGGCAGGAATAAGGCGGAATTGGGGAATCCAATGGGCCGGAACCCGCACCAAAATCGGATCCATACGGGTCTGCGACATAAGCCTCCTCTGGATCTCGGCCCAAGCTCCGAACAAAAAGGGATAACTGATCCACCCGTCAAGTGAGGGAAGCAATCTGGTCCGAATGGGTGGGGGCCCGGACACACTCCATCCAATCTGTCATCATCACCGACCCGTGAACCAGGTCTCCGAGGAAGAAGGTGGCCCGGGTCTGAGGCCCGATAGTGCGGGGTCTCCACCAGACACTGAAGCTCTCGCTCGTATGAGGATCGACAGACAGCATATATCCGTCCTCCCCGGCCGTCTGGGCCTCTGGAAGGTGGGCATCTGCGGACCAAAATCTCCATGAGGGAGGGGCGAAAGGGATACGAGCCTCCCCAGAAACACATCTGATGGCGTGCTCCCCTAGATACAGCTCCCATCCACCATAGGTCAGAAATGGAATACGACGAGTGGACAAGGCAAGCTCCTGATCCGCGGCATGACCACCGGTGAGGCCAGCCGCCAAATGATCCGCCGTGTAGGGAACCCAGGTCACATCCGCGGACGAGATCAGCTCTAACTGCAGCCGACAGTGAGCAAAGCTATCTGACACTAGGGTCTCCTCAAGAGTACTATGATGCCATCGATGACCCCTGGGATAAGTTTCCGGACCGAGGGTAGTAACTGGCCGCAAGCAGGGTAGTCTCTCGTAAGCCCAAAACTGTTAAACAAAACAGGAAAACCGTAAGTAGCAGGAAGGGACAAAGAAATGAAACAAATCAAGGACGATACATTAAAAAAGGACCTACTAGCAGGAAGGGGTAGAATCCGAGCCAGGCATCCGTCTGTCCCTCTGAGCGAAGGCGAAGACCCTCGAGGAAGTAAGCGAAGGTGAAGGAGCCCCAATCATAGTCCCCGATCTGGTCAACCTCCTGGGTAGCTCCAACGATACTGAAATGGATAGTCGAGGAGTTGTTCCCCAGAAAACAGCCCCTCATAATGGTCAAAAATAAGCGTCGAAGCAGAAAGTCACGAGCAGATCGATCCTCAGGGAATGGCTCGGAAAGGACCCCTCCAATAACATCCACAGCCAAGGCTCCCGATCGAATGCTGCGGGCCTTAAAGACCTTATCTTGAGGAGAGTACCCCTACAAGGATCGAACAACTACGGGGGTGATGTCCGGCTCCAGAGGGACCCGGGGTCCAGAGAACTCCACCCCGGTGATATAACGTCAGTCTAGAGGGGTCAACAGCAGCTCACAGTCCAGAAGATGAAGCGACTGTGTCTGGTGGAACCAGCGCTCAGATAGGTCCCTCATATAGCCCCACGGACACCGGCGAGGGGCGATAGTGAAGAAATGTCTGAAACCCCAAGAATCTACCATCCCCCTGTAGTCGGAATGCAACGCATGGTAGAGAGTGTAGATGCTGAACCAGTTGCCCCGAGGTTGGGTAAACTCAGGAACCTGTGACAGTCATCAAAAGTCAGGCATGGTAACCATACGGATTTGAATGAACTTAAACGACGGATATACCTCGTTAGCCGCAAGGTAGACTGAGGGGTGACTGCTGAGATCAGGACCGAGCAGATCCGGTATCCTGGCACGGGCCCCTGGTAAGGTCCGACGCGTGGAGGGAGGGGCCGTTATGCCCGAAGGACCCGCCTCTGCCTCAGCTGGGGCATCCTCACCAACATCAGGCCGAACTGGGCGAATGACAGACTCCGCCAATCTACGAGAATGACGGGTCAGGACTGGAGCTGGAGCTGAGTTGACCGCTCTACGACGACGGACACGGGCAACCCGGGGCACTGTGGAGCCATTGGGAGCATCAAGATCCATGACTGAAACGGCATCACGAAAAGGAGGTACATCCTTAGCCCGTTATCTTTCAAAAATCTTATTGCATATTGCTAGAGATAATAGGGCAGCATAGCATGTTTATTTTATAATGATATGAAAATTGAAAATGCAAAAATAAGTCCCTAGGGGTGCGCTAGATTTCCCGAAATTTCGGCAGAGTTTCGTTTGTAAAATGGACATCCCATGCATAATCAGGCATGTTTAATCAAGTCAGGTAACCAACAAATCCCAAATGCAAGTGAAAATGATGCATCATGGGCATAAAATGACTAAAATAATGGTTTTTCAAAGTAAATAAAACATGTCTGCGAGACCCATTGTTTATCTATGCTACGTTCAACACAAATATCTCATATAGGCATGCATTGCTAAAATTAAAACATTTAAACAAGTAAATACATAGCCAAACGAAATCGAAAATCAAATAAAAATGAGTTAAAACGTTACCCAAAGTGCGTAGACTGATTTAATCGGAGTAGATTTTGCCAAAAAGTGTCCAAAAAACGGAAAAGCCAAGTGGGGACGAGGAAAACCGAAAACGAGGGAGAGAAAAGTTAAAGAAAGTGACAGATCTCGGGGGGTCGCGATCTGAAATAGGAACCGATCCTATCCGCAGATGCATCTGCGGCTGGCCGCAGATGCACCTACGACTGGTCTCGGTGCCCCCTAAGCACCCCTTTTGTTTATCCCAAGCCAACGTGAAACTTGTTACGATTTAAAAACAAGATTTTAGAACTTGACCAACTCAAAAAACGACCCGTCAAAGACGATACCTAACCAATCAAAAACGACCCGTCAGAGACGATACCTGACCAATCAAAAACGACCCGTCAGAGACGATACCTAGCCAACTCAAAAATAACCCGTCAGGGACGATACCTGACCAATCAAAAACGACCCGTCAGGGACGATACCCGACCAATCAAAAAACGACCCGTAAGAGACGATACCTGACCAAATCAAAAAACGACCGTCAGAGACGATACCTGACCCACTCAAAAACGACCGTCAAAGACGATACCTGACCAATCCAAAAGTGACCCGTCGAAGACGAAACCCGAGCGATATTCATTCGTAAACTTTAAATCGACCCCTACACGATCATGTTGAATGCGACATTTACATCATCTTCATATATGTGTTGCATCGTTAAACACGTACTGTCATTCCCATGTGTCAGGTGCCTACTTCTTTATCATGTTTATTTCATATGCCATTCCATAAACATGATAAAGAGGGGCAGCAGTAGACACCCAAATTTTGCACCTGTGTACTGACCTTGACAGGAGGTCAAAATCGTCATTCGACCCAACACACGAACAGGAAAGGTGGACCCCAACGCGAAGTCACCACGACGGCTTACGATCAAAGTCGTCAAACGGACAACTAGCGTCAGGTCATCTGAGGCAAGATACGCAGTTGATTCAGACAGAACCCGATTCGGTCACCGAAGACGGCAAATGACCACTACGTTTGCGACAGTCGAAGGGGGTCTCGCTCTTTGGAAGCCCGGCACCAGAGATATCTATACATCAGGTAACAGCCTTCAAAAATAAAACAGCAGAAATTGACGATTCAAGGCTGCGTGACACGAAAATCGAGAAAAGCCAGCTGGGCAGCCACAGATGCATCTGCGGCCACCAACAAGCGGGACACTTGCACGGCTCGAGGAGACAACCCGGCAGCCGAGGATTCGGCGCAGGCGGCCACAGCAGGCAGTCGCAGATGCACCTGCGGCTGACTTCAGTCACCTATACAACGCCATTTTTGATCTGCAGAAGAGAAGGAAGAAAATTTTCTTAAGAATTTAAGAGAGAGAAATGCGAGTTTAGGCTCGGGTTTTGCTTAAATTATTGTGAGATTTCTGTTTTCTTGTCCAAATAGTCAAGTATTCTCGTATCCTTGCTCGATAGTGAAATATAAGGCGTCCGTTGGTGTATTGCAAGGTGAAAAAGGGGTGTTTCGGTTGATATTTTGTTTATATTGTTATTATAATATTGTGTTTTGGATTGCTTGATGTAGTATGTTGTTGTATTGTTGTGAATCCGTGGATTAGGGATTATTAGCGAGGGTTCCGTCGAAACGTATTTTCCTCCTAATGTCCCGATGATATCCGTACGGTGATATGTAGTTCGTTGTGTTAACGGGTAGTTTGTCGTGTTGGGATTGTGATTTTTGATTCGTGTAGCATAGTATCAAGTTTAGTATTGTTTATCTTGCTCTGGTATGGTTGTGCAGCGATTTGGGTGATTGTGAGCCTAGGGAGGAGATCCTCGTGATCAAATCCCGATGATGGACAACTTTTGGTGTATGTAATCATTGCAAGGGTCCATCTTGTATTTATGTAAATATTGGGCCTTAAAGCGATATCGAACCGTAATCGGGTTAAGGCCTCGTAATAGTAAAATACGTGATTGTGGGTGTTTGGGGTTATTTAGACGGCTCACATGCCCATGGATAGCCCCGACACGGTTGAATGCTTGTTTTGATTTACGACACGAAAAATGGTTTTTCAAAATAAGGCAAAGAATGAAGATTTCCTAAAAATGATCAAATTAGGATATTAGATTCACGAGGTTTAAAAATTAAGAGTTTTGACAAACTTTGAGCCTGGTTTAACGAAAAGGCTTCATTTGGTTTTGAAATGTTATAAAAGATGTTTTCATAAAAGAATAGATAAACGTTTTCATTAAACTTTGTGCATAGGGTTAAAGAGTTCTAGAAGTTGCCTTTATTTTACTTTAATTTACTGTTAGAAGGCAATGTATAGTCTCGATTCCTATTTGACAAAAGTTTAAAAAACTATTGTTGTCTAAAAATGACATCTAATAAAAAAACCCTCATCGTTTGCGAAATTAAAATCAATCTTTATTATAAAAGACGAAGCCTTGTCATTTGGGTCAAAAGACGTCTGAACGCTTTCCGACAAAACACGTTTTCATAAACGATTTTCACGCAAAATTCACCACAACCATCACCTAGGCACGCACGCACACACACGCAACTCACACATTTTAGGATTTTTAAAAGGATAGGAAAACATCGAGATTGCGGTAACCGTGTTTCACGAAATTCGGGGGGTGCCTAACACCTTCCCCTCGCATAAGCAAGCCCCCGAACTCTATGAATCTCGGTTCACGGACCAATTGAATCGGAGTCACATATGAGCCAGCGATTGCGAAAACAAAATTCAGATGAGTTGGTACATCCATTTCAAATATACCAACTGGCGACTCTGGTCAATTGGCTCATTATAAAATCGATCTTTCAAACCCCGTCGACATTCAAGCCGACCCCTTTTCAAAACCACATCTCAATCCAAAGGCTAAAATTGGAAAGGGCTTTTAATTATTAAAAAACGAAACGACTAAAATCCCAGCGTCGACAATGTTGACAATTTGAACATTATTTGAATCTGTACAAAGTAAACTTCCGATACTTATTGTTTATCCTGTTTCTTCTGTTCATTATTTGTATCACTGTTATTTATACTAATCATCAAGAATCAAGCTATTGTGAATATCTGTGGTCGGGGGCACAGATGCGATATAATTGTTGAACAGATGATAGGTTAAAGGCGATATAATAGGTTAAAGGCGATACATCTGTTCGGTGTCTTTTATGACACGTGGTGAATGTTCTCTTTGGCCCGTAGTGCAAAGATGAACTGTTGTTTGGTATGATTATAACCAAAGGCTGAATCTGGTATAATCTTGACCGTTTGTGTTATATTGAATATCTTTGGCCCGTAGTGCAAAGATGAACTATTGTTTGGTATGATTATGACCAAAAGCTGAATCTAGTATAATCATGACCGTTGGTGTTATATGGAATATCTTTGGCCCGTAGTGCAAAGATGAACTGTTGATTTGCATGATAATGACCAGGAACTGTGATTTATATTATCATGACTAATGGTATTTCAGATGATAAAAGTTGATGATGTTTTCCTAAATAGAGAAGCGAGTGGACACTATAGTCTGCATTATTCTTCTAATAGATTCCTCATTCTGCTGCTATTATTGATCTGAACATTGTTCAAGAACTTAACTGTAATTTTTTATATAAGCCTTGTAGTCTATTGTATTCAATCAATAACTCAACTGTTGAAGGCTAATGATAATTTATGCGTCATTATCTTTGTTATGATATTTCTTACTGGGCTATTTGAGCTCAGGGAGGGGAGAGACGAATAGAATCGGTCACTAGTGTGTCCCACCTAAATTAAATTTTGTTATTTAACGAGTTGATTTGAATGTAGGGACAGGAAGTGATGAGTCAGTTTATTTAAACTAATAATTATTTCGTGACCACAGTAAAATATGGCATATGAAAATCAGGAAGTTAACAATGGAGTGCCCAAAACAAATGTAACTGAGAATTAAGAGGCCACAAACAATTCTTCTACAAACTCAGAGTTGAATCTTTTGCATAAGGCAAAATTTATTCGTGTTCTATCCAGGAAGAATGAAGGTGAAAGCTCTACTACAGTCGTTCCGGATCATTTCTTAGAAGCAATTAAAGGATGTAATGAACTTGCAGAAATTATTGCCTTTAATCTGCTCACTAATTGGAAGAATCATATCACCAGGTTATACTCGATAACAAAGGATCAGAATATATGGACGTTTCATATAAGTCTTTGGGATTTATGGTGTTCCAACTATGATTTTCAAGATTATTTAAAAATGATGTTTCTATACTTTTGGGCGTTACAATTTAAAGGAATTCAGGTTAAGTTAGTCACTATCGTGGAAACTGCAGTCTATCGAAAATACTATTCTTATAGAAATCATTGATACGTTACTATTGATGAAGTTGAGAAATTCGAGAAATAGTTCGTTAGAGAATTATTTAGTGGCATTCCCATGGTTGAAATACGTGAAGATCCGAATGAAGTACTCAGGATTCAGTTTGACGATAACAGTTAAGAAACCAAATGAGGTGATAACCGGTAAGCCATTTATAAATTCTCGTGAAGTCTACGCTCTGTTAGATACTGGCTCTACCCATTCTTTTATCTCACCTGCATGTGCTCAACGTTTAAACTTAACTCCTAAAAATTTGGACTTTGACTTATCAGTTGAAACCCCATTAGGAGAAATAACCATTACATCTACTACTGTCTATAAATCTTGCCTAGTTCAAATCAACAACCTCACATTACCTTTTGACCTTATTTCTTTGGAGATACATGAATTTGATGTGATTTTAGCAATTGATTGGTTGACTATACATCATGTTAAAATTGATTGCTTTCATAAAATTATTAGTTTTTATATTCCTAATCAACCTGTCATGCAAATTCAAGTAACTAAACCATTGAAATCTGTAACTGTTATTTCTAGCCATAAAGTTATTCGTTTATTGAAAAACGGATGTCAAGCCTTTTTAGCTCATATCACTGATTTGAACAAAAACACGTTAAACTTAAATGATATTCCCATTGTTAATGAGTTTCCTGACGTTTTCTTGAGGAACTTTCTGGCTTACCTCCAAACCGTGAAATTGAATTTTGTATTGATCTTGAACCCGGTACCAAGCCTATTTTCAAACCCCCATACCGAATGGCTCTCATAGAATGCCAAGAGTTGAAAGTTTAATTATCAGATATCGGTATCATTCGTTCTAGTACAAAACTTATATTGAGCGAGGAATGCGAGAAGAGTTTTCAAGAACTCAAGAGGAGACTTGTTTCAGCTCATGTTCTGACCATTCCATCAAGATCAGGAGAATTCGTTATAGCGATGCTTCAGGCAAAGGTCTATGTTGCGTTCTTATGCAACATGGAAAGGTTATAGCCTATGCCTCTCGACAAGATTATGAGAAAAATTATCCTACTCATGATCTAGAATTGGCAGTAGTTGTTTTCGCGTTGAAGATCTGGTGACACTACTTGTACGAAGAGAAAGTGGATATCTATACAGATCATAAAAGTCTCAAGTATTTCTTCACTCAGAAGGAACTCAACATGCGACAACGACGTTGGCTTGAGCTGTTGAAGGATTACGACCACACAATCCAGTATCACCCGGGAAAGGCGAACGTTGTAGCTGACGCTTTGAGCAGAATATCTTATGCGAGTACAAGTGCACTGCTGACAACACAAAGGCGTATTTTGTACGACTTGTAAAAGATGGAGATAGAGCTAAAAACACCAATGACCCACTTGAAGATTGCGCACTTACGAGTAAAACCAGCTTTAATCGATAAAATTAAAGCTGCTCAAGCTACTGATCCGGAGTTGATGAATATGATGAAGAAAGTACAAGAAGGTGTTATTCCCGAAGAAAGAATTGACGAGAAAAGAATACTTCGAGTTAACTCTCGACTCTGTATTCCTAACGATCCTGAATTGAAGCATAAAATCATGATGGAGACACACAACACGCCGTTTGCAATCCATCCAGGAGGTACCAAGATGTATCAAGATCTTCGACATACATTTTGGTGGAACAATATGAAAAGGGAGACTACAAAGTTTATCTCAAGGTGCCTAACTTGTCAACGTGTCAAGGCAGAGCATCAAGTACCTAAAGGTCCATTGCAATCACTTGAGGTTCCTGAATAGAAGTGGGAACACATCAATATGGACTTCATGACGGGTCTTCCTAAAGTTTCCCAAGGCTTAGATGCAATTTGGGTGATCGTGGATAGATTGACCAAATTCGCTCATTTCTTGCCTATACGAGAAAACTTTTCACTTGAACGTCTTGTCGGTATGTACATAAATGAGATTGTGAGATTGCATGGCATGCCAGTTTTCATAGTTTATCAAGATCCTAGATTCACTTCACACTTTTGGATCAGTCTACAAAAAGCTATGGGCACTGAGCTACGATTCAGTTCTGCATACCATCATCAAACGAACGGACAATCGGAAAGGACGATCCAGACCCTCGAAGATCTTTTGAGACTTTACGTACTAGACTTCAAAGGAAGTTGAGATAAGTACTTACCATTGGTTGAATTTTCCTACAACAACAGTTACCAAGCAAGTATAGGCATGACTCCATTTGAGGCTTTATATGGACGCAAGTGTTGCTCTCCAGTATGTTGGAATGAAGTAGGAGAAGCAAAACTGTTGGGACCTGAGTTGGTATGCTTGACAACAGAAAATATTCAAATGATCCGACAACGAATACAAACCGCACAAGAACGACAAAAGAGTTATGCTGATCTTCATCGGAGAGATGAGAAATTTAACGTCGGAGATCATGTATTCTTACGTGTTTCTCCATGAAAAGGAGTTACGAGATTCGGAAAGAGAGAAAAGCTCAACCCTCGATTTATTGGCTCATTTGAAATCCTCGATCGAGTAGCCTACAGACTAGCCCTACCACCAAGTATGTCTCGCATCCATAACGTTTTTCACATATCTATGCTACGTAACTATGTGAAGGACCCAAACCACGTCATTGAGTTAAAACCGGACGATATAGCAGAGGATTTAACATACGATGAGGTACCTGTTAAGATCCTAGATAAGAAGGAGCAGATCCTACGCTCAAAGGTTATACCTCAAGTTAAGGTTTTATGGAAGAACCAAGATACTGAGAAAATGATCTGGGAGCTAAAATTTGAGATGAAATCTAGGTATTCTTACCTCTTCGAAATGTCAAGTACGTCAATTTCGGGGATGAAATTTCACAAAGAGGGGAGGTTGTAAGACCCCGAATTTTATGAAATATAAAATTTAATTTTTCTTCATATATATTTTTTTCATTAAATAGTAAGTGGTTAAATTGACAAAATTGAAAGTTAAGGATGTTATGTGCAAATTTTATTATGTCGGACAATATTCGTTTGGTCGAGAAATATTTATTTTTTCGAGGAATATTCGGGTCGTACGACGGCGCCGAAATAACTAATTATTGGTGGACCCCATATCAGAATATTTGTCGGATATAGAAAACGACAGAAATAATTTTTCTAAATAAAAATAGTCAACGTAGTTATCACTTTTAACTGTTAAAATACCGGTGATAAAAGAATAGTAGCTTACGGTAATTTATGGTATTTTACTATAGCACGCGGTATTCTACAGCAGCACAAGGTATTGTTCGGCGTTTATATTATTAAACTGATAAATTGGTTATTACATAGTATTTGCATTATTTATCTGATAATTGACACCGTAACTGTTGCACATCATTTCATCAATAATTGTCACTGCATAATATTTTATGTTTTCAATTCAATAATTGTTGTTACACAGTATTTTACGTTATTGATTCAATAATTGTCATTACACTGTATTTCATATCATTGAGTCAATAATTGTTGGTGCACTGTATTTTAAAATTATTGAACCAAATAATTGTCACAGTAGCAAATACACTATAATTTATTTTATTAAATTAATAATGATATGTAACGTGTTTCTTACATTATTGTTGAATTATTGTTCTAACATTATTTTATTTTATGTGAATAATAACGTGAATAGTAAGTGGACCCACTGTGGGGCCCACATGAAAAATGAAAATTTGATATTGGGTTGGTGAAGAAGCCAGCGGCTGCTGCTGCTGAATTTTTCAGCATTGGCGTGCAGCAGCCAGCCACTTACCGCGCATAGTAACTTATTTTCTCCTATAAATAGCTTGCTCAGCTGAATAGAAAAATCACACCTAAAACATAAAAAAAAATTATAAGAATTTTATGAGTTTTCTCTGAGAATAGTAAGGTTATCTTGAGTGTTTGAAAGTCCAAAGGAGTGTAGGAATTTTTCAAGTAAGTCTTTTATTAAAGAGTTGTAATTTCATAAATTCCTATTTTTCACTGTATTCACAAATCTTCCTTTAGAAGACTCTTTTTTGAGAAGATTCATTTTTAAAAGCTTTCTTTGGAAGATTTATTTTGGAATATTATTTTAAAAACTATTTTAAAGTTGTTATATTATACTACAAAAATTATGTTAAATATATATAATTTTGATAGTTCATATTATACGAGTTATCATACTCTTTGAAATTTATATGTGATAATTACTAATTTTATTATAAATATATAGGTTGATCAATTTAATTTAAATCAATATCCAGTCACGTGTTAAGGTAAGGGGTATCATTCTTTTCATCATCATAAATGGATATTATTTTCTTTCTTACTTGTAAGGGATTATCATTCTTCGATTCTCGAAAATAATATCATTTTTTTCTTACTCATAAGATGTGTCATTTATTTCCATGTATTAAATTGTGGGAATAACCTTACGGCGCAGATTACAGCCTGTTGGTGAATAACCTATCGTATTCATTCCTTATTAATCTCTGAGAATAACCTTACGGCGCGGATTACCGCCTGTTTGGTGAATAACTCTTCGTATTCAATTTTTATTAAATTGTGGGAATAACCTTACTGCGCGGACTACCGCCTGTTAGTGAATAACCATTTGTATTTATTTCTTATTTGTCTCTTGTGAAAATAATTTGTTTACACGAATTATCACATGTCACTTTTATTCCATATTCGTTTGTAATATCATTTTCTTTCATATTCGTAAGTGATATTATTTTCCTTTATACTCATAAGGGATACCATCTTTTTCATCTTCCATTATTCAAACTTACTATGGTAAAGGATATTAATTTCTTTCACCTTTTGTTAATCAAACCTGCTACAGTAAGGGATATTATTTTCTTTCATACTCCTAAATCGAAACTTATTATGGAACTATTGCTTCTATAATTCCTGAAAATATTATATGTTTCATAATAGTTGCACTTCATCATTTCAATTGAACCTTCCTATTTTCTGAACCTTTCTATTGAACTGTAACCGTTATTCTGAATTGTGGATCTTGAATATCATTTTTGAATTTCACTCCACATCATGTTGACAATTTGAACATTATTTGAATCTGTACAAAGTAAACTTCCGATACTTATTGTTTATCCTGTTTCTTCTGTTCATTATTTTATCACTGTTATTTATACTAATCATCAAGAATCAAGCTGTTGTGAATATCTGTGGCCGGGGGCACAGCTGTGGCCGGGGGCACAGATGCGATATATTTGTTGAACAGATGATAGGTTAAAGGCGATATAATAGGTTAAAGGCGATACATCTGTTCGGTGTCTTTTATGACACGTGGTGAATGTTCTCTTTGGCCTGTAGTACAAAGATGAACTGTTGTTTGGTATGATTATGACTAAAGGCTGAATCTGGTATAATCATGACCGTTTGTGTTATATTGAATATCTTTGGCCCGTAGTGCAAAGATGAACTGTTGTTTGGTATGATTATGACCAAAGGCTGAATCTGGTATAATCATGACCGTTGGTGTTATAATGAATATATTTGACCCGTAGTGCAAAGATGAACTGTTGATTTGCATGATAATGACCAGGAACTGTGATTTATATTATCATGACTAATGGTATTTCAGATGATAAAAGTTGATGATGTTTTCCTAAATAGAGAAGCAAGTGGACACTATAGTCTGCATTATTCTTCTAATAGATTGCTCATTCCACTGTTATTATTGATCTGAACATTGTTCAAGAATTTAAATACAATTTTTGATATAAACCTTGTAGTCTATTGTATTCTATCAAGAACTCAACTATTGAAGGCTAGTGATAATTTATTCGTCATTATCTTAGTCATGATATTTCTTATTGGACTATTTGAGCTCACCCTTTCTTTTTATTCCATTGTTTTTCAACAAGAGATGAGAACGTAGCTGGGTCTAGCCGGGGAATAGAGTGAGAGTCCGAGGGATAACTATCGTAGTCTTCACATGCTGTAAAATAGTGTGACAATAATAGTGAAGACTTAGTTGTGTATTATTATACACTGTATTGTTAAACGTTGTAATAATTTTGTTGTAGTCTTTTGACAACTCAAGTTTGGGCTGTGTGGGCCCAGATTTGGGGGTGCCACACCCCCAAATTCAGATACATGTACCTCGAATCTGGTGCTTCACGATCCAACTCATACAACATTCTAATAACAATTAAATGTGGAATAACATAAATAATTACATTGAGTTAACATAAATATTTGTGTCCCAAGTCTCGCAACCGTCACTAAGACATAACACCACTTAAAAGTAACAAGTACTACATAAATCTCAGTACAACACTAAATAAAATTTAATTACAACATCTCAATAAGGCTACTCAACAACCTTGCCTTTACCTTTATCTTTTCCTGAGTCGGTACCTTGTTCAAACTTAACTGTAATGTTTAAGGAAAACAAGGGTGAGCAACAAGTTTGCTTAGCAAGTATATAAAAGTAAGTGTTTATGTGTAAGGATTCTTATAACAAGGTATGTAACAATAATAAAAGCTCAAGAATTGAATAAATGAATTGTGAACAATGAAGTGTCAAAAGTTCCAATTCTGATCATTTATATTACTGGAAAGTCACTATGGACTGAAGAATATACATAAAATCAAGAATTTCAATAATTCTAGACAAATAAATATATTCTACTAAGAGATCACTATGGACCATAAACACATGCTTGAATTAACAGTATTTCACTGAAAATTCACAATAATAAACAAGTACAATAGGTGATCAGCCTAAAGTACCATATGTTATGCATAACACTCAGACATGCTATTTGCGCGCGTGTCGGTTCCCTGATGTAAAGTAGTTGTTCATCTCAACATATTATAAGAGTCATCACCAAGACAATTGGTTTGGATAGTTTTCTCAAGAAAATATGATTGATTAACAATCGATTTTATCATTCGTCTAGCCGATACAAATGGCATAGACGTACTTCTTAACACCATTAGAAACAATTGATACGTTCAATGTTCGCAACTAGGGTTTGAATAATCGTTCAAGGATATAATCATGATATTAAATCAAGTTTCAGAGATAATAATTTAATCTTTGCAATATAGATAAACAAGAATTAATCCATTAATTAATTCTACTTGTACGAATTGATAAAAATACAAGTTAAAGTACTTGACTGGATCGTCAACTCTATTTGACCGTAATTCCTTATCCTTTGAACAACCTATGTTCAACATATTCGTCTAACGATTAAACTCTATTAACCTTCACATAATAATTTTACAAGTTCTGTATAACATGGACTCTCAAATTATAATATCAAATAAAATTACATATATATGCCTTATTCTCTCTCGTATTCCTTATGTAATTCATTCATTAATTATTTCAAATAAAATAACACTTCGTGTTATTCTATTTGTTTCATTATTCTTTATCATCTCTTAATGATTCACAACAAAATAATCTCACTTTATTTATTTGTGACTTATTATTATATTCTCTGAATATCCTTTATTAATCCACAAATAAAATAATTTAAGTTATCATTTTATGTGCTCAATTTCCCAATTAGAGTAACATTTACTCTTATTTTAATTTAATTATGCCTCATTATTACACAATTAAAATAATCCTTAATATTATTTTAATTGTTCATCCTTTAATAATTCACAATCAAAATAATTATTAACATTCTTTAATTACATATTCTTTATTGATTTACAACTAAAATAATTCTTAATATTATTTTAATTGTTTACTTTTATTAATTCACAATTAAAATAACTCAGAATATTATTTTAATTGCTTATGTATTATGAATCAATAATTAAAATATTCCTTTAATACTATTTTAATTATGTAAATAATCTTTATTATTAACTCACAAATAAAATAATTTTTAGTTATTATTTTATTCGTTTAATGTTAACTTACAAATAAAATAATTTTAGAGTATTATTTTATTTGTTTAATATATATATTTTTTATCAACTCACAAATAAAATAATTTTAAGATATTATTTTATTTGTTTAATATTATTTATCAATTCACAAATAAAATAATTTTAATGTATTATTTTATTTGTTTAATATTATTTATTTAACTCACAAATAAAATAATTTTAAAGTATTATTTTATTTGTTTAATAATATAAAATTATTATTTTATTCATTTTATATTAACTTACAAATAAAATATTTTATTTGTTTATTATTATTATTTTTAATTATTATTATAATTTAAAATAAAACTTTTTTTCCGGTCGGGTCAGACTAGGTTTAACCGATCAACCCAACCGATTTGACCGCCCGGGTCAACGGTCAACCTTGACCGGCGCCGCAGCTAGGGGTGTCCATCGGTTTTTTACCGAACCGGAACCGAAAAAACCGAACCGAAACCGAACTCGAATTACCAAAAAACCAAGAACCGGTACCAGTACCGAATTATCGGTTTCGGTACCGGTTCGGTACAAATTCGGTTCGGTTTTTTCGGTTCGGTTTTCGGTTTTTACCGATTCGTAATATATATAATTATAATTTATAAATAATAATTATATATTAATTTATTTATATATTATAATAATATATATAATTAAATATATTATTTTATATATAATAATATATATAATTATTAGAATTATTATAATAATTAATAAAAATTTAATATTATATTATTTATTTCGGTTCTTTCGGTATACCGGTATTTACCGAAATGCAAAATTGTCCGTACCGGTACCGGTACCGAAAAGTATAAAAAAACCGAAAAATCGAAATCGAAAAAACCGAAACCGAAAAAAACCGGTACCGCCCGAACCGGTACCGATCGGTTCGGTAAAAAACTGAAAAAACCGGTACCGTTGAACACCCCTAGCCGCAGCGCCCGATTTTACACTGCGGGCCGGCGCTGCAGCGCCCGCTGGGCAGAAAGTAATTAACTATTTTTCTAAATTTTGTTTTCCTACCCTTTTTGAATCAATCTTTCATATCTTGCTCATTTTAAATTCAAATGAGCTCAAATCAATTTTGTTGTTTCATAAACTCATAACTCTTCAACATTCCAATTTTTTTATTATTTTTAAAAATATTTATTTCACCAAAATTATTGGTTTTTCAAGCTAGAGTTCTATTTTGACATCCTTTACAAGAAAATTTACTATAAATTCATTTTAGCTTCGTTTTTGTTCATTCCACTTGGAAAATCTTCATATTTCATAGAACCATAATATACAATTTTTAAATCATGCAAATTAGTTACACATTTTATTCTATTTTTACCCAAATCACATATTTTCACTAGTACACTTAAGATTTTCATGTTCATATGTATTTTTTTTGTTCATTTAGACATAAAACACATATGAAAACATATAAAACACATAAACTCCTTCACAAAGGCATCCTTGTACCTTCGGACCCTTCATGATCCCACAACACAAGATCTCACACACCCAAACATAAATATTTACACAACTAGCTACAATATGCTACTAAGAAAATTATTTAGGGTTAGAAATTATTTATACCTTATAGTAGTTTTCCTTCTCCTAGCAATGAACCTTATCTAGCTCTCCACCTTTTCTTTCCTTTTAGCTCCCACTTGAACCACCAAAGTGCAAGAGTTCTCTAGATTTTCTATTTTTCTCTCAATTTCTCTATTACTCTCTCTATATATCAACTTAGCCAAAAGCTAGCAAACCTTAAAATGAAATTTGAGAACTCCTATTTATAGGAGTGTTAATATCCTCCAAGCATGCATTACCCATTGGCTAAGAAAGAGTTGGTGAAGTGTTACCACAATTTCCCTAAATTAAGGCTAAACACCATGCCTTTCATAATTATTACCATCACATGCACCTAATATATATATATATATATATATATATATATATATATATATATATATATTTATTTTATTTTTCTAGCATTACCCTATATAATTATAATTCCCACATGGCTCCAAGCATAAAAGACAAACAACTTTCTAGCAATCTTGTATATCTATATCATATATATAGAAAATGGATTCTTTATGTGGGTCAATTAATTTAAATCTAACAATTCTACGCACATGGACTTTTAGCATGTTGGGTTATGTCACATTAATTCATGTGACCTCCTAATATTCACATTGGGTTTAATTTAATTATCCTCATTAATCCATTGCATTATTTAATCATCTCACAATTAATTAATTAATCCATCCATCTTAATCATTATGCCACACAAGCCATTTACATAAACTTTAATTAATTAAGTTCATCATCATCATCACTTACTTATTGTCTATCACATATTTAATTGAATTACAAATGCTTACATATATGTATGAGCACACAATTAATTTTTAATTAATTCATTAATATAAACATTTACAAATTTCTTGCATATTATAGCCAGTCATCGGGAATAATAATTCCTAATTGATCGAGATCATGAGTCTTTCCCCTAGCAAGTTCCCGAGCAAATTGAAGCCGACATTAAACTCGTTCACCACGGATGCATATATATCTGTCTGAAAATCGTTCGAGGCTTTGTACTCGTCAAATGACCTTTTGCTTGAGCTCGTCAATGACCTTTTTCTTGAGCTCGGAAGTTAAGATGCTCGGGGAAGCAGAAGTTATCGATCCCTTCAACCAATCGGCCTCCTTAACAGCCCAACCTTTAACGATCAGTTCAATGTTGTCTTTAAGATTCTTCATCTAATCGGTTTGAAGCTTGGTAATGCTTTTCGATTGATCAAGGAGCTCCTTTTGCTTCTAGATTTGGGCTTCGAGCTCGACTTGATTCTTTTTAAGAAGGACTTTCTTAAGCTCCTTCGCCTCGGCCAACTCAACTGCCTGGGTCCTTTTCTTCTCAGAGTCATACAGTTGGGCCTGCAGATGGATGATCTATTTATCTTTGTTGGCTCGCACCTTCCGCATCTCTTCATAGTCATTTTTCATGATGTGGAAGACATTATGTAGAGCTTTCAGCTGATCTCGAGTTTTCTATCGATTTTTCAAAGTCTTGGCACGCTCACTGCGGCTTTCTTCCAATTTTTTCTCCAAAGCCTTCTGCTCATCGGACACTCGCAGGAGAACAGCATTTCCCTGCGACACGATGTTCGAATTATTAGGCAAGGGGGGTCTATTGTAAATCAAGACCAAAAGGTAAATCAGGGACAAGGTTTTGCCTTTGTATGAAAGGAGCATAACATCTCCATCAACGTTTTCAGATTAGCATCTTCGTATCCAATTGCGGCGAAGGGGACCATTTAGGAACCCAAATTATTTAGACTCGGTTCCTCCTCGATTTTACTCTCTTCGGTCATCATTGAAGGACCGGCATGACCTTTTTGTTTCGTCTTTAGAGGCTCCTGCTTCTCCGGGACGTCCTTCTCAGTGGCTTGGGGAGGGACAGGTGTTTTTTTCGGTTGTTTGATGGTGGTCAGGTCGGTAGGTTGGTTGCTTGGAGAATTGAGGGGAAGTGGAGCTTGTTCGACTCTGGCCTCTAGCGAAGACTTCAACACCAAACTTATTCTTTTTGTCTTTGATTTTTGCTGGCCTCGGCTCTTCAGAAGCAATTACATCCTCCCTTGAGGGTTCTACAGTATCAGTCATCGGGGAGGGCTCCATCACCGTCTCTACAACGGCTGGTTCTTCTACTGGGCCTTTGGATTTCGTGGCCCTTAGATTGCGGGTCACCTTCACTTTCTCGGCTCTGTTCATTTTTGCCCTCGGGGCCCCAGCCGCCTCGAGTATGGCCTCATTATCGGGGTGCTTTTCTTGATCAGCCACTGCAACATAATCAGAATAAATGAGTATCTTAATCAATTCATAATAAACAAACAAGTATGGCAGATGACTTACAACTGAAGGAATATAACCAGTCTTCGTCATTAAAGAGATCTCGGTTCCACTTCACAGACGGTCTCTTGGAGTATAAGACCTCGAACGCTTCTAACCTTGCTCGAGAGATCCTCCTCGGATTCAGCTGGTCTTTGTTCGGGTCTGCTCAAGGTCCAACCATCTTAGTGTCCGACCCCTTAATGAAGAACTAGTCCCCGTGTCACCCTTTATTACTCGATGGGGTCTCTATCAAGGTTTCTCTTCCGGGATTCTTTATTACTTGGAAGAACCCTTTTTCCTTAGTATTGGTGATTGAAAAGAATTGAAAAAAGAAATCAATGGTTGGGGGGGGGGGGGGGGGGTCGACTCAAAGAGACAGAAGACCATGAAGACATTTAGATAGATGAAGTAATTGGGGGATAGTTGATTCAAGCTAAGCCCTGTCGTATGTAGTAACTCCAATACGAATGGGCGAAGAGCGAATCGACCCCCGTAGATCAGCATCTGTCGATGAATAGGAATCCATCCCCCCTCGAGCTGATAATACATTATTTCACTAGCTCCGGACCTTTTAATTTCGTACGACTCGGGGATATAGAACTCTGCTTGCGCTAGTTCGAAGTGATGGTTTTAGATGGAAGAGGGGGTGTTCGCTACTCTGTATTGGATGATGAAATATTTGGTCCTATTATTTTCTTCTACATCCCTCATCCGCTCGATATCTACGGGCTTCCACGGTTGACCCTCTGGGATCCCCGGTTCGGCGACCGTGACTTTGTCTTCAACCAGGGAAGACGAAGCTTGTGCTCTCGTGTTTTGTGTGCTTTCAACCATTGTGAAGTATTAAAGAACAAAGGGCAAGGAACTTACTTGATGCTGAAATGAGGATTGATGGATCGATATCGGAGGAAGGCAGGTTGGGCACAATGGAATCTCGAGTGGGTGATAGGAGTCTCTCTCTCAGACGTCTTTTCTTCTTCAGAAATAATTGCTTCCAGTAAAAATGACGATTGAGTGATTTTCCTTATCTTATTCAACGTTCAACGGTCCGGATATGTTTGATCCAACAGATGGGGCGCGTTTGTAGTGTTTACGGCAGCGTAATAAATAACCCGGCCCGCGTGCTCATTGCCAGCTGTCCAACACTGTTTTTGAAATTCAAAAAATGTAATACAAAACGTTTGTACAAGCTGTTAGGCTTGGCTGGCTGGGTTGAATGAGAAAACCTTGGGCTTGATTGGTACATAGGGTCCCACACTTGAAATCCTGTTTACAAGGGCCCAAGGTTGTTAGAACAGCTTTCTCTTCAGTTCAATACCTCCGGGTTCTTGAATGATTTTCTCTTCGGTTCGATACCTCCGGGTTCCCGAATGATTTCCTCTTCGGACTGAGACATTTGGGTCCCTGAAAGGTTTTTCCCTTCGGATAAACACCCTTGTGTTCCCGAAGGAGCTTTCCCTTCGGTTCGATACTTTCCAACCCGAAGGAGTTTTTCTCCTCTGTTATGTTGCTCCTGAATTCCTATATGAAGTTCAAAGAGGGTATGTCTTCGGTCTGATATCTCTTGTGTACATACACCTGGAATTCTGAAGAGTTGATTTCCCTCTGGATCTGTCCGCTTACATATACTTTCGAAATGTTTTATTCTACTCCCTTAACACATTTATATATTGGAGGAGTGGGGACAATGTTAGGATGAGTATTTCGCTAAGCCTGATCCGGTAATTCATATTGGGTTAGGCCCAATGGACCATCAGCTTGACAGTCTCTTATGAGGACTCCTTGGTTCGATAGGCATGGGTTGGGTTCCTAAGACCACTCGGATGATGACTACTTACTACATCTAATCCTAATTAGAGTAGGAGTCATGCGTCCTAAGTACCTTATGATAGTTACCTTCCTATTTAACTACTACTTCTCCGATAGACATTCCTATTAGGACTGGTAAGTGTTATAAATACCCGGTTAATAATAAAGGTGAGGGGTTACGCTATTCTATTCTACTAAATACTTAAACCTCCATTGTTGACCTATCTTGAAACCTTCATTAACACTTACACCGAAAGAGTCCACCAACGGCCCAAGCCGTTAGGACTTTTGTGCAGGTATTTTTTCCGAACGACAAGCAAGACGTGCAGACGAAATTTGAGCGTTAACATTGTGTGATAACAAATTTTTACAACAAAACTCGAAAAAAAAAGATTTAAGACATATAAATGCCGTAATGACTATGATCAATCTAATAGATTAATCTTTTGACTTAAAATATGATTTAAGATTAATATATATTGGCATGTTATATTTCCAACAATTAGATCAATTCATTTGAGTTTTTATTCGAAGAGAGAAAAATCGAATGGATAAAAAACATAATTGTACTTGTAACATAGAGTATTCCATCAATTTGTTTGTACTATTTACTGTTTAGTACTACTACTAATTCATCACAGTGTGTATGTATAGTTAGAGCATTAATCACGTTTAGGCATTAATCACGTTTGTTAGGGATTCAGTGCCATAATAAGAGCACCATGAGAGCAAGCAACAACATCAACATTACAGTAGAGCATGTCATCAATCAAGTTGCTCTTTTTATTTTCATTTTTCCAAATATTAATTAATTAATGACTGATCATATTAGTAATACTCCTTTTGAATAACGCACGCATGCTTTTCAAGGTATACGTTCAGTAGTAAAACTAAAAAGAATTACTAGTATCAAACAAATCTAACAAACGTGTTTTACGTACACGCGCTAACAACCAAAATGAGAACCACGCACCAATAGATAAACCCATCAGCACTACTGATTGGCCCCTTCGCACACGCACACGCTGTCAGCGAGTGCAAAATAAGTCTCAGACATAGATATACATACAGCTGTTATTTTATTATTTACGGCCACTAACATTTCAAAGATTTATATATCCACACCCCCTCTTTCTCTCTCTTCTGTCTCTCTCTCTCAAATTGATGAAAAGTCCATTTTTTTTACTCTTGACAGTGAGAAGTGGGTAGGGTTTTTTAATCTTTATTTCATTCTTTTTCTCTATCTAGACCTCAAGGAATCGGAAAGAAACAGCAAGGAAGATAGAGCTGTTACTATCTTTCTGTTTCTCTATCTGCATTTCCCAAAAGCTCAGAAACCCCCCCTACCGTTTTCACTCAATTGTGCTGCGAATCATCAGCTGGAAAAAACCCTACTTTCGAAGCCAAGTCCATGGCGGAATGACCCAATTTCGACAACGGAAGTCATCGGCATGGTCTTGGCTGTGGGTATCAGTTCAGTGAAGTAGGTAAAGCTATTAAAATGCCATGCTTTTACACTTTTCCCCCTTTTCTTTCTGTCTGGGCATAAACATATCAAGTTACTAAATTTGTCTTTAGTGTGAAAGATGAATGCGTGAATTGAATTGGGTTGTTTTTTCTTCTTCTTATTGGTTATAGGGATTTGTAAATAAAGTTTCAATTTTTATTTGGTGTGAAATTGTGCTTTTAAATTTGATTTGCTAGGGAGGAAATAAGCCATGGAAGGGGATGAGCGCGATACTATGTTGGCATGCATCATTTCAGGGACCCTTTTCTCTGTTTTAGGTTCAGGTTCTTTTGCTATACTATGGGCGGTAAATTGGCGGCCATGGCGGATTTATAGGTGATCATATTTTTCATGACTGTTGCCACTTGTATTTAATTACGTTTTAGTTCTTGTTCTATTTGGATGGACAATGCACATTTTTGCTTTTGAGCTTCCTATTATTGTGCACGATTGTGCTATTAGTGTAGAATTTTTAATTGTAGTTCAACTAGCATTCTGTAGATGTTAAGATCTCTACTTTCTTTTCACGTGCTGAAGACCTCTACCTTCGTTTCATTCACTTGTAGTACCTAGTAGTTACCAAAACAGGATAAGGAATTGGTAAAGTATGTATAACTAAGGGAATCTAAGTAGAATATATTGTGGGAGATGTGTGAAATGAATTTCAGTTAAATACTTAGTTATGAGGGTAACCCTACATGTCAAATAAAGGAGAAGGAGAAACATATATTAGGCCATAGAAGGTATATCATACAAAATACTCGCAATTTAGAGGAAGATTAATAGATTACCATGGAGTTTGTATAAAATATAAAAGTTACTAGCCCATATTTGGCATGAACGGTAAATGCGTAAGAAATATGAGAAATTTCGTGTGCATCTGGATACTAGTTAATTGCTGTTGCATGGCCAGTGCAATTCTTTTTGTTTAGTTGACTTGAAGTCAATTTTGTGTACCTTGACCATGACAATTAAATCACTAATTATTGACAGGGAAGGAAAAATGACATGTTGTCCCATGATGACGGTATACATGATACGTAGGGAAGAGAATTTTATCCATTATGAGATTTTGTGGAACTAGTCCTGTATAGCTTATTTGCTAATCTTTTGTTACTTTTCCGGTGTGAAACCTTTCAATGATTAGTTTAATACTTATTTATGTTGTTAAATATTGAGAGCTTAAACAAGTCAATTTTAGTCTCGTCTCTAGTAAGTTAATGCCTTTTCTTGCCAAAGGATAACAGCTAGGTTGGCTATTTTTGTACCACATTGAATTGGTGGGGCTATTGAGTGATAGCCATTTTATGGTCATACAGGATAGGTTGTTCAGTATCTTTTTCTTTTCAATAGTCCAAAAGTTTTTTTATTTGGGTATGATTGAAATTATTCCTGATCATGTTGTTTTAGCTCTATCTTTACTTCTGTCTATCCCTCCTTCTCTTTTTGACATAATAGAAATTCGCTGTAGGGCTCCAAACCTTGCACTTGCAAGTTTACCTTTAGGCTTTAGAGTATAGTTCACACTTCATAGGAAAATATTTTAATAACTTATTATTTTCCATGTCTTTCCCAAGATGACAATAAACTGCAATATAATATTTTCGTCCTTAATAATAAATATCTGCAATTTTCCTCTCTGACTTCAAGCGTCCCTCCCAGCTGAGAACTTTCGAAATTGTTATCATTTTGAACTACTCAAAAGTATTATATCATTGTTTTTTAATAATGATGTTTGGATCACTTGGTGAAGTTGTTGTGATTCCCCTTTCGACCTCGAAATTTAGGTGCTAGGGATTGTAGATCATTTGTAGGCCTAGGACTTTTCAATTCTTTGGGAAGTGAAATGGAGACAAATGTCATATTCAGCAATCTCTATCTTTCCCTTTACCTTATGCAGGATAGACTTAGTCACTTTCCTTCATTCACTTCATGTCTTTCCTATGGAAGTGTTTAAGGGGTTCATTGTTTCTAATATTATGAGGATTGGCAGGAGGTTTGTTTAGCTTTTTGGGAGACTGGTATAGTCATAAGAATATAGGTGCTTTTATTTTTCCGCTGGTTCTTTGTACAACGCCCCCTCAAACGGGTTCTTTTAATACAATTATATACACCTCTCAAGCCCTACCTTAACCGTCCAGGCAAGTTATTTTTTTTAATCTTGTTTTCTTTGGAGGGCTCCATGTAGTCTCATGATATACTTTCCTTTCATATCCCCCTCCCTTGAGTTTACTCTCCCTTCTTTCTAATAAAAAATCTTCATTTATACTTAAATATGTATCTATATATCTATAAGAAAAGGTTCCGAGCATACGTCACTCTCTAAATTCCTTTCAAAAGGGTACATGAATCAGTTTTGTAATATCATGACTGAGTTGACAACTTTTGTTAACATTTCCTCGTTGTGCAACGGCTGTTTAGATGTTTCTCTCATGTTTTTTGTTTATCATATTTACGAATAAATATTCCCTCTATAATGTGTTTGCTTTCAGTTTTCTATATTTACTTTTTCCGCTGGTGTCTAAATCTTTCTGTGTGGTTGTTTGGTAATTCGAGTTGTCTCTTTTCTTATCTTTGTATGATATTCAAGTTTAAGAAGGTGATTTAGTATCTTTCAATGGCAGAGTTACAATATCCAGGTTGCTTCTACTGCATCTAATTTGCCTTTTTACTGTAGTGTTTGACTAGCTGTAAACTAGTTTTAGATCTGTTCCTTTTTTTTCCTTTTCCTAGTCGATTCGATATTGCCTTGGCCAGATCTTTGGCATGGTAATGTAATAGATATTTTTATTTCGTCTTTAACTAGTTTGGTATGCGCTCACCACTGACTTCTGCAGTTTGTAGCTAATTCAACATTGGTCTAATGGTATAGTGCATGTTCTTTGTTTCATTTCAGTTGGATCTTTGCTAGAAAATGGCCTAATTTCTTACAAGGACCTCAATTGGGAATACTATGTGGTTTATTGTCTCTGTTGGCATGGATTGTCGTCATTTCTCCAGTTCTAGTGCTCATCATATGGGGATGCTGGTTGATTCTAATACTTGGTCGAGATATAATTGGTTTGGCAGTAATCATGGCTGGGACTGCTCTTCTTTTGGCATTCTATTCAATCATGCTATGGTGGAGAACACAGTGGCAAAGCTCAAGTATGCACTGTCTCAATCGTTTTATTTAAAAAATTTCATTCAGTCTAGTGAGTTTTATTTAATTATTTTGCATTTTTATGGTGTAATTCTTGCAGCAGTAACTTTTCCAGTTTGGGTATTCATTTTACGAATGTCACTCTCTTACTTTTTGCAGTGACCGGAACTATTTATTATTTAATCAGTCCCTGCTCCCCCCCCCCCCCCCCCCCCCCCCCCCCCCCCCTAGTAACTTTTAAAGCCGTCTATCCTGAAGTTAGAGTCTGAAAGTCCTCGTGTTCCATTGAAGATAATGTGATGCACAAGGTTAATTCCAATAACAGCATCACTTGATAAAATGTGTAATATACAAATGAAAATTGAAAGCCATAGGCTCAATGCAATCATTGCCCTAGGCTCAATGTTTAAGATGCAGTCCATTTTAGTACTTTCATTAATCCCAAGAAAAAAAATAAAAAAAAATTATAGTCCACAGTACATATTTGTGCTGGTCTGTCCATAAGACTTGTTATGATTTAGGGTAATGCTAGGGGTCTCAAATTTTTGGTTACAATAAGTGTCTCAAGTGTAATCACTATGTACATCTATTGTGATTGGTTATATCACAAAGTATCATTAACATATTCAATGGCACATCATTTTAGACCCATTCAAGACCACTAGCATTACCCTAAATAGCCAACCCCCGGGGAATACAATGGTGCCGCATTTAAATTTTTGGGCAGACATTTTCTTAATTTGTGAAATAAAGGTTTCAGCTTGACAAAAAATATATTGGTAACTGAGCCTCAATAAGGCATGAGGCTTTGCATGTGAACTGACTACAAATGCAAAGCTTAATATTTGATCATAAGTAGAGTAGAGAATAAGGATTGCATTAATGACTTGGAAAACTGATTTTATGGGCTCAGGCAAGGTGGTTGAAGTTTGCAGAAATGGGGGTAAACGAAGAATAAACACTAGACATAACTTAAAAGTAGCATGGATGGAAAAAAATGATTAAACTAATGGAAATGGCGGAGTGTGGACAAGGGAAAGAAAAGAAAATATAGTTGTTAAATCAATGGGAGGAGTTAATAGATATTGCATGCTAATTAAGGAAGTGGTTTTTTTTTATTTTTATAAATGAAATCATGCTTAATATGCATTAACAAGGCTTTTTCAAGATGAAGTTATGAAAATCAGATATTTAGAAGTAGGACATGGGGTCCTGGAATTAAATGAAATTGAAAACAAACTGAGCATGTTTGTGCATCCAAGATGTTCGTTCCTGTAACCTTGATTAATTAATTAAACTGGATATGGCATGAAGCAGAAATCACCTATTGGTTCTTTCCAAATTCATTATAGCACAGTGATGGAGGAATGTCATGGTATTTTTACTGGGAAGGTGAGGGTGAAATTAGGGCAATTCCATGCTACCTTGTTGCTCTTCCTTTTTCTATTAAAATTTCTTCTTTTATCTAAAAAATAATTTATGTATCAACATGGATATTTTTTTATTTAATTTCCCTGCTTTCAAGTTATATTATTTTCCCTATACTCCGAGTATTATACTATTATTTACCACATCAGTTCCTAAACAGGGGCTATTGGTGTTCTTCTTCTTCTGGCTGTTGCCCTGCTTTGTGCGTACGAAATTTGTGCTGTGTATGTGACAGCAGGCAGAAGTGCATCAGAGCGATATTCAGCTTCAGGCTTCTTCTTTGGCATGTCAGCAATTGCGCTAGCAATCAACATGCTCTTTATCTGCAGAATGGTCTTTAATGGTAAATTTTCAACTTATCTTGTGTGATGTGTACCCTCTCTATCTCTGTGGCTCTCCTGTTGTCTTTCTGCTTTTGTTATTAAAGTTATTTATCATTCACCAGGTATTCACGTTGATCACAAGTACATAGTTGCTATTTCCAAATTTTCATTTTAATGGTTTTGTTTTATTTTATTAATCTTTAATTTTTTTTACGTATTTGATTTATAAATTCCAATAGGCAATGGCTTAGATGTGGATGAATATGTTCGAAGGGCATATAAATTTGCTTATTCTGATTGTATTGAAGTGGGTCCTTTGGCTAGCTTACCAGAACCACCAGATCCTAACGAGTTATATCCTCGACAATCTAGAAGGCAAGCACCTACTTTTATTGCTTAGAGTGGTTATACTATATGTGTGAAGAAGTTTGATATCAATATAGTACTTTTCTGGTAGAAGTTTATTCTTTTAGAGTAATTTTTAATGCATTACTTCTAATGTTTTTCTTTGTCCCAAGTCCAGTTTCTCTTGCTATTTATCTCAACATACACATTTATGTGTTTATGTGTCTACACATGTATATCTACATACATACATACAGACAAGTATGTAGTATGTACATATACGGGGCGGCAAAGACTGCTGGAGATTGGTTGCCTTTATAACTATTTGAGGAATCATTTTGCATTTTGATTCTGTTTTGTTTTGTTTTCTTGCTTCCTTAGATTCTTAGTTTGTGTTTACAGGGCTTCACATCTGGGCCTTCTCTATTTTGGCTCACTTTTGGTACTTCTTGTCTATTCCATTTTATATGGATTGACAGCAAAAAGTTCTCATTGGCTTGGGGCTATTACATCAGCAGCTGTTATTATTCTTGGTATTAAATTCTTCATATTGATTCGTTTGCTCTGGTATCTATTTCCTGAATATTCTTTTGTTTTTAACTTGTAATTTTTTTAATCATTTTACCTTCAGACTGGAACATGGGGGCATGCTTATATGGATTTCAGCTTCTTCAAAGTCGTGTTGCTGCCCTTTTTGTTGCTGGTGCATCTCGGGTCTTCCTGATTTGCTTTGGAGTTCATTACTGGTTAGTTTGAGATTTAAGATATGTGATTTTGATTATATCAAGTTGTTATATTGTAGATCGCCTTTGTCATTCCTTTTTCTTTCTTTCTATAACAGGTATTTGGGACATTGTGTTAGTTATGCAGTTGTAGCATCGGTGCTCTTAGGTGCTGCTGTTTCTCGTCATTTGTCAGTTACGAACCCAATAACTGCAAGGAGAGATGCGTTACAGAGTACGGTGATTCGCCTTAGGGAGGGTTTCCGTAGGAAAGAACAAAACAGTTCGTCTAGCTCTTCTGAAGCTTGTGGGTCAAGTGTGAAGCGCAGTAGTAGTGCAGAGGCTGGTCAGCTTGGTAATGCTGCGCATGTCACAGGTGATGCTTCAAGCTGGAATATAGTTGAAGGAATTAATAGTGAGAAGAGTGTAGATAGTGGAAGGCCAAGTTTAGCAATAAGAAGCAGTTCCTGCCGTTCAGTTGTTCAGGAGACAGAAGTAGGAACGTCATATGCTGATAGAAATTTTGAGCCCAACTGCTCTTTGGTAGTCTGTTCGAGTAGTGGTCTTGAAAGCCAAGGCTGTGAGTCTAACGAATCAACTTCGGCTAATCAACAAGCATTAGACTTAAATTTAGCGCTGATGTTCCAGGAAAAGTTGAATGACCCGAGGATTACATCTATGTTGAAAAAGAGAGCAAGACAAGGAGATATTGATTTGACTACTTTATTGCAAGATAAAGGATTAGATCCTAATTTTGCTATGATGTTGAAGGAGAACGGTTTGGATCCAAGGATCCTTGCGTTACTGCAGAGAAGTAGTTTGGATGCTGATAGAGATCATTGTGATAATACTAATATAACCATCGTTGACTCTAACAGCATTGACAATACTTTGCCAAATCAAATTTCTCTGTCAGAGGAACTTAGGCTCCAAGGACTTGAAAAGTGGCTTCAGTTTTGCAGATTGGTTTTGCACCACATAGTTGGTACCCCTGAACGAGCATGGGTTCTCTTCAGTTTTATCTTCATCATAGAAACTGTCATCGTGGCCATTTTTAGGCCAAAGACAATTAAAGTTATAAATGCTACTCACCAGCAGGTTTGTAGGGGTTTCTTTTACTCGGCTTATTATTCTAATTTATGTTGATGGACAAGTATACTTGCCCTCAAAACTGATAAATGAAATTGTCAAAAAAATATCTTTGCAGTTTGAATTTGGCTTTGCAGTGTTGCTTTTATCTCCCGTTGTCTGTTCTATCATGGCTTTCCTAAGATCCCTTCAAGCTGAAGAAATGGCCATGACTTCGAAACCGCGGAAGGTACAAATGATTTAGTACGTGCAATCGAATGTTTTCTGCAATTTATGAGTTTCTAGCATTAATGGCTTAAATACCATACTTGAAAATTACAGCAATAGAATAATAAAGCTATTTTGCATAAGTATTTTCACGTTTGATTGTTGCAAGTATAATAGTTGTAATGTTCTGTCTGAAAGATTACGGCTAGTTCTTTTGATTATTACTGTTACCTCGTATTGTGACAGTTTGTGCACTTTCACATTTTACTTGCAGCATGTGGATTTACTATACTGTTTTTATGTGTATAATCATACAATTTTTTGGTTTTTGTAAATCTGTAAGATATCTAATTGTGTTGTTTTTTTTCTTTTCCTGATTCTAACTTTTGTATTCTTTCAGTATGGTTTTATTGCTTGGCTGTTGAGCACTTCTGTTGGTCTGCTGCTTTCTTTCTTGAGGTATGACTGTTATTATGTTCGAACAACTTATTTCTTTCTTTCTGCATTTTCTCATCCATACTCTTTCTCTGCTTTTGGAGCATGTTAGAGTGTATTATAAGAAAAAATTATCATATGATATAATACAAAAGAATTCATTAAATCCATATGTTCAAACGTTCAGTATGTTTACAATTTCTTGATAATCTTTTATATGTTTGATTTTTAAGTTGTTTTTATCATTGAGGTATGGGAAATTGCCATATATCATGTATAGTACTTTTCCAACTTGGTTGAAGGAAACCCTTTCTTTTACCAGCATGCTGGACACGTTGCTATTGATGCGCTCTAATTGATCTCAGTCATGTTAAATCTTATGAGTTTTCCACTTTGGTAAATGCATTTTATCTATGTAGCTTTCTTTTGGTGAGATTTAGCTATTTTCTTACAATCATGTTGTAATGCCTGATGCTTCTCTCCTCCTTTTAATAATAATTTTTTCCATCAGCAGAACTATGTCTTGGTTTAGATCTTTATGATGCTTGTTAAGTTAAATATGCACGAGAAAGATTCTTTGCTTTGGGTTATGATGAACGAATTATGCTTAAATAAGAGATCTCATTGTATCAACTGTTTTGTACTGGTATATGAAAATGGAAGTTGTGAAGGAGGAATGGTTGGTTCCAGGTTTGGCCCTAAGGAGGAATGGTTTTGTTCTAGTATATGGAAATGGTTGTGGCAGTTCCCTTTGGAGATGAGTTCTCTTTGGCATAAAGTGATTTAGAGCAAATGTGGTCCCTGTCTGAATGGCTCGGATCCTACTCACAATGTTGTTGCTCATGGTAGCCCTTGAAATTCATTTCCCAGAGATTGAGTTCTTTCCTTTGATCCTTTCTTTATTCTCCTTTAGGTTTAGTACTGGTGATGGGAACTACATTCGTTTCTGAGAGGATAGTTGGTTTGGTGATGCTCCTCTAGTGACAACATTTTCAAGATTGGTCTATTTCTCTTCCTTGCATAAGTTCCTGTAGCTAGTTTCGTTCACTAGGAAGGTGTTACTATTGCTTGAAACTTTCATTTTCAGAAACTTAAATGACCATGAGGCAAATAATCTAATTTCTTTCTTTGACCTTTCGAGCCATGCTTCACTTTCTTCTTCTACTACTCAATCATAGGAGATTGGTCGTTGGATTCCTTGGGCAATTTTTCTAGTAAGTTTTTTCCCCCCCTAAATTTTTTCTCTTGTTCGGATTCGATCAATCTTGATTTTCCCTTAGCTTCTTATATTGGGAAGGAAAAAGTTCCCTTGAGAATTTTGTTTAGTTGGTAGTAGACAACTGTCTCAATACTAATGATTTGTTGCAAAAGGCAAGAGGCTATCTATACCAATGCTCTTGTCACGAATATGTTTCAATGTTTGGCATGTGCAGGCAAAATTCTTAGTGTTATGAGCATTTTTTTTCTTTTTCTGCATTGTGCTACGATGGGAAGGTATGAAAATTCCTTTTAGGATTTTTGAGGAGGCTTAGGTGTTCCCCTTTTCCTTGGAAAGTTTGATGCGGGCAATATTTTGGGAGGCAAAAGGATGACAGGATTCTTTGGAGGTTCTTGTTTTACTATTTTAGGGGGTATATGGACTAAAGGTAATATCTTCGAATCTTTCTGCATTACTTGAGGCAAACATCTCTGTGGACTTGGGCTATGGGAATTTTTATAGGAGTTGCTATTTCATATATTCGTAGAAATTGGTGGGCCTCAAGTAATTTTTCATTATTTTTCCCACTTGTATTTCTTTATAGGATTCCTTGTTCTCCATTTATGTAGAAATCATAGGATTTGCCCATATCTCGAGACTTGACCCTCTCTTTATTAAACTTCTTTTATCTAAAAATATTACTGAAAATAGTTCATATCTAGTTCATATACATGACACTATTTTTTATCTTCTTGAGACTTTCAATTGTTTGTTTTCCCTCTTTTTCCTAGTCAGCATGGAGACAGCAATCATATATAGGCATATGACATTAGTTGTACCTTATCTTCTTGAGATTTTCAGTTATTTATTTTCCCAATCATTATGGAGAAAAAAATTCATATCCAGGCATATGACAGTAGTTGTACATTAACATTTACCTTTGCAATATAGATCAGGATGGTAACAATTTAATGAAGCCTCGCATGTTCTAAACATTGTTTGCGCTGTTCACCAAATTATAGATCTTCATTATTACTTCATATGATATTTAACCATGGTCGCGATCACAAAAGAATGAATGATTTGTCATTTATAATGATTATAAAGGGTAAGTAAATTTCTTGATGCCAGCCAAACTTGGTAACTCAGGGTAGCTATTATTTATGTAAATAGGAAAAGCATGGTTGTGGTTGTTGCAGCTAGTTGGCTGTGGAAATGACCCAATTCAACATGTTTTGATTAGTGAAAAGGTGAAATAAAAGTGCCATTATTGATGTTTTTGAAACTACATCTTGGACCATTGCCACAGCCAACTAGCTGTAGCAACCACAACATCCGCTATAGATACACACACACACACACACATATACATATATATATTACATATTTTATGTACATATCTATCTATATCTATATTTTTTCTCTAGGGTAGGTGAATATATCTTTTATCCATGTGCTGATCGGTTAGCATCTCTTCTCTCTCACTTACTCACTCTTATACCGGATATGTCATTAGGGTGTGACCCAAGTATGCCCTAGTGATAAGCAATTGGGGTTGAAGATGGTCTGATGCATGTTAAATATCTGTATTTGTTTCAATTTTTTAGAAACTTGAACATTCTAAATATATATCTTTGAATCTGTTTAAAACCATAATTGTTTTTGAGAAAGTCTGAAACTTTAATCTCACCTTCTATTTACTGGAAGAGTTCATGGATTTATTTTTGATATGTCTAATGAATGCCATGAAGCTGTAATTTGGACCATTTGGTTTCTTTCCTATTTTCTATAGTTCATTTTTCCACATACCCGGATCTTTGATAGAGCTGTGTTGTCAGGTATTTATCATATTAGTAATTTTATATTTATTTTCTCCGCAGCAAGTCATCGGTTCTTCTGGGAGTGTCTTTGACTGTGCCTCTCATAGTTGCATGCTTGTCTATTGGCATTCCTATATGGATTCGTAACGGCTACCAGTTTTGGGTATCAAGAGTTGATTGTGCAGATCATGCAGGAACTCATCGAACTTTGTGGCTTAAAGAGGTTTCTTCTTTTCCTGTTTGTTCTCTGTCATTGTGTTGCTGCTCAACAAGTTTGTAATACACACAAGTTCTTAAGATCTGTAATGAGTTTGTACTCTTGGATCACAGTTTATGCCCTTGTCTTTATGATGCTTTTTGTCCTACTGGCTAGAGGTAATACATTGGTATTTACGATTTCCGTCACATCCTTAATCAATGAGGCTCGGCAAGGGGACAATTTATGAGAGAAACTAATGAAATAAAAATGAAGAGAATGTGTTTAATTGTGTACTTCTTTTAATATAGTTCAGAGCTAACTTAACACCATTCTCCCCTCACCCATGATGGTGTGTTTCCACCACTTCAAGATGTGCTTGTTATCATTCATTCTATGCTGTTATGCTATATTATTAACTACAATAATCTCTTAACCGTATATCAGATTAAATTTTGCAGAATATTGTTTCTTCTCTCATCTGTGTGCTTAGTTTGTTACTGATTACTTTCCATAATTTACTTTCAGGGTGTTGTACTTTTCGTCTGCATATCAATATTTACTGGATCTATATTAGCTCTTGGTGCAATAGTTTCTGCTAAGCCTTTAGATGAATTAGGCTACAAAGGTTGGAACGGTGACCAGAACAGTGGCACATCTCCTTATGAATCATCTGTCTACCTTGGTTGGGCAATGGCCTGTGTGGTTGCTCTAATAGTTACTGGGGTGCTGCCAATTGTATCCTGGTTTGCTACGTACCGTTTCTCCATCTCTTCTGCTATATGTGTTGGAATATTTGCAGGTAGTTGCTCTGTATCTGCTCTGGTCTTTATGCTTCACTTGCCTACAAAAACTCCTCACCATGGAGTCATCCCATATCCCCTCTGAAAACTATGCATTGTTATCATTGAAGAATTGTTGTTATTAACCGTCTTTTTTTCTGCTCTGCTTTTTGCAGTTGTGCTAGTTGCATTTTGTGGTGCATCCTATTTGGAGGTTGTGAATTTTAGGGATGACCAGGTTCCAAGGAAGGCAGATTTCCTAGCTGCACTACTTCCTTTAATGTGCATTCCAGCATTGCTATCACTTTGTTCTGGTTTGTTTAAGTGGTAAGTGATCTTAATTAAACATGATCCCAGCAACATTCCTCACTACCTAAACTTGGGATTTGTGCTGTAACATTATTCAGAAAATGACATTTTTTTGTTGTTCAAGGTTTTTGTAAATTAAATACGCCATCAACATTCATTTTCAGGAAAGATGACAATTGGAAACTTTCTCGAGGGGTTTTTGTTTTTGTCATCATTGGTCTTCTTCTTCTGCTTGGTGCAATATCAGCCGTTACAGTAATAATTAAACCATGGACAGTGAGTGGACTTGGTATAACTTGTGTTATGTTAGCTTTCAGTAGTAGAACACTTTCCTAACTTGCTTCTGCTTGCTATTGCAACAGATTGGGGCAGCATTCCTTTTAGTTCTTCTTCTCATTGTTCTGGCTATTGGTGTTATTCACTACTGGGCTTCAAACAATTTTTACTTGACCCGGACACAGACGTTCTTTGTTTGTTTTCTTGCTTTTCTTTTGGCTTTGGCAGCATTTCTTGTTGGATGGTTTCAAGGTGAGAAGAGTCTCTTTTCTGTTCTTACTTGGAGCTTGATCCATATTCAAGAAAGGCGAAAGGACTGAACTTTCTTTAAATATTGATATATTTCCAGAAAGATATACGTCACCTTTTGAACCCCCCTTCTCTCTCTGTTTCAGATAAACCTTTCCTGGGAGCATCTGTTGGTTACTTTTCTTTTTTGTTTCTCCTGTCTGGAAGAGCATTGACGGTGAGTTATAAGTGACTATAATGAATCTATAGTGATAATTTTATTCAAATGGTTTTTAAATTGTTTTTCTTAATTTAAAGTTACTTTGTCTTCAGATGTATTGTTCTGCGTCATATATATATTTTTGGAAATCTCTTTTCTTATGCAGGTGCTTCTATCACCTCCTATTGTTGTTTATTCTCCTCGAGTACTACCTGTATATGTTTACGATGCCCATGCAGATTGTGGGGAAAATGTCAGGTTTGTTTAGCATTAGTTTCTTACTCACATTTCTTCTTACTTCAGTGTTTGATGTTAATTATTTGGCTCAACTTAATATTGCATTGGATCCTATGACAATCAGATTTTTAAATACTTTATAAAACAATTTTATCGTCAACAGTGCTGCATTCCTTATGCTTTATGGGATTGCACTGGCAATTGAGGGCTGGGGTGTTGTCGCAAGTTTGAAGATTTATCCACCATTCGCTGGTGCTGCTGTATCAGCAATAACACTTGTTGTTGCGTTTGGCTTTGCTGTTTCTCGGCCGTGTTTGACTCTTAAGGTGTGTCCACTATTGAATGATCTATCAAGCACAATAAGATAACTTTTCTTCTTTTAATTGGAAAAAAGTAGAAATTTTTCTTGCATACTTGAAAATTTTCCTGATGATGGTGGAACCTTTAAACTATTACCATAATTAGAACCTTTTTTTGGGATTTTTAATATTTTTCTGTTTCCTAATAATATGTATCTCAATAACCAGATGATGGACGATGCGGTTCACTTTCTAAGTAAGGAAACTATTGTCCAGGCAATTGCTCGATCTGCCACTAAGGTACAACCTTTTTTTGTGGAACCAACCGCAATCTGCTTCTTCTTCATTGCCCTTACCTTAGCTTTACCTCCTTGTCGAACTTCACGTCACTTTTCAACTATATTTTCTCATATATGTATTTGATCCTAAGACATCATGCCTATATATCCCAGAAGTTCAGATCAGTTCCTTAAACGGTGTTGTTGAATAGTTCTTAAGACATGCCTTTGAAGAGAAGCTATATGCAGCAGCATGGCCTGTGAAAAAGTGGTGAGCTGTCGTAAGCAACCAAAAATAAAACCTTACTACTAAAAATATTTATGTAGTCCCATGGAGAATGATTAGTCTAACTTTGTGTTATGTGAATTATGATGGGGGGTTTAAATATTACTGAAACAATTTAACGAGAAACAACTAAAATAGCCAGGTAAGTAACTAAAGCAGACACCTAATTCACACTAGTAAACTAACTAATCCAAACAAGTAAGCGCCTGTCTGTATTATCTCAGTAACAACTAACGCGAATTAAATCAGAAAGACAAATCATAGTTTAAGTTAACATCCAACATCGGAAATTACAACTGATTATTGATTCAAGTATAAATCAATTAACACTTTGAATATTCACCGTTGGAACTACTTTCCTATCTCTCCTTAGTTGTAGTTAATTAGAAACAAGTGATCTAAATAACCTTAACTACTAAACAACCTTAGACACCTGAAAATTTAATCTAGTAGAAGCCTTAAGAAATAGAGAGATCGATGAAGCTAAACAACACAAACACATGCGGTTGCATTTAATTTAATTGGGTGTTTTTCCTATGATATAATAATCACCGACGTTGCAAATTATTAATTTTAGTTGCTTCACAAGTTAGAGTGACCAAATAATTACGGATTTGATATCAAACTTAGCAGTGGATTGCAACGAATAATAAACTAATACACGTCCTAGCAATTAAACGAATTAATCATGAAAAAAAGCACAGAAGAACATCCAATACTCAAAATATAAATTTAACAATTAAAACCAATTAGATATCACAGTGTATAGCTTCCGAGGCTTCCATTTACTTAAACCACGAATAAAAACTTAGCCACACAGGGCCATAAGAACTCACGGAAGAATAAAAGATGTATGACATGTTCTCCTCCATTAGGTTTGTCCCTTGCACCTTATTTTTAGTAGTAGAACCCTATAAACTCTCCTAAAAACAATCTCAATATTAATATCCAAATCTGCCTAATCAAGGAAATAATAAAATAAAGTCAAGTCCTACTATTATTAGGAAAATGGTAGCTAGAGTCCCATGCTTCTAATTTCGCTGCAGATTTTGTTTCCTTTCAAGAGTTGGAACAAGAGTCCTTCCTTGCTTCTAATTACCATGCTGCTGAATAACTGGATTGGGCTTTCATATTACCGAACATGATTTTGTTGTGGACTACAGCTTTATTTTACCAAAAGTTAATGAAGTGGGCTGCCCAAAATAATTGCAGATTCGTTCCTCGAAACGTAGAGTAACAATGCTGATGCAGAAACTTCAAGCCCAATTCCAACATTGACACAACTATTATCTCTCAAAGCACGAAAGTTGTAGAACTCCTTCTTAGCTTTCCATATCAAATTGAATCGTCTCAATCGGAGTTTGGATGTGGTAGTTATGACCAAATTACGAATCAGCACCCAAACTCGCCAAAATCGCGGAATTAGCTTTGTTTTGATTTTAATCCTTTATTTGCATCCTAAATAAAAATATAAGAATAATGAGTACATCTAGGCATCAAATAAATATAAAAGATTAAAGCATTAAGGAATAAAAATAAAACATTTTTCATTCTCATCAAATTCCCCCACACTTATCTTTTGGTCATTCTCGGGCAAAACAAAAAATGAAAACATAACAAATAATTTACTTGAATCCATTCAACCCCAACCCAACTTTCAAAGGTCTTAAATTCAATAACTCATCCATGAAAATTAATACTAACTATCAGGAATTTGGTTAGTACATCATCAATTAATTCGTAATAATAACCTTGTCATTTTCCACGAATCAATTTCAAATTTCAAGTTTATGCACACAAGTACCTTTCCTATGATCAACATGAATACATAACTAAGTCCACATGGAAGAACAACTATGCATAACTAATTCAAGACTCGAAACATAGCTTTTCCACTATTACTTTTCAGTTAATCACCAATATGGCAAAGTTAGAGATCATTTTTTTCTCTTTCTATATTTACGTGAGTGCATTTTATGCTCCTCACTTCATGAGTGCGTTTTACGCTCCATCTCATTTCATGCATGTGTTTATAAGTGAGTGCATTTTACACTCCATCTCAACCCACCGCATGACTTACTTACTTTTGTTCATTTTTTTTTCTAATTCATTTCTCTAACATAGTTCCATAAATCGAAAACAAAATGAGTAGTTAAGCAAATTCTAAGTCTTGAAACCAGTGCACATAGTTGGACACCTATACAACTTAGCTAATAAAGCGTGTATCACATACTCGAGCACTCGTGCTCATAAAAATGAATAATCAACTAAAAACAATTCAAGTGTGGATTGCGACTTGGTTATCATCATTTATTAGTTAATTAAACATTAACCAAAACCTATAAATCAACATTAATTCTCACACATTCATTAGCAGCCTTCAAGAGCTCAGCCAAATCAAATTTAAAATAAAAAATAAAAAAAAAATTAAAACGAAATGAAAAATATAACCTAACCTTAATCCCTTCCTCCACACTTACAACTTATATTGTCCCCAATGTAAGATATATATTCAAAGAAAAGGCAAAAACAACTAAAATACAAAAATAAGAAGAAAGAAAAATTATACTCCCCTTGTGTTGCCTCTCAAGCAACACCTTTATTCTACGTCGTTGGCTCGACTTAATGCTCAAACACTACGTCACTCCAATTTCATGAATTTTGAGAATCGCCTTCTTCACTATATCCATCATGGGCAAGTTCGATTTCCCTTGTGATTCACGGAAATGTTTTACTCCCTCTTCAAGGAACATGTAATTGAAATCATTGGAGAAAGACTTCAAATTTGGAAAGGGAGCCTGCAAAACAGAAGGTAAAGACCTCACGTTTGAAACGGGTAATTCAATATAAGGATCGTTACCTAAATTTGGAAAATCATTCAACACTCCAACAACTTTCTGTAAATCAGTACTCAAGACTAACGCCTCATTCTCTTTCTTACTAAGTAAAACTTTCAATCCATCTCGTTCATCAAGTTCAAAAACTTTCTGTTGTAAAGAATCCATCACATTCCTGTCTACATCGACATTGTCTGCTTCTACATCGACGCTGTTTGCTTTGACGTTTTCTGCGCTTCTTCCTACTTCTACAATGCAGAGACTGTCTTTTCTAGATTTTCAGCCCATTTACCATTTCTCAAAGTAATTGCACTTACGTTTTCTCTTAGATTTACTACCGATTGAGAGGGTAATTTACCCGATCCTTGAGAATCCAATCGACCAACTGTAATAGCAAGGTCACTTGATTCTCCAGATTATGTATGGAAGTCCTTGTTTCTTGTTGGAATTGTTGCATCTGGTTCATGAAAGCTTTAAACATATCCTCAAGAGATGTTCTAAAACTAAAATGAGTTGCTTGTTTAGGGGGATACTGCTGTTGAACCTGTTTAAAACCTGTCTGCTTATTTGGAAAAGCCGTCTAAATGGGTTGACTATTTCCTCCGTAGCTCAATTTGGGATAATCTCTCCATCCTGGATTGTAAGTATTAGAGTAGAGATCATATTGGAGCTAAACAAATCCGTCTTCTTGCAATGTTGGACACATATTTGTATCATGTCCCGACAACGAACAAATTCCACACACTTTTGCTGCTAGCATGTTTCCTACAACCATTCGACAAACTATAGCAATTAAATTAAAATTTTGACGTTCAATGGAAGAATTTTTTATCTCATTGACATTCTTAGATGGGAAGTCAAGCCTAGTGACAAATTGTTGGGAATTGGCCTCCATATTTGCAATCAAGTTTTCGCAGTCTCGGGAGTTTTATCCACCAAAGCTCCTCCACTAGCAGCATCTATCATACTTCTTTCAACTGACAATAACCCCTCATAAAAATATTGAATTAAATGTTGGTCATCAAGTTGGTGGGGGTGGACAACTCGAACATAACTTCTTAAATCTCTCCTAATACTCGTAAAGAGACTCTCCATTATACTATCTGATGCTACATATTTTCTTATATTAGTAGCCCTATAAGCAGAATTTTTTTTTCTTCCAAAAATAGCCTTTTCATCTCATTGCATGACTAAATCGATCCGAATGGAAGGTAATAAAACAAATCATTTGCCAAGTCTGTCGTTGAGAATGGAAAAACCCAAGCTTTATTTGTTCCTCTATTAGTCCTTGAGGCTTCATGCTAGAACACACCACATGGAATTCTTTGAGATGATTGTATGGATCTTCACCTGTAAGACCACGAAAAGTAAGCAAAAGATTTATTAGTCTTGATTTCAATTCAAAAACAGCATCTAAATTAGGATACTTAATGCTCAATGGTTGTTGATTAAGATTAAGAACAACCAACTCGCTCAAGGTTTGATTATTATTAGCAGCATCCATATCTTCCTCTTCTTAACCTTCGCAACTCAATTAAACCATGGGGAAAAAAATCTAAGAAAAATTAGAAAACTTCAAAAATAAAATAAGGATCACAAGTAACACAAAAATCAACTAGAATCACTCCCCAACAATGGCGCCAATTTTTTGGTGTGCTATCGCAGTTAACCAAAAATAAAACCATACTGCTAAAAATATTTATGTAGTAGTGCAAAGATTGTTTCCACAGAGAATGATTAGTTTAACTTTCTGCTATGTGAACTATGATGGGGTTTTTAAATATAACTGAAACAATTTAATGAGAAACAACTAAAACAGACAGGTAAGTAACTAAAACGGACACCTATTCCAGACATTAAACTAACTAATTCGGAAATGTAAGAACCTGTCTATATTACCTCGGTAACAACTAACGCGAATTAAATCAGAAAGACAAATCTTAGTTTAAGTTAACATCCACCATCGGAAATTACAACTGATCATTGATTCAGGTATAAATTAATTAACACTTTGAATATTCACTGTTGGAACTATTTTCCTATCTCTCATTGGTTGTAGTTAATTAGAAAAAAACAATCTAAATAACCCTAACTACTAAACAATCTTAAACACTTGCTGAAGATTTAATCTAGTAGTAGCCTTACGAAATAGAGAGATCGCATACAGTTGTATTTAATTTAGTTAGGTGTTCTTCCTAAGATATTATAATCACTGATGCAACAAATTATTAATTTTTGTTGGTTTACAAGTTAGAGTGACCAAATAATTACAGATTTGATATTAAACTTAGTAGTAGATTGCAACGAATAATAAATTAGTACGCGTCTTAGCAATTAAACGAATTAATCATGAAAATAAGAGAACATCCAATACTCAAAATAAAAATTGAACAATTAAAACCAATTAGATCTCACAGTGTATAGCTTCTGAGGCTTCTGTTTACTTAAACCAAGAATAAAAACTTATCCACGCAAGACCATAAAAACTCACAGAAGAATAAAAGATGTATGGCGTGTGTTCTCCTCCATTAGGTCTGGCTCTTGCACCTTATTTATAGTAGTAGAACCCTATAAACTCTCCTAAAAATAATCTGAATATTATTATCCATATCTGCCTAATCAAGGAAATAATAAAATAAAGTAAAGTACTAATATTATTAGGAAAACGGTATATAGAGTCCCATGCTTCTAATTCCGCTGCAGATTTTGTTTCCTTTCAAGAGATGGAACAAGAGTCCTTCCTTGCTTCTAATTACCAAGCTGCTGAATAACTGAATTGGGCTTCCATTTTTACTGAACATGATCCTCTTAAATTGTTGTGGACTGCAGCTTTATTTTACCAAGAGTTAATGAACTGGACTGCCCAAAATAATTGCAGATTCATTCGTAGAAACGTAGAGTGACAATGCTGATGCAGAAACTTCAAGCCCAATTCTAACATTGATACAGTCATTATCTATCAAAACTCAAAACACGAAAGTTGTAGAACTCCTTCTTAGCTTTCCATATCAACTTTAATCGTCTCAATCGGAGTTCAGATGCTAGAGTTATGACCAAATTACGAATCAGCGCCCAAACTCGCCAAAATCGCGGAATTATCTTTGTTTTGCATTTAATCCTTTATTTGCATCACAAATTAAAATATAAGAATAATGAGTACATCTAGGCGTCAAATAAATATAAAAGATTATCATTAAGGAATAAAAATAAAGCATTTTTCATTCTCATCAAAAAGTATGCTATTAAAAAGTTAATTTAGAAGCACCTCCAAATGCTCAGCTTTTACTTCTCAAGAAAAAAAAAGGGGAGGGGGGGGGGGGGGGGGGGAGGGGGGGGGGGGGGGGACCTGGAGGGGGGAATGAATTGGTCTAGAGAGTATCTTCTTTTTGTTTCCTTACATCTAAGGAGTAAAGAGTATATTGAAAAGCCTTAGGGTGCAAATGGATCTTAGACATTGCATTTGAAGTAGTACTGTCACGAGCTTAAAAGGTTATCTTTAGTTTCAGATATGGTACAAGTCTGAACAGCTATATTCTAAGAACTTTCTATGCAAGTAGAATTTGGAGGCTTAAAGCGGTAAAGCCTTAACCTGAATGGGGGGAGTAGATAGAGTATTTACTGGGTGTTATGACTTGAATTTCCTCCAACAGCTTTGGAATTCAATCTGGGAGGATCTGATGCAATTTTCAATTGGTTTATGAGCTTGAGGGTTCAAGAGTATTGTTAATTGAAGTTCAGGATTAAACATTGTCTACTTTATTGCTACCGTGTTCTAGATTTATGGATATATAATAGATATGATATCACATTTTGTCACGCATGGCTGTGGTTCTGCTCCATGGGAAAAATTTAGTTCAAGTCATTGGTTGCTTGTAACCATGTCATGATTATGTGGATGGTGGAATGAATTTATGCTTAAGCAGAACTTTTCAACTTCTTATAAATTCAACATATATACAGACCCACACATCCATAATACATAGTAACATACATATATTGTAGATATTTGAAGAGAAGAAGTGCTCCATTATTCATATTAGTTCTCTATCTTTAAGCCTCCTGTACTTTTGGCAACATAATTCCTGGCCGGGATCAGTGGAGTCTTTTGTTGATTTTTTGTCGGAATTTAGCCTGGTAGCTTCGGATGGTATTTTTGACATCTGAGATCTGGGCCCTGTTTGCAGGGTCTGTAGGCTGTTGTCCATGCAAATTGTTTACTTTGCATGTACTTTGGCAGCATCCCCTTTTTATGCATTATTAATCTCCTCGTTTATTTATCAAAATACACACACAGAGGCACATTTTATAGGTCTTACCTTTGATTTAGATGTGAATATATGGATTTTTACACTAATACATGTATGCAGGCTGCTTGATTTTCTATTTCTTTTGTTCTTTCCCCTCGTTATGCTAAACCATTTCAGACTTCAAGGAAGAGTTTCCTCTCTTGGTTAACTTTTGTGTTTGTATTTAAATTGACTTCCCTCCATTTGCAATGCAGACTAGAAATGCATTATCTGGAACTTATTCCGCTCCCCAGAGGTCTGCCAGTTCAGCTGCTCTTTTGGTTGGAGACCCTACTGTTACGCGTGATAGGGCAGGAAATTTTGTGCTTCCTAGAGCAGATGTCATGAAATTAAGAGATCGATTAAGAAATGAAGAGCTAGCTGCCGGATCAATCTTCCTTAAAATTAGAAATGGAAGGATCTTGCGGCATGAATCAACCAGTGATGTAGGTTACAGAAGAGAAATGTGTGCACATGCACGGATTTTGGCCTTAGAAGAGGCCATTGACACTGAATGGGTTTACATGTGGGATAAATTTGGTGGTTATTTACTTCTGTTGCTGGGTTTGACTGCGAAGGCAGAGCGTGTCCAGGTGAATTAGAATTCTATCACTTGTGTTGGAGACAAATATGCTACTGTCGTGAATAATGTTTTCTGTCTCCCTGATGTACCAGGATGAGGTTCGCTTGAGACTCTTTCTTGACAGCATAGGTTTCTCAGATCTAAGTGCAAAGAAGATTAAAAAGTGGATGCCTGAAGATCGTAGACAGTTTGAAATCATACAGGAGAGGTAAAGACTTTCTTTGAAACAGATAACGTTTTTCACTTTGTACGGTAACCTTCTCTGCGTTTATAAAACATCCATGTATTGTTTTGTAGTTATATAAGAGAGAAAGAGATGGAAGAGGAAATTTTAATGCAGAGACGTGAAGAGGAAGGACGAGGAAAAGAAAGAAGGAAGGCCCTTTTGGACAAAGAAGAACGCAAATGGAAGGAGATAGAGGCTTCACTTATATCATCTATACCAAATGCTGGTAGTCGGGAGGCAGCGGCCATGGCAGCTGCAGTGCGTGCAGTAGGAGGTGACTCTGTTCTTGATGATTCTTTTGCACGTGAGAGAGTTTCAAGCATTGCTCGTCGCATACGCGCAGGACAGTTGTCACGTCGGGCACTCCAGGTGATGTTTATTTTTCAACTTTGGAAATCATCTACATCATGTTGTTAGTTTCTAGGGGAGTCTCTTTGGGGATCCTATGCCCCATGTGGAGAAGGACCTACAAGGTCTGTTTTGCTGTCTTTGTTTGTGCTATTAACACACAATTCATACACATAATCTGTGTAGGCAATGCGGAAATGAAAATTCTGGAAATTAAAATCTAGAATTTTGTTAGTGTTTGGGCATCCATTGCTACATGGTTACTTCATTGAAGATGTATTGCACATTCAGATCCCAAGTATTTTCTGAATGAGCTTTACACATTAATTTTGTAATGGGTCCATATTTCTTGCGACACAGAGATGATGTGTCAATCCAGCATTGTTAGATTGAGTTAACTTAACATATAGCCTTGTGCTGGCACTAAATACTTGTTCTTCCATCTTTTCTTTGTATTGCATGACTAGACCTTAGAAAGCTGAAGGGAAATTCCTCTGGCTGAGTATAATTCTCTTTTAATAATTTCTTATATTCAAATTCTTTTTAACAAAGTATTGTTGTTGCTAAACAGTTTTGTTGGTTATAAAGAGCAATCAGTTCAGGTCCCAAAAGTGTTGGTTACAATTTATTTGAGCCATTGTTGTTAACCTTTTCTGCAGACGGGAATTACTGGCGCTGTATGTGTTCTTGATGATGAACCAACAACAAGTGGTAGACACTGTGGTCAGATTGATCCTAGCATATGTCAAAGTCAAAAGGTTAGCTTCTGTATAGCGGTGATGATCCAGCCCGAGTCTGGGCCAGTTTATCTCTTAGGTACTGAATTTCAGAAGAAAGTGTGCTGGGAAATTGTTGTGGCTGGTTCTGAACAAGGGATTGAGGCTGGTCAAGTTGGGCTTAGGTTAATAACCAAAGGTGACAGACAAACTACTGTAGCAAAGGAGTGGAGTATCAGTGCAGCAAGTATTGCGGATGGAAGGTATGTACTTTTCATTACTTGACTATGCTGTGTCAGTGACTCTTCCAGATATTCTAGAGCTTGTACTTTACATTCATCCTCATTTTATTCAAACTTCGAAGTCTTTTTGCTTCATGGTTTTCTTCCTTTCAATCATATTCTTTTCTGTTTCAGTAGTATAGGATTCAGAGATCTCATCATCTATTGTCTGCACCGCTTCCCCCACCTTATATCTTACCAAGAAATTATATTATTTCCCAGGTGGCATATGGTGACAATGACCATAGACGCTGATTTAGGTGAGGCAACTTGCTATTTGGATGGTGGTTTTGATGGCTACCAGACTGGTCTACCATTGCGAACTGGCAATGGCATTTGGGAGCAAGGAACAGAAGTTTGGGTTGGTGTTAGACCACCTATTGATATGGATGCATTTGGGAGATCAGACAGTGAAGGAGCAGAATCCAAGATGCATGTTATGGATCTTTTCCTCTGGGGAAGGTGCTTGACCGAAGATGAGATTGCTGCTCTTCCTTCTGCCATAGGGTCTGCTGATTACAATATGATTGATCTCCCTCAAGATAATTGGCAATGGGCTGATTCTCCTTCCAGGGTCTGTTTCTACGTTTACTTAAAGTGTCATTGTGACTAATAGTTTTAAATAAGTTGTTTATCTACTGCCAATAAGAAGAAACTGTAGTTACTTGGCTTTAGAGTCGATAATACGTTCCTTGTACCTTACGGTGTGAAGTTTTGCATCGACCTATTTCCTGATTGTTAATTCATTTGTTTCACTTAGGGTGATGAATGGGACAGTGATCCTGCAGATGTTGATCTTTACGACAGGGATGATGTAGATTGGGATGGGCAATATTCAAGTGGTCGCAAACGAAGGTCAGAACGTGAAAGTGTGATCGTTGATGTGGATTCTTTCACCAGAAGATTAAGGAAACCAAAGATGGAAACACGTGAAGAAATCAATCAACGGATGCTTTCAGTTGAATTGGCTGTCAAAGAAGCTCTCTCTGCAAGAGCAGAACCGCATTTTACCGATCAAGAGTTTCCTCCGAATGATCAGTCATTGTTTGTAGATCCTGATAACCCCCCTTCAAAATTGCAGGCATCATCCCTTTGCTATTTTCATCATTATTTATTTTAATTTTTTTTAAAATTAAAATTTAATTTTGTTATCATTGCCTTGTTTTACAGTTTTAATTATTTGAACTTCCTTGAGCTTATCTACGTCTTTCTGTCCTAGGTTGTTTCCGAGTGGATGAGACCAACTGAAATAGTGAACAAGAACCATAGGGATTCTTATCCCTGCTTATTTTCTGGGTCTGCAAATCCTTCAGATGTCTGTCAGGTTTGTCTTCTTTTGAAATATGGCATGCATTTGTTTTCGTTGTCCTAAGCTTCACTTCTTTTGGTGGTTGTGGGTGGGTGATAATCATGCTTCTTTATTGTTTGATTTTTCATGATAGAGAAGTATATTATCAATTAGTTTCTGCTTTGAGTGGCTCATCCCTGGTTTTGAACAGGGTCGATTGGGTGATTGTTGGTTTTTGAGTGCTGTAGCTGTTCTAACAGAGGTTTCACGAATATCAGAAGTTATAATTACACCAGAATATAATGAGGAAGGAATCTACACTGTTCGCTTTTGCATTCAGGTAATGACTGCTTGATCTGCAACTTTTTTAGTTTGTCTGACTAGAATGATATTTCTAAATTTCTGTTATGAAAAAGTATACTGATAATTTCCTTCCTTACCTTCTGATTTAAAGAATATGCTTTATATGATCTGGCTAATTATGTGATAAAGTATTAGCCTTGGTCTTTCTAGTGGAAGATTTTCTTCCCCAACCCTCCTACAGATTAATTATAATGGAGGAAAAGGTTAAGACTTGTATTCTTCTTGTCATTTTCACTGCGATGGAAAATCAGTTAAAACTCATAAATAATTGAATTGGCAAAAAGGAATATCGTTGACACAATAGCCTAATATTTTTGGGTAACAGGGAAACTCGTGCATTATGCATTGACAAGGAACCTCAATTTCAGTTTAGCACTTTAGTGTTTGGTGGAGCCCACTTTTTATCCATGAAAGCTTAATTATGTTTTTTGGTCAACTGCTAAAACTTAATTAATGCGAGTTCATGGCTCTCTCAGTCCTATATCGTATGCCATCATTGAAGATAATGTATGTATGACGGATCTTAAACCGTGATGAGGACGCAAATTGATATCATATATGCATTGTTTTACTTTTTTTCAAAATTACACTTAAGACGCTAACGAATAATTTCGGATAAACTATATGAAAATTGAAAACAAAAAATCTTAGTCCTCACACGTCTTAAAATTAATGCTGATAGGATGATGCAACTTCCTTGTGAAAAGGTGTACCTACTTCTCATCTCTAGCGCAGAAACTAATGAACAATTGGGATGTTTTTGGGTTAAACTTATAAGACATGAAATTACAAGAGTAGATTTTTTTAAATGGGACCCCCTTACCAGATTCAACCAACCAGATCGAATTTTGATTGAGATCCATCCATTGATGGTTGTACCTTAAAATTATAAAATGATATCAGTCTTCAACTGGATTATTGGAAATCGCTGCTGCTGTGGTTCCTCCATTATCGGATTACATTACTGTAGCATAGTCAAATGCCCAAGTTTGAGCCATATGTGATGCTTCTTTGTGCCTGAGTTCTATTCATTGACTTTTGTTTGATTTCTATCGGCCCTTTTACATTGTTTCAATTTCTCAGTCTTGCCCACCTTCTATAATCAAATTAGTTGCAGGATAAAACTGTTCATATTCTGCGTCGATGGTTACTGTTCTTGTTAATCAGATATGATATCATTAATTATTATGAGTAGTTGGTCTACTGCATGATATTAAAATAATGAGTCGTGTTTCTGGTTTTAGGGAGAATGGGTTCCTGTAGTTGTTGACGACTGGATTCCATGTGAATCACCTGGTAAACCTGCATTTGCTACCAGTAGAAAGGGGAATGAACTATGGGTATCTTTATTGGAGAAGGCATATGCTAAGCTTCATGGATCTTATGAGGCATTGGAAGGTGGGCTTGTCCAAGATGCTCTTGTGGACCTCACCGGAGGTGCTGGTGAGGAGATTGACATGAGAAGTGCCCAGGCCCAGATTGATCTTGCGAGTGGAAGACTATGGTCGCAATTGTTACGCTTCAAACTAGAAGGATTTCTACTAGGTGCTGGAAGTCCATCAGGTTCTGATGTGCATATCTCCTCCAGTGGAATTGTGCAAGGTCATGCTTATTCATTGTTGCAGGTATGTTCATTTGAGATCCTTATCTAATTATTTTTATGACAAGATATAGCATCATCAATTATGAGATAAGTGATCACTCTTCTATTTAATTTTTCATAGGTCAGAGAAGTAGATGGCCACAAACTTGTTCAGATTCGAAATCCATGGGCAAATGAGGTTGAGTGGAATGGCCCTTGGTCTGATTCATCACCTGAATGGACTGATAGAATGAGGCATAAGCTCAAGCATGTTTCCCAGGTAATGTACAACTTTTTTATTATTGTTAAATTTTGTGACATGTAAGGAATTATTAACACAGAAGTTAATGGAGTATATTGTTTTAGTGATGTGCAGTAAATGATTATATGTATCTATTTTCGTTCCTATTAGTATATACCTTATTGCAAATACCTTTTGAACAGTCGAGAGATGGTATATTCTGGATGTCTTGGCAAGATTTCCAGATCCATTTCCGGTCAATATATGTTTGCCGTGTCTACCCTCCCGAGATGCGGTATTCTGTCCATGGTCAGTGGCGTGGATACAGTGCTGGTGGCTGCCAAGATTATGACACATGGCATCAAAACCCTCAGTTCCGAATGAGGGCTACTGGGCCAGATGCATCACTTCCAATTCATGTTTTCATCACCTTGACGCAGGTATACTTCTTTATTTAATTTTCTATAAGCAGATCAGTATTTTTAAAAGCTACTTTTTGTTGGCTAAATGATTGGACTTGCCTGGAGTTGATGTTTCTAGGGTGTTAGCTTCTCAAGAACGACAGCTGGTTTCAGGAATTATCAGTCCAGTCATGATTCACTGATGTTTTACATCGGTATGAGAATTCTCAAGACCCGTGGCCGTCGTGCCAATTACAACATTTATTTGCATGAATCAGTTGGTGGGACAGATTACGTCAATTCTCGAGAAATATCATGTGAAATGGTTCTTGAGCCTGATCCGAGGGGTTATACAATAGTACCTACAACTATCCACCCGGGAGAAGAAGCTCCTTTTGTTCTTTCTGTTTTCACCAAAGCATCTATTTGCCTTGAGGCTTTATAGAATGCAATCGTGACCCTTCAGTCAGTTTCTTTGTTCATATGGGTCGGAGCACATCTGCAAATTGTTCTGGACTGCTTGGCTTTTATACAGGTGATGGAAGCCTCTGCCAGCAGGTTGAATGAATCCCAAAGTGGTCAATTGAGAAGATGGTAAGTCTCCACTACATCTGCACACCAATTAGTTGGCTATCTATATATTCTCATGCTTGATTTTTCAGAGTCGTTAGTGAATACTTCATTCTGTTTTGCAGAATGGTTATATATGGTTTTGCATTGCGATATTAATTGAAATACATATAATATCATTCTTCTACAGTCACGTTCTTTTATTCCTGACCCTTCTTTGTCCTATTGTTGTAGTTGTAGAAATCTAAATTAGATGATAAGTTATATAGATCCAAGAAAGATGCTCTTATCTTCTACTTGTTAAAAAGAAAATTTCCTACCGTCATTAGATTATAAAAGATTTTCAGCAAATTCCAGCTATTATATTTGAGGTAAAATTGTATCGTCCTTGCTATCTCCTATTAATTCTCTCTCTCTCTCTCTCTCTCTCTCTCTCTCTCTCTCAATACTGAACAGTTCCCATCATCCATGGAAAATGGAACACATTTGTTAAATTATATACCTGAAACATTCTAGTCTCTTTATATCTTAGAAGTAACTTCAATTCAAACCGCAGATGCCATGTGCATGTGCCAATAGAAACAAACTGATTATATTAATATTTCTTGGATCAAATTTTTATATCTTTATGTTGTGATATTTTTCCTACTAGGTTCACTATTTTCTTCATACTCTGCATTGTTTTCGTCAACATGAAATTTTTTGGATGTAGAATATATATTAAGACATTTACATGGAGACAAACCTTTTTACATATATTTGCTGTAACATAGATAAGTTCATTTCTTCTGAGGTGGACTGAATTTTGTGCCAGGTTTTAGTTTTTGTGTTAATTTGATCTTTCTATATTTGATAGGGTAACAAGTGATTCAGATCTTAGCTGGAAGGAAACCTTCCAGGTTGATTACCAATGGACTCGTACGCTCTGTCACTAAATTCTGCTGTGAGCTTCGAGCATGCCAGAAACAATTCCTGCTGCAGTGTTCGTTTTTCTCTACACATGGGAATTGTTGTACAGACTGGTGATAAAAGAACTCCAGAGATCTTGTTGGCATAATTTCTCTTGCATTTTGCTTCTGCACAGCATCAAAGAGGCTTTCGGAGGTTATCTGTACATGAGTAGATGTTGTAAGAATATAGGATGTAATCATGTAAATGGGATGAAAAGGAAAAAGGGTAAAAGATAGAGGAAAATAGTTTTAGGTATACCTTGTTCAAGGTTCAAGGGGATCATAGAGAAGCATTGTAGCTGGTAGGTATAGACTTTCAAATTTCGGGTGCAGTTTTGAAGTGCTTTGATCAACAACATTACTTGTAGAAGTGTTTCTTTTTGCAATATGATCCCTCATTTTTCTTTTGCATTTTGTAGTCTCTTCTGGTATATTTAAGTTGCTTTCTCCTATCCAAAACTATTATCTAATATGGAAAGTTTTTATTATAAACTTTGGGATAACTTGTTCTCTTGTTATAAACATCGCTTCCCTACAGTACACTTGAAGAACTTTCCAGGAAAATCAAGAATCAGACGGAAATGTTAAAGACACTAATTTTACAATTCGGGTTTGTCAGTATTGAATTGCGTACTCATTTTGATAATATTTATTAATATTAAGTACCATTTAGCAATTTTTACTTTAAAACATTTTAAATTATAAAAAAATGATTTGATTTATTAAATTGTGCAATCAATAAATTTTATAAGTTAGTGCTTTTAACTCTTTTTTTTTTTTTTTTTTCCCATCTTCAAATCATATTAAATTTATTTGAATCTTTTCTTCCATTTGGTTGAATTTATCTATAAAATAAATCTTAAAAAAAGGTCATTTCATCAACAAGGTGGGGCCCAATTTTATTTTGTCGCCCAGCTATCTCCTTTTTTTTCACCTTATTCTTTTTACAAGCTGATATATGGTTAGATGATGACAGAATAAGGCATTTAAATGGAACCCATGGAGCACCCGTGGAAATGAAATAAAAGGAGGAGCAAGAAAACATCAATCAAACAAGAAAAGCATCATCCATTCAACCCACATTTGGAAAAAAATAAAAGGAAGCATTTTTTTCCTTTCCAGAATGTTGGTTCATTAAATTTAATTGGGAAAAACCAATCCAATCATCTACAAATCAAAACAACAAATCCCATTTCCCCTCTATTCCATCTTTCTTCTACCTCTCTATCTGCTGATTCTATTTATCAACCAAACAGAAAACTCTAGCGGTAGCTTTCCTCTCCTTCTGTCTACAAGTTTCATTCAGAATCAGTTTCCATGCTGCCCATGGCCTTCAATCCTCTAGGTCTCTGCATCACAACACAACATTTACACACCCTTTTAACATATCTACTCTAACTCTTATCCGGGAAAAATAAATAAATTGTATAGCATTGTTATGAAACTTGAGGGTTTTTTTTTTTTTTTTTTTTGGGGTGGGGGGGGGGGGGGGGGGGGGGGGGAGAGAGAGGGGATTGGGGCAAAGAGATACTTAGAAGTGCTTATACAAAATCCATATTCATCAATAAAAAGGTTAAAGACTTGGAACCTTCTTAGAAGTCTTCTTTTCCCTTACTTCGTACCTCTCTTGGCACAAGTCTGATAACCATTGCCCTGGACTAACAAACTGAGAAAATCAAAAATACCCAAATCAATAAAAATTTGAAGTTGGATATCATTATTTATTTTTTTAATAAAAAATATAAAATTGAAAAAGAAAAAAAAAGAAAGTGAGAGACTTACAAGAAGGGTTTTCTGAATCAATTTTGCCCTCTTTTTAGGCCTCTGGGGTAGTTTACACCCTTTCATTGCCATAAAATCTTCCTCTTTTTCTTTACTTGATAAAGCTACAAACAATTTAGGCCAAACAACCACTCTTTTATCGTTAGGTGCCTCCATAAATATCTTGCTATTGTCATCCAATATTCCCATTGCCGATCCCCTTGTGGTGTAATACCGATCTTCCTTCTCCATAAAGGAGGAAGTTGATATCTTCCGAATCTCAGTAGCACTCGATCTATTCATCCCCAAATCTCTGCAATCAAACAGAACCCACAACAGTTGTTACTACTTCACAATTTCCAAAAATAACTTCTTTAAAAAGTAGGGATCTAATAACACTATAACAATCAAAACTCTCATATTTGAAACCCAAATGTTCTTTTTATTTCCCTACATTTTCTCAGCAATGATGGAGCATTATCTGACCAAAAACATACACATCTGACCAAAAACATACACATCGATACATAATTAGTTCTCGATAAATTCTTCAGGACCAATTTTGCTACTAAAAAAGCAGTTAGATAACTTGGGATTCCTATCAAAACCAACCAAAATTGGTAGTTTGGAAGTTATACTTGGATCTCTATCTAAAAAACAACCAATATTGGAATTTTCCACAAGTTTTCTTTACAATCAAACACAACCGGATCAACTAGTACTCCCTCATCTCTGCTTCTCAGATCCAAACTCAAGTCCCAATATGGAAAAATGCTAAAAATCCTATCATCTTATAATAAAGATGGAAACTTCATTCCCATTATGATATTAATCACCCAAAATTTTCTCCACAGCCAACCACAGAAATGAAATAGCTGTAAAAAATGAAACTTCAACATCTAATTCAATGAAATGAATTTCAGATTTCAGTAATGCTTACCTGTTAAACCGATTAGGGGATTGAATAGGAGGACAAGGAGCTTGAGCTTCTTGACTATTATTAATAATCCTATTATTATTATGAAAATCATCATCAGTAGGCGGCGCAGCAAGAACACGTCTATCAACACGAGATGTGATTTTCTTCTTCACAATAAGACCACCACCCCCTTCTGATTTTCCGTTCATTACTGATGATGAAGATGATGACTCTTTCACCTTTACACATCTCAGCCTCTTTCTGCTTCCCCACTGCAACTTGTCCATTCCCCTTTTTCTCTATGTGGATCAGAAGGTGAAGCATAAACTAAGAGACCCATCTGGCATTTTCCCAGAAAATAAAACAAAACTAAAAAAAAATTGAGATTTAACACAAATTATACCCACCTCAAGATCTATAGAAAAATGGATATTACTACCAAAAATTTCTCCAAATTCAACCTGCATTTCAGCACAAAAAAAAAAAAAAAACAGCAACCCATCAAACCAACAAATCCATATAGATTGCAAACACAAATCCATTCATAATATAGAAATAGAGAAAGAGAAATTACAAGGACGTAAGTATGTTTCAGAATGCAACCAAAAGCAGTGGAAAAATGGAATTTTCCAAAGAGAAAATAATCTCAGCTTTCTGGGTATGTTGTCAAAATTTTCCCTCCAGCCTACAAAAATCAAAATCTGCTCTCTCTCTGTGTTTATCTTCTTCTTCTTCTCTGCTTTTTTTCTCACTTTGTGAGGAGGAGGAGGAGGAGTCGTTTACTTTGTTTCCTCTGTTTTCTTTTCACCCTGTTCTTTTGGTTCTATTTGTTCTTACTGTATTTATTTGAGTAGATTAATTGGGATTAATCTTGACCGTTGGATATAAAATGTACGGCCTGATGGACTTCCCTCCCAAACTGACCTCTTTGACGCAGGCTCTGGACAGCACGTGACACTCACCATCCCACCCTTGTAGTTGAGGGTAAAATGGACATTTCATAGAAATTCCAATTTGGATTGCACTATAGGTGCGGAAAGTCCACTCTGAACCCATTACTGATTACACTACAACTCTTATCTGCTGGATGAGTTAATTGGATGTAGTTTTTATCTTTTTCCTTGAATATATATGGGCCTAGGGCTCTACTATTGAAGGGCTTTTTTATTCAAAAACTGGGCCTGCATCTGAGTTTGATAAAAAGCCCAAATTAAGAATATTTTTTAGAGTGATAATTTACTCCAACCGGGAGTCTCCTTCAGATTGGTAAATATTAATCCGCTCTCAAAGTTCATCAACTAAATAATTACGTCTTTTTTGTACTCTGGCATTTTTCTCTATATTATACTTACTTTTTTAATTTTAACTTCCTTACAATTAAGATTATTATCCTATCTGGAATTATAAATATATTTTTTGTGAATTATAAGAAAATATTAATTATTTTTAAAGTTTGTGATAAGCATGTAAAAGTGTTTTATTTCATTAAAATTAAATTTTGGTCAATATTAAAGAGAAGGCTATTATTTTATGTTCAATACTATTTAATAATTTTACTAAATATTTCACACACATCACATGTGTCTCAACGACACATTCTCAAGATTATTTTTTTTGCTAACCGATGAAATCATGGACCGACAATTCTTGATGTCTCACTATGTATATATATATATATATGTATGTATATATGTATGTATACACACACATATATCTATCTATGTTACTATGTTATATATAGAGATATTTCCGAATAACTGAAGAAAAAAAGTGTCGGTGCTTACATTTGGCTGCAAATTATCTCTCCAATGGTAAAAATAAATTGACAAAAAAAATGATCAAATAGGATATTGGTTGCTGCATGACGTACGTAGGAGAGAAATTCGTTAAAGAGACATTTCACCACAAATCTTCGGATAATGGTTATTTATTATAAACATAAAATGTCATCATTTGGGTATTGGGAGTGAAATGTCCATATATCTATCTATGTTATAGAGGGAGGAGGGAGGAGGTGTGACACAGGCTCAAGATTTTATTTTTATTTTTTTTATTTATGTAAATTTAGTTATTTTATAATTTTATCTTTTCTAATTTTATTTATTTACTAATCTTACCCTCTAAATTTAATAAAATTATATTTTTACAATAATTACAGTACACGCAACATGTGCACCTATATATATAAACAAGTATTGAGAATATAAATTCTCACATTAATCCGAACAAACAAAGGTCTTAATTTCAGTCGTGGGTATACAACTTTTGTGGACGAGTTCGGCATTGCCAATATTTATTGAAGAGTTAAAATTAGTATATTATCTTTTAATTCTTTTTGTACTACAAAGAGAAGGTAGGTAAGGTATATCAAACTCCTAAAAAGACATCTTACACCTACAATAATCATATATATTTAAAAAAAATCTTATCGCACCTATGTCGGGATCAAAACTTAAAAAATAAAACCTAATATTGCCGTCAACCGTCTATTATCAGTGGAAATTGAGTTGTCATCAACTGTCTATTATTAGTGGGAATCGAACTCAATTAAACGACCCTCTAACCACTAGACCAACAGATGGTTTGTTAATATCTTCTAGTTAAAAGTGAACAAAGTTACTTAATTAAAAAGTTCAAGACTTGTTTTATGTAACCAAAAAATAAAATAAAAATTGTTATAAAAAATTGATTTATTAAAAAATAAAAAGAATCAAGAATACCTAATATTTCTTTCTTAAAATCTATTTCAAACCAATTGAGGGTCACTTGTCTACCGTGAGATACATGTGATCAGTCCCTGCTCAAAGGGGAGAAACATATGTAAAATTTATATTTCCTTCGTTTGAAAATAAGAAATTAACTCACTCTTTTCTTTTTTGTGTTTCTAAATATTTATTTTTAAAAAAATGACATGCGTACTCCAACCTTTCTTAATGAAAGGTGATTAAAAATGTTTTGTTTTTAATAGTCTTTTTGTCCCAAAATACGATAAATATTATTTATTTTTTAAAAATAAGTAAATTAATTTATGATATCTTTAAATTCAAAACTAACATTATTAGTTCGAGTTTTGAAAATAAATTTCATAATTAGTAATCCTTTTTTTTTTTAAACTTAAAATTAATATTGATTTTTTAAAAATAAACTCGAAACATTAATATTGTCTAAAAAGGAAAAAAAAGGTATACACGAAAGACGATCATTTTTTCAACCTTATGTGCTTAAAATGTGAAATTTATTTAGCTTGTGAGGTAGCCCCTACATGCATCATTCTAGTAATACTTTGCTGTGTAATTACGTTATCTAAAAACGTTCAATAAATCGGGTGGTCTAACCATCGACCTATAAACATAGATGGACAGGGACGAAATCAGTTCCAGTTATATGGTTTGTACTTTTATTTTTTTAATTTAGTATATAAAAATTTATAAAATAAATAAATTAAGTGTATTAAATTAATTGACCCTACTTAAATTTTATAATTTTTTTAATATATAGGGTCAAAATGAAATTTTATGATTTTTTTAATTAAATTTTAATCTCATATCACTTATACTTTTTTTATATATACATCTTACTTAATTTTTTAAAATTTTATAATAATTAATTTTATATTATTTTTAAATATTAACATAAGCAAGTATTTTTAAACAAATTTATGATTAAACGGCCTATTAGAGGCCAACAAGGTATATATATATAATGCTACCATTGATTATATGTCATTGTAATCAAATACTCACGTATTCAATAATCATATATACATTTTTTAAAGGGCAATCTTTAAAAATAATTACTTTTACAAATATATCTTTAACATTTTTTAAAAATTTATAATAGTGACATGGTAGTAAATAAAAATAAGTCTCCAATTTTTGTACGGAATAAAAAGTAGTATATATATATATATATATATATAATTCTATAAAATAATATATCTTTCTAATTTTGGAGCAAAGAAATTATCCAAAAATATAAAATTATTCATAAAATTTGACTCGAGAGCACTGTCTCGAACCTCAATAAATTATTTATAATCTTTATAATAATTTTGAATATACTAAAAATATTCTTTGGCTTCGTTACTGTAAATGGAGAAGTAAGTGGATATAATTTGATTTTGATAATGAATTCATGAACTGTTGTAATTGTGGAGATGATGAGTGTCAAATATTTAAATTTAATTGAGTGGATTGTAATACTCCAATAGTACTGCTTAGTCTGGGCAAAGTATTAATTTGGAAAAGCCTTCAGTTTATTTTAGTAGTAATACTTCGGATAAGCAGAATGATCGGATTTTGGAGGTTTTGAGAGTAAAGGAGGTTGCTCGTTTTAAAAACTATCTTGGTCTTCCAATTTTGATTGTGAGGACAAAGTATCACACCTTCTCTTTCTTAAAAGATAGAATATAGAGGAAGCTTCAAGGTTGGAGGGGCATATTACTGTCTAGGGCTAGTAAAGAGATACTTATAAAAGTTGTGGCTCAATCTATACCAACCTACACTATAAGTGTTTTTCAACTCCCTTTGAAACTATGCGATGAACTTGATGCCTTATGTGAAAAAATTGGTGGGGTCAAGTGGGTAATGAAAGGAAACTTCATTGGAAGAGCTGGGATAAGCTGTCGGATTCAAAGAAAAAAGGAGGAATGGGCTTTCGGAATTTGAGAGCGTTTCATCTAGCCATGTTAGCTAACCAAGGTTAGAGGACGATTCACTGATTCGTTGCTTTATAAATGTTTTAAAGCTAGGTATTTTTTGAGAACAAATTTCCTAGAAGCCAAAGTATCACCTAATTGTTCATATGTGTGGAGAAGCTTGATGGCTGCGCAACCTATTCTACAATCCGATTACTGTTGGAGAGTTGGGAATGGATCTTCTATTTATGCATTAAAGGATCGGTGGCTCTCTCATTTTTCGTCAAACAAAATTCTAAATTCGATCCAAAATAGTTGGGGCGAAATAATGGTTTCTGATCTAATTAATCCAGATTTGCATATATGCAGATATGGAGATATTAGGAATATGTTTCATTAGGATGAAGCTGATGTAATATGTCAGATACCATTATGCCGAAGATATGTACCTGACACTATATTTTGGTTGCATAATCCAAGGGGTATTTTTTTCGGTAAAGTCGGCTTATCATGTGGCTAAGAGACTCACTACTGAAGCAGATCGGGCTGAAACATCTAAAGGATGTGTTGGGAAGAATGTTTGGGCTGCTATATGGAAGCTTCGAATGCCAAATAAAATTAAAGTTTTTGCATGGCGTGCATGTTATGAGATTTTACCAATAGCAGTTAATCTGACCAGAAGAAGGATAATCAATGATGATAAATGTTTGATTTGTTTAACTGAACAAGAAACTACCATTCATGCTCTATGGGAATGTGGGGCGGATCAAGATATTTGAGCTGGTAGTGTTTGCAAGTTGCAGAAAAGTAAACAGGAATAGGCCAAAATCTTAAACTTGATGGAAAATCTTATTTAGTGCCTGATTGGAGCAGAGTTGGAGATATTTTGGACCCAAGCATGGTTAATCTGGAATTAGAGTAACAGTTTGCTATATGGCGGAAAATTGAAGAATCCAAAAATTTTGAATAAAAGAGTAGAGGAATGTTTTGAAGATTTCAAGTGTGCTAATTTCAAACTGACTATTCGATTGAGGCTGCAATCAAGTGGATATGTTTGGCGACCACCATCACCAGAAGAGTTCAAACTTAATTTTGATGCCGCAATATTCACGTGATTAGAAAAAACTGGATATGGAGGAATTATTAGAAATGATAAGGGAGAGGTCATGGCTGCAATGGTTGTCAGTGGACCGCAGGTGTCTACCAGTGAAGAAACTGAATTACTTGCTTGTCGTAGAGCTGTTAAGCTTGCTATAATTGCTGATTTTTCACGATTGATTATTGAAAAGGATAACAGTTCTGTTATTCAAGCTATCTCTTCCTCGATTTTTTTTTTCTTTCATTATTTGGTCTTGTTATGGATGATATTCGACATTTGATAAGAGGATTACATTGGTCTAATGTTTGTTGCGTTAAGAGGGATGGAATAAGGTATCTCATGTATTGGCTCAATATGCTAAACATTCTTTAGTCGAGGACTTGTATTGGCTGAAGGATTCTCCCCCACCAGCCATTGATGATCTATTTTTGGATCGTTTATCTATTAATTGAATGAGTATTCCCTGTTTTCAAAAAAAATAAATAGTACTACTCAGTTAGTGCTCTTAAACAGAATTAAAAAGAGATGGAAGAAATATTTAGTATGAACTTTTACTTTAAATACAAAGACATATATGTATATGTTATAATTTTTTTCGGGTTCTAGTATTTGTAGTATTTAGACTTGACTGTACTATTTATAGCAAATAAATTATATTTAAAATGTTACAAACGCACTAAACGCTTAATATATATATATATATATACTATAATATAGTATTACAAAGCGACACTTTTGTAAAAAGTTATTTGATAAATTAATATTTAAGTTTCAATTTGTTTACCAACTCAAAATCATCAATTAATGTGACAATTTTTATTGGAAGAAAAGATTTGTGGAATTGTTTTGATGTGCAAGTCAAGTGGATATGAACTTGACACCAACTAATAAGGTTAAAAAGTAAAAACCATAAGTAGGACTAGAGGAGGTTCCAAAGTAGGTAGAACTTCACCCAATCAATAATCGTAGACAAAGTTGCACGAAAACAGACCGTTGCGTTGGGGTTCCCTTTTCAATTAACTTTGAAGGTGGTTTTAAGTTTTGAATTTGAAATGTTCTACTCTACTCGATGTTGGCGTCAAAATTAATAGTCTCCAGAATAATTAAAATAAAGTGGTTAAGGAAGACAGCGAAAGGTGGTGGTGACCCACCAAATAAGGGACAGCTGCCTGTATATCTAAAATTTCACTATAAATACACAATAATTAAATATTAAATAAAATATTATATTTATTTATACTATTAAAAAAATAGTATATGATATTAAAATTTACGTCATATCGCACTTTTTAATAATATAAATAACCGTAATATTTAATATTTAATTATTATGTATATAGAGTCCACCGCCTCTCACAATTGGAGCAGCGGGCAGCCGTACCTATTCCTCCACCCAAGGATTATTTAACATTATACATACTGTACAACAATAATTTTCCATGTTATTCTTTAATTAATCGGACGTGTGTCTCGGGCAGCTGCCCTAATATCTCTCCAAATCTTCCTATAAAAACCCCACCACCCATTTACACTTTCTCCCCACGACCATTAACCCTGCCATTGCTTAATTTCTTCTTTTCATCAAAGAGGAATTTGTGCATAGCAGAGCAGAGCAGAGCAGAGATACTTTAATTACTTTCTCTCTCTATATTATATATAATGGAGGCAATGAAGATGAAGCTTATTGTTGCGTTGACGGTGCTGATAATGGCGATCTCCGCCGTGAAGAGCGTCTCCGCCGCGGATGAACCTGCTCCCAGCCCCACCTCCGATGCCACCGTCTTCGTCCCAACTGCCATCGCCTCTCTAATCGCTACCCTTTCATTTTCACTCCTCTTCTTCTAATTTATCCCTGTATCTCTTCTTTTGATTTGAATATTTGATTGATTCCGACTGATGGGGAAGGGAGTGATGTAGGGATTTATTTCGGTGTGATTCATATATTTATTTGTAAGAAGGGTAGATTTATTATGTGTTCTTTCCTTGATTGTATTGAGTGATGGTGGATTTGAATAATTTTGATTTTGATTTTTCCATTGTAGAAAATTCTCTCTTTTAGTTATCATATCATTTGTGGATTGTAGTACTACTACTACTACTACATATTTGAGATATGTATATATATATATATTGGAGTTTTAATTTTCTTACAATTACTGCTACAATTTCCTTCATTTGTTTCTCTCTCCAGTGGTAACCAAACATAAAATTGAGTAGATTTCTTGTAACACCCCCTTCCCGACCAGTGGAAAGGGAGGCTACGCACGAACGAATTCTAAACAGAATGTCAAAACAAAAAGGAAACTCTCATCACATTTGCCCTTGAATCCCCTTGCAAACCTGCCGGAAGAAAAACACAGCATGAGCCAAACGCCCAGTACGGATAAAGAGTGCAGAAATAAGAACTGAAATTGAATAATAAAATCAAATGAACCAAACTGAGATTAACAAAATCAACTGAACTGAATAACAAAATCTACTAAACTGAACTGATCTACTGAACTGAACTGATCCACTGAACAACATAAAAGGCTGAATTGAATGGTTGTGTTTATTTCATACCGAGCTCAGAACAAAACAGAAATATACCTTGTCACAAAGACAAGTCAAAATACTGCCACACAGGCAGGCACACATTGGACTGCAGATCCAAATGTATACAAAATCGGAATGTGTGTTCGGCACAAACAACACCAAACCGCAGAACAGAACAGAACAGAAAACTAGGGTCGACCCATACGCCTCCCACAACAAAAACACCAATTGGCCAACTCCCATCGGAGCACACAAAATGGAGACGCCGTGGACAAATCACACTGCCACGGAAGTGTCATGCCTAGGTGCCAAGAAGACATGCCTGTGGTACCCCCACAGGTGGTTATAGCTCAGGTATACCCTACGACACTTTCTAACAAAAATATCATGTCACAACGAATGCGACACAATACAAACAAAAGGGGTTCTAATACGCACATGCTAAACCGAAACAAATCGACACAAAGTCTCCCAATTATACTTGCATGTACGTTTCTACAGAATCAAAATAAATACTAGACATGCTTAAGAGTACAAGATAAGTTGTGAATATCTAAAATCAAACAAAACTATCATATGCATTTGACTATGAATAATATATCGAAAAATATCCAAATTCTAATGAAGAACAAAACAACCAAATTAAAATCAAAGGAATATTGCTGAAGGAGTACGGAATCCGTACCTGGAATACGCAATGAAATATCCGAAATTATATTGCAAAACTGACTCGTTAAATTCCTTCCATCGGAACTAATAAAGGAACAAATAAATACTACATTAATCAATTGATTAAGTTTTACACATTTTCTTTCTCTTAGGCGAATCTGAAATCCTTCCGTTCTAAACAAAATTCTACCTAACGTTATACATACATAAATATTTTAATCATGGTAACGTATATATTAATAAATAATAGCTTTCTTGTTCTTCCGAAATACATATAAAAATATTTACAAAGTATTCTTTCCATTTTTAATTCTATTACAAACAAATAAATATTATTATTATTATTATTATTATTATTATTATTATTATTTTCTTTCAAAACTTTAAAGTTACAAAAATATTAATTTAATATTCTAAAATGCTAATTACTAACAAAGATATACCAAAATATATTAACTAACAAACTAAATAGCATACAAAAATTAAAACTACAAAACTATAACTAATACAGAAAATTAAATAATTACACAAAGAAAGAAAAAGAGACGTACCCGAAATTATGAGGTTCGCAGTCCGCCCACGTCCTCGACACCGAAAAATATTTTAACTAAGGAGGTCCTTACTAAAAAGGTCCTCACACAAAAAGGTTTCCTCACATTGGGAAAAGCCTTAATGTTTTTGTTGTTAAAATGGGAAGGGGTATGACCATACATATAGGTAAAGGCAAGGGAGATGGTTTAATATTTAGGTGATGTGGGACTTTTCTTTTAAAAACTAACCGGGTATTACATTATCTCCCCCTTAAAAATGATTCCGTCCCCGGAATCAAAAAAATAAAATGTAACGAACTTAATTATCAAAAGATGCAAAAAATTTCACTCAAATAAAATTTTTCACAAAACAAACGAAGTAGTTTTCCTCGGAAATCTTATCAAAACAGATAATGCACCATGTGCAACAGATGATAATGATAACTCTTCAGCACTAAGACACGAAATACATTATGCACATGAGCTGACTATGAAGGCAAAGCTAACTGAAATGCAACTTTGCCAACCCTTTCTAAAATCTCAAATGGGACAATAAAACGCAGACTGAGTAATTTCCCTAGCACCTTAAGCACTTCAAAATATCAAAATCTCAATTCGAATTAGTTCTTAAATATTATTACTCAAAATAATATACTACTAAAATATTGAAATTACCATATTAAACTCCAAGTCACATTCCATTATCTGCATAAGTAAACTGTCTACTCTAAACTATTCAATGTCTCTCAAAATTTATTGAATCTCATCACTTAATATAAAACCATTTAAATAAATCAATCATCTCTTAGTGCAAACCTTAGTCCAACAATTTCCAAGATCTTCTCATACTATTACTCGTATTTAACAAAACTCCAAAAATAGCTACAAAATTGATCATTAGCCTCAATGATTAATCTAATTATCTCGAATATGTACAACTCAAGTTTACAAGTGATCATCTATATATACCAAATAGTTTTCACTTATCATATTGTCCCATCAATACACATACCTCACATCATCCACGAGCTTAACACAAATCCCACCCGACCTAGATCAAATCCTTATGTCTAAGATCATAACAGATTATTACTAAAAGAACTTTAACGATTAATTCTCCAAAATCAAATATACTTGCTGATACAAATACTCATATCATAACCATATTACATATATGATCATTTTTTAACTGTACAAAATATAACTTTATTTTCCTTAATGCTCCAATCACAATTCTTAACTAATATCCTTACTCCATTGTATAACAATAATAACCTGGAAAATTATCTCACTTTCCTCATATCAACTACAAATCAAAACAGATTAACATTTGGTCAAAATCAAGACCAACCAAACAGAGAACCAAATCGAAATAAACTTATATGTCTGCCTAGTGATTTACCTATAACTCACAGATCAAGCCTAAAGGCAATCTACATAATCATAACCTAAGCTTTGACGATCCATCCCAAGAATCATATCAAAGTCGTACATACGCATCGACCAAAAATTAGACCCACAAATCTTTATTTCCAAAACTAATAGAAACAACCTCGGTACAAATCAGAGATAACAAAAAAAATTCTCATCAAAGCAGAATCTAAAAACTGAAATGGCACACCACGATGCCGAACAAAAGAATACGAAATAATCGAATGAGTAGAGTCAAACTCAATAAAAGTCTTATGGCTGCCAATTAAAAGAGTGCCGAAACAGAATATTGCACATCTATCACCTAATTATATGACAAGACGAACACACATCCTTCGTGGTGCCGACCAAAATTGTCATCATTATCACCGCCTCCACCACCTCTAATGGTTTTACAAGCCCTCGACAAAACAAAACGGACGAAAGGGAAATTGATTTCAGGCAAATTCGAATACAAACGGATAGAATAACTGAACAGAATTTCAAACAGAACAAAAACCTAACCCAAATGTCTACCCATAACTCACAGGTCAAACCTAAATAGGTTTTCTACAAGAAAGAACCCTAGCTCTGATACCAACTCTGTAACACCCCCTTCCCGACCAGTGGAAAGGGAGGCTACGCACGAACGAATTCTAAACAGAATGTCAAAACAAAAAGGAAACTCTCATCACATTTGCCCTTGAATCCCCTTGCAAACCTGCCGGAAGAAAAACACAGCATGAGCCAAACGCCCAGTACGGATAAAGAGTGCAGAAATAAGAACTGAAATTGAATAATAAAATCAAATGAACCAAACTGAGATTAACAAAATCAACTGAACTGAATAACAAAATCTACTAAACTGAACTGATCTACTGAACTGAACTGATCCACTGAACAACATAAAAGGCTGAATTGAATGGTTGTGTTTATTTCATACCGAGCTCAGAACAAAACAGAAATATACCTTGTCACAAAGACAAGTCAAAATACTGCCACACAGGCAGGCACACATTGGACTGCAGATCCAAATGTATACAAAATCGGAATGTGTGTTCGGCACAAACAACACCAAACCGCAGAACAGAACAGAACAGAAAACTAGGGTCGACCCATATGCCTCCCACAACAAAAACACCAATTGGCCAACTCCCATCGGAGCACACAAAATGGAGACGCCGTGGACAAATCACACTGCCACGGAAGTGTCATGCCTAGGTGCCAAGAAGACATGCCTGTGGTACCCCCACAGGTGGTTATAGCTCAGGTATACCCTACGACACTTTCTAACAAAAATATCATGTCACAACGAATGCGACACAATACAAACAAAAGGGGTTCTAATACGCACATGCTAAACCGAAACAAATCGACACAAAGTCTCTCAATTATACTTGCATGTACGTTTCTACAGAATCAAAATAAATACTAGACATGCTTAAGAGTACAAGATAAGTTGTGAATATCTAAAATCAAACAAAACTATCATATGCATTTGACTATGAATAATATATCGAAAAATATCCAAATTCTAATGAAGAACAAAACAACCAAATTAAAATCAAAGGAATATTGCTGAAGGAGTACGGAATCCGTACCTGGAATACGCAATGAAATATCCGAAATTATATTGCAAAACTGACTCGTTAAATTCCTTCCATCGGAACTAATAAAGGAACAAATAAATACTACATTAATCAATTGATTAAGTTTTACACATTTTCTTTCTCTTAGGCGAATCTGAAATCCTTCCGTTCTAAACAAAATTCTACCTAACGTTATACATACATAAATATTTTAATCATGGTAACGTATATATTAATAAATAATAGCTTTCTTGTTCTTCCGAAATACATATAAAAATATTTACAAAGTATTCTTTCCATTTTTAATTCTATTACAAACAAATAAATATTATTATTATTATTATTATTATTATTATTATTATTATTTTCTTTCAAAACTTTAAAGTTACAAAAATATTAATTTAATATTCTAAAATGCTAATTACTAACAAAGATATACCAAAATATATTAACTAACAAACTAAATAGCATACAAAAATTAAAACTACAAAACTATAACTAATACAGAAAATTAAATAATTACACAAAGAAAGAAAAAGAGACGTACCCGAAATTATGAGGTTCGCAGTCCGCCCACGTCCTCGACACCGAAAAATATTTTAACTAAGGAGGTCCTTACTAAAAAGGTCCTCACACAAAAAGGTTTCCTCACATTGGGAAAAGCCTTAATGTTTTTGTTGTTAAAATGGGAAGGGGTATGACCATACATATAGGTAAAGGCAAGGGAGATGGTTTAATATTTAGGTGATGTGGGACTTTTCTTTTAAAAACTAACCGGGTATTACATTTCTTTTATGTGGATTCCAATCACAGAAATAAAGATGAAAATAAAATGAATTATTTATATAAAATAAAAAAATATAATTAGCCATCGTCATTATCATTAGAGTAGAAGAAGGAACTATTCTAACGACGATAAAAGCAATCTGGCAACATATGAATTGCGAATGTCTTGGCGTGGTAACAATAATAGACAGCAAGAAATCATTTATGGGGTCGCTTTCGCACTAGATATTTTAAATGAGAGCATATTATTATGAATGATGATGATGATATGCATGCATCATTCTTATTGTTTTAAAATTAAATATATTTCAAAACTGGTGAATAAATTAAAACTTTATATTTTTAAAATATAATTATAATGTTGGCAAGAATTTAATAGAATTCATAATGCACCACGACAATTTAGCATGTTAGAAAGTTCGTTAATTGTACAACGGAGGGAGTGGAGTATTCAAGAATTTTATTCACAACTTTGCATCAAAACAAAATAACAGGTGGATTAGTAGGTGTCAAGAGGAAAAATATCACGGGAGCTAATTAATGAATTAATTATTTATTTTAAAGAGAAAACTATAATATTTTTGGTGTAATTAGTGAAGTATTATGTCACCGTTTTTTAACACTTTTTTTCCCCCCATTTACGTGTAAAAGAAGGCTTGCAGTCCACGGCGTGGGCCAAAAAAAAAATTGGCCACCTAACTTGGTAGTTAACTCGGGGACGTGCTTCAATTTTATTGGTAGGAAAGAGTTCGGATGTTGTGTCATTTTCAACTCAATTGCTATGCATATAATGCAAAATTAACAAAAAAAATCCAATTAAGCTAATTAAAAGTTTTTTTTTAATATATATATGTACGCATGTATATTTAGATTAAATTAATTTAATGTTTTTTCAAGACGATTAATATCCTTGAATTTTTTTTGTTCAAAAATAAAATTCAGAGTTACTTTAATCTAAACTTATGGCATGTATTTTAGGACTTATTCGTTTTGATGTATTTGGGGCTTTTGAATAATGCGTTTGGTTGGTATTAAGTCTCAAACGTATTATTTTGAATTAAATTATAATTTAAAATTTAAATTTATAATAAATTATGTTGAGACGAACAATGAATTTAGACTCTAAAAATTTTAAAAACTCTAACACAAACATGCACCGACCACACATGGCCGGCTACTTATATATGTTTTCATTGATTTTAAAAATCAATATTCCAGCCAGTATTTTATTTTAGCAGTTGGAATAATTTTTTATACGGAATGACAAGTGGTCCTTCACATCATAATATGCACTTCACATGGAAATAAGGTAAAGGGGGAAAGAAAAAAACACACAAGTAATTATATAGGAGTATTACTTATAAGAATAAATCAACATGGAACAGGAAAGTGGGGTTGGTTGGAGCTTTGTATATAAGCTACTATCACTTGAACACGTTGGGGGCCCCATAACTAGTGTCACCCATGTTAGGTTCCCTATTCTTCCATTACCCTTCCTCATGCCACCACATTACTGATTTAATTAGTGTACTGTAATACTTCTTCAAGCTCAAGTACAATGATTATATAAAAAAAATGCTACTGAGTTTAAACCTATAAATTTAGCCACAAAAGAAAAAAAAACTTTTTTTTTATTTTTTTTTTATGTTTAAGTGATGAGAAACACACACACACACGCGCGTATATTTGCATTATTTTTTCTAAATTTTCTCTTTCTAACTCCAAATTTTACGAATTCCATAACTCCTGTTCAAATCATTTTTTTTTTAAAATAATAATAATCTATATATCATTAAAAATATATCAAAATACGATAGCACATGTTAATAAAAATTTGATATTTTAATAATAAAAATTAATATTTTTATAAAATCTCATTCATATAAAAATGAGCTTTACTTATTATTTATATAAAGAGTGCTTTGTAAAAATATTAATTTTTTTCATAAAAATATAAATTTCTTATTCTAAATAGTAAATAATGTAGTCAAAATTTTAGTAAAGAAGAAAGGAAATAGAGAGAGGGTCTCGGTGAAATGGTGTATGCGGAATGAAAGCGGGACAGATAATAATGTCAAATCACTAGGAGGATATTATCATGATAGAATAATTTCACTTCTATTATTATTAGTGAATTCCACTAATTAAGAGATCTTTTAAAATCCTACTAATAATTGTTTACGCGGACGATTATTTATAGATGGACTAAAATATTATTTGTAATTTAAAGTTTATAGAGTTATTAAAATTTGCATTTTAATTTTTAAAATATATCTAATTGTACTTTAATTATTTTTTTAATAAATAAAATGCACCATTGGAAGTTTTAATTGATTAAAATGTACTCATAAATTATTTTTTATTAAATAAAATGTATCCCAAATTTTTTTTATTAAATAAAACATACCTTTAATTTTGACTAATAAAAATATTAAAATACGCATAAACACATTTTAAATATTAAGATGTGAATCTCATCCAACTTATAAATTTTAGAGTTCCTCTAAAACAATCTATTTTTAAATTATAGTGCTAAAATTTAGAGTTGGCGATCACAAAAAAAAATTCTGTTGCTCAAAGTCGGTCCCACTAACTTAATAAGAACGATTATCCTTATATCATGACATTAGTTACTTCTCTCGTTCTCAAAAAAATAAGTAAAATATATTTTTCATATAAATTAAAAAAGATAAAATAAAAAAAATAATTAAAAAATTGAATTTATCCTTAATAAGCTACAAAATTAAAGAAAGTGATAAGTCTTTTTATTTTTTTAAACTAACAAACTCTAGTAAATAATATACCTACTTTTTACTTTATATACTTTAACTCATTCTTTAGTAGCCAAAAAAATTAAACTTTAAATCATCATTTTTAGGACAGAGGGAGTAATGTAACATCCCAGTTTAATATCGATTAATATGAAATATTTGAATGTATATATAAAAATTTAAGTTGCTATAATCAGTACCTTCAGTCATGATATTTTGGATGAGTTTATGATGAGTTAAGAAGATATTATTGAAAAAAGCGCATTAAACCTTATTATGCTATGAATTGATTCGTACTCTAGATTTAACATGCGTTGTTACATATGATATCGTAGTCGACTCTCGAAAACTCGAGTCAGGTTATCCAATTGGTTTGTCGGGAGGTAGGGATCAGACACAAAGGCGAGTCTGGTAGGTTACTAATATTATCCCACTTTCTAGGTTGGCTCTTGAAAGCTCGGGTCAGATTATTCTATTGGGTTGCTAGAGGTGGGAATACGAAAGCGGACTTGGTAAGCCACTGATATTATATCATAATGACTAGAGAGGTAAATTTTTTGGATCTTGTGTGGCTCTGTATTCGTCTTGACGAGTTCCGCTATCATCAATATATTCAATCATAATATTTTGGTGAGACTCTGATAGGTTAATATGACCTAGTTATAATTTTTTAAATGAACTTGTGGTATGTTATTCTTTGGATGAATTTATACTGAATTAAGATAACCCGATAAAATATTATTAAAAAAAATAAAAATTACTAGACATAGAATAAATAGATTATTTTTATAGTTGTATCATGAGACAAATGAACATGACTACATGAGTAATCAAGTAAATGCAACAACATATAACTTCTAACAACAGCTAAACTAAGTCGGGAGCAGAGCGTAATTACGTGCCAAGGCCTCCCTCAATATTTTTACATAGTATATAATTGTACTTATATATTTTTTTCAAACACTGAATATTGGCCCCTTGGGTTTATATATATATATTTAATTGTCCTCATTAATTCTTTTTTGTATAAAATTCATTTTGGTAATGCGTAAAAAGTACGGCAAACTATTCAAGATAAAAAGTAAGGATGTAATAGCGGAATATAAAGAACATAAAATATTTTTAGTGGTGCACGATAGCTAAAATCCTCTAATCTAGTCTTTTCGTGATAAATTATCCTCTTATAAAGGTAAAATTCACCAAGAAATAAGATGACACAAAGTCCCTTGCAACACTTAATTCTATACAATTAGATACAATCTCGCGCGTTGTAACGAAATTATTTATTTTGTTAAACAATATATATAATTAAAAATTATTTAGATCAATTATCCATCAATTTGAGATATTATTAAACTAGAATTATAGGATATAATATCAGCTTAGATTTGCATTTATGGGATAATGTTATATTTTTGTGTGATTTAAGAAATTTAATATCAGTTTAGATTTGTATGCGTGACATATTTATGGGACAATGTTATATTTTTTTTTTTTTTTGTGAATAAGGAAATAAAAAAAATTAAAAATTTATGCGTGAAAATTATCTGTAAATAAAATTCAAAAACCCAATTATGGGATAATATTATATATTATTGTGGTTGAAAATTATTTATAAATAAATAAATTAAAAATTCAAATTATTGGATAATATAAGATATTTATGCGTTAGAGTTATCTGCAAAAATTGGATAATAAAATAATTCAAAAAATAAATTATTAAATAATACCAATTTGAAATTGCTACAATATTGAGATATAAACAAATAACACAAATTTGAATTTAAATTTATGGGTGAGGCAAATTAAAACAACTGAATGTATTAGTAATAGTAATAGAGGAATAAAAAAAGAAAATTAATCTTATCGTATAGCAAAAAACTATAAGAAGGAGATAATTGTTTATGGTATGAAAATTATAGGATAATATTACTTCTTCTTTTTTGTGAGAGATGTTAAGAAATTAAAAAACCAATTAAAGATTATCTATTAAAGGAGCAAAATTTAATTTTATGATAATTTCAAATACCAAATTATTAGATCATTTCAGATTTTTATTTGTCCGTATGAGAATATTCTGATTGAGTATAGTGAGAAAATTATTTAGTTATAATTAGTTTTAAATTACATTTTTTTTTGTGAGAGTTATCTGCAATTATATGGGATAATATTCAAAAAATTATTGTGCGAGAGCTATCTGCAATTATGGGATAATGTTATAATTATAGTTTTTTAATTCCATACTCACACCAAAAAGTGAAAAAAATTATAGGATAATATTACTTTTGTGTGTGTGTGTGTGTGTGAGAGAGAGAGAGAGAGAGAGAATTAGATGTTAAAAAGTTAAAAAACAATTAAAGATTATCCATATAAAGAACAAAATTTAATTTTTGGATAATTTCAAATACCAAATTATTAGATGATTTCATATTTTTATTTGTCTATGTGAAAATATTATGATTGAGTGTAGTGGAGAAATTATTCAGTTGTAATTAGTTTTAAATTATTATTTTTTTGTGAGAGTTATTCGTAATTATATGGGATAATATTTAAAAAATTAATGTGTGATAGTTATCTGTACTGTAATTATGGGATAATGTTATATTTATAATTTTTTAATTATATATGTAAGACCCCGAATTTTATGAAATACAAAATTTAATTTTTCTTCATATATATATTTTTTGAAACAGTAAGTGGTTAAATCGATAAAGTTAAAAGTTAAGGATGTTATGTGCAAATTTTATTTTGTCGGACAATATTCGCTTTGTCGGGGAATATTCGTTTGGTCGGGGAATATTCGTTTGGTCCGACGGCGCCGAAATAACAAATTATTGGTGGACCCCACAACGGAATATTTGTCGGATATAGAAAACGACAGAAATAACCTTTTTAAATAAAAATAGTCAACGGAACTGTTAAAATACCGGTGATAAAAGAATAGTAGCATACGGTAGTTATTGGTATTTTCTGTAGCACTCGGTACTCTACAGTAACACACGGTATTGCATAGTGTCTCATATTATTGGTCTGATAATTGACACCGTAACTGTTACGCATCATTTCATCGATAATTGTCACTGCATAATATTTTATATTATCAATTCAATAATTGTTGTTACACAGTATTTTGCATTATTGATTTAATAATTGTCATTACACTGTATTTTATATCATTGAGTCAATAATTGTTGTTGCACTGTTTTTAAAATTATTGAACCTAATAATTGTTACAGTAAAATATGCACAGTAATTCACATTATTGAATCAATAATTGTCATTACACAGTAACGTATGCTTTATTTTACATTATTGTTATCTCTATTATGATGTTATTTAAACAGTTGTATTTCATTAATTTATTGACTTGATATCTAAGAGCTAACTATACTGTATTTATAACAATTAGTCATAATAATTGAATTGATAAAGTTATTTGTTTATAATATAAAGTTAGGTGATTATTAGGTGATATGAAATGAATGGTGTAGATTAAAGTGTGAATTATTGTTGAATAATTGAATTGATTTGTTTATAATATAAAGTTAGGTGATTATTAGGTGATATGAAATGAATGGTGTAGATTAAAGTGTGAATTATTGTTGAATAATTAAATTGATTTGTTTATAATATAAAGTTAGGTGATTATTAGGTGATATGAAATGAATGGTGTAGATTAAAGATAATATAATATTTGAAATGGATGGTGTAGATTAAAAGATGATCTTTAAATGAATGGTTTAGATTAAATGAATGATAAGATTTTTGGCTATAAATAGAAGCCTTAACTTAAGGATTTTTCATAAACTTCCTTACTTGTTCTTTCTTTCTCTCTCTAAATACTTCTTGTGAAAGTTCTCTCTAAGTGTGCTTAAGTCATCTTGAGTATTTGTGAAGATCTATAAGTATACGTGTACTGTTCAAGTTAATCAAACCTGCTACGGTAAGGGATACCATCTTTTTCATCTTCCATTATTCAAACGTACTATGGTAAGGGATTATCATTATTTGATTCTCGATAATAATATTGTTTCTTCCTTACTCATAAGACGTGCCTTTTATTTCCATGTATTAAATTGTGGGAATAACCTTACGGCGCGGATTATCGCCTGTTGGTGAATAACTTTTCGTATTCATTCATTATTAATCTCTGAGAATAACCTTACGGAGCGGATTGTCGCCTGTTTGGTGAATAACTCTTTGTACTCAAATTCTATTAAATTGTGGGAATAACCTTACGGAGCGGATTGCCGCCTGTTGGTGAATAACCCTTTGTATTAATTTCCTTCACCTTTTGTTAATCAAACCTGCTACGGTAAGGGATATTATTTTCTTTCATACTCCTAAATCGAAATTTATTATGGAACTATTGCTTCTATAATTCCTGAAAATATTATATGTTCCATAATAGTTGAACTTCATTATTTCAACTGAACCTTCCTATTTACGTGAACCTTTCTATTAAATTGTAACCGTTCTTCTGAACTGTGGATCTTGAATATCATTTTTAAATTTCACTCCACATCATGTTGACAATTTGGACATTATTTGAATCTGCACAAAGTAAACTTCTGATACTTATTGTTTATCCTGTTTCTTCTGTTCATCATTTGTATCACTGTTATTTGTACTAATCATCAAGAATCAAGCTGTGGTGAATATTTGTGGCCGGAGGCACAAATGTGATATATTTGTTGAACAGATGATAGGTTAAAGGCGATATAATAGGTTAAAGGCGATACATCTGTTCGGTGTCTTTTATGGCACGTGGTGAATGTTCTCTTTGGCCCGTAGTGCAAAGATGAACTGTTGATTGGTATGATTATGACCAAAGGCTGAATCTGGTATAATCATGACCGTTGGTGCTATATTGAATATCTTTGGCCCGTAGTGCAAAGATGAACTGTTGATCTGCATGATTATGATCAGGAACTGTGAATTTGTATTATCTTTACTAATGATATTTCAGATGATAAAAGTTGATGATGTTTTTCCTAAAAAGAGAATCGAGTGGACATTATAGTCTGCATTATTCTTCTAATAGATTACTCATTCCGCTGCTATTATTGATCTGAACGTTGTTTAAGAATTTAACTGCAGTTTTTGATATAAACCTTGTAGTCTATTGTATTCTATCAAGAACTCAACTGTTGAAGACTAATGATAATTTATTCGTCATTATCTTAGTCATGATATTCTTTACTGGGCTATTTGAGCTCACCCTTTCTTTTGTTCCATTGTTTTTCAACAGGAAATGAAAACATAACAGGGTCTAGCCGGGGAATGGAGTGAGGGTCCGAGGAATAGTTATCATAGTCTTCACGTTTTGTAAAATAGTGTGGCAATAATAGTGAAGACTTAGTTGTGTATTATTATACACTGTATTGTAGTACGTTGTGCTTTGTTGTAATAATTTTGTTGTAGTCTTTTGACGACTCAAGTTTGGGCTGTGTGGGCCCAGATTTGGGGGCGTCACAGTTGGTATCAGAGCCATATAACGAAGAGCCCCGAGCCTCTCGCTGGTGACTTCCTAGGGAAAGGGGATGCACCGAAGCCAGACTCTCCGTAGGGGACGCCTATAGTACAGGTGGCAAACTGATAGGTACCATTGTGAGGTGCTGTCCCTATGGTGGGATGAGAGTCACAGTTGGCATCAGAGCTTAGGGATATGGTCTTTAATGGAGATCTGGGGTTAGAACTAGGAGGGGAGAGACGAATAGAATCAATCACTAGTGTGTCCTACCTAAATTAGATTTTTTGTTATCTAATGAATCGATTTGAATGTAGGAACATGAAGAGATGAGTCAGTTTATTTGAACTAACATTTATTTTGTGACCACAGTTAAGTATGGCATCTGAAAATCAGGAGGTTAACTATGAAATTACCGAAACAAATGTAGCTGCAGAACAAGAGGCAACGAATAATCTTCTTACAAACTCAGAGTTGAATCTTTTGCCTAAGGCAAAATTTATGCGTGTTCTATCCAGTAAGGATGAAGGAGAAAACTCTATTGCAGTCGTTCCAGATCCTTTCTTAGAAGCAATTATAGAATGTAATGAACTTGCAGAAATTATTGCCTTTAATATGCTCACTAATTGGAAGGATCATATCACTTGGTTATGCTCGATAACAAAGGATCAGAATATATGGACTTTTCATATCAGTCTTTGGGATTTATGGTGTTCCAGCTATGATTTTCAAGATTATTTAAAAATGATGTTTCTATACTTTTGGCCATTACAATTTAGAGGAATTCAGGTTAAGTTAGTCGCTATCATGGAAACTACAGTCTATCGAAAATACTATTGTTATAGAAATCATTGGTACGTTACTACTGATGAAGTTGAGGAATCCGAGAAACAGTTCGTTAGAGAATTATTTAGTGGTATTCCTATGGTTGAAATACGTGAAGATCCGAATGAAGTACTCGGGATTCGATTTAACGATAACAGTCAAGAACCGAATGAAGTGATAACCGGTAAGCTATTTATAAATTCTTGTGAAGTTTATGCCATGTTAGATACTTGCTCTACCCATTCTTTTATCTCATATACGTGTGCTCAACGTTTAAATTTGACTTCTGAAAACTTTGACTTTGACTTATCAGTTGAAACCCCATTAGGAGAAATGACCATTACATCTACTGTCTATAAATCTTCCCTAGTTCAAATCAACAACCTCACATTACCTGTTGACCTTATTTCTTTGGAGATGCATGAATTTGATGTGATTTTAGGAATTGATTGGTTGACTACCCATCATGCAAAAATTGATTGTTTTCATAAGATTATTAGTTTTCATATTCCTAATCAACCTGTCATGCAAGTTCAAGCAAACCATTGAAATCTATAACTGTTATTTCTAGCCATAAAACCATTCGTTTATTGAAAAACGGATGTCAAGCCTTTTTAGCTCATGTCACTGATTTGAACAAAAATACGTCAAACTTGAATGATATTCTCATTGTTAATGAGTTTTCTGACGTTTTTCCTGAGGAACTTCCTAGCTTACCCAAAACCGTGAAATTGAATTTTGTATTGATCTTGAACTCGGTACCAAGCCCATTTTCAAAGCCTCATACCGAATGGCTCCCATAGAATGCCAAGAGTTAAAAGTTTAATTATTAGATATTGGTATCATTTGTTCTAGTACAAAACTTATATCGAGCGAGGAATGCGAGAAGAGTTTCCAAGAACTCAATAGGAGACTTGTTTCAGCTCCTGTTCTGACCATACCATCGGGATCGGGAGAATTCGTCATATTTAGCGATGCTTCAGACAAAGGTCTAGGCTGTGTCCTTATGCAACATGGAAAGGTGAGAAAAATTATGAGAAAAATTACCCTACTCATGATCTAGAGTTGGCAGCAGTCGTTTTCGCGTTGAAGATCTGGAGACACTACTTGTACGGAGAAAAAGTGGATATCTATACGGATCATAAAAGTCTCAAGTATTTCTTCACCCAGAAGGAACTCAACATGCGACAACGACGTTGGCTTGAGCTGTTGAAGGATTATGACCACACAATCCAGTATCACCCGGGAAAGGCGAACGTTGTAGCTGACGCTTTGAGCAGAAAATCTTATGCAAGTACAAGTGCACTGCTGACAACACAAAAGTGTATTTTGTACGACTTGCAAAAGATGGAGATAGAGCTAAAGACACCAGGGACCCACTCGAAGATTGCTCACGTGCGAGTAAAACCAACTTTAATCGATAAAATTAAAGCTGCTCAAACTACCGATCCGGAACTGATAAACATGATAAAGAAAGTACAAGAAGGTGTCATTCCCGAAGCAAGAATCGACGAGAAAGGAATACTTCGAGTCAACTCTCGACTATGTGTTCCTAACGATCCTGAATTAAAGCATAAAATCATGATGGAGGCACACAACACGCCGTTTGCAATCCACCCAGGAGGTACCAAGATGTATCGAGATCTTCGACATACATTTTGGTGGAACAATATGAAAAGGGAGATTGCAGAGTTTATCTCAAGGTGCCTAACTTGTCAACGTGTCAAGGCAGAGCATCAAGTACCTAAGGGTCCATTACAACCACTTGAGGTTCCCGAATGGAAGTGGGAACACATCAATATGGATTTCGTGACGGGTCTTCCCAAAGTTTCTCAAGGCTTAGATGCAATTTGGGTGATCGTAGATAGATTGACCAAATCTGCTCATTTCTTGCCTATACGAGAAAACTTTTCACTTGAACGTCTTGCCGGTATGTATGTAAATGAGATTGTGAGATTGCATGGCATGCCAGTTTCCATAGTTTCTGATCGAGATCCTAGATTCACTTCACGCTTTTGGATCAGTCTACAAAAAGCTGTGGGCACTGAGCTATGATTCAGTTCTGCATACCATCCTCAGACGGACGAACAATCGGAAAGGACAATCCAGACCCTCGAAGATCTTTTGAGACTTTGTGTATTAGACTTCAAAGGAAGTTGGGATAAGTACTTACCGTTGGTGGAATTTCCTTACAACAACAATTACCAAGCAAGCATAGGCATGACTCCATTGGAGGCATTGTATGGAAGGAAGTGTCGCTCTCCAATATGTTGGAATGAGGTAGGAGAAGCAAAATTGTTGGGACCCGAGTTGGTACGCTTGACGACCGAAAAGATCCAAATGATCCGACAACGAATACAGACCGCACAAGAACGACAAAAGAGTTATGCTGATCTTCATCGGAGAGACGAAAGTTTCAACGTCGGAGATCATGTATTCTTACGTGTTTCTCCATGGAAAGGGGTTACGAGATTCGGAAAGAGAGGAAAGCTCAACCCTCGATTTATTGGCCCATTTGAAATCCTCGATCGAATAGGAACCGTAGCCTACAGACTAGCCCTACCACCAAGTATGTCTCGCATCCATAACGTTTTTCACATATCTATGTTACGTAAATATGTGAAGGACCCAAACCACGTCATTGAGTTAGAACCAGACGTTATAGCAGATGATTTAACATACGAGGAGGTACCTGTTAAGATCCTGAATAAGAAGGAGCAGATCCTACGCTCAAAGGTTATACCTCAAGTTAAGGTTTTATGGAGGAACCAAGATACTGAGGAAATGACCTGGGAGCTAGAATCTGAGATGAAATCTAAGTATCCTTACCTCTTCGATATGTCAGGTACGTCAATTTCGGGGACGAAATTTCATAAGGAGGGGAGGTTGTAAGACCCCGAATTTTATGAAATACAAAATTTAATTTTTCTTCATATATATATTTTTTGAAACAGTAAGTGGTTAAATCGATAAAGTTAAAAGTTAAGGATGTTATGTGCAAATTTTATTTTGTCGGACAATATTCGCTTTGTCGGGGAATATTCGTTTGGTCGGGGAATATTTGTTTGGTCCGACGGCGCCGAAATAACAAATTATTGGTGGACCCCACAACGGAATATTTGTCGGATATAGAAAACGACAGAAATAACCTTTTTAAATAAAAATAGTCAACGGAACTGTTAAAATACCGATGATAAAAGAATAGTAGCATACGGTAGTTATTGGTATTTTCTGTAGCACTCGGTACTCTACAGTAACACACGGTATTGCATAGTGTCTCATATTATTGGTCTGATAATTGACACCGTAACTGTTACGCATCATTTCATCGATAATTGTCACTGCATAATATTTTATATTATCAATTCAATAATTGTTGTTACACAGTATTTTGCATTATTGATTTAATAATTGTCATTACACTGTATTTTATATCATTGAGTCAATAATTGTTGTTGCACTGTTTTTAAAATTATTGAACCTAATAATTGTTACAGTAAAATATGCACAGTAATTCACATTATTGAATCAATAATTGTCATTACACAGTAACGTATGCTTTATTTTACATTATTGTTATCTCTATTATGATGTTATTTAAACAGTTGTATTTCATTAATTTATTGACTTGATATCTAAGAGCTAACTATACTGTATTTATAACAATTAGTCATAATAATTGAATTGATAAAGTTATTTGTTTATAATATAAAGTTAGGTGATTATTAGGTGATATGAAATGAATGGTGTAGATTAAAGTGTGAATTATTGTTGAATAATTGAATTGATTTGTTTATAATATAAAGTTAGGTGATTATTAGGTGATATGAAATGAATGGTGTAGATTAAAGTGTGAATTATTGTTGAATAATTAAATTGATTTGTTTATAATATAAAGTTAGGTGATTATTAGGTGATATGAAATGAATGGTGTAGATTAAAGATAATATAATATTTGAAATGGATGGTGTAGATTAAAAGATGATCTTTAAATGAATGGTTTAGATTAAATGAATGATAAGATTTTTGGCTATAAATAGAAGCCTTAACTTAAGGATTTTTCATAAACTTCCTTACTTGTTCTTTCTTTCTCTCTCTAAATACTTCTTGTGAAAGTTCTCTCTAAGTGTGCTTAAGTCATCTTGAGTATTTGTGAAGATCTATAAGTATACGTGTACTGTTCAAGTTAATCAAACCTGCTACGGTAAGGGATACCATCTTTTTCATCTTCCATTATTCAAACGTACTATGGTAAGGGATTATCATTATTTGATTCTCGATAATAATATTGTTTCTTCCTTACTCATAAGACGTGCCTTTTATTTCCATGTATTAAATTGTGGGAATAACCTTACGGCGCGGATTATCGCCTGTTGGTGAATAACTTTTCGTATTCATTCATTATTAATCTCTGAGAATAACCTTACGGAGCGGATTGTCGCCTGTTTGGTGAATAACTCTTTGTACTCAAATTCTATTAAATTGTGGGAATAACCTTACGGAGCGGATTGCCGCCTGTTGGTGAATAACCCTTTGTATTAATTTCCTTCACCTTTTGTTAATCAAACCTGCTACGGTAAGGGACATTATTTTCTTTCATACTCCTAAATCGAAATTTATTATGGAACTATTGCTTCTATAATTCCTGAAAATATTATATGTTCCATAATAGTTGAACTTCATTATTTCAACTGAACCTTCCTATTTACGTGAACCTTTCTATTAAATTGTAACCGTTATTCTGAACTGTGGATCTTGAATATCATTTTTAAATTTCACTCCACATCATGTTGACAATTTGGACATTATTTGAATCTGCACAAAGTAAACTTCTGATACTTATTGTTTATCCTGTTTCTTCTGTTCATCATTTGTATCACTGTTATTTGTACTAATCATCAAGAATCAAGCTGTGGTGAATATTTGTGGCCGGAGGCACAAATGTGATATATTTGTTGAACAGATGATAGGTTAAAGGCGATATAATAGGTTAAAGGCGATACATCTGTTCGGTGTCTTTTATGGCACGTGGTGAATGTTCTCTTTGGCCCGTAGTGCAAAGATGAACTGTTGATTGGTATGATTATGACCAAAGGCTGAATCTGGTATAATCATGACCGTTGGTGCTATATTGAATATCTTTGGCCCGTAGTGCAAAGATGAACTGTTGATCTGCATGATTATGATCAGGAACTGTGAATTTGTATTATCTTTACTAATGATATTTCAGATGATAAAAGTTGATGATGTTTTTCCTAAAAAGAGAACCGAGTGGACATTATAGTCTGCATTATTCTTCTAATAGATTACTCATTCCGCTACTATTATTGATCTGAACGTTGTTTAAGAATTTAACTGCAGTTTTTGATATAAACCTTGTAGTCTATTGTATTCTATCAAGAACTCAACTGTTGAAGACTAATGATAATTTATTCGTCATTATCTTAGTCATGATATTCTTTACTGGGCTATTTGAGCTCACCCTTTCTTTTGTTCCATTGTTTTTCAACAGGAAATGAAAACATAACAGGGTCTAGCCGGGGAATGGAGTGAGGGTCCGAGGAATAGTTATCATAGTCTTCACGTTTTGTAAAATAGTGTGGCAATAATAGTGAAGACTTAATTGTGTATTATTATACACTGTATTGTAGTACGTTGTGCTTTGTTGTAATAATTTTGTTGTAGTCTTTTGACGACTCAAGTTTGGGCTGTGTGGGCCCAGATTTGGGGGCGTCACAATATACTCACACAAAAAGTGAAAAATTTTTTTTAGGATAATATTACATTTTTTTTTTGTATGTGAGAATTAGATGTTAAGAAATTAAAAAATCAATTAATTATTATTATCTATATAAAGAACAAAATTTAATTTTTGGATAATTCCAAATATCAAATTATTAGATGATTTCAAATATTTATTTGTCTATGTGAGAATATTTTAATTTAGTACAGTGGAAAAATTATTTAGTTGTAATTAGTTTTAAATTATATATTTTTATGTATGAGAGTTATATGAAATTATGGGATAATATTAAAGAAAATATATTTTTTTTTTAAAATTCAAAAAATTATTGTGAGAGTTATAATTTTATGTGATTGAGTTATATGCAATTATATAAAAATCAGATATAGATTTGTGATTATTTTCATATTTTTATGGGATAATAATCAAAAAATAAATTATTGGATAAATATAATGATAAATCAATTATAATAAATGTTGGTAGGAAGTTGAGTTAATGTGAGTGTAACAGGCTGTGATTAAAGTGTATTGCATTTTAATATATATGATTTTTATTTGTCTGTGTGACAATATTCTGATTGAGTGTAGTGGAGAAATTATTTAGTTTTAAATTATTATTTTTTTGTAAGAGTTAACTGCAATTATATGGGATAATATTTAAAAAATTATTATGTGAAAATTATCTGCAATTATGGGATAATGTTATATTTACAAGTTTTTAATTTCATACTCACACAAAAAGTGAAAAAAATTATAGAATAATATTACATTTTTTTTTGTGAGAATTAGATGTTAAGAAATTATAAAACCAATTAAAGATTATCTATATAAAAAACAAAATTTAATTTTTGAAAAATTTTAAATACCAAATTATTAGATGATTTTAGATTTTTATTTGTCTATTGTTTCATTGTCCTTCAGAAAATGAGAGAGTGGCTGGGTGTAGCCGAAAAATAGTGAAGACTTAGGGGGTGTTTGATAAAAACTGAATAAAATAGTTTTGAATGTTTAAGTAATCTAAATGAGCTGAATGAAGTAGATTTCTGAATACTGAATGAAAAAAATTATTTGATAAGTGACATGTCTGAAACATCTGAATAACATATTTTTACTATTTTACCCCTCTGAAAAAATTCAAAGTTATTGTAAATTTATTTAATATTACTTAATATAATATTTAATATATATATATATATATATATATATATATATATATATATATATATATATATATATATATATATATATATATATATATGTGTGTGTGTGTGTGTGTGTGTGTGTGTGTGTGTGTATTTTATTTCATTCAATCGAACTTAACCATTCAGCCAAAAAAATTAGACTTAGTCATTCAGGCCAAAAATTTGATCTATACAACTATTCAGACCTAAACAAAAGTACTGAATGGTTGACCGATTCAGTCATTCAGCTCTAAACAAATGGCCCCTTAGTTGTGTATTATTGAACTTTGTCTTTTTGTACTATGTACTGTTTTGTAATAGTTACTGTATATTTTTGGCGTCTCAAATTGGGTTGTGTAGGGCCAAATTTGAGGGCATCACATATTCATTCTTGATTTCTTGTAAATATATTTAATTAACATACATTTTCAATGAATAGAACTAGTTAGTATATTTAATATTAATAATAAGTTAGTTACTTAGTTGCTTAAATATTAATAATAAATTAGTTTATTGTAAATATTAAATTACTAATATTTAACATTAAAATTTTATAAATATTCCTTGCTACTTTTAATGTTAAATGTTAACATTAATTAATACATCAATAAACTAACTTTTAATATTAAATATTGACAATAAATTAGTTTATTATAAATACTCAAGTTCTTCATTCATTTGGATATGTTAAATTCTTAGGGGATTTATGATTTTGATTAACTTTCCGGTATTGTGTTATGGTAATTTAAAGAATAATTCCATGAAGCAATTAGAAAACTAATTGAAAATAATACTTGAGATATAACTATGTAAGTGTTGAATAACCATAAAGGAAAAAGATATATGTGTATTTAAACTTTACAAAATATATGTCCAATTGATCCTAGTACTAAAAAAAAAAAAACTAACTTTACAAAATTTTATTAATTTATATTTTTAATATTTTAAATTTAACATTTAAAGAAAAAAAGGGAAAAAATAGGGGTACACAACGGTCGATTTGGTTGGTTTTGAATATAAAAAATAACTAAACCATTTAAAACACTTATAAAAAATTAAAAATTAAAATTGTCTAAACTTTTACTTGCTATTAAATTGGTGGGTTTAAACTGTTTGGTCGGTTATAAAACTTTTCTAAATGGTAAACTCCATAGTGCTTTCAAATAAAATTTTAACAACAGGATCATTTATGTATTGTGCTAACTGATACATCATTCAATTCAGTTGGTATTATTTATATGCCCAAATATTTAAAGTAATTACCATACAATACTTTGGAAAATTATTGTTAGAGAAAGAGATCTAAATGGCTCTTATCCTAACCTCTTGAAGTTGTCCACTAGCAACAAAAATGTCATTTTAATGCAAATACCTTCCAAATCCATGAACACGTACATATAAATATATATACCTACAAACATCTAGCCAGCTTCCCCTTGAATAATTAATATACCACCAAAACAGAACAAAATTCCTTCTTCAAGTCTTGGGGTTGGATAATGTCTGCTAAAAGGGACCTGAAACCAATACAAGTTAACTTTGCTACAAAATACACAATAAAATGTTTATTTATATCTGAAAGTATCAAAATAAACTCAATAAGCAAGCGCCTTTACTTTTACCTGTATGTATGTAAATTTTGAAGGACCCAAAGGTGCAGCTGCATGTATTACCAACACGGGAACTGGGAATAAATGACAATGAAGACGACTAGAGGAGGGTGTGGGAGCTTAGGAAAATTATATGTCAAATACGTAGTTTAATTTCATGAGTAAAGAGGTCAATGAATAAAATTAAATATGGATCTCCACGGTACTTCTATATTATCATGAGTTATGCATGAGCCCAATATTGTTTTTCTGTTAACAACTTAATATATGAAATGTTTACGAATATAATGAAAAAACTATCAGAATATAGATTCATTCAATTATTATAATCTATTTGAAATTAAAACTTCCTTGTATTCAGCAATTGGTTAAGTTCAAACTTCCTTAAGACTAGGATCTTTCCTTGTATCTAGATTTGAATTAGTTTTCCTTTACCCTATATGTACAGCTCTCTTGATTAATGAAAATAGAAGCTTCATTACGTTTGTAAGACCCCGAATTTTATGAAATATAAAAATTTATTTTTCTTCATATATATTTTTTTCCTGAAACAGTAAGTGGTTAAATTAACGAAATTGAAAGTTAAGGATGTTATGTGTAAATTTTATTTTGTCGGACAATATTCGTTTTGTCGGGGAATATTCGGGTCGTACGACGGCGCCGAAATAACTAATTATTGGTGGACCCCACAACAGAATATTTGTCGGATATAGAAAACGACAGAAGTAACCTTTTTAAATAAAAATAGTCAACGGTGTTAACTGTTAAAATACCGGTGATAAAAGAATAGTAGCATACGGTAATTTATGGTATTTTCTGTAGCACACGGTACTCTACAGTAGCACGCGGTATTGCACAGTGTCTCATACTATTGTTCTGATAATTGACACCGTAACTGTTACGCATCATTTCATCAATAATTGTCACTGCATAATATTTTATGTTATCAATTCAATAATTGTTGTTACACAGTATTTTGCATTATTGATTTAATAATTGTCATTACACTGTATTTTATATCATTGAGTCAATAATTGTTGCTGCACTGTTTTTAAAATTATTGAACCTAATAATTGTCACAGTTGCAAATATACTGTAATTTATATTATTAAATTAATAAGAATCTGTAACGTGTTTATTACATTATTGTTGTAGCATTATTTCATTTTATATGTTGGACCCACAGGAAAAATAAAAATTTTATTTTTCAAAAGTTACTATTCACTCCCGGAATTTACTATTCATTCCCGGAAAAGTTACTATTCACTGACGGAAGTTGCTGTTCATCTCGGGAAAGTCACTGTTCATCTGTCGACAAAAGTTACTGTTCATTACTGTTCACTTTTTGAAAATTTTAAAGTTACTGTGCAAAGTTACTGTGCAAGTATTGAAAAATTCTTTTAAAACGTTTGCGCAGCCTTAGGCGGCGCATCCCTCATTTTTTTTCCTTCCTTGGCGTGCTACGCATAGTGACTTCATTTACTATAAATAGGCCCATTTGCTGAATAAGAAAATCATATCTAAAATACATAAATTTTTCTATAAGTTTATTGTGAGAGAATTTTGAGCATAGTAAGGTTATTTTGAGAGTTTGAAAGCCAAAAGGAGTGCAGAAATTTTTCAAGTAAGTCTTTTATTAAAGAGTAGTAATTTTATAAATTCCTATTTTTCACGGTATTCACAAATCTTCCTTTAGAAGACTCTTCTTTAAGAAGATTCATTTTTAAAAGCTTTCTTTGGAAGATTTATTTTGGAATATTATTTTTAAAACTATTTTAAAGTTGGTATTTTATACTACAAAAATTATGTTAAATATATATAATTTTGATAGTTCATAATATATGAGTTATCATACACTTTGAAGTTTACATGTTGTAATTACTAATTTTATTATAAATATATAGGTTGATCAATCTCATTTAAATCAATATCCAGTCACGTGTTAAGGTAAGAAATGTCATTTTTTTTACACTCTTGAACTTGCTACGGTAAGGGATATTATTTTCTTTCATACTCCTGAATCGAAACTTATTATGGAACTATTGCTTCTATAATTCCTGAAAATATTATATGTTCCATAATAGTTGAACTTCATTATTTCAACTGAACCTTCCTATTTTCTGAATCTTTCTATTGAACTGTAACCGTTATTCTGAACTGAGAATCTTGAATAACATTTTTAAATTTCACTCCGCATCATGTTGACAATTTGGACATTATTTGAATCTGCACAAAGTAAACTTTCGATACTTATTGTTTATCCTGTTTCTTCTGTTCATCAATTGTATCACTATTATTTGTACTAATCATCAAAAATCAAGCTGTTGTGAATATCTGTGGCCGGGGGCACAGATGTGATATATTTGTTGAACAGATGATAGGTTAAAGGCGATATATTAGGTTAAAGGCGATACATCTGTTCGGTGTCTTTTATGGCACGCGGTGAAAGTTCTCTTTGACCCGTAGTGCATAGATGAACTGTTGTTTGGTATGATTATGACCAAAGGCTGAATCTGGTATAATCATGACCGTTGTTGTTATATTGAAAGTTCGCTTTGGCCCGTAGTGCATAGATGAACTGTTGTTTGGTATGATTATGACCAAAGGCTGAATCTGGTATAATCATGACCGCTGGTGCTATATTGAATGTTCTCTTTGGCCCGTAATGCATAGATGAACTGTTGATTTGCATGATTATGACCAGGAACTGTGAATTTGTATTATCTTGACTAATGGTATTTCAGATGATAAAAGTTGATGATGTTTTTACGAAAAAGAGAAGCGCGTGGACATTATAGTCTACATTATTCTTCTAATAGATTGCTCATTCCGCCGCTATTATTGATCTGAACATTGTTCAAGAATTTAACTACAGTTTTTGATATACACCTTGTATTCTGTTGTATTCTATCAAGAACTCACCTGTTGAAGGCTAATGATAATTTATTCGTCATTATCTTAGTCATGATATTTCTTACTGGGCTATTTGAGCTCACCCTTTTGTTCCATTATTTTTCAACAGGATATGAGAACGTAGCTGGGTCTAGCCGGGGAATGGAGTGGGAGTCCGAGGAATAGCTGTCCTAGTCTTCACGTGTTGTAAAATAGTGTGACAATAATAGTGAAGACTTAGTTGTGTATTATTATACACTGTATTGTTGTACGTTGTGCTTTGTTGTAATAATTTTGTTGTAGTCTTTTGACGACTCAAGTTTGGGCTGTGTGGGCCTAGATTTGGGGGCGTCACAGTTGGCATCAGAGCTTAGGGATATGGTCTTTAATGGAGATCTGGGGTTAGAACTAGGAGGGGAGAGACGAATAGAATACGTCACTAGTGTGTCCTACCTAAATTAGATTTTGTTATCTAACGAATCGATTTGAATGTAGGAACAGGAAGTGATGAGTCAGTTTGTTTGAACTAACAATTATTTTGTGACCACAGTTAAGTATGGCATCTGAAAATCAGGAGGATAACTTTGAAATGCCCGGTACGTCAATTTCGGGGACGAAATTTCATAAGGAGGGGAGGTTGTAAGACCCCGAATTTTATGAAATATAAAAATTTATTTTTCTTCATATATATTTTTTTCCTGAAACAGTAAGTGGTTAAATTAACGAAATTGAAAGTTAAGGATGTTATGTGTAAATTTTATTTTGTCGGACAATATTCGTTTTGTCGGGGAATATTCGGGTCGTACGACGGCGCCGAAATAACTAATTATTGGTGGACCCCACAACGGAATATTTGTCGGATATAGAAAACGACAGAAGTAACCTTTTTAAATAAAAATAGTCAACGGTGTTAACTGTTAAAATACCGGTGATAAAAGAATAGTAGCATACGGTAATTTATGGTATTTTCTGTAGCACACGGTACTCTACAGTAGCACGCGGTATTGCACAGTGTCTCATACTATTGTTCTGATAATTGACACCGTAACTGTTACGCATCATTTCATCAATAATTGTCACTGCATAATATTTTATGTTATCAATTCAATAATTGTTGTTACACAGTATTTTGCATTATTGATTTAATAATTGTCATTACACTGTATTTTATATCATTGAGTCAATAATTGTTGCTGCACTGTTTTTAAAATTATTGAACCTAATAATTGTCACAGTTGCAAATATACTGTAATTTATATTATTAAATTAATAATAATCTGTAACGTGTTTATTACATTATTGTTGTAGCATTATTTCATTTTATATGTTGGACCCACAGGAAAAATAAAAATTTTATTTTTCAAAAGTTACTATTCACTCCCGGAATTTACTATTCATTCCCGGAAAAGTTACTATTCACTGACGGAAGTTGCTGTTCATCTCGGGAAAGTCACTGTTCATCTGCCGATAAAAGTTACTGTTCATTACTGTTCACTTTTTGAAAATTTTAAAGTTACTGTGCAAGTATTGAAAATTTCTTTTAAAACGTTTGCGCAGCCTTAGGCGGCGCAGCCCTCATTTTTTTTCCTTCCTTGGCGTGCTACGCATAGTGACTTCATTTACTATAAATAGGCCCATTTGCTGAATAAGAAAATCATATCTAAAATACATAAATTTTTCTATAAGTTTATTGTGAGAGAATTTTGAGCATAGTAAGGTTATTTTGAGAGTTTGAAAGCCAAAAGGAGTGCAGAAATTTTTCAAGTAAGTCTTTTATTAAAGAGTAGTAATTTTATAAATTCCTATTTTTCACGGTATTCACAAATCTTCCTTTAGAAGACTCTTCTTTAAGAAGATTCATTTTTAAAAGCTTTCTTTGGAAGATTTATTTTGGAATATTATTTTTAAAACTATTTTAAAGTTGGTATTTTATACTACAAAAATTATGTTAAATATATATAATTTTGATAGTTCATAATATATGAGTTATCATACACTTTGAAGTTTACATGTTGTAATTACTAATTTTATTATAAATATATAGGTTGATCAATCTCATTTAAATCAATATCCAGTCACGTGTTAAGGTAAGAAATGTCATTTTTTTTACACTCTTGAACTTGCTACGGTAAGGGATATTATTTTCTTTCATACTCCTGAATCGAAACTTATTATGGAACTATTGCTTCTATAATTCCTGAAAATATTATATGTTCCATAATAGTTGAACTTCATTATTTCAACTGAACCTTCCTATTTTCTGAATCTTTCTATTGAACTGTAACCGTTATTCTGAACTGAGAATCTTGAATAACATTTTTAAATTTCACTCCGCATCATGTTGACAATTTGGACATTATTTGAATCTGCACAAAGTAAACTTCCGATACTTATTGTTTATCCTGTTTCTTCTGTTCATCAATTGTATCACTATTATTTGTACTAATCATCAAGAATCAAGCTGTTGTGAATATCTGTGGCCGGGGGCACAGATGTGATATATTTGTTGAACAGATGATATGTTAAAGGCGATATATTAGGTTAAAGGCGATACATCTGTTCGGTGTCTTTTATGGCACGTGGTGAAAGTTCTCTTTGGCCCGTAGTGCATAGATGAACTGTTGTTTGGTATGATTATGACCAAAGGCTGAATCTGGTATAATCATGACCGTTGTTGTTGTGACGCCCCCAAATCTGGGCCCACACAGCCCAAACTTGAGTCGTCAAAAGACTACAACAAAATTATTACAACAAAGCACAACGTACAACAATACAGTGTATAATAATACACAACTAAGTCTTCACTATTATTGCCACACTATTTTACAAAACGTGAAGACTATGATAACTATTCCTCGGACCCTCACTCCATTCCCCGGCTAGACCCTGTTATGTTTTCATCTCCTGTTGAAAAACAATGGAACAAAAGAAAGGGTGAGCTCAAATAGCCCAGTAAAGAATATCATGACTAAGATAATGACGAATAAATTATCATTAGTCTTCAACAGTTGAGTTCTTGATAGAATACAATAGACTACAAGGTTTATATCAAAAACTGCAGTTAAATTCTTAAACAACGTTCAGATCAATAATAGCAGCGGAATGAGTAATCTATTAGAAGAATAATGCAGACTATAATGTCCACTCGGTTCTCTTTTTAGGAAAAACATCATCAACTTTTATCATCTGAAATATCATTAGTCAAGATAATACAAATTCACAGTTCCTGATCATAATCATGCAGATCAACAGTTCATCTTTGCACTATGGGCCAAAGATATTCAATATAGCACCAACGGTCATGATTATACCAGATTCAGCCTTTGGTCATAATCATACCAAACAACAGTTCATCTTTGCACTACGGGCCAAAGAGAACATTCACCACGTGCCATAAAAGACACCGAACAGATGTATCGCCTTTAACCTATTATATCGCCTTTAACCTATCATCTGTTCAACAAATATATCACATATGTGCCCCCGGCCACAGATATTCACAACAGCTTGATTTTTGGATGATTAGAATGATATAAATGATGAACAGAAGAAATAGGATAACAATAAGTATTGGAAGTTTACTTTGTACAGATTCAAATAATGTCCAAATTGTCAACATGATGTGGAGTGAAATTTAAAAATGATATTCAAGATCCACAGTTCAGAATAACGGTTACAATTCAATAGAAAAGTTCACGTAAATAGGAAGGTTCAGTTGAAATAATGAAGTTCAACTATTATGGAACATATAATATTTTCAGGAATTATAGAAGCAATAGTTCCATAATAAATTTCGATTTAGGAGTATGAAAGAAAATAATATCCCTTACCGTAGCAGGTTTGATTAACAAAAGGTGAAGGAAATTAATACAAAGGGTTATTCACCAACAGGCGGCAATCCGCTCCGTAAGGTTATTCCCACAATTTAATAGAATTTGAGTACAAAGAGTTATTCACCAAACAGGCGGCAATCCGCTCCGTAAGGTTATTCTCAGAGATTAATAATGAATGAATACGAAAGGTTATTCACCAACAGGCGGCAATCCGCTCCGTAAGGTTATTCCCACAATTTAATAGAATTTGAGTACAAAGAGTTATTCACCAAACAGGCGGCAATCCGCTCCGTAAGGTTATTCTCAGAGATTAATAATGAATGAATACGAAAGGTTATTCACCAACAGGCGGCAATCCGCTCCGTAAGGTTATTCCCATAATTTAATACATGGAAATAAAAGACACGTCTTATGAGTAAGGAAGAAACAATATGAGAATCAAATAATGATAATCCCTTACCATAGTACGTTTGAATAATGGAAGATGAAAAAGATGGTATCCCTTACCTCAACACGTGACTGGATATTGATTTAAATGAGGTTGATTAACTTGAACAGTACACGTATACTTATAGATCTTCACAAATACTCAAGATGACTTAAGCACACTTAGAGAGAACTTTCACAAGAAGTATTTAGAGAGAGAAAGAAAGAACAAGTAAGGAAGTTTATGAAAAATCCTTAAGTTAAGGCTTCTATTTATAGCCAAAAATCTTATCATTCATTTAATCTAAACCATTCATTTAAAGATCATCTTCTTTTAATCTACACCATCCATTTCAAATATTATATTATCTTTAATCTACACCATTCATTTCATATCACCTAATAATCACCTAACTTTATATTATAAACAAATCAATTTAATTATTCAACAATAATTCACACTTTAATCTACACCATTCATTTCATATCACCTAATAATCACCTAACTTTATATTATAAACAAATAACTTTATCAATTCAATTATTATGACTAATTGTTATAAATACAGTATAGTTAGTTCTTAGATATCAAGTCAATAAATTAATGAAATACAACTGTTTAAATAACATCATAATAGAGATAACAATAATGTAAAATAAAGCATACGTTACTGTGTAATGACAATTATTGATTCAATAATGTGAATTACTGTGCATATGTTACTATGACAATTATTAGGTTCAATAATTTTAAAAACAGTGCAACAACAATTATTGACTCAATGATATAAAATACAGTGTAATGACAATTATTAAATCAATAATGCAAAATACTGTGTAACAACAATTATTGAATTGATAATATAAAATATTATGCAGTGACAATTATCGATGAAATGATGCGTAACAGTTACGGTGTCAATTATCAGACCAATAATATGAGACACTATGCAATACCGTGTGTTACTGTAGAGTACCGAGTGCTACAGAAAATACCAATAACTACCGTATGCTACTATTCTTTTATCACCGGTATTTTAACAGTTCCGTTGACTATTTTTATTTAAAAAGGTTATTTCTGTCGTTTTCTATATCCGACAAATATTCCGTTGTGGGGTCCACCAATAATTTGTTATTTCGGCGCCGTCGGACCAAACGAATATTCCCCGACAAAGCGAATATTGTCCGACAAAATAAAATTTGCACATAACATCCTTAACTTTTAACTTTATCGATTTAACCACTTACTGTTTCAAAAAAATATATATATGAAGAAAAATTAAATTTTGTATTTCATAAAATTCGGGGTCTTACAACCTCCCCTCCTTATGAAATTTCGTCCCCGAAATTGACGTACCTGACATATCGAAGAGGTAAGGATATTTAGATTTCATCTCAGATTCTAGCTCCCAGGTCATTTCCTCAGTATCTTGGTTCCTCCATAAAACCTTAACTTGAGGTATAACCTTTGAGCGTAGGATCTGCTCCTTCTTATCCAGGATCTTAACAGGTACTTCCTCGTATGTTAAATCCTCTGCTATAACGTCTGGTTCTAACTCAATGACGTGGTTTGAGTCCTTCACATATTTACGTAACATAGATATGTGAAAAACGTTATGGATGCGAGACATACTTGGTGGTAGGGCTAGTCTGTAGGCTACGGTTCCTATTCGATCGAGGATTTCAAATGGGCCAATAAATCGAGGGTTGAGCTTTCCTCTCTTTCCGAATCTCGTAACCCCTTTCCATGGAGAAACGCGTAAGAATACATGATCTCCGACGTTGAAACTTTCGTCTCTCCGATGAATATCAGCATAACTCTTTTGTCGTTCTTGTGCGGTCTGTATTCGTTGTCGGATCATTTGGATCTTTTCTGTTGTCAAGCGTACCAACTCGGGTCCCAACAATTTTGCTTCTCCTACCTCATTCCAGCATACTGGAGAGCGACACTTGCGTCCATATAAAGCCTCGAATGGAGCCATACCTATACTTGCTTGGTAACTGTTGTTGTAGGAAAATTCAACCAATGGCAAGTACTTATCCCAACTTCCTTTAAAGTCTAGTACGCAAAGTCTCAAAAGATCTTCGAGGGTCTGGATCGTCCTTTCCGATTGTCCGTCCGTTTGAGGATGGTATGCAGAACTAAAACGTAGTTCAGTGCCCATAGCTTTTTGTAAACTGATCCAAAAACGTGAAGTGAATCTAGGATCTCGATCAGAAACTATGGAAACTGGCATGCCATGCAATCTCACGATCTCATTTATGTACATACCGGCAAGACGTTCAAATGAAAAGTTTTCTCGTATAGGCAAGAAATGAGCGGATTTGGTCAATCTATCTACGATGACCCAAATTGCATCTAAGCCTTGAGAAACTTTGGGAAGACCCGTCACAAAGTCCATATTGATGTGTTCCCACTTCCATTCGGGAACTTCAAGTGATTGTAATGGACCTTTAGGAACTTGATGCTCTGCCTTGACACGTTGACAAGTTAGGCACCTTGAGATAAACTCCGCAATCTCTCTTTTCATATTGTTCCACCAAAATGTATGTCGAAGATCTCGATACATCTTGGTACCTCTTGGGTGGATTGCAAACGGCGTGTTGTGTGCCTCCATCATGATTTTATGCTTTAATTCAGGATCGTTAGAAACACAGAGTCGAGAGTTGACTCGAAGTATTCCTTTCTCGTCGATTCTTGCTTCGGGAATGACACCTTCTTGTACTTTCTTTATCATGTTTATCAGTTCCGGATCGGTAGCTTGAGCAGCTTTAATTTTATCGATTAAAGTTGGTTCTACTCGCACGTGAGCAATCTTCGAGTGGGTCCCTGGTGTCTTTAGCTCTATCTCCATCTTTTGCAAGTTGTACAAAATACACTTTTGTGTTGGCAGCAGTGCACTTGTACTTGCATAAGATTTTCTGCTCAAAGGTCAGCTACAACGTTCGCCTTTCCCGGGTGATACTGGATTGTGTGGTCATAATCCTTTAACAGCTCAAGCCAACGTCGTTGTCGCATGTTGAGTTCCTTCTGGGTGAAGAAATACTTGAGACTTTTATGATCCGTATAAATATCCACTTTTTCTCCGTACAAGTAGTGTCTCCAGATCTTCAACGCGAAAACGACTGCTGCCAACTCTAGATCATGAGTAGGATAATTTTTCTCATAATCTTTGAGTTGTCGAGAGGCGTAGGCTATAACCTTTCCATGTTGCATAAGGACACAGCCTAGACCTTTGCCAGAAGCATCACTGTAGATAACAAATTCTCCTGATCCTGATGGTATGGTCAGAACAGGAGCTGAAACCAGTCTCTTCTTGAGTTTTTGGAAACTTTTCTCGCATTCCTCGCTCCATATGAATTTTGTGCTTTTCCGAGTAAGCTGCGTTAATGGAGTGGCGATTCGAGAAAATCCTTCTACGAATCTCCGATAATAACCAGCTAGACCCAGAAAACTTCGGACTTCGGTTACTGTTTTGGGTTGTTCCCAATTTAGTACCGTTTCAATCTTCGCAGGATCGACTAATATTCCTTGACTAGAAATCACATGCCCAAGAAACGCGACCTCCTCAAGCCAGAACTCACATTTCTTCAACTTGGCATATAATTTGTTTTCACGGAGCTTTTGTAGTATCAATCTCAGGTGTTGTTCATGATCCTCGCGACTCTTGGAGTATATGAGGATGTCATCAATAAAGACAACCACAAAATGATCCAAATGTTCCTTGAATATCCGGTTCATCATGTCCATGAAAGCTGCAAGAGCATTAGTTAGTCCAAAAGGCATGACTAAGAACTCATAATGCCCATAACGAGTTCTGAAAGCAGTCTTTGGAATGTCCTCAGCTTTAACCTTTAACTGATGATATCCAGAACGGAGATCAATCTTTGAGAAATGTTGAGCGCCTTGCAATTGATCAAACATGTCATCAATCCGAGGTAACGGGTACCTGTTCTTGATGGTGACATGGTTCAATTCTCGGTAGTCAATGCACAATCTCATACTCCCGTCTTTCTTCTTCACAAATAGAACAGGAGCACCCCAAGGTGATGCACTCGGACGAATGAAACCGGTATCCAACAATTCCTGTAGTTGGACTTTTAACTCTTGAAGTTCAATGGGAGCCATTCGGTAGGGAGCTTTGGAAATGGGCTTGGTACCGGGTTCAAGATCAATATAAAAATCAATTTCACGGTTTGGGGGTAAGCCAGGAAGTTCTTCAGGAAAAACGTCAGGAAACTCATTAACAATGGGAATATCATTCAAGTTTGACGTATTTTTGTTCAAATTAGTGACATGAGCTAAAAAGGCTTGACATCCGTTTTTCAATAAACGAATGGCTTTATGGCTAGAAATAACAGTTATAGATTTCAATGGTTTAGTTGCTTGAATTTGCATGACAGGTTGATTAGGAATATGAAAACTAATAATCTTATGAAAACAATCAATTTTAGCATGATGGGTAGTCAACCAATCAATTCCTAAAATCACATCAAATTCATGCATCTCCAAAGAAATAAGGTCAACAAGTAATGTAAGGTTGTTGATTTGAACTAGGCAAGATTTATAGATAGTAAATATAATAGGTATTTCTCCCAATGAGGTTTCAACTGATAAGACAAGATTTAAGTTTTCAATAGTCAAATTTAAACGTTGAGTACATATAGGTGAGATAAAAGAGTGGGTAGAGTCAGTATCTAACATGACATAGACTTCACGAGAATTTAAGAATAGCTTACCGGTTATCATCTCATTCGGTTTCTTGACTGTTATCGTCAAATCGAATCCCGAATACTTCATTCGGATCTTCACGTATTTCAACCATATGAATACCACTGAATAATTCTCTAGCAAACTGTTTCTCGTGTTCATCAACTTCATCAGTAGTAACGTACCAATGCTTTCCATTAAAATAGTATTTTCGATAGACTACAGTTTTCACGATAGTGACTAACTTAACTTGAATTCCTCTAAATTGTAACGCCCAAAAGTATATAAACATCATTTTTAAATAATCTTGAAAATCATAGCTGGAACACCATAAATCCCAAAGACTGATATGAAACGTCCATATATTCTGATCCTTTGTGATAGAACATAACCAGGTGATATGACTCTCCCAATTAGTGAGCAGATTAAATGCAATGATTTCCGCAAGTTCATTACATCCTTTAATTGCTTCTAAGAAAGGATCTGGAACGACTGCAGTAGAGCTTTCACTTTCATCCTTACTGGATAGAACACGCATAATTTTTGCCTTAGGCAAAAGATTCAACTCTGAGTTTGTAGGAAGATTATTCGTCGTCTCTTGATTCGCAGGTACATTTGTTTCGGGCACTCCATTGTTAATTTCCTGATTTTCATATGCCATATTTAACTGTAGTCACAAAATAATTGTTAGTTCAAACAAACTGACTCATCTCTTCATGTTCCTACATTTAAATCGATTCATTAGATAACAAAATCTAATTAGGTAGGACACACTAGTGATTGATTCTATTCGTCTCTCCCCTCCTAGTTCTAACCCCAGATCTCCATTAAAGACCATATCCCTAAGCTCTGATGCCAACTGTGATGCCCCCAAATCTGGGCCCACACAGCCCAAACTTGAGTCGTCAAAAGACTACAACAAAATTATTACAACAAAGCACAACGTACAACAATACAGTGTATAATAATACACAACTAAGTCTTCACTATTATTGCCACACTATTTTACAAAACGTGAAGACTATGATAACTATTCCTCGGACCCTCACTCCATTCCCCGGCTAGACCCTGTTATGTTTTCATCTCCTGTTGAAAAACAATGGAACAAAAGAAAGGGTGAGCTCAAATAGCCCAGTAAAGAATATCATGACTAAGATAATGACGAATAAATTATCATTAGTCTTCAACAGTTGAGTTCTTGATAGAATACAATAGACTACAAGGTTTATATCAAAAACTGCAGTTAAATTCTTAAACAACGTTCAGATCAATAATAGCAGCGGAATGAGTAATCTATTAGAAGAATAATGCAGACTATAATGTCCACTCGGTTCTCTTTTTAGGAAAAACATCATCAACTTTTATCATCTGAAATATCATTAGTCAAGATAATACAAATTCACAGTTCCTGATCATAATCATGCAGATCAACAGTTCATCTTTGCACTATGGGCCAAAGATATTCAATATAGCACCAACGGTCATGATTATACCAGATTCAGCCTTTGGTCATAATCATACCAAACAACAGTTCATCTTTGCACTACGGGCCAAAGAGAACATTCACCACGTGCCATAAAAGACACCGAACAGATGTATCGCCTTTAACCTATTATATCGCCTTTAACCTATCATCTGTTCAACAAATATATCACATATGTGCCCCCGGCCACAGATATTCACAACAGCTTGATTTTTGGATGATTAGAATGATATAAATGATGAACAGAAGAAATAGGATAACAATAAGTATTGGAAGTTTACTTTGTACAGATTCAAATAATGTCCAAATTGTCAACATGATGTGGAGTGAAATTTAAAAATGATATTCAAGATCCACAGTTCAGAATAACGGTTACAATTCAATAGAAAAGTTCACGTAAATAGGAAGGTTCAGTTGAAATAATGAAGTTCAACTATTATGGAACATATAATATTTTCAGGAATTATAGAAGCAATAGTTCCATAATAAATTTCGATTTAGGAGTATGAAAGAAAATAATATCCCTTACCGTAGCAGGTTTGATTAACAAAAGGTGAAGGAAATTAATACAAAGGGTTATTCACCAACAGGCGGCAATCCGCTCCGTAAGGTTATTCCCACAATTTAATAGAATTTGAGTACAAAGAGTTATTCACCAAACAGGCGGCAATCCGCTCCGTAAGGTTATTCTCAGAGATTAATAATGAATGAATACGAAAGGTTATTCACCAACAGGCGGCAATCCGCTCCGTAAGGTTATTCCCACAATTTAATAGAATTTGAGTACAAAGAGTTATTCACCAAACAGGCGGCAATCCGCTCCGTAAGGTTATTCTCAGAGATTAATAATGAATGAATACGAAAGGTTATTCACCAACAGGCGGCAATCCGCTCCGTAAGGTTATTCCCATAATTTAATACATGGAAATAAAAGACACGTCTTATGAGTAAGGAAGAAACAATATGAGAATCAAATAATGATAATCCCTTACCATAGTACGTTTGAATAATGGAAGATGAAAAAGATGGTATCCCTTACCTCAACACGTGACTGGATATTGATTTAAATGAGGTTGATTAACTTGAACAGTACACGTATACTTATAGATCTTCACAAATACTCAAGATGACTTAAGCACACTTAGAGAGAACTTTCACAAGAAGTATTTAGAGAGAGAAAGAAAGAACAAGTAAGGAAGTTTATGAAAAATCCTTAAGTTAAGGCTTCTATTTATAGCCAAAAATCTTATCATTCATTTAATCTAAACCATTCATTTAAAGATCATCTTCTTTTAATCTACACCATCCATTTCAAATATTATATTATCTTTAATCTACACCATTCATTTCATATCACCTAATAATCACCTAACTTTATATTATAAACAAATCAATTTAATTATTCAACAATAATTCACACTTTAATCTACACCATTCATTTCATATCACCTAATAATCACCTAACTTTATATTATAAACAAATAACTTTATCAATTCAATTATTATGACTAATTGTTATAAATACAGTATAGTTAGTTCTTAGATATCAAGTCAATAAATTAATGAAATACAACTGTTTAAATAACATCATAATAGAGATAACAATAATGTAAAATAAAGCATACGTTACTGTGTAATGACAATTATTGATTCAATAATGTGAATTACTGTGCATATGTTACTATGACAATTATTAGGTTCAATAATTTTAAAAACAGTGCAACAACAATTATTGACTCAATGATATAAAATACAGTGTAATGACAATTATTAAATCAATAATGCAAAATACTGTGTAACAACAATTATTGAATTGATAATATAAAATATTATGCAGTGACAATTATCGATGAAATGATGCGTAACAGTTACGGTGTCAATTATCAGACCAATAATATGAGACACTATGCAATACCGTGTGTTACTGTAGAGTACCGAGTGCTACAGAAAATACCAATAACTACCGTATGCTACTATTCTTTTATCACCGGTATTTTAACAGTTCCGTTGACTATTTTTATTTAAAAAGGTTATTTCTGTCGTTTTCTATATCCGACAAATATTCCGTTGTGGGGTCCACCAATAATTTGTTATTTCGGCGCCGTCGGACCAAACGAATATTCCCCGACAAAGCGAATATTGTCCGACAAAATAAAATTTGCACATAACATCCTTAACTTTTAACTTTATCGATTTAACCACTTACTGTTTCAAAAAAATATATATATGAAAAAAAATTAAATTTTGTATTTCATAAAATTCGGGGTCTTACAGTTGTTATATTGAAAGTTCTCTTTGGCCCGTAGTGCATAGATGAACTGTTGTTTGGTATGATTATGACCAAAGGCTGAATCTGGTATAATCATGACCGCTGGTGCTATATTGAATGTTCTCTTTGGCCCGTAATGCATAGATGAACTGTTGATTTGCATGATTATGACCAGGAACTGTGAATTTGTATTATCTTGACTAATGGTATTTCAGATGATAAAAGTTGATGATGTTTTTACGAAAAAGAGAAGCGCGTGGACATTATAGTCTACATTATTCTTCTAATAGATTGCTCATTCCGCCGCTATTATTGATCTGAACATTGTTCAAGAATTTAACTACAGTTTTTGATATACACCTTGTATTCTGTTGTATTCTATCAAGAACTCACCTGTTGAAGGCTAATGATAATTTATTCGTCATTATCTTAGTCATGATATTTCTTACTGGGCTATTTGAGCTCACCCTTTTGTTCCATTATTTTTCAACAGGATATGAGAACGTAGCTGGGTCTAGCCGGGGAATGGAGTGGGAGTCCGAGGGATATATATTATAGTCTTCACGTGTTGTAAAATAGTGTGACAATAATAGTGAAGACTTAGTTGTGTATTATTATACACGGTATTGTTGTACGTTGTGCTTTGTTGTAATAATTTTGTTGTAGTCTTTTGACGACTCAAGTTTGGGCTGTGTGGGCCTAGATTTGGGGGCGTCACAACGTTTGTGTTACTGTCTATATGGTATCAGAACTGCTTAATATTCTCCTTCATTAATTTTTTTTCATTCTTCCATTTTTATTCCTTTTTCATCCAACCACAATATGACCACCCAAACCAAGCCCTCAGATACTGCATCTCTTGCCAACTCTCAAAACCAAGAGGTTCCTCTCATCACAATAAATATCTCAGCTCAAGCACCTCTCAAACTCACACCCACAAACTACATCTCTTGGAAACTTTAATTTAAAACTCTAGTCATTGGATATGACCTCATTGGGTATATTAATGGATCTACACCATGTCCTCCAAACACCATCACTACTAACAACATCACAGTAGCAAATCCTTCTCATAAACTCTGGATTTGCTAGGATCAGCTACTGCTCAATGCCTCGATTGGCTCTGTCTCCCCTACCATTATTCCCTTTATTGCTCATGCAGGTACTGCTAATCAAGCCTAGACCATACTTGTAAACACGTATGCCAAACCCTTTCGTGACCGCATTAAATAGGTCAAAAACCAACTCAAAAACCTAACCAAGGGCACTCTGACCATAACTGAGTACCTATATTCTGTTAAAACCCGTGCTGATGAACTGGCTATTCTAGGTGCTCCACTAGATCCCGAAGATCTCATAGACAAAATACTGGACGACATAAGAGACGACTACAAAGAACTTGTCCGTGCAGTCCAAGCTCGTGACACATCCATTTCCTTTGATTAGCTTCACGAAAAGCTTCTCTCATTTGAAGCCTTAACATAAACATCCAATAATTCAGCAACACCTCTGCCCATTACAGCCAATTCCACACAAAAGACCAATCAAACATGGCGTCCACCCAAAACCAACTACAATTAATGTCCCTTTCATTCCTCACCTATTGGTAACTCAAATTGGCGTCCTTTATCTGACATAACTAGTTGTCATCCTCTATTCTTAGACACACGCTCCCAATATCACAACAACCGCCCTCCATCCCGACCTTATCAAGGCTTTTTCCAAATCTGTGGCATTCAAGGACATATAGCTAAAAGATGTCTCTCATTTCAAGTGATACCAGTTCAGTCCTTTATTATTGCGCCTACGTCACTCAACAATCCCACAGCCCCTTGGCAACCTATAGTTCACTTTGTAGCTAACACTACAGCAACCAACCCGACATGGTTACTTGACAGTGGTGCATCTTATCATGTCATAGCAAATTTAAACAATCTGTCTCTTCACTCACCTTACAATGGATCAGATGATGTTATGATTAGAGATGGTACAGGTCTCTCCATTATACACACCGGTTCTACACATCTTTCTTCTCCCAACTCAACTTTTAAATTGTCTGATGTACTCAGTGTACCAACTGTGAAAAAAATTTGATTTCTATTTCTCAGTTTTGCATCACTAATAATGCATTCGTTTAATTCTTACCCTCCTCTTTTTTTGTGAAGCATCTTCGCTCGGGGGAAATTATATTCTAGGGAAGTACTAAGAATTGAATGTATTACACCTGTGCTTACTCCGATTCTAGCATTCTCTACTACTAAAACAACATCCACCAACTGACATTATCGTTTAGGACATCCAGCTTCTCCCATTTTACAACATGTTCAATTTAGATACCACTTAAAATCATCTTCATCTTTGACAAAAGATTTCTCATATAATGCATGCCTCTGTAATAAAAGTCATAAATTACCATTTTCTGTTTCATCTATTGTGTTTACACATCATCTTCAAATTATTTTTTCTGATGTTTGGACTTCTCCTATTATGTCTTCTAATGGCATCAAATACTATGTCATCTTTGTCGATCACTTTACCAAATACATATGGTTTTATCCCCTCAAAAGAAAATATGATGTTCAAGAAGTATTTCAGCACTATAAAACCACTATTGAAAATTATTTTCATCACAAAATCATCACTCTCTACTCCGACAATGGGGGAGAATATCTGGGCCTCAAAGATTCCCTTTCTAAAGCTGGTATCAATCATCTAACCACTATGCCTTATACACCTGAACACAATGTCTATTCTGAACGTACACATTGTCACATTATTGAAACTGAACTCACCCTACTCTCCCATACCTCCCTTCCATTAACCTTTTGGTCTCATGCATTCACTAATGTTGTCTATTTAATTAATAGAATGCCTACCCCTACTTTCAACCTCTCTAGTCCTTTTGAATTAATTTTCAAAACCACACCAAACTATTTTGAACTCAAAATTTTCGGGTGCATATGTTATTCGTGTCTTCGTCCTTATTCATCCCATAAACTAAAACCCAAATCTAAGCCATGTGTCTTTCTTGGTTACTCATTATCTCAGAGTGCCCATCTCTGTTTTGAACCATCAACTTCTAAAACCTACGTCTCTCGCCATGTTTAGTTTGTAGAATCCGTATTTCCTTACACCATTCTAAAAAATCAGCTACCCCGTCCCAACTCTAATACCGCAACAACATGGCTTCCACCAGTTCTCACAGTCTCCATACCTCTTCAAGCATAGCCACATTCTCACACTCCAGAAGTACATGTTCCAGACTTACCTCCTGTTGTAGATCCCTCTTTAACATTGCCACCCTCATCCCCTCAATTAGACTCTCCACCACAACACTCCCTTGCCTCACACTCAACCACTACACCACCCTTTCGCCATCCCATGACTACTATAGCCAAAAACCATATCACCAAACCAATTCAAAAAGTAAACCTTCACACTTAGTTAACCACTTCACTTAGCCCAGAACCATCATCCATTACCCAGGCTCTAAAAGACCCAAATTGGCCAAAAATAATGTCAGAAGAGTATGATACTCTTGTTTGCAATGGCACATGGGAACCTCTTCCATCGGTATCACCAAACTTGTAGGCTGTAAATGGATATTTCGTATCAAACAAAATTCTGATAGTTCTATTGATAGGTTTAAAGCTCGCCTTGTGGCCAAAGGCTTTCATCAACGACCAAGTGTGAATTATCTTGAAACATTCAGTCCAGTCATCAAGCCAATTACTGTCCGATTGGTGCATAGTCTTGATGTCAGCAATGGTTGGTCCCTTCGCCAATTAGATGTCAGCAACGCCTTCCTTCAAGGAAATTTATCAGAAACATTGTACATGGCTCAGCCCCCTGGCTTCATTGACTTTGATAATCCCACTTATGTGTGTAAACTCCACAAAGCTATTTACGACCTCAAACAAGCTCATCGGGCAAGGTATCATGAGTTGCGTCAATTCCTTGTTGATTTCGGGTTTAAAAGCTCTCATTCTAACACTTCTTTGTTTGTTCTCAATATTGGCACCAAATTGTTCTACCTCTTGGTCTATGTTGATGATATTATACTAACTAGAAACAATAACGACCTTGTATCCCAATTTGTTGCTTGTTTAACTCAACGGTTTTATCTCAAGGATCTAGGTACTCTCTCATATTTCCTTGGCGTTGAAGTTGCTCCTCATCAGCATAGTGTCCTCCTTTCCCAACAGAGATATATATAGGATCTACTTACTCGAACACATATTCAAGAGGCTAAATCAGTACTTACTCCTTTACCAACCAGCTCGTCCTCCCTCAAGTTATCATCTGGATCACCTCTATCTGATCCCACTGAATATAGAACTATAGCGGGAAGCCTTCAATAATTGTCTCTCACTCGTCCAGAAATTTCATTTGCTGTTAACAAGATGTCTCAATTTATGCATCAACCCACAGATGAACATTGGACTCTTGCTAAAAGAATTTTGCGTTACCTCAATGGTACCTTAAATGATGGTTTTCTTCTTCGTCGTAAGTCACTGCTATCCCTTCATGCTTTATCAAACTCGATTTATGCCTTTTTTCGATGCTGATTGGGCATGTAACAAAGATGACTACTCTTCAATTGGTGCTTACCTTGTTTACCTTGGCAACAATTTCATTTTCTGGAGCTCTAAGAAGTTGAAAACTGTGGCTCATTCTTCTATTGAGGCTGAATATCGCTCAGTTACTGCTACTATTGCTGAACTATGCTGGATTCACTCTTTGCTATCTGAACTTTGCATCAATCTGATTAGCCCCCCCAATTGTTTACTGCGATAATGTAAGTGCAACATAGTTAAGTTCAAATCCAGTTTTCCATTCTCAAATAAAGCATGTGGCAGTTAATTATAACTTTTTTCATGATCAAGTTCAATCTAGTGCTCTTCACGTGGCTCATGTTTCCTCTGCAGATCAGTTTGCTGATTTTCTTACCAAACCTCTGCCTTGTTCCGAATTTTAGAAATTACGAGACAAGATTGGCCTCTCTACACGTGGCCTATCTTCAGGGGGCATATCAAAATATAGATTCATTCAGTTATTATAATCTATTTGAAATTCAAACTTCCTTATATTCAGCAATTGGTTCAATTCAAACTTCTTTAAGACTAGGATCTTACCTTTTATTTAGATGTGAATTAGTTTTTCTTCACCCTATATGTACAACTCTCTTGATTAATGAAAACATAAGCTTCATTACGTTTGTATTAATGTGTATAAAAACTTGCAGCTGCAACACATTCATTTGGCTACTAATGCAGACTACCAAAGAATATTCGACCATTTTAAATTAAACAGAAATGCAAAGATCAGCTATTTTAATTTAATTGGTCGAGTGACCATAAAGATTAGCTGATTTATGAGTGAACCAAATACTATATAATATATAATTATATAAATATATATAAAAAAAATTATTAATAAACTATACAAAATATATACTTATATTATAATTTTAAAAATGAGCTCGGTTTTGTTTTTTTTTTTTTGGTACAAAACTGAAACTGACCGAACTTCGGGGTTTTTTTTTTACGCTGTCGATTCATTGATTTTATAATTTTTGATTTGGTTTCTTGTCGGTTTGGGTTGGCTTGGTTGATTTTTTTGTTATATTCAATTTATTGTTCAGTCTTAAGGGAATGATTAGACTGGCCTAGGTCTGACCTGCAGGCCTAACCGGACCATAACCCAGCGGCTAAGGCCTATCCTAATAGGCCCAAGTCAAAGGCCTGATTGGTCTGGTCAAAGACGTAGGTCAGACAAGACCAATGTCTAATAATTACAAAGAAAGATGATTGTAGCGGAGGTGATGCTAAATATATTTTACATGAGATGAATTAAAGCAATTTCTTATCTTGAACTTGTTCTTTAAGAACTTTTGAGGGCTTCAAATCTTCCATTCAATTTGATGTTGAAGTAATAGAATTTGAGGGCTTCAACCTTCCATTCAATTTGTTGCCAAAGTACTCTCAAAGTACAATCCAACTTGGCGAGAGAAGTTGTCAAAGTTTTTTGAGATGGGGCAACATTTTGAATTAATTTTTAAAAGTTAATAATGATTTTATAATATAGAATAATTTTTTTTTTAAAAATAAATTATTTTTATGCATTGCCAAAGCATATACAAATCATGTTAATATTGTGACATCTCATTAGTAAATTATTTATATTAAATTTATTTTTATTTTAATAATGTGTCATTATCTTAACGTTACTTTTATATACACTATTATTAAATTTTAACCATTTAAACATTAAGGTACTAAATTTATATTTGGCCAAAATCAGAGGTTCAAATTGTAAATTCAGTTTATGAATCACGAAAACTTAGTCCGTGTCTCCGTGTGGCCGTACTCGGACCAGCTGAATAGAACCACACGGAAGGATTAACGTCAACTGGCCGGCCACTAGATCCCCTTTCTACATTACTGAGCTGTCACTTTACAATATCAATGCATATTCATCCCAACGACACGTAAACTTCTAACCAATCAAATTCCAGCGTGACACAAATATCTCCAACACAGATCAACTATCACTGAATCGTTGAGAATAAAAATATACCTACTTAAAAATAAATACAAAAAAAATATCAACATCAAAATTGTCCATCGACGAAAGTGGGCGAGAAAAGATAGATCGATTTGCAGAGCCCCGGTTTTTGGTGAGAAGAGAGAGAAACATCGAATTCGAATCGATTCTAAAAGGCATAAATTTCAGAGAGTTGATATTTATAAAGGAGAGAGAGAAAATTGTATTTGTATCGAATTTTAATGGCGGCATCGAAGAAATACATTGTGTTGATTATGATGTATACATTCGCAGTGGTATCTTGTGTTTCTTCCTCATCATCGTTGTGTCATCCGGAATCTAATTCTTTTACCCACGATCTAAAGTTTCAATGCCCTTTATCGATCTCCTTCACTCCGCCGCTCCGGGTACTGCGTTTATTTCCCTTTTTCATGTCTGTCAGTTATTTGGTTGGTTAAGGTATTTTGCTCATTTGTTATGCTAATTATTTGAATTGGGGATTGATTTGTTTGTTGTGCTAGTTTTAATTTCATACGGTTTCTGAGATTACTGTTGGGCTTTTGATGTTGTACATATTACATAATAATGACTTTTTATCAATTTATATATACATGTATTTGTTAATTCTGTGTAATAGTTGTTTGGTTTTGCTGCATGAATGGAGAAAGGGTTGATGCAATTGTTGTATTTATGTGTTTTATTGTTAATGGAATGCATTTTAATTTCCATGGACGGGTAAATGGACTAATGTGCATTCTGTATAAAGTTTCCAACTTTGTGTGGAAAAGGTGTTCTCTTTTATGTTAAGAGGAAACTAATTTCTTCTCCCTAGAGAAGAAGTATTCCGGGCAACGGTTGTTTTGTTCACAAGGAAGCGTAGAGTTTTAGCTTCAAGTCTTGTTACCTAATTTTAGAATATTCATGCTTAAGGGGCCAAGCAGTAGTATTTACAATATTAAGTTGAATGATACCAAATACGTTCAGCCACATGTGTATCACTTTTCAGTTTGAGGACTTTTGAAAGTAGTAATTGAGTGTGGAGAATAAGCAGAAAAATCTTGAATATAACTTTGATGTGAGCACTCTATCAACTTGGTTCTATGTTGGAGGTGCTATATCATAAGACATTATTTTTTGCCTCTCCTAGAAGTTGTATAACTCTAATTTGTTTTCTTTCATTAAACTTCTTACAAATAAAATGAAACCAAGGTTCTAAAAGGCGCCAGGCGGGAGGCGGGCGGCCGGGGGGGGGCCTAGGCGGGATTTTTTTATTTTAAGCCAATTTTAATATTTTATCTTACATTTATCCAAACAAAACAATAATATAAAGGAAAATAATCTATAATAAAAATAATAAAGGCCTTTGCTTAAAGTTCAAACACATATTCATGTTGCTAATGTCAAAGTTCAAATAGAAACATGCAATTGTTTAAAGTTCAAACACAAACAAAAACAAATAATAAAAAATACAAATTAATAGTCCTCATCTCCATATCCCTGTATATATTTCTCTAACTCTTCTTCTCCATATCCCTCCAAGATAATGTTTTCATCGGGCTCACACTCATACTCTTCATGTCCCTCTTCTTCTGTGTCATCATTAGACAAAAAAATTTCTTCATGAAATTCTTTTACTCTAGCATTTCTACTATTTCTCTTAGGCTTTAGCACGCTATCCGCTTCGGATGCTTCACCAACCGCTTCCCAAGTAAGGTCCGAACAGTCCTCAACTTATTCATCTATTCCTACGACATCGTTTTGTAGATTAGTTATTAAAATTATAAAAAAAAATTGCAGCCCTAAATTTTTTGCTTAGGCGTCACCTAATTTCTCCGTCTTGCCCACCCAGTCCCGTATAATTTCCTAGAGGGGTTTTTTTTCCTCCTTGGGCATAGGCTAGGCGCTAGGCGGCCTAGGCGTGCCGCCAGAGGGGGGCCTAGCGCCTAGGCGGGGATTAATCGGACCTAAGCGGGGATTTAGTTACATTATGTTATGTATTTATCTTTCTATTGTATATATTATATAAAGCGAATTCAAAATTTTACATGAAGAATTACTAAGAAAAACTTACAAGTCACAACAATATCTTTCAAGTATTGTAGAGATTCAAATCCTTCATGAAATTGATGTGGTACATGTCTGCATAAGCAGGATCCTAGGTGCGCCAGCCAAATTGAGGCGGTAGATAACCGCCTAGGGCCTAGATAGTCTTAGAAGGATTTTTAGAACATTAATTACAGTTGTCTGGGCATATATTTCACCTTGTCTTTCTATTCTTCCACAATTTGGGGATTTGATTGGGTTGGAGTAACAGAGTGGATTCTTGTTAGTCCGTCAAATTTTGGGTTAGAAGTCTTAGAAAGTTGTAAATCTATAAATGTCTTTAGAGAATTCTTTAGACTCTTATTGTACATTCTTACAGTTCTCTTGTGTTTCTTCTTATAAATTCTATAGTTTAAGTTTCTGGTAATTGAACCATAAATTTTAATCTAGATAGGTGATCAACCCTTAAATGTTACTCCCTCCAATACAAAATTAGAGATATATTTCGACTTTTTTTTGGACAATTTGCGAAATCTTAAAATTCAAAATCAATACAAAATTATTAGACACCGTAACTAAACAGTACTACTTATTATCATATTTGTTGTTTTCAAAACTTAACGAACTCGTATCAATTTTGAATTTTAGGATTTTGTAAATTGTTTTTAAAAATTCAAAATGTATCTCTAGTAAAGCAGCTGTTCTAATTACTAAGGCACTAAGCTTTATGGCCTGAAGTATTTCACATGTTCTTTGTGCTCTTTTTTGAAAGTGAATTAGCTGTATTTTGGAGGTCGTGCCAAGCTTTTCAACCACTTATTTAGATTTCTTTGACATGTCTCGAGAATGCATTATTGAATGGAATGAATTATTGAGGTCATTCCCGCAATCTTTTTCATTTTTTATTGTTTAAATCTTCTAGCAGAGCAATGTTTCAAATTGAGTTCTAGCTGATGTGTTAGCCTCCTTCCTTAGATGAGCTGATCTTCTTTGGTTGTCTTCACAGGTCCTTTTAACATGTTGAATAGATGAACCAATTCTATGATGTTACTGTTCGACTGTTTGCTTACTTATTTTCCATTTTCACTTACAAAGATGACAAATTTTTTTGAATGTTTTTCTTTTTGACATGTCAGAAATATGAATGCTTTATTTTCATTCTTGGGAAATTGATTGTTTATGGATGTTTTCCATGGCCAATGAATGGTAATGTGTATTTTGCATGTTAGCCATGGACAAATTTAGATGGATTAGGTGTTCTTTTAGCATTTATATACTCCCTTCGTCCCACAAAAGATATTGTCCTCTGAAAGATGTCTAATTAATATTTAAAATGTTATGTAAATATTATTTAGACCTCAAAAGTACTAAAGTAGGGTCCTCTCCTTTTGGGATTAAGAAAGAATTATTATGTATTTGCGTGGGGTCCAGTGCGGGTGAAATTGGAACTTATAGTTTCTCCCTCCTCCACTTTGATTTTTTTTTTTTTAATTTGAGTGAAACACGTATTTAAGACATCTTTTATCTGACGGAGGGAGTATGTTTTACTTTAGTTTTTGATTTCATCTTGGTGGATATTCAAACTATTTTGGACATGTTCCCAATATTGGAGTTTCAACAGTTTTTTCTCAGTGAGTATAAATACTCCCTTCGTCCCATAAAAGATGACTGTATTAAAAAAAATGTATCATAAAAGATGACTGTATTAAACAAAATGTTCCATAAAAGATGACTTAAGTACACTAAAAAATGTTATATAAAGACTACTTTGTCCTCAAAAACTTTGGTGGGGTCCATTAATTTAAAGAAGGAAAAGATTCCCTAGTATACTATAAGTCCACTATGGGTAAACATGGAAATTAATTTATACTCTCTTCTCTATTTTAAGTTTCTTAGTTTGCATGAAAAGTGTACTTAAGTCTTCTTTTTGGGGAGGAGGGAGTACATTTTTTATAGCAACAATAAATTAGAACTCTCATTAGTCCCTTCCCCTTAAATGTCAAGCGAACGATTGTGCTATATGAGCTTTGTGTTGTTTGTCATAATATAAATATACAGGAGTTCTTGGTAAGCAGGAGACACCCCCCCCCCCCCCCCCCCCCCCCCCCCCCCCCTCCTTGAGACAAAAAAAAAACAATAATTATGCAAAAATATAATAAAATATAAATAAAATTGTGAGGCTGTTAAAATGTGCACTTTGTAACAATTGGATAATCTTTCCAATGTATCAGTATCCTCGTATGATTTTTCAGCTGTTCAACTTTGGAGATTAATGTCTTGTATGCTTGCAGTATGACATTGCCTGGCAGTTGCTGTTGCATTTTGCTCTCTGTCATTTGCCTTTTGGGGTTTATCTTGTCCCCTTGATGTATATCTTTGTCATAAACCGTGTTCTTTTTTCAGGGAATAAATCTTGTTCAGACTCTAGGTTTGCTTATGACGATGATATTGTATTTAATTATAACAATTAAGATCGTAGTGGCTGTTGGTTATATGATTATACTGGTGTTTGTATTAAATTCTCATATAGAAATTGTGAGTTTCATATGAATATCTTTCATTGTAGACCAGCAACAAGAAATTTGGATATTTTCTCATTTTCCTTTTATCCTTATAGATGGATGGGGAATCCCTTGAAATAGCTCTTAGATCCAGTCCGATGAAAGTAAATACCGCTGTTTTGTTTTATGCTTCCTGGTGTCCTTTTTCTAGTGGGATCCAATCCAAATTTGGTGCTCTGAGTTCCATGTTTCCTCAGATCAAGCATTTAATGGTTGAAGAATCTTCCGCATTGCCTAGGTGCGTTGGTTCTTTTTACTCTATTTTCGGTCTTAGTTGGTTATTCAAAGGGATTAGAGGTATGTTCAACTGACTATGTCCTTGTGGATGTGGTATTGAATGTTTAAATGCTGCTGATCGTGCAAAAGACTGAGAAGTTAAAGCCTTTTTTCATTCCTCCTTTTGCTTTGGAGAGAAGGGTTTGTGGTCTATGGTTGGTTTTTATTTTTATATTTACTCCCTACTCCTTTTCCATGCGGTTGAATAACATTAAGTCTCCTGTTAATCAATCTTGGTGTAGTTGCTGGGGTGATAATTTTTTCTGGAGGGATGGAAGAGCTAGACTCCTACATATTGGATTTCTTTTTCTGGTTTAGACTCACCTATTATTATTGGTGGAATAGTTAATTAACTTCTGGTATGTCATGGTGGATTTATTACCTCACTACCAAAGAATAGGGAAAAAGTCAGAGATACATTCTTTCCTCCACGTTCTTCACAATTTTATATGTGCAATTGTCTTACAATATACTCATTTCATCATATTTGCAGCGTCTTCTCAAGATATGGAATTCATAGCTTGCCCTCGATATTGATGGTGAATCAGACCGGGAAAGTGCAATATCATGGTTCAAAAGATCTACCCTCACTTGCGCACTTCTATAAGAGGACTACAGGTATTTCTGGATTTAATTAAGTACAGTTATGGATGTTGGGGTGTCTTCTTATAGTCTAATAATTAATGTCAAGTGACTTGCTAGTTATAAACCCATGGCATTGTATGGAAAGCGTATGAATTTAGTAATAATTATTTTGAAATATGTGTAATGGTATAAAAAAACAGAACGAAAGAAAAAAGAGTTATAGAGCTTAAAAAGGTTTTAATATACTATCTGCAATCCACAAAAGGAGTCCCATGCCGCAATATTTTTTGCTGGAAGGGGGAGAGAGAGAGAATGAGAGAGGTGAAGATGTGTAAGTGGCTGAAACTTTCTTGGAGATGAGAGAAGAGGGTATGAGCCGTGAGGTAGTATATTGAGTATATTAGAAAGGGCCTGACACTCATGAGATAAGATGTAAAAGTTGTGCAAAATCCATCTTTTCATCCTTCTACTCGACTATTTTTTTTAGTTCATCCCTATAATTTCAATTTGTTTGATTGTGTACTTTTACTCTATTTTTTAGTTTAATTAAGTCCTATTAGCGTGACCCATAATCGACCTGGCCCAACTTATTTTTGTCCCTATTTTACTCTCCTTCTAATCTTTTTACATAGTAACTAACTCTCTGGTCAGTTTGTTCCTCTTCCCTTTCTCCCCTCCTTCCCCAGCCAAATTCTCAGGGCCTTCCATCTTCTTTATCTATTTCTATGATTAACATGGAACAAAAACAAATCCTTCATATATGTAGATTTTGCAAATGGGTACTGTTTTTTCTGGAGTGGAGGGAGTATATGTTTTCTAATGACATGATAACAACCCAGATATCTTAGTTGAGAAATCTGTAATTCAAGACTTGTAAAATGGGATTTTTCTAGCATGGAAGTAAACATTGTCTTGTACAGCATTTTTGTTTGATAATTAGATAGCGTGCTCTGATGCTCATCAATCCTGTGTCTCTATGTTACTGTTTCTTCTTTCTTTTGATAACAATCTTCAATGTCTGTCTCTGTTGTTTTATTTCTAGAACAGGCTCCACTCTATGCCTTAGAATCCCCACTACTAAGAACAGTAGTTTCAACTTGCTAGAAATTATGTTTAAAAAGGTTTGAAATATCTATAACTCATGGAAAGAATATGTAGAAATGCAATTGTATCTCGTTTGTAGTCTTTCGTCAAAAGAAATAGGGACTCACTTTCAAGAAAAGACAACTTGAAGAGGATTATGCATGTATTTTTACTCGGAAGCTATTTTAATATAGAAGTAGCCATGTTATATATATTTAACCTTTTCCAATGGCTTCTTGGTGGTTTATAATATTATTGTTAAAAAGGTTTGAAATATCTGTAACATTCTCTCATGAAAAGAATGTGTAGAAATGTATTGGATATCGTTTGTAGTCTTTCTTCAAAAGAAATAGTGACTCGCCTTCAAGAAAAGGTGACTTGAAGATGATTATGCATGTATTGACTCGGAAGTTCTTTTAACATAGAAGTAGCCGTGCTATATATATTAACCTTTTCCAATGGCTTCTTTGTGGTTTATAACATTATTGTTCTTATATATATATTTTTGCTTCTTTTTCTAAATATTACTCATCAAATTCTGGTTTGATCTCATGGTGGTGTTATTATTTTAGGGCTTGATCCAGTAGTTGATGTGATCAAGGTTCAAATCAGTTCTGCAAGAGTTGACCATAGAATTCTTCAACCATGGAATCACAATTCTTTAAAGGAGATATTCACGGAAGAACCTTATCTAGTACTGTCAATAGTGTTCCTCTTCTTTAAGGCCTTCATATATCTCTGCCCAGAGATAGTCTGTCGTCTAAAAGCTTACTGGGTTGCATATGCTCCTCCGCATCTGAGTTTGGGTGTATTTGGAGAGTCGAGCCAGCTTTTGGGGCGTGTCCTTCATTTGATTGATGTGAAGAGGATTTGCAACAAGTTGAACCTGTGGAAAAGCAGGAATTTCCGTGACGGGGCCCGGAAAGCTCGGGTTTGGGCTTCATCCTTGGCATCGGTTTCATTGGGTGAAACGTGGTCGGCAAGAGCATCATCTCCTTGAACAGACTTGTAAACTGTTTTTTAGATGGCCATATTCGAAAACAAAAAGTTTTCATGTAGGATCACCAACCAGTAAGGAAGTTTTATAGTATATACTTTGTATCTTTCCACTTGATGTACCCATTGTTGTTAGAGGCGTGGCGCCGAGGTGCTTGCTTGACCATGCTTACAAAAGCAGTGGAAGAAGACGAGAACAATTGAGTTGTGGGCACTTTTGTTACAAAACAAGTCTGAAACAACTAAGAAAATAATAATATACTCCTCCAATAGAATAAAATTGAGGATTGAGAAGAAGAAAATTCAAAAGAGAATAATTGAAGGGGGGAAAAAGAAAGTCTTCAGGCAGGCAAACAAACAATACTTAATTTTGGATTTTAATTATTGAAAGAATCTTAAAACAATGAAGTAAATAACAAAAATTAGGAATAAACAAAAGGAAAAATCATCTTTATAAACAAAGACTTATTTTGTAATTTCTAAAATAAAAAATAATATAATGAGACTAATAATTAATTAAGATTGGTATTTAAAATAAAATAAAATAAAAAAGTTCTAATTTTTGAATACTAATATCCTAAAAAGTTTTTCTCATCTTTTCTATTATTAATGACTAAGAAAGAACTAGTGCTCGGATTCACTTTTTCATGTACGTAAAACCTGGAAAACTAATATATATATGAGTCCATTACTAACAATGGGTTTTCTACTCTTTTGGGACTTAACTCACCTCAGGGAGAATATACCAGGTATTATTTGTTTTCCCTTTCAGTATTTGTAGTTATAGTTTGTAATTGTACTCCATCTTATCTAAATTACAAGGTGACTTTCTAAAATTAGTCAATATTTTCAAATTTAAAATAGACTTGATTCATTTAAGTTTTGAAAATAATATAGTACTTTTTAGATAATTTATGATATTTATAATTATATTGACATAAACTAAATAAATTTATGTCAATTTTGAGTTTAAAAATGTTTAAAATTAATTTTTAAAAAGTCAATATTAATCTTATAATTTAGAATATGGTTTAGGTTGTCAAGGCACTACATAGGACACCAGGAAAGGGAGGAGCTTTAATACAGGTTTCTCTAGTCTTTTTTTGTTTTAACTGTTTTGCTTTTGGCATCATCAAGTATTCACTCTATTTCATAAAACGAGTCCCATTTGTCAAATGTTTTTGTTCTTAAAAAAGTCTCATTACTTTTAGTCAATGTATAAAATGTCACAATGACCTCAAATTTATCATTAAAACGTAATTGTCTTGTTATCACTACTAAAATAAACACTTAACAAATATATGGGTAAACATGAAACAAAATATATTTTTAAAGTTTGTAAATTTTACTGTTTTTTTTGTGGAATAGAGGGAGTTTTACTTTTTATTGTTATTGTAAACCTAAAAATGTTATGCCAATTAAGATGAAATAAGTCGCATTTTCTTTGACATAAGGTTATTGTGTTGGAATGACATATTTTGAACCATAATACGCTTGCTAAGCATTTGGACACAAAGTCATTCATTTTGTGCTCTATGTTAGCAATTTTTTTAAGTAGTTTTCCTACCATTTCTTCAAAAGCAAAACAAAGACAATTAGAGTAAGTTTTGTTTTATTTGCTCCGAAAGAAAAAGTACTTCCCAATATAAGGGTGCAGTGATGTAGCAAGCACCCAAAAATAAAATTTTACTTTAAAAAAGTATTAATATAATAGTGCAAGTAAGAGTCGATCCCACAGAGAATGATTAATTTTATTTTATTTTTTAGTAAACCAAAATTGAGGGGTTTTTAATTAAAAAAATAAAATTTAAATAAAATTAACTAAAATAAATATGCAAGTAATTTAATGAAATAAATAAGAAGAAAAAGTTTTGGTTTAAGTTAACATCCACTATCAAGAATTTACAATTGATCAATTAATATTTTGAACATTCACCGTAGAAAGAACTACTCGCTCTCTCCTTAATTTTAGTTAAGTAGACACACGCGTTCTAAATTACCCTTACTACTAAACAACATCCGACACGTACTAAAGATTTGATTTAATAACAGTTTTAAGAATTAGAGAGATCATTGAACTAAACAACACAAGCCACGCGTTTGCATTTAATTTAGATGAATATTTTTCCTAAGATAAAATAATCTTTTGATCTGCAAAACAATTATTAAACTTAGTTGCTTCACAAATAGCAGTAGATTAATGTGAATAATAAACTAGTAGGTCTCCTAACAATTAAATAAACCAATCATAAAATTAAGCACAGAAAAATATTCAATACTCAAAATATAAATTGAACAATTAAAATAAATTAGATCTCACAGTATATAAATCTTGATGGCTTCAATCACTTAACCCAAGAAAAACAATTTAGTTACACATACCTATAGAAAACATCAAAAAATAAAAGAGAGAATTTTTCTAATAAAAGTTGTATATTTAAGTGTATCTCAAGTACTCTATTTATAGGCTACATAATCCTCCTAATCCTAATAGGAATTACACTTTCCAAATCCTAATAGGAATTACATTTTTCAAACCCTAACAGGATTTAAAATACAAAATAAAACACATAATTGTTTTTTTTTCCAAATTGCAATTAGATTCCTAAATTATCCTTTAATTTATCTGTTGATGGAACGCCATGCGGAAACAAAAGCCAAATTGCCACCAGTTCCAATTTTCATACAAAATAAAATATAAATTAATTAAAAATAATATAAAAATAATAATAATAATGTATTAAATTAAATAAATTACTTAAAACACTAAAAATACTTAAAAAATCACAAATAATTAACCATAAAATACTTAATAAATAAATATAAAAACCTACTTATCAAGGGTTATATTAGCATCCTTTTCATCCCCCTTTTCAAGGAATAACTTGCAAAACGTAGAGTATTGAACTGTGTAACAAAGCTAAGCATGGGAACTAACTCAAGATCAACGATGCTAATTGTTTTGTTTTTCTTGAAAGAAAACACCAATAAACTTGTAATTGCCAACAATAAGATATACTATATTCATTTATAGTTATCATTTTGCACCTAATTCTTCCATTCTTGTTAAGTTGCATGCCAACTGCTGCTACATGGTTCTCAGATGACATACCTTGTGGTATATATACCTTAGTTTGATATCGTTAGTGTGATCAACCCAAAAGCATAGCCTGCTTTGGCACAGCAAAGAAATATTAGCAGACTGTAAATAATTTTTTCTTCCTATACTCTCTTTACTGCTAATGTATTTTTTATTTTTATTTTTGACAGGGCTCACTTACTCTACTCCTTTATTGACATAAAAATTTATAAATTTCCAATGTCATTCTTGGGTGTTGAATTCTGTTGATTCTCAATTCTTGGTTTCTCATCACGGTATATATGCCGTGAAAAATTCAAGGCATAGTTCAGTATGTCTGGTTCCCTCAATCTCTGTTGTGGTAGTGATTTCTCAAGCAGTTGTTATCTCATGATTACTGTTTTGCTCAGTAGAACTATTCACACAGTGGAATGAAAAACAATATTTTATTATTATTATTACCTTGCATCTTGCATCTTCTATTGTTCACTAACTTGCTCGATTTATTTTCTTAATTGGACATCTCTGTGGCTGTACCTTTCCTAAATACTAGTGTGCTGTCGCAAACACTCAAAAATAAAATTTTACTTTAAAAAAAAATTAATGTAATAGTGCAAGTAAGAGTCGATCCCATAGAGAATAATTAATTCTATTTTATATTTTGTAAACCAAAATTGGGGGATTTTTAATTGAAGAAATAATTTAAATAAAATTAACTAAAGTAATTTAATGAGAAGAAAAAAATCTTAGTTTAAGTTAACATCCACCATCAAGAATTTACAATTGATCATTGATGCATAAATAAATCAATTAATATTTTGAACATTCACCGTAGAAAGAACTACTCGCAGGTGAAATAATTTTTCTCATTTCTCCTTAATTTTAGTTAAGTAGATACACGCATTCTAAATTACCTTAACTACTAAACAACCTCCGGCATGTGCTAAAGATTTAATTTAATAGCAGCTTTAAGAATTAGAGAGATCGTTGAACTAAACAACACAAGCCACGCGTTTGCATTTAATTTAGATGAACATTTTTTCTAAGATAAAATAATCTTTTGATCTGCAAAATAATTATTAGACTTAGTTACTTCACAAATAGCAATAGATTAATATGAATAATAAACTAGTAGCGCTCCTAGCAATTAAACAAATCAATCATAAAATTAAGTACAGAAAAATATTCAATACTCAAAATATAAATTGAGTAATTAAAATAAATTAGATCTCACAGTGTATAAATCTTGATGACTTAAATCACTTAAACTAAGAAAAATAATTTAACCACACATAGTTATGAAAACACCAAAGAATAGAAGAGATAATTTTTCTAATTAAAGTTGTATCTTCATGTGTATCTCAAGCCCTCTATTTATAGGCTACATAATCCTCCTAACCCTAATATGATTTATTATTTCCAAACCCTAATAGGATTTAAAATAAAATAAAATAAATATAAAAATAATGTTTTATTTTTTCAATTCCAATTTGCATTTGGATATTTAATTAAACAATTCTTTGCAGCTGGACCCACGCGGATAAAAGAAAAGGAAGAAGTCAGTCGCCAGCCGCCACTGTCATGTGCACACTTTTTCTTTTTCTTTGTTAGGTCCCGCGCATTGCGTACGAGCTGCTTTTTCCTTTCCACAGTCACGCCATGCGCGACACTGCTGCTGCCCATCCAAGACCAAAACGGCATCGTTCCCTGTCCGATTGCTTCACCTTTGACGCATATGGCGCGGGTTTCTCAAACTTGCTGCTAGTTACGGTTCCGCCACAAGTTTTCAATTATTTGCCATTTTGCCATTTGTTTTGATTTTCCTATAAAACAAAATAAAAATAATATAAAAATACTAAAAATAATAAAAACACATAAAATTAAATACATTAACTAAAAGACTAAAAATACTTAAAAAATCACAAATAATTAAGTATAAAATATCTAATAAATTGATATAAAATTCACTTATCAAATACCCCCACACTTAACTCTTTGCCTGTTCTCAAGCAAAACAAGAGCAAAAATTATAAATAATAACCAAACAACTTACTCGAGCAACAAATTAATATAAATTTTAACATTAGCTTCAAAGATTTTTTAAATGATAACTCAAAGAAAATTCTAAAATTATGCAAATTCGAAATTTCAACATATTTATCAATTTTACTTTAGTCAAGACATTTCGTGTGTGTGTGAATCCAAATGCATCAAACTAATCAAAACTCAGATAAGTCTAGGTCATTAATTACCTTATAAAAGATATACAACAAAACTCAATATATTTATTTTTCACATTACTCTTTGCTAATATAGACAAATATAAATTAGAAGATCAAAAAGGTTTCAAACAATTATATACACTAGGATTATTAATATACATTTTTTAAATATTTTTTTTATTTTTCTTTCTTTTTAATGGGTGCATTTTATGCTCCATCCCATTTTTTTTTTATTTTAGTGAATACATTTTATGCTCTATCTCACCAGCGAGTGCGTTTTACGCTCCATCTCGTTTTTCATGTGTTTATGAGTGAGTGCGTTTTACGCTCTATCTCAACCCACCACAAGATTTTTTTCCTTCAATAATAATCTTAGAATAAGTACTTAAATCATCTCCTCCAAATTATATTTTGTTTTATATTTCACTTCGACTAATGATCAAATAAAATATAGAGCTCAAAAATATCTTTCATAAGCATTTAACCATATAAACTTTCTCTTAATTAAAATTAACTCAAACAAATAGACATAAGTGCATAAAAATTTAAGGATCTCAAACAAAGTAAATAATCAATAAAAAGTCAAAGTTTAGACTAAGCAAAAAATTATTATTTTCCCAAGAGTTATAAAACAAAAATCAAGATTTTTATCATTGGCTAAAAATTTAAAAATTCAATTAACTCATTGCTCAAGTGACTCATCCTAAAAATAATAAAATACTATTCCATTTTCGTAGGAAACACGGTTACATTTAGCATGTACAACAAGCCTTTAAATTCCAAGGTTACCCCAAGTGAATGAGTTGTGTCTCGTGAGGGTTTGTAGTGAATGTACCCACAAAATTCAAAATTTCTAAAATTTAAAATTCCTTAAAAAAAATAATCAAAATATAATAAAAATCCTAAATCCCTTCCCTCACACTTAAAATTTATATTGTCCCTAATATAAAATAAAATGCAAAGAAAAATGCACAAATAACTAAAATATAAAATCAAAAATAAAAAGAAAGAAAATTATACTCCCCTTGGGTTGCCTCCCAAGCAGCGCCTTTGTTTATTGTCATTGGCTTAACAGCATGCTTAAACACTACGTCACTCATTCCTCTTGAATTTTGACAATTTCATCCATCTTTACTCCATTTATCATGAACGTGTTCAAACTCTCTTGTAGTGGATATGAAGGTTTTACTCCATCTTCAATGAATTTGAGATGATTAGGAAGAAGCCTCAAATCTGAAATGGAATCCTGCAAAACAAAATGTAAAGACTTCTCGTTAGGAACTGGTAAGTCAAAATATGAATCATTACCTGTTGTCGGAGAACCACTCACAGCCGCAATAGTTTCCTTCAAATCGGCACTCAAGATTAACTCCTCATTCTCTTTCCTAAAACTCTAACTAAATGTCATTTTCATCAGCTTCAGAAATTTTTTGTGCTAAAGAATCAATCACATCAACAGAGTAAACAGAATTAGGATTTTTCATGGCATCAAAAATATTAAACTTAACAATTTTGCCATAAAACTCCATTGTCAGTATACCACTATGAACATCGATCTTAGTTTTTGATGTCTTTAAGAAAGGTTTTCCTAACAAAATATGAGCATTTTGATCACCGTTCTCCATATCAAGTACATAAAAATCAGCAAAAAAAATTAATTTATTTACTTGCACAAGAACATCCTCTACTATACTCTTAGGATAAGCGTAGATCTATTAGCCAACTGAATCACAGTACCAGTTATAATCAAAGGTTTAAGTTTCAAAGAAGTATATATATAATATGGCATCACATTAATGGATGCTCCTAAGTCTAACATGGCTTTTTCAAATCTAGTAGCACCTATCTTACAAGAGATAGTAAACATTCCTGGATCTTGACATTTAGTAGGAAGTTTTCTTTGAATTATTGCAAATACATTATTTTCTACTTGTATTTTTTCATGTCTTTTATGTGCTTGCTTTCTCTTATATGTATATAATTCTTTCAGAAATCTAGCAAAACGTGGTAATTATTTAATAACATCTAACAATGAAATTTTTACCTCGCATTGATGAAAAGTTTCATACAAATATGAATCTTTTTCATATTTACTTTTTTCTGTTAAAGCAAAAGAAAAAGGGGGTACCGGTTTATAATCAGAGAGAGGTGAAAATTTATGCTTAGTGGTGCCATTTTGGCCTAGAACACTGTCGTCCTCTTTACTGTCATCTGCTTCCTAATTGTCCACTTCTGTTTTGTTTTGCTCTTTTGGTGCAGAATATGTTTTTTCTAGAGTTTCTATCTCTTTACCGCTTCTCAAAGTAATTGCACTGACATTTGCTTTCGGATTCATCCTTGTTGGAGAGGGTAATTTTCCAAAATTTTGCACCTCCAATCTACTGATTGCAATTGCCATTTGTCCCATCTGTGTTTCTAAATTCTGCATATTTGCCTTCGTTTCCTGTTGAAATTGCAAGGTGTTAGTGCTAAGTTGTTTAACTATATCCTCTAAAGACATATGAGAATTAGATGATTGACCCTGTTGTTTGTTTGGATATAACTGTTTGTATTGTTGATAGCTTGTGAAATTCTGATTTGTGGGTTAATTCACTTGTGAATTTCCATAGCCAAAATTAGGATGCCAACCTGAGTTGTACGTGTTTGAGTAAAGATCATATATCCTTTGTGGTTGACTAGAGAAACCCCCTGTTGCATTCACTTGTTCGTAGGACTCCTCTTGAAGAGTAGGGCATATATCTGTTGGATGTCCTACTACTGCACAAATCCCACAAGCTTTCACTTATTGTGTATTACCTACAGCCATCTGACGAACAAAAAAGGTTAGACTATCAATTCGTTACTCAAGTGAAGAAATATTTACCTCATTAACATTCTTAGATAAAAAATCAAGCTTAGTGCTAAATTGTTGGGAATTAGCAGCCATGTTTGCAATTAAGTTCATTGCAGTTTCGGGAGTTTAGTCCACCAAAGCTCATTCACTAGCAGCATCGATCATGCTCCTATCGGTAGACGTGAGTCTTTCATAAAAATATTGAATAAGGAGTTGCTCGCTGATTTGATGGTGGGGACAAATTGCACAGAATTTCTTAAATCGTTCCTAATACTCGTATAGGGATTTTACATGGTTCTGTCTCACAACACAAATGTCTTTTCTGATATTGGCTGCCCGTGAAGCGAGAAAATATTTTTTCAAGAATAGTCTTTTCATCTCTTCCCATGTGATGATGCTTCCGGATGGTAGGTAGTGGAGTCAATCCTTAGCCAAATCTTTCAAGAAAAATGGAAAAGCTCTTAGATTGATTTGCTCTTCAGTCACTCAAGAAGGTTTCAGACTTGTGCAGACCATATGAAATTCTTTTAAATGTTTGTGAAGATCTTCACCTGCAAGACTATGAAAATTGGGCAATAGATGGATTAGACCAGATTTTAATTCAAATGAAGTGTTAGCATCTAAATTAGGAAAAGTTATGCTTAAAGGTTAATGGTTCAAATCAGGGGCCGCAAGCCCTTTCAAAGTTCGATTTCTGGCTATGATTTTCATCCTTAACCTGCACAACTCAAATAAGATATGAAAACTAGAAAATAAAAAATCTAAATAAAATAAAATAAATTAATAAATTAAAATAAAATTTACAAAAGTAAAAAAATAAATAAAATCAGTCCCTGACAACGGCACCAAAATTTGGTGTGCTGTCGCAAGCACCCAAAAATAAAATTTTATTTTGGAAAAATATTAATGTGGTAGTGCAAGTAAGAGTCGATCCCACAGAGAATGATTAATTCAATTTTATGTTTTGTAAACCAAAATTGGGGGAGTTTTAATTGAAAAAATAATTTAAATAAAATTAACTAAAGTAATTATGCAAGTAATTTAATGAGAAGAAAAAAACCTTGGTTTAAGTTAACATCCACCATCAAGAATTTACAACTGATCATTGATGCATAAATAAATCAATTAATATTTTGAACATTCACCGTAAAGAGAACTACTAGCAGGTGAAATAATTTTTCTCCTCTCTCCTTAATTTTAGTTAAGTAGATACACGCGTTCTAAATTACCCTTACTACTAAACAACTTCTAGCACGTGTTAAAGATTTAATTTAATAGTAGCTTTAAGAATTAGAGAGATCATTGAACTAAACAACACATGCCACACATTTGCATTTAATTTAGATGAACATTTTTCCTAAGATAAAATAATCTTTTGATCTGCAAAATAATTATTAGACTTATTTGCTTCACAAGTAGCAATAGATTAATGTGGATAATAAACTAGTAGCGCTCCTAGCAATTAAACAAACCAATCATAAAATTAAGTACAGAAAAATATTCAATACTCAAAATATAAATTGAACAATTAAAATAAATTAGATCTCACAGTGTATAAATTTTGATGACTTCAATCACTTAAACCAAGAAAAATAATTTAGCCACACATAGTTTTGAAAGCACCAAAGAATATAAAAGATAATTTTTCTAATCAAAGTTGTATCTTCAAGTGTATCTCAAACCCTCTATTTATAGGCTACATAATCCTCCTAACCCTAATAGGATTTATTATTTCCAAACCCTAATAGAATTTAAAATAAAATAAATATAAAAGCTATGTTTTATTTTTTCAATTCCAATTTGCATTTGGATATTTAATTAAACAATTCTTTGCAGCTAGACCCACGCGGATAAAAGAAAAGGAAGAAGTAAGTCGTCAGCCGCCACTGTCACGCGAACGCTTTTTCTTTTTCTCTGTCAGGTCCCGCGCATTGCTCGCGGGCTGCTTTTTCCTTTTCACAGTCGCGCACTGCTGCTGCCCATCCAAGACCAAAACGGCGTCGTTCCCTGTCCGGTTGCTTCACCTTTAGCAAGCATGGCGCGGGTTTCTCAAATTTGCTGCTATTTACGGTTTTGCCACCAGCTTCTAATTATTTACCATTTTACCATTTGTTTTGATTTTCCTATAAAACAAAATAAAAATAATATAAAAATAATAAAAACACATAAAATTAAATAAATTACCTAAAATACTAAAAATACTTAAAAACTCATAAATAATTAAGTATAAAATATTTAATAAATTGATATAAAATTCACTTATCAAATAATATCTTTTTGCTTGTTCTACAGGTTGAGCTTCGGGATGTTGATAGTTGAAACAAAGTAAATGAAAGATTACGGAAAGACGAGGCAATTGAAGGTAAGCATCTCGAATTTGTATCTTTTTGTAAAAGTAACTAGTTTAATTTGTTTCTTTTGTTTTGTGCCATAGACTTTGTAAACACCTTTCATCGCTTCCATAAACGCACATGAATCTAAATGGAACTTGCAAAAAAGTATGATGCACTCTGTTTGGGTCACTGGGTAGGGCTGTTCATATTTTTCGATTTTTTTGGCGAACCGAACCGGCCCGAATCGGTCGGTTCGATACAAAATCGGCCGGTTCGGTATCGATTCGGTATACCGGTTGATACTTCGACATTTTGGGGGTCCGGTACATACCGGACCAAACCGGTTATCTTTTTTTTTTTAATAATAATAATAATTATTAATAAATAATTACTACTAATAATAAAAAAAATACTAATAAAAAAAATAATATTAATAATAATAAAAAAAATATTAATAATAATAATAATTATTATTATTAATAAATAATTACTAATAATAATAAAAGTAATACTACTAATAATAAAAATAATTACCGGTTTTGGCCTCTTTGCTTCTTGCTCTATTTTCGTTTTCTTTCAGATAGCAGATCGCAGACTCTGGGCTCCGCTGGTTCTTATTGTTTGTTGAGTTTCTCATCTGTTCACATTCCAAAATCTGATTTTCGTTAGCATCCTACATTTTAAAGGCTATGGCTCCCTCCAATATCAAGATTCTTGTTGAACTGTGTTTCCTGATAGGCTCGAACACTAGTGGTTTGCTTCAGCTGTGCAGGCCTCACTAGCTTTTCCCTGGATGTTTCTGTTATGTGTATTTAGTATGTACCCATTTGTATCTTTTTCTCTATTGTCCTTCAAAATGGCAGCCGCATAGTTCATCTTTTTTCTTTTGAGTGATCGGTGAAACCTGTTTATGTCCAACTTCTTTTTTATTTGAGTATCTCATCTGTTCACACCCCATACTCCATAGTCTGGTTTCCTTAGTATCCTACATTTGGTAGGCTATGGCTCCTTTAATATCTAGAATCTTGTTTGAACACCAGCTTTTCCCTGGATGTTTGTGTTACGTATATGTAGGATGTACCCACTAATACTTTTTTCTCCATTATCCTACGACATTGAAGCTACAGTGTTATTATTATTTCCCCCTTTTTTATGAAGTGATCTGTGAAGCCTGGTTATGTCCTTCAAGTTTGGAGACTTTCTCGTAAATTAAGTTTCAGGACTTTGCAAGGTGTAAGAGTGTGCATGATCCTTTGGAGGTGTGATTTTCGCGGGATTTCCTAGGCTATTTGAACGAAAAGAAAGTAATGTGCCATTTCATTTGCTATGTGGTAGAATTTATTGTGTGTTTGTTTTGTGGCCTCTGTCGTAGGAGCTTTACGAGAGTTTGTAGTTTTTGATGTTTATAGAGAGTGGAGACTTCTTGGGTTGAGTATTATATTTTTTATTTCTTCCACTTATCTTGTATCCTTGGAGAACTTAATGTCCTCTCTGTGTTATCTGATACGTTCTTCTTTATCTAAAAAAAAAGATCTAGGCCCCATTGGATGAAACATCTAGCAGGATCTCTTGATGCTGATGACCTTTTGCAACAAACTTGTATCACATGTTCACAGCTTCTTTTTACCTTAAATTCAGCTAACAATGCTCATCTTACAATTAATTACTAAGCTCCAAATTAACCTATTTGATGTGTATCTTGGTAATTCAGTTTCCACGAATTTTTAGCTAATGGGTCAGGATCATATATTTTTGCTATATATTAAAGGCTCTTAATGTTAATTTTATTTGGTTAATGATTTTTTACCTGATAAGCTTAAAATAAACTTATCCAGTGTGATGTTACACAGGAGTATTTGTTGAACAAAAGACTTTGACGTAACCTTTATACTGATGAAGAAACTGACTCTGTTGTGCTAATGGAGTGAGTAACCCTGTTCTGTATACACCCCATGTTATATTTTTATGTGCCTATCCCCATGGTTACAAACTGAAGCAATTCGTTGTTTTCCTTTGCAATTTTAATCAGCCCTAAGACATTTGTGCAAGTGGATGTGCCAAAGACATTGTTCGGATACTCTGTTGTGTATTTAAAAGGTAACAAAAATCTAGTATTTAATATTTTAATGAAGTGTCTTTTTTAAATTTCATTCTCTAAATGTTGAATTATATGTGAACTGCTTTTTTGTGTGTTATCACTTCAAATATTTGGAATTTTCAAGGTGATTTTGGCTAATGAATACTAATTTTATTGTTTACATGCTATGGGTCGTGCTTAATTTTATTACTTCTTGGTAAATAGATGATATGACGGTCACTGTTGAGCTGTATGATGATAAACCAATGTCTTCATCAGTTCCTCCACGGGTGACATGCACTATTGTAGAAACACAAGCTCCGGTGAAGGGCATTGGAGCCACTCCTCAGTATGTATTATCACTCTGGAACTCTACTTATTTGCTGACTACTAACTAGACAACAAAGTCGATGCATCTTATTTCAAAAGTTTCATTTCATTATCTAGTGAAGCTTAACTATCGTTTATAATTAAAAGTTGATATAGTTAGTATTTGTTCTGTTCCACAGAAAGAGTCTTGTTGAGAAATCAGGCTCACAAAATAACACTAAGATAACACACGCACACAACTGTATGAGATAAAAATAATGACACAAGAATTTTACGTGGAAACCCAACTGGGAAAAACCACGGGGAGAGATCTCAGAAATCCACTATGAAAATAATATGGGGAATACAACCTTTTTTTTTCTGAGAAAATAAACTCACTGATTATTTTCTCTCTTTCTCTACCTAGCTCACTCTTTACTCTAACTTAATTGAGTTTTTATCTCTCTCTATCTCTCGGATACTTTTCTGATATGCGTATAAGCTTCAGATATGTACTAATAAGCTTCTGAAGGATGAGTGCTTTATAGTGCATATGAGGAGACAATGATCCTCATTTCAAGGAGCCAATTTCAAACAAGAAGATTTCGGAGCAAACTTTTCGCACGGAGCAGACTTTCCGCACACAAACTAAATTAGTTTGTGTGCTAGCTACTGTGGCTTCTTGAAAAAATGGTGGCATGCATTTAATGAGCTTTAATGGGGAGGCCACCGTCTGACAAGATTTGAGCCAATTTTCAACAATCTCCACCTTGGCTCATATTCTCCAAATATTACGTACTGTGAACTTTTTCGTGTTTGTGAATGTATCCCTCTCCCTGGATACTCCACCACGAACTCAGCATTCAACGAAATGAATTAAGTCCAAGCAATGCTTGAACTTTTCTGTCGTAACTGACTTTGTGAGCATATCCGCAGCATTCTCCTTTGTGTGAACTTTGCGAACTGCAATGTCACCACTATTCAGCCACTCACGAATCTTGTGATACCGAACATCTATATGTTTGGTCCTGGCGTGGAACACCTGGTTCTTCGCTAAATGAATAGCACTTTGACTATCACACTGTATCTGGATACTGTCCTGCTTGAAACCTAGTTCTTCAACTAGTCCTTTTAACCACAAAGCCTCCTTGCCTGCCTCTGTCAACGCCATATACTCAGCCTCTGTTGTTGATAATGCTACCGTAGACTGCAACACTGACCTCCAACATATACATCCTCCACAAAAGGTGTATACAAACCCTGTCGTAGATCTCCTTGAATCTAGATTTCCAGCATAATCCGAATCAACAAACCCTGTAACCTCACTTCTCGCAGTATCACGATCAAACATAAGACCATAATTGGTTGTACCTGCTAGATAACGAAAAATCCATTTGACAGCATTCCAATGCTCTTTCCCTGGATTTGCCATATATCTGCTAACCACACTAACTGCATGTGAGATATCTGGTCTTGTACATACCATGGCATACATGAGACAACCTACCGCATTTGCATACGGTACTTTGGACATAGACTCCACCTCATCCTCTGTCTGTGGACCCAACTGTGAAGATAACTTGAAATGTGCTGCCAACGGAGTGCTAACTGGTTTAGCATTGTGCATGTTAAACCTCTCCAAGACCTTCTGCACATATCCTTTCTGAGTTAACCACAGCTTTCCCTCCTGACGATCTCTGTGAATTTCCATACCTAGGATCTTCTTGGCTGACCCAAGATCCTTCATTTCAAATTCACTGCTCAATAAATTCTTCAACTGAAGAATATCTGTCATCCTCTTTGCTGCTATCAACATGTCATCGACATATAACGTCAACAGTACTAGAGAACCATCATCAAACGATCTGAAATACACACATGGATCATACTCAGAACGAGAGTAACCATGAGCCACCATGAAGCTATCAAACCGCATGTACCATTGTCTCGGGGACTGCTTCAAACCATAGAGAGACTTTTTCAAGCTACAAACTAAGCCCTCTTTCCCTGGTTCAATAAACCCCTCCGGTTGCTTCATGTAGATCTTTTCTTCTAAATCACCATGGAGAAAAGCTGTTTTCACATCAAGCTGCTCCAACTCCATATCCTGTGATGCTACGATAGACAAGATCAACCGAATCGATGTGTGTTTCACAACTGGTGAGAAGATCTCATTGTAGTCGATTCCTTCTCTCTGAGAGAATCCCTTTGCCACCAATCTGGCCTTGAATCTTTCACCTTCTTTATCAGACTGAGCTTCCTTTTTCCTGAACACCCACTTGCATCCTATAGCCTTTGATCCTTTTGGAAGTTGAATTAACTCCCAAGTTTGGTTCTTCTGTAAAGACTCCATCTCTTCTGCCATCGCTATCGCCCATTTATCATTATCCTCGGACTGAATAGCATCTTGATAGCTAGTTGGATCTCCACTACCTGCAATCAAGGCAAAGGCAACCATGTCTTCAAACTCGTATCTTTGCACTGGTTTGCTGACTCGCCTTTCCCGATCTCTAACAAGATTATAGGACCTCTCTTGGGAATCTGAAGGATGATCATCTTCAATCTCTTCAGCTTCTTTTGTCTCTTCAGGAAGCTCCACCTCAACTGGGTGTTTTTGCAACTCATTTGCTGCAGATTCTTCATTTTCTGATTTGTTCAGCATGTGTTTCTCATTGAACACCACATCTCTGCTGACAATCTTCTTCTTGGACACTGGATCCCATAACCTGTATCCCTTGACTCCATCTTCATATCCAAGGAAAATACATTCCTTTGACCTTGGATCAAGTTTGGATTGTCGCTCCTCAACCGGCAAATGAACATAAGCTGGACAACCAAAGATTTTCATTACAGAAAAATCAACTGGTTTCCCAGTCCATACCTCCTCGGGAATTTTGTAATCAATTCCAGCTGAAGGGGATCGATTTATCAGATAACATGCTGTGTTGACTTCCTCGGCCCAGAAATTCTTGGACAAACCTGCATTCAACCTCATACATCTGGCGCGTTCCAACAGAGTTCTGTTCATCCTCTCTGCAACCCCATTTTGCTCTGGAGTTCTTTTAACTGAGAAGTGCCTGGTGATACCTTCATCCTGACAGAACTGTAGGAATGACTTGTCCTTGTATTCCATGCCATTATCTGATCTGAAATACTTCAGCTTCTTTCCGGTCTGATTTTCTACTTTAGCTTTCCATTGCTTAAAGATTCTGAAAACCTCGGACTTTTGCTTCATAAAATACACCCACACCTTTCTGGAGTAATCATCTATGAAGCTGACAAAGTAATGAGCTCCACCCATTGATGTATCCTTGATCGGGCCCCAGACATCTGAATGTACATAATCAAGTACATTTTTACTGGTATGTGCTCCTGCCTTGAAGCTGACCCTTCGTTGTTTGTCGTACAAACAATACTTGCAAAATTCCAAACTGCAAGTTTTGACACCTTTCAGCAACTGCCTTTTGTGAAGTTCTTTCATTCCACCTTCACTCAAGTGACCAAGTCGCATGTGCCATAATTCTGTGCAATCACTGTTGGAATTATCCTGCACAGAAATCGCTGCTCCACCAGTAACTGTGTCCCCTATCAACTTGTAGAGGGTGCCCTTTTTCTGACCCTTCATAATTACCATTGAACCCTTGATAATTTTCATGACACCATCTCTAACTGAGATACTACAGCCTATAGAGTCAAGTACTCCAACCGATAGCAAGCTCTTCTTCAATTCTGGAATATACCTTACATCACCCAATGTTCTGACGACCCCATCAAACATTTTAACTTTGATGGTGCCTATCCCAGTAACTTTGCAAATTGCATTGTTACCCAATATCACGGAACCACCATTGCAGGATGTAAAAGTATCAAACCAATCCCTGTGAGGGGACATATGAAAAGAACAACCGGAATCCATGTACCAATCTGTAAGGCTGCTACTGTCTCTAACGGATAAGAGATCTCCCTGTGAAGCTTCATTTTCTGCCACTGCGTACAGCTCTCCGTCGCTGTAGACATCCGCTTTCTCAGCAACATTAGCAGAATTTTCAATCTGCTTACCTTTCTTTTTGTTCTCCTTTTTCAACAATGGACACTTATTTTTGAAGTGACCCTTCTCGTGGCAATGATAACACTCAACCTGAGATATATCCTTCTTGCCTGATCTTGACTGAGACCTTCCTCGTTCCTTGCCGAAATTCTTCTTTCGATTAGGACCCCTGCCACGTCCATTTGAAAATGCAAGAAGACTATCTCCTTGATCTCTGGAAGTAGTGCCCCTGAACTTATCCTGGTCCAGGACTGCAGACATCACATCATCAACTGCAAGCTTTTCCTTCCCTACAAGGAGAGTAGTCTGGAGAGTTGAGTATGAATCTGGTAGAGAAACAAGAAGCAATAAGGCTTTATCTTCTTCATCCAGCGTTACATCGATACTGGTCAGTTGGGTCACCAATCTATTAAACTCATTAATATGATTGGTCAAATCTGACCCTTCTTCCATCCGAAGCCGGTACAATTCCTTCTTCAAATATAACCGGTTTGACAGAGACTTCGACTTGTAAACTTTCTCAAGTTTCTCCCACAAGTCTTTCGGAGAGGTTTCTGTCAAAACCTGATATTTGATCTGTGGCGCCAAACTCAATCTGATTGTTGCCACAGCCTTTGCTTCAAGTTCTGCCCATTTTTCTTCTGTCACAGTTGCTGGTTTCTTTTCTTTCCCTTCTAGTGCCTTCGCCAATCCTTGTTGAACTAATACATCTTTGACTGTACTTTGCCAAATACTGAAATTTGACTTTCCATCAAATGGTTCAACATCGTACCTCAAACTTGTACTTGTCATCTTTATATTTGTGACCTGCGAGATTTCTCAATAAACGGATCGTTTCTAGACACCAACGGCGTGAACCAAAAGCTCTGATACCAATTGTTGAGAAATCAGGCTCACAAAATAACACTAAGATAACACACGCACACAACTGTATGAGATAAAAATAATGACACAAGAATTTTACGTGGAAACCCAACTGGGAAAAACCACGGGGAGAGATCTCAGAAATCCACTATGAAAATAATATGGGGAATACAACCTTTTTTTTTCTGAGAAAATAAACTCACTGATTATTTTCTCTCTTTCTCTACCTAGCTCATTCTTTACTCTAACTTAATTGAGTTTTTATCTCTCTCTATCTCTCGGATACTTTTCTGATATGCGTATAAGCTTCAGATATGTACTAATAAGCTTCTGAAGGATGAGTGCTTTATAGTGCATATGAGGAGACAATGATCCTCATTTCAAGGAGCCAATTTCAAACAAGAAGATTTCGGAGCAAACTTTTCGCACGGAGCAGACTTTCCGCACACAAACTAAATTAGTTTGTGTGCTAGCTACTGTGGCTTCTTGAAAAAATGGTGGCATGCATTTAATGAGCTTTAATGGGGAGGCCACCGTCTGACAAGATTTGAGCCAATTTTCAACAAGTCTCATTTGCCAATTTCTTTTGATAATAATATTAAATGACATACTGTTCCACAGAAAGAGTCCCATTGGCCAATTTCTTTTGATAATAATACTAAATGACATTTATTTGTTGCAAGTCCTGCATGGCAAATTGATTTACTTAGACCATATAAACTTGCTTACAACTAGAACTCTGAAATTGCATCAACTTCTTATTTTCTTTTTTCCAAATCATTTGTAGGTACCAGCTAATCTCTTAACTGGAGAACAGATACTTGTTAATACCACTGATAATTCTTACATGAGTAGGTGAGTACTATATATTTCGTTATCAATTAAGAAATGACGTTGCTCGCCATTTACTAGTTTTTCTCGTAATATTTATGGATGAATATACTTTCTTTGTCTTCATTCCTTTGTCATTGTTTAAATTATTGTTTGGCTACTTCTGTAAAACTGATAAAGTAAAATGTGAGATAAAAAATGAGAGGGATAGGGAGCGATAAACTCCCTCCGTCCTTCAACGAACGTCACAATGGGGAATATTTTACATCCATTTTGAGTTACTTTTATAGTCATTTTCACAACCAGTTGTTAGTTAGCGCATTCAATGCAGCAGGATAGATTGAGTACCATATATTTGAACACTATTTTGGGGTGTGTGTATTTATTATGTGTGTGTATATATTTGTGTGCATATACATACAGAATATACTCACCCTTTCCGGAAAATTATATACACGCATGCTTGCATATTCATTGTGATTGAAAGCAATTTAATCATTGTTGCTAATTGTGATTCTTATTTCTTTTTGCAGGGCGTAAGAGGAAATCTCAGCCTTGGTAGTACCAGATCATCAGTTCTGTGTCATCACTTTGTTATTATTGCTTTACAAGAGCATCAATATGCGATTTTCCTAGATTATGGACACAATAAACTGGAATAGAATTAAATGATTGTTTATTTATCAGGCTTCACAATATTCATCTGATGAGGTTATATAACATTATTTGTCTGTCAGCTATAAATGCAGGATTCATATAACGAGAGGCTACACAGTTTTGTAGGTCTGAAATGCTTAATTCATATGGTGTTTCTAATGAAGACGATAGAAGGATTTGCATGAGAATTTCCTGTGGTATTCATTTATGTTGTAGACTTGTTAAGTTTGACAACCTGCTATTATTTATTGTTACTATTTATCAAGTAGTTAACTTTAGCATTCCACCAAGAGATTGACCACAATATTTATCTGAGGGGCAAAAATGGGTGTTAGGTACTATTATTACTTGAGAAATTGAACCATACATACTAGGGACAAAAATAATCCTACCAAGTAAATTTTTTCTTGATAAAATAAGAGCAATGATATTTCTAGCGCGGGGTAAAAGACGACATATTTAATATATATACAAGGGTATAAATGTCCATCCATCGGAAAGATCAGCTTGGAGATGTCAACACCCTAAAATAATCAAATTACTTGCATAATTTAGGAAAATGATGAATATGCTAACTAATTGTGTCAAACGTAAATTATTACTAATGTGTAACTGATAAAATAGGTAAATAATGGGAGCCCTTTCTATATACACTTTCTTTTTTTTACACCTTTCTTTCTATATTTCATGTATTTGCGTACATTGGTTTTTAATATTGAGTAAACGATAACTTGAATAAACGATATTGAGTATAAACGATATTGAGTTTGTCATCTTATATAACAACATTCGTTGAATAGGTATCTGCCCTCTCTCCGTTATCTTAAAGCTTTCAGGAAGCTAACAACGGGATAGACTTCTATAGCAAAACATTTATATTAGATGATACTGCTGTTTTTCCAAAGCTTTTGACCTTGAAATATCCATGTGCTTTATAATAAAAATAAAAGAAAACCAAGATGAAAATTGGCCATTATCAAATCAATCTTACCGTAAAAGAAAATTACTAAAATGATGGCAGAAACCAGACCCTTGTAAGGCAGTAATGATTCATAGTACATAAGATTATTGCTCAAAACAAATTTCTCCAGCAGAATCTCCAAATAACTAACCTCCCCAGAAGCACTTGGGATAAATATATAAAATTCCGAATTTAGTCCTACCCTAAAATTCCAATTTAGTTCGGTACAATAGTTCTATCAGTCGATGTAAAAAAATCTTCTGAGGCAACAGTTTTGACTTGAGGTTGTGAAGTTACCAAAAACCAACAAGTACAACACAAAACCAAAGTATTATTCGCATAAAGCTAAACTCACAATGCAGATCTCTCTTTCTCAAAATTCTATAACCCGACGGATTTCTCCAGTTTCTGAATTTGGTTGAGGAATATCCATGTCATCTGCAAAATAAGCCATTTAGCAATCAGAAATCAAGTCAAGTACATATAATTTGGACAAACGTGCTATGTTGTGTTTAATCACACAGGAGTATGAGAGAGAGGGAGAGATTACCATGACATGAGGGGCAATCCTAACACAATATACTGGGAATCCTGTATAGAATTTGAAGGGGCCTCCCGCCTTCAGAGTTTTCATTGCACAATCTAAAGAACCTGTGTATGGATATTTCCCCTGAGCATCAGGTTGCATCTTTTGTATTTGGGTTTTGACATAATCAAAGGGCAAACTGCAAGCAGCAGCAAAGAATCCAGATACCGAACTGGCACCTGAAAAGATTTAAAATCAAAATCAGGCGTGGGTACAAATTTGAAGAAAATTTGGAGTTTTTTATAAGTTCTTTTTAGTAAGTAAATAGGAGGGCTAATTTAAACATGATGCTAAACATTTTGCTACTACCATGATGAAACATGTTTTACCACGCACCATTTATCCAAAAAAAAAAAGATGTTTACCACGTACCAAAGTGCACATATGGCAAAATACTTTAATAGAGCACATGCTAAAAGGTTAGATCCACATTTAGGAGATTCAGAATTTCAACTAAAAAGCAATTAATATGGTGATCCTTGATATTGACTTTTCTTTTCTTTTTTGACAAGTAAAAATATATTTGAAGCAGCAGTCAAAACTCAAAACGGGGACAGCACCCATGATCACTGCCATATACCAAAAAAACATAGGGCCTGCTTAAGAAATACCATAAGCCCTACACAGAAGAATCAACTCAACCAAACGTGTACCACCCAAAAAAAATAATTCCTCAATACTGACTATAAAACCTAGAAATCCTACACAGAAAAAACAAGTAAATAAAGGACCTTCAATAGTTTTTTGGTTCGTTTACTATAATAGAACTTAAAAGTTTATAAAATAATTCTGAGAAATATTCTTTATATAATTTGCGGGAGGGGGAAGAAGAAGACAAAAAACTAATTGAGCCCAAATTTGAAACTTCAGCAATTCAAATATGCTGTTAACGTTGATGGATACTAGGTTTGGAGAGGGACATCTACATGAATAAAGATGTCAACACACAGACCAATAGCTTAACTGTTTCAATGGTAGCGGGGATGCCAAGTGTCACATTTAAGTAATACGATGTGACGTGTTAATTTCAGTTGCCAATCCTTGATGCAAGTTAATATTAGAGAATTATGATAATGAAATTAATAGTCTGAAGGCCAACTCCAGCACGGTAGAGAGTGAAAATGCAGTTTAAAAAATATATAAAAAAAGACAAATGACTGAAATTTTTGCTACATAATTATTACAAAAAAGTTGAAGGAACTTCAGATATTAGGGAACTTTGAAAAGTATCTTACCTAGAATTGTAGCACCCTCACCAAAACCAAGAGAATCCTTGAAAAACTCCACACTTTGATCATAAGATGCAAGCATCCCCATGTTCAGTGCCATTGCTCTCACTACAGTTGGGCCAGCACCTTTCCACATCGCCAAAACTCCTTCATCTGCAGTAATTCGATAGAGAGCATGGAATGCATTGGTGTAATTCCGACGCTGAGCAACAGGTAAGGTTGCATCAGCCTGCATACGGATTAGTGCTAGATCTGCTGGACTACCAACAGTAGCTCCAATTGCTCCAGCAGTTAGTCCACACAAAGCTTTCTGATACAAAGGTAGGGGCTTCCCATCATTTGATTCGATTGCCTTGTTGGTCAAAATTCTGAAGAAAAAAGATGTTCCCATGAACGCGAGAAGTAAATATTATTTTCCAAATCACGTAAGGATTAAGGTTTGTGTTCGCAATACAGATGGCTGGTATACATAAGCAGATAAGTCGAATCAAGAGCTGACTCAGGAGACTCGAACAGACACATAATTCCAACAGATTCTATTAGGTGCATCAAAAACATGTATATGAGCATATAAAGAATTTGAATTTTAGTAGGATGAGCCAAACTAATTGCATTTAAAGAACATAAACCCTTGACAAGACATGAAAAAAACAAATAGTGTACTGTTGAACGTATATATATTAACATAATACTCCCTTTTCCCCTTACGGTGTCCCCACTGGGATTCACACACGTTAGAAATTAAAGATATTAAAGTAATAAATTGTGAAGAATTTAAAATTTTCCCTTCATTATCCAAGAAGTTCCCTTTTTTCCTTTACAAAACGAAGGTAAAATGATAAAGTTTGTATAAGTTAGAAACTACATGACAATGGTTTGGAACATCATAAAGGAAACAGATCAATATTGTGATGGAAGGAGTATTAACAAACGAATATATTTTTATTTTTTGTTGATATTACCAGCTAGCCACAAATATGGGGATTTGAACCACCGAAACGAAGTACTAACTATCAAATAATATCCGGCATATAAAGTAACATATAACCATCTTCTCAAGAATCGAAATATTATAAAAACTTAATTAAAATAATGAACACTCATCATGAATAAGTTCAATCAACAAAGTCTAGGAACATTTACCTGAATGATCCAAGCCGGGCAGTTGTATATGTAGCTTGTCTAAGCAGCCCAGCAGATAACCCCTGCTCAAGATAATAATATTTAGGCAATGCAATCCACATGAGAAGTATAACACCAAATATGATAAGTTCAATGCTACAGATGACACATCAGATCTACAAGGGATCACAAGGATGTTAATGGTCAAAAGGATAAGTCCTCTCCACCTCTGCCATCACCAAAATCTCCAACTAAATTCATACAGACTCCATTCATAATTACTTCATTGAACCATTACACTTTCTGGTGCAAGTCAAGTAAAAATATCATCTAAAATGAGGCTGTTCATTTTCATTACAAATCCAAATGTCCAATCAAGTTGAAAGTGTTTTAATAATCAACTAGACTTGGAAAAGCCTCACCGCAACTATTACAGGTACCTCACATGAAAATTCGTTTAAACTCCACATTTTTAGGGTCATGTGCTATGTCAATTTACAAGCTGTCTTCTCCTTCTTAACATTGAACCGTCGTCTTTTCCTCTTTTTTGTTTTTTAGTTAGGTTTTTTATTCCATGTCCAATCATTATTTAGAACAATTCAACAGCTGGCTTTTTGCTGCAAGTGCATACAATCTTACTGCAGGCAATTATGGATTAACTGAGTTTACTAATATGTTTTATTGGCCCAAAAACTCTGGATACAATGCCCAGCCCTGTAGCTGTAGCCATTCCTTCCTTTCCTCTTGCACATAGGTAAACATTTTGCTATAATATGATTCAAATGTTAGTAGAACCTTAGATTGTTGTGGGGTGGCCAGGCATGTAATCAAGTTCATTTTGATTTCTTTTCAATAAAGATGGACAACCTTGAAAATTGTATTTAAAATGAATGTATTACATATATTCTATAACAAGGTTAAAGAAACTATTTGAACTCCAAATAGAAATAAAGCAAACCTTGTAAAAGGCACCAAACCCCTCATTTTTAAGCATTTCCTTAGTCACATGAGCCGCTGATCCCTGACCCAATTGAATTCTCACCTTCAATTGACAAAAGAACTCATAATCTTAGAATTACACACATTAAATCATCCTAAAACAGCATTTTTTCTGAATCAAAAACCAATAATAAAAACATGTCATCATAAGATCTAAAAACATAAAAATGTCAACTTTCAGCTCAAAAATCATAGAAGCCACTACAAGTAGAAACAATCCCAAATCTGCAATTACATCTGAACAGGAAAACAGCTCGAGATCTGACAAAACACCCATTTGATCCAAAATCTAAATCCCTTCAAATAAATGTCATTTTAAGATCCCAAATTTCAAAATATCAATCAATCCAAAAACTAAAATATATCTAGCTAAACATTAAACTAAATCCAAGATCCAAAAAACCCATCATGGGTAACATTCTAAACAATATTTACGAATATAGATAAAGAGATTTTGCATTTACCTTGATCATGTCGATGGGTTGAATGACACAGGTAGCGAGCATACCAGAGGCTCCGCCATTAACGAAAGGCTTCACAGTGGGCCATACACCAGAAGATTTTGGCTTCTCCTCTCCCATTTCTTTCTCTTTCAAGAATCTAAAAAATGGGAATCAGCGAGAGAGGAGGTCAAAGCACAAGCAGAAGGGGCTTTGCGCACTGGAGCATAAGCGATCCTAATAAAAAGGCTCTTACTGTATGATTCGATTTTTCTTTTTAGCCCCTCAACTTTAACGATTTTCACATTTCATACCCGTCAATAAATTTTCTTCTAGTATTAATAAGTAATCGGCATCATAATTTTTAATTAATTTTCCTTATTTGGAGATCTTCAAGATTCTTTCATGTAGTAAAGTGAACAATTATTAATAAATTTGTAACGATGCATCAAAGTTAATTTATTTCTTTTCACTTACTAAACCAGACAAACGAATTTTTGGGCTTTGTTACGTGTTACATTTTTAAGATTTATATTAAACCTACCTTTGATATACAATAAAATAAAACAAAATAATATTAACTAATTTAAAGGGTAATTTCAACATAACCATCCCTAAACTTTAAAAAGAAGAACACCACATGGTGACGTTCTTTCACACATTTCATTTCATTCACATTTTTTTTACTATTTTTTTTTATATGATAAATTAATGCATTCAAAATATATCTATCAATAATAAAAATATTTGATCACTGAGCCTTTGCTCAGATATGATGATAATAGAAATTAATGGAGAATGATAATTTGCTCAAGTGAACTGTTAGACGTAATCGCAAAAAATATTTTTTATTTTATCTCTATAGTTCCGCTTCTTACTCTAAATATATCAAAAAAAATTGTTGAAAACTGCCGTTTAATTTGTCCAACCAAGAAAGGTATGGGAGTTATTGAGCATTACTTGGACCGAGTAAAGTAAAGATTGGGTACTACATAAAAACTAAACAATAAGCATGAAAACTACCTTGTTAACATCACTAATAAATAATAATATTTTTACTTTTTATTTCATTCTTGATTTGAGAGTCTAATTCTCAAATCAAGAATGAAAGAGACTATTTCTGCCACAGGAGCATTGTTGGAATGGTATGATTTTTGAGCATGCATTTAGATTGTCCGCCTGCCGAGGAGGACCTCATCTTGGCCGCCGACAAACCACCTATTTTCTTACGGACTTTCCGATGCGATTTTATGTTTTTAAATGGGCTTTGGAGCGGAGGAATTAACAAACATCATTTCTATTTGTGCTTCCACAGCAACATGAAGACTATATATGATTAACTACCTATATAATTAATCTTAAATCATTGGTCTTAATTTTTTATTTTTTTTGAAAATCGGGGGACTACTCATTCAATTAATTAATAAACGATTCAGAAACATAGCATTAATAGCTGATGGAGGAAATCTTTCAACCAATGCAAGTCATCACCTAAAGAATATCTAGCATACTGAGCCAACACGTGAACTACCATATTCTCATTCCTCTTAACACAACAAATATTAGACCAATACAATCCCCTTATTAAATGTCGGATATCATCCGCAACAAGATCAAATAATATAAAAAAAAAATCCAAGAAATAGATAGTTTGAATAATAGAACTGTCATCCCCCTCAATAGTCGGTCGTGAAAAATCAACATCTATAGCAAACTCAACAGCTCTACGATAAGCAAGCAATTCAGCTTCTTCATTGATAGACATTTGCGGTCCACTAGCAACTATTGCAGCCATAACATCTCCCTTATCATTTTTAATAATTGCTCCATGTCCATTTTTTTCTAATCCCGTGAATATTGCAGCATCAAAATTAAATTTGTACTTTTCTTGTGAATATCATCGGTCTTAATTAAACATGTTCAAATAACATTTCACAATATATTTTTATAAAATATATTCTTATGCCTTTGTGATAAGGGCTTATCATCGTCGTAGAGTTTGTTATACACTCTTCATGGACATGAAGAAAAAACAAGGATAACAATTTTATTTTCAATTTTTTCTTATATAAAATATAATACTTTTACTTAGTACCCGCCGTAAATGATAAACGCCTTAGGCTGTATTTGGCCCATTATCTCTTTTTAACAAAACTATACGAAGTCTCTCTATTATTAGTTTTTAACTTTTTTCTTTTCTCCCGTTTTTTAGGTGAAATTTACTGTTATTTAATTTTTTTAATTTACATTTAACTTTTAAAAAAAAATACAATTGTTAAACTTTTCACTCTTTTTTTTCAAAATCTGTATTAGTAGGGACATATTTTTAAATTATATTTTATTAATTGAGATATATATATATATATCACAACTCGTATTCCTAATATGCTAAGATGGTGTTTGATAAAACTAAGTGAAATAATCTGAATGAGTCAGAGTTCTAAATGCAATAGTACATGAATGAAAAATGTTATTTGATAATTGATTTATTTGAGTGTCAACATTTTTTTATTTTAACCATCTAACTTATTTTAAACAAAAGTGTTTGTTAATCTTAAATCAACAGTCTTATTTAAACATGTTCAAATAACCTTTCTTGATATATTTTTATAAAATGTATTCATATATATTATTATTAATTACGTATATAGTCAATAAATCATTATAATAAAAATATTAATTATGATAACGTGACTCTGATAAATAAAAACAATCAAGCTTAAATAAAATAATAATTCAGCTATTCAAATTACATATTAGTGCAATCATCCAAATTACAAAATAGTTCAGTCATCCAAATACTAAACTGGGTTAATGTAATGAAATGAACCATCAAAGAATTATCTCAAAATATTAAGGATAATTTTGTCTAATATTTGCGTCTTAACAACTATTTAGCTTGGAAATCAACGCTTATAACTAAAGAGGTGGTCAGAGATAAAAAAAAAAAAAATTACCAACTAAACTTTACCTCTGTCAAAAATAGAGTTGGAGCTTGACAAAAGCGTTAAGACGAGAACAAACACACCCTAAGTTAACCAAAAAGTTGGACCCTTTGCCTTAGTTACAACCGCATTCTTCTTTTAATAGGCTTAATAGGTGTGCATACATTTTGGGCTAGCAGAAATGAGGCCTAACTTGTCTAAGTAGTTTATCCGCAACTTTGTGTTGGGCTTTAGGCTTAAAGTCCGAATAGAATAAGATCACAGATTTGGTAAACTACTACAATGTGATGATTGTACATACTAGAATAGGTTGTGATTGCAGAGTTACCGGAATATATCAAACAAGGGCACATACAAGAGTGAACAAAGAAGAAACATCCTCAGGGTCTGGATTCCTTTCTCACATATTTAGAGCCGCTGAGAGCAAAATTATGCCTACACCTCACAATTGCGAGCTCCTTTGCTCTAGCATTGACGCTGATAGCATCATCATTCTAGAAACATTAATAATTCACAGGGGTGGCAGGATCAGTTTGCAAATAGCCAAATACATTTCAAAATTCAGACTAGCAACAAAATGATGCCTGCAGTTATTATTCTAGTACTGCCCCAGAAGAACCTCAGTTGCTCGCTAATAAAATAGTTCAAGGCTGCTTCAGGCAGGGTTAAATTAAAGATGTTGGTACCACAATTAGGTAGAGTTGAATGGGTTGGTTACTCGCTATTTTTCATAGTCAAGAGCCTACCCGCCATCTAAAAAGCAGCTACCTCTATGATTTAACTTAAACATAGTATCTGTGACACCAAGTGACTTGAGCTACATATGCAACTCTGCCAACTGATGTCAAGAAATAATCATAGAATTAAATGCTTACCAAACAACATATCTATTAAATCAACTGCAGAAACAAAATGGAGTTGCAACGTTGTTTGTATCAAATACGAAGATTGCCTAACCCGAAGCAACAAACAAATTTTAGGCTGCCTTTAAGGCATGCAGTTGATAGTAAATAAAAATGAAGTAAAAGCATAACTACATTGAGTGTTGATTTACAAGGAGAACCTAACTAAAGGTGCAACTGTTGGTTCAATTATTCACAACAGATGGGAGGAAGTTACCCACACAGAACAGAAAGGAACAGCGCCTCCACATGACTGTAATTGTCAAGTCTTGGTGTGATGTCGCAAGCACCCAAAAATAAAATCTTACTTTTGAAAAATAAATGTGTAGTAGTGCAAGTAAGAGTCGAACCCACATAGAATGATTAATTTAATTTTATATTTTTGCAAATAAAAATAGGGGGGTTTTTGAATTAAAGAAATAATTTAAATAAAATTAATTAAAATAAATATGCAAGAAATAAATAAAAATAAAAAGTCTTGGTTTAAGTCAACATCCACCATCAAGAATTTACAACTGATCACTGATGCAAGAATAAATCAATTCATATTTTAAATATTCAACGTGGAATAATTACTCCCATTCGAATAATTTTCCTATCTCTCCTTAATTTTAGTTAAGCAGAAACAAGCGATCTAAATAATCCTTACTACTAAATAATCTCAGACAAGCGCTAAAGATTTAACCTAGTAGCAGCATAAAGAAATAGAGAGATCGTTGAACTAAACAACACAATCCAAGCGTCTGCATTTAATCTAGATGAATATTCTTCCTAAGATATAACAATATTTTGATAAGCAAAATAATTATTAACCTTAGTTGCTTCGCAAATTAAAGTGACCAAACAATTACGGATTTGATATTTAATTTAGCAGTAGATTTCAACGAATAATAAACTAGTATGCATCCTAGCAATTAAATGAATTAATCATAAAATTAATCACAGAAAAATATTCAATACTCAAAATATAAATTGAACAATTAAAATAAATTAGATCTCACAGTGTATAAATCTTGATGACTTCAATCACTTAAACCAAGAAAAATAAATTAACTACTCATAATAGTAGAGAACACTAAATAATAAAAGAGAGAATTTTTATTCTAAGAAAAGTTGTGTATTACATTGTGTATCAAGCCCTCTATTTATAGGCTCCATAAACCTCCTAACCCTAGTAGGATTTACAATTAAAAATAAAAGAAAAAAAAAATAATTATTTTTCTAACCCTAGTTGGAATTAAAATCCAATTTGGAATCAAAAAGTAGCAAATTCGCGAAATAATCTGTTTTCTGGCAATTAACGCGCAAACAAACAGCCCCTCCACGCGCCTTTGACCAAGTCAACGCGCTTACCGCGTTGGCTGACGTTAGCGTCCACGCCCGCGCATTGCGCGAGTTTTATTTTTTTTCTTCTACTGTGTTGCCAAACGACGTCGTTCCATACCGCCGCATAATAATGTGCGCGTCCCAGTTTCCTGCCGCCTAGACCAAAACGGCGTCGTTTCGATTCTCGCCTGCTTATCCATTTCCGCGCATTGCGCGGGCCGGCCAACTTTTCTGGAATTTACAGAATTGCCCCCTGACTTTACAGATTTTACGAAATTGCCCCCAAAACTTATTTTTCCTACAAAATAAAAATATAAAATAGTTAAAAATAAATAAAAATAATATAAAAATACTAAAAATAATAAAAACACATAATAATTAATAAAACCCCTAAAACACTAAAAATAAATAAAAACACATGAATAAAAATAAATATAAAAATACTATAAAATTACCTAAATTAACATAAATTAACTAAAACCCTATAAAACCTATTAAAACCAAAATAAACTAAATAATTAAACATTTAAGCACACAATAAATATAAAAATTAAGTATTGGGGAATAAAAATATCGTATAATTTAACCCTATCAAATACCCCCACACTTAACTTTTTGCTCGTCCTCGGGCAAAACAAAAATTAAAACTAATAACCAAACAATTTACTTGAGCAACAGAGCAATATAAATTTCAACCTCAGCCTCAAAGATTTTTTTTTTTTTTTAAATGATAACTCAAAGAAAAATTTAAAATTATGCAAAATCTAGAATTTCAACATATTTATACTCAAGACCTTTTGTGTGTGTGTGAAAATCCAACTGTATCAAACTAGTCAAAACTCAGATAAGTTTCGGTCATTAATTACCTTATAAAAGATATATAATAAAACTCAATATATTTATTTTTCACATCACTTTCAGTTGATACAGACAAATATAAATCAGAAGATCAAAAGGTTTTAAATTAATGAAGCACACTAGGATTATAGATATTAATTTTTTTTCAATCAATTTTTTTCTTTTTTTTTCTTTCTTTTTTTTTCTTTTAATGGGTGCATTTTATGCTCCATCCCATTTTTTCTTCATTCATTTTTCTCACAGTGAGTGCATTTTATGCTCCATCTCACCAACGAGTGCGTTTTACGCTCCATTTCGCTTTTTCATGTGTTTATGAGTGAGTGCGTTTTACGCTCCATCTCAACCCACCACAAGATTTTTTCCTTCAATAATAATCCTAGAAAAATTACCTAAATCATCTCCTCCAAATTATATTTTGTCTTATATTTCACTTCAAATAATGATCAAAATAAGATATAGAGCTCAAAAATATCTTCCATAAGCATTTAACCATTTAAACTTTCTCTTAATTAAAACTAGCTCAAACAAATAGATATAAGTGCATAAAAATTTAAAGGATCTCAAACAAAGTAATAATCAATAAAAAGTCAAAAATTCAAACTAAGCAAAAATTTATCATTTTTCCAAGAGTTATTAAATAAAAATCAAAATTTTATCATTGGCTAAAAATTTAAAATTCAATTAATTCATTGCTCAAGCGACACATCATAAAAAATAAGAAAATATCTCATTTTCGTAGGAAACACGGTTACACTTAGCATGTGCAACAAGCTTTTAAACCCCAAGGTTACCCCAAGTGGACGAGTTTTGTCTCGTGAGGGTTTGCAGTGAATATACCCACAAAATTCAAAATTTAAATTTTTTTTTTAAAATTTCTTAAAAATAAAACATTTTTTTTTCTTTTTTTTTTCTTTTTTTGAAAATAAAATAAAACAAAATTTTAAAATTCCCTAAAATTTTCAAAATATGACCTAAAAATAACAAAAAAATAATAACAAAAATCCTAAATCCCTTCCCCCACACTTAAAATTTACATTGTCCCCAATGTAAAATAAAATGCAAAGAAACAGACACAAATAACTATAAAAGGAAAAAGGAAAAGAAATGCAAATCTGATTTCTTGGGTTGCCTCCCAAGCAGCGCCTTTGTTTATTGTCATTGGCTTGACAGCAGGTCAAAGTACTACGTTACTCCCACTTCATGAATTTTGAGTACCCCATCCATCACGTCATTCTTTATCGGTAGATTCAGTCTCCCGTGCACGTGACATGAACGTTTTACTCCCTCGTCAACGAATAGGTACTTAAGATGATCGGTGAGAGTCTTTATAGTTGGAATGGGATCCTGCAAAACAAAAGATAGAAAATTTTCGTGAGTAACAGGTAATGGAATGGAAAGAATTGCATTATTATCAATAATCATTGGCAACGAATTTAATGGAGCTTCATCCTCCTCCAAATCTTATGACAGCTCAATCGTTACTTCTTCCTTTAACTCCAAATTGTTGGTAATTGTCATCTCTAACTTTTTATTATCTATCTCCTAAACAACTGCCCCCACCTTAGGCATGTCATCTTCAAACATAACATCATTATCTACATTAATATTGTCCACTTCGTTGATGTTGTTTGCTTCTTCTTGCTTCGGTGATGGAGGGACCGTCTTTTCTGGATCTTCACTTCTTAACACTTGTGCACTTGTATTCTTCATTGGATTATTCATCGTTTGAGAATGTACTTCTTCATAATCTAGTTCCTCCAAGTGACTGAGTGCAATTGCCATTTGGCCCATTTGTTTTTCCAAATTCTGTATATTTTCCTTCGTTTCCTGTTGAAATTGCAAAGTGTTAGTTTCAATTAATTTAATCATATCCTCTAAAGACATATCAGAATTAAATGATTGGCCCTGTTGTTGTTGGGGATATGGCTGCATGTATTGTTGATAGCTTGAAAAATTCTGATGTGCGGGCAGAGTCATTTGTGGATTCTCATAGCCAAAATTAAGATGATCCCTCTATCCTGAATTATACGCGTTTAAATAGGGATCATATCTCCATTGGGGTTGACCAGGGAAACCACTTGCTACATTGACTTGTTCATAGGACTCCTCGCGAAGAATGGGGCACATATTAGTTGGATGTCCTACCACCGCACAAATCCTACAAGCTTCCATTGGTTGTGTACGATCTGCAACCATTTGATAAACAAGAGAAGTTAGATCATTAATTTGTTGCGTAAGAGAAGAAATTTCTACCTCCTCAGTATAATTAGAGGCTGCCATGACTTCCTTCCTTAACCTGCACAACTAAATTAAATTATGAAAATCTAAAAAAAATAAAAATAAAAAATTACTAAATTAAATACATATTTACAAAAGCACAAAATTAAATTAAAATCATTCCCCGGCAACGGCGCCAAAATTTGGTGTGATGTCGCAAGCACCCAAAAACAAAATCTTACTTTTGAAAAATAAATGTGTAGTAGTGCAAGTAAGAGTCGAACCCACTGAGAATGATTAATTTAATTTTATATTTTTGCAAATAAAAATAGGGGGGGTTTGAATTAAAGAAATAATTTAAATAAAATTAATTAAAATAAATATGCAAGAAATAAATAAAAATAAAAAGCCTTGGTTTAAGTCAACATCCACCATCAAGAATTTACAACTGATCACTGATGCAAGAATAAATCAATTCATATTTTAAATATTCAACGTGGAATAATTACTCCCATTCGAATAATTTTCCTATCTCTCCTTAATTTTAGTTAAGCAGAAACAAGCGATCTAAATAACCCTTACTACTAAATAATCTCAGACAAGCGCTAAAGATTTAACCTAGTAGCAGCATAAAGAAATAGAGAGATCGTTGAACTAAACAACACAATCCAAGCGTCTGCATTTAATCTAGATGAATATTCTTCTTAAGATATAACAATATTTTGATAAGCAAAATAATTATTAACCATAGTTGCTTCGCAAATTAAAGTGACCAAACAATTACGGATTTGATATTTAATTTAGCAGTAGATTTCAACGAATAATAAACTAGTATGCATCCTAGCAATTAAACGAATTAATCATAAAATTAAACACAGAAAAATATTCAATACTCAAAATATAAATTGAACAATTAAAATAAATTAGATCTCACAGTGTATAAATCTTGATGGCTTCAATCACTTAAACCAAGAAAAATAAATTAACTACTCATAATAGTAGAGAACACTAAATAATAAAAGAGAGAATTTTTATTCTAAGAAAAGTTGTGTATTACATTGTGTATCAAGCCCTCTATTTATAGGCTCCATAAACCTCCTAACCCTAGTAGGATTTACAATTAAAAATAAAAGAAAAAGAAAATAATTATTTTTCTAACCCTAGTTGGAATTAAAATCCAATTTGGAATCAAAAAGTAGCAAATTTGCGAAATAATCTGTTTTCTGGCAATTAACGCGCAAACAAACAGCCCCTCCACGCGCCTTTGACCAAGTCAACGCGCTTACCGCGTCGGCTGACGTCAGCGTCCACGCCCGCGCATTGCGCGGGTTTTATTTTTTTTCTTCTACTGTGTTGCCAAACGACGTCGTTCCATACCGCTGCATAATAATGCGCGCGTCCCAGTTTCCTGCCGCCTAGACCAAAACGGCGTCGTTTCGATTCTCGCCTGCTTATCCATTTCCGCGCATTGCGCGGGCCGGCCAACTTTTCTGGAATTTACAGAATTGCCCCCTGACTTTACAGATTTTACGAAATTGCCCCCAAAGCTTATTTTTCCTACAAAATAAAAATATAAAATAGTTAAAAATAAATAAAAATAATATAAAAATACTAAAAATAATAAAAACACATAATAATTAATAAAACCCCTAAAACACTAAAAACACATGAATAAAAATAAATATAAAATTACTATAAAATTACCTAAATTAACATAAATTAACTAAAACCCTATAAAACCTATTAAAACCAAAATAAACTAAATAATTAAACATTTAAGCACACAATAAATATAAAAATTAAGTATTGGGGAATAAAAATATCGTATAATTTAACCCTATCAAGTCTCTGTCGAGCAAAACATATATAATTTAAAATTCAGAAATCATAAGAAAGTATGGGTTTTGGTAATAAATTTTGAAATAGCAAGGCCAAACTCTGTGTAAAAATTAGTATTTTCAGATGGACCAAAATGATGGCGAAAGAAATTATCGTTTCTTTATAAAGTTAGAAGTGGCTAGTTTGGGGAGTATTTCTTTTCTCTGATTATATCCAATATAAACCAAAGCTGGTCTACCATGTGTCACATGATAAAAGAGCATATTGGTGCAGAGTATTTGCTTCAAGATAAGCGCATCGAGGATGTTAAATGGACTAAATTATTTGATATACTATGCCGTGTGAAGAATCACTTGGTCCAACCTCCCCAACAAAAATAGATCAAGTCTAGACACAAGGAATGAAGGCTACAAGTGAGTTACGCAATTTGAAGGAATAAAATACGAGGAGAAACTTAGACTTAGTAACCGCACACTCAGGATAGAATAGAGATAAAGGATTCATATCAGATTTTATAAGGGGATGCAGAATAACTGAATAAGTGTGGCATGACTAGTACCTAACTTGTAGAGAGATTCATGGAAAATAAACACCCCAACGGACAATGTTTAAGAAAATATTAGTTCAATATGTTTTGAAAATATTTTTGGTCAAAATAAACAAGATAAGTATAATATTAACCTATGGAAATGATTCTAATTTTAATTTACTAATTATTGTTATCATCCAAATAAATAAACGCTAAAGTTGGACACCCATCACTTAGCATTTAGTTTTAGGATGATTAACTTCATTATGCGTTATACTCTCTCTGTAACCCGAGTAAAAAAATCATGGCATGTTGGTACCCTTAGTTGGAGGAAGCCTTGTATACCCACACCAATTGAACCCACATGTTCAATTCCGATGTGGGATTGGGATATTGCAATCTCTCTCTCCCACACACCACAAAAACACAGACCGTGCACTATTAATGTTAATTTTTGCTAAGATTGGCCTTTTGGGTCATTTTATTCTTTTAAATATATATATATATCTTTTCTGTGGAAATGGCATATATGAGCAAAAAACATAACTATAAGGAAACACAAAGGGACAAAGCCTGCAAAAATTGCAATAGAAACGCTACTTCTTACTCTGGACCAAACCTGTTTTAACAAGTTGTGAATGCATTAACTCTGGCTTGTTTAGGGACTTCAATTTCCATCATCACTAGCTTCTGTTTTACTGTTGGTTTCTAAAGATTCTGTTGTTCCTTTCCTTCCATAGACAGTAAACTGTAATTCCAAGAGCCAGAGGTCAAACTTTAGCCAAAATAAATGAACCTTCTATACTTTTTTTATGTAGTACAGGATCACATTTTCCTTGAAAATGAAAAAAGAATCTCTCAGTGTGTATTTGTAGCGTTTGTGGCGTTGAATTCTGCATTCGAACATTTTATAAACCCCAACGAGTATTAAGGCCCACAGTCGCCACCCGAAGGCGCCACGTGTCATCTAACACTCCAGCGCCAAAGATATCACTCGAGGATTCATTAACTGACACCACATATGCAGAGCGTAGGTTAGTGCAAGTCACCTGTGCTGAGCGTATAGTCAGTGCAAATGGGATAGTTCTTGAGAGTTAAATAGGATTTCGAGGACACGTGGACAACTCTTAACCAATCTTAGGTTCCGATGGTACGAACGAGCAGAACACGCTAAACGTATGTGAGTAATTAGCCTTCTGTATAAAATAAGCCACTTACTCTCGATCACTCTAGAAAATCCTAAATTATTCACTATACTTTCTTTCTCTCACTTACTAACACCAAGACCTCCTCCGGTGTTCCACATCGATCACAAACGTTTAACCGCCGTAGGAATGTTGAGTGTAGGTGTCTGAATATTGAGCATCACCGAAGACACCCCTTTAGGGATATATCATCATCACTAGAGAGTTCAGAGTTTATAAATTATATTTGTAAATTAAATAAATTATATTTAATATTAATTGCGTTTAAATAAATAAAATTTTCAAATATATTATTTCACATAAATATTTTTACAAAATGGATCGACTTGTATTACGATTGCTTAATTGTCATATAAGAATGATTCAATAGGGAAGCCACTTTTCTAGAGTTTAACATTCTAAATATGCACAAGTCTCAATCTTTAAGAAAAAATTTCTTATCTCATTTATTGAAAGTTTATGCATATTAGTATGTAAGAAAAAAGGAATTAATAGTTTTACAAGAAAAATTGATATATTCACAAGACTTTACTCACATAAAGATATCATTCATGTGAGTATAGTTTTATAGAAATACTAAATTTTTCTTATGAAAATATTAATTCTCATGACAAACACTACATGCATTTAACATATAACTAGGTAGATATATAATAAATACTTATGCAATTAAAAATATTTATATGGTGTTATGTGTTTGTTATGTCGTGTCCACACATATAACATAATTCTATTGGTCAATTTTTTTTTTCCACTTAACAAAATAGCTAATACTATATATATGTTCGGTTACTAACATTTATAGAGTATTTGTAGCAATAACATTTAATGTTTTTGGAGATTCAAACACACCGTACCACTTTTGAAGTGTTGTATTTAGACTCTAACCGTAGCTTTTGTGAGTTAAATAAATTGTATTTAAAATATGTTACTTGTAAATAAAATAAAATTCTCAATGTGTTTAATGCATTTGAACTGCATTCTAAACCTTTAAACACACAAATATGGATAAATAAACAACCACTTAGTTATTATGTATTAATATTGCATTTCCTAGGATGCACCAAGTATATTTTCTTAGCCTCTAAGATCTTAGTCTTATAAAAGAACTATCTCGACTCTCTCTTTGAAGATACAAAAGGATCATTTTGTCTCCCTCTTCAATCCTTCTCTCTCTCTAAAATATAAAAAGTTTATTTGGTTGAATGAAATGAATATACACATTTTGTGAATATCTGAAATAATTATCTTATTCTCTCCAACTTTTCTCCCTTAATTGATTTCTTAGGTCGTATTTTATAACACGTTATCAACACGATGCTCTAACCTTTCAAGTTGTGATATTATACTGGTTTCATTTTCTCAAAACTCGAAGATCCAATTTTCAAGTAATTTTATTTTGTCAATTGATTACTTTTAGTTTTCATCATGTAAAATCTTACAAAACTTGAGTTTGTGGCTCTCAATATTATTGGCAAAAATTATCTATCATGGATAATAGCTGCAAAAATTTATTTAGATGTTATGGGTCTTAGAGACACAATCAAAGAAAAAAATGAAACATCAAACCAGGATAAAGTAAAAGTAATGATTTTTCTTCGTCATCATCTTCATGAAAGAATAAAAACTAAGTATCTCACAGTAAAAGAACCAGTTGATCTGTGAAAAAAATCTGAAAGAAATGTATGACCACCAAAAAATAGTGATTGTTCCAAAAGCTCGTTATGATTGGATGCATTTAGGGGTGCACACCAAATCGACCAAAATCGAAAAACCGATCAGACCGAACCAAACCGTTACTATTTCAAACAGAAAAAATCGAACACTATAAAACTAAAAAACTGAGATTAGTTCGGCCAGTTTGGTTTGGCTTCTCAAGAAATCGAAACCGATCAAATAATTTAAAATTATAATATAATTTATATACTTTTTTAATATATATTTATTTTATATAATTATATATTTATTATATGTCTTTATTGTGACGAAAAACTTCTATCATAGTGAGTGAATTAGATGATTTTTATTTTTCGGATTTAGAGAATTTCTATTATAATTAGTAGTTATTGAGTTAGTGATTTATTAATTGTTATGAAAAATTGGCAATAAAACAAATATCAAATTATCAATTACGGAATCAAATAACCGAATAAACCGACCGATTTAACCGAAACCAAATAAACCGATAACCGATTACGATGTAAAAATTTGGACGATTTTGGTTTTTAATTTTTTATAACCGACTTAAATGGTTTGGTTATTTTTTTTCCCAAAAAACCGACCAAATCGACCGTGTACGCCCCTAGATGCATTTACATTTGCAAGATTTTATAAAACTGTTAATGAGTATAACTCAGCAATATTTAGAATCAGTTCTCAACTAAAATTATATGGAGAAAATATTACTGATGCAGATATGTTAGAAAAAAAAACATTCTCTGCAATTCATGCCTCAATTGTGCTCCTGCAACAGTAATATCGTGAAAAAAGGCTTTAAAAAATACTCTGAACTAATTTTATGTCTTCTTGTGGCTGAGCAAAATAATGAGCTATTGATGAAAAATCATAAATCCCGTCCAACTGGTTATGCTTCATTCCCTGAAGTGAATGACGCATCGTTTAATGGTCGTGGTCACGACTCTAGTCATGATCGTAGACCTGGTTGTGGTCTCCATAATCGCAATCATAGTTATAATAATAATATAGGTAACCACCAGAAGTGAAAAAATAAATAAAGGAATACAAGAAAAATATGATGGACAAAGTAAAAAGAATATTAAGAATATTTACTATTGATGCAGTATGAAAGACAATTGGTCTCGTACTTGTCGTACGCCTAAACACCTTGTTGACCTTTATCAAGCATAGCTGAATAATAAAGAAAAAAATGTTGAAACAAATTTTGCTCAAGGTGATTTCAACTATGGTAAAATTAATATGACACATCTGGATGTTGTCGATTTCATTCTTCCTGAAGGAAAAATTGATGATTTGATTAATGATGGAAATATCCAATAATGATTTTTATTATTTAGTTTGTTGGTGCATTTAGTGTATTGTTATTATAAAATATGTTTTTATATTAATATATTCTTGTAATGTTATCTTATATTATTTTGCAAGTTTCTTACTTATATTAATAATTATTGAAGAGAATATGGAAATTTATCTGGCTAGATCAAAGATAAATGATGCAGGTATATGTCTAGCAGACAGCGCTATAATATCTGGTAGTACAAAATTAATTGAGGGTTCCGGAAGAGTCAATATTTTCCTACTTAGGGGAATAAAATTTATAATAGATGATGCATTATTTTCTACAAAGTCTCAAAGAAATCTATTAAGTTTTAAAGATATACGTTTAAATGAATATCATATTGAGACGATGAATGAAGATACTTAATATCTTTACATTACATTCATTATCTTGAGTAAGAAATGTGTATTGAAAAATTACCCGTTTTATCCTCTGGATTACACTACATAAATATTAGAATGTTTGAAACTTTTGCTACAATAAACCAGAAGTTTATTAATACTTTTAATGTTTGGCATGACTAGTTGGGCCATCTAGGATCAATAATGATGCGAAAAATTATCGAAAATTCATGTGATCATCCACTAAAAAAATCAGAAGATTTTTCAATCTAATAAATTCTCATGTATTGTGTGACGCCCCCAAATCTAGGCCCACACCGCCCAAACTTGAGTCGTCAAAAGACTACAACAAAATTATTACAACAAAGCACAACGTACAACAATACAGTGTATAATAATACACAACAAGTCTTCACTATTATTGCCACACTATTTTACAACACGTGAAGACTACGACAGCTATTCCTCAGACTCTCACTCCATTCCCCGGCTAGACCCTGTTACGTTTTCATCTCCTGTTGAAAAACAATGGAACAAAAGAAAGGGTGAGCTCAAATAGCCCAGTAAAAAATATCATGACTAAGATAATGACGAATAAATTATCATTAGCCTTCAACAGTTGAGTTCTTGATAGAATAGAATAGACTACAAGGTTTATATCAAAAACTGTAGTTAAATTCTTAAACAATGTTCAGATCAATAATAGCAGCGGAATGAGCAATCTATTAGAAGAATAATGCAGACTATAATGTCCACTCGCTTCTCTTTTTAGTAAAAATATCATCAACTTTTATCATCTGAAATACCATTAGTCAAGATAATACAACTTCACAGTTCCTGGTCATAATCATGCAGATCAACAGTTTATCTTTGCACTACGGGCCAAAGACATTCAATATAACACCAACGGTCATGATTATACCAGATTCAGCCTTTGGTCATAATCATACCAATCAACAGTTCATCTTTGCACTACGGGCCAAAGAGAACATTCACCACGTGCCATAAAAGACACCGAACAGATGTATCGCCTTTAACCTAGTATATCGCCTTTAACCTATCATCTGTTCAACAATTATATCACATCTGTGCCCCCGGCCACAGATATTCACAACAGCTTGATTCTTGATGATTAATACAAATAACAGTGATACAAATGATGAACAGAAGAACAGGATAAACAATAAGTATCGGAAGTTTACTTTGTGCAGATTCAAATAATGTCCAAATTGCCAACATGATGTGGAGTGAAATTTAAAAATGATATTCAAGATCCACAGTTCAGAATAACGGTTACAGTTCAATAGAAAGGTTCACGTAAATAGGAAGGTTCAGTTGAAATAATGAAGTTCAACTATTATGGAACATATAATATTTTCAGGAATTATAGAAGCAATAGTTCCATAATAAGTTTCGATTTAGGAGTATGAAAGAAAATAATATCCCTTACCGTAGCAGGTTTGATTAACAAACGGTGAAGGAAATTAATATCCCTTACCATAGTAAGTTTGAATAATGGAAGATGAAAAAGATGGTATCCCTTATGAGTATAAAGGAAAATGATATCACTTACGAATATGGAATAAAAGTGTCATGTGATAATTCGTGTAGACAAATTATTTCCACACGAGACAAATAAAAAGGGTTATTCACCAACAGGCGATAATCCGCACCGAAAGGTTATTCCCATCAATTTGAATACGAATAGTTATTCACCAAACAGGCGATAATCCGCGCCGTAAGGTTATTCCCATCAATTTGAATACGAAGAGTTATTCACCAAACAGGCGATAATCCGCACCGTAAGGTTATTCTCAAAGATTAATAAGGAATGAATACAAAAGGTTATTCACCAACAGGCGATAAACCGCGCCGTAAGGTTATTCCCACAATTTAATACATGGAAATAAATGGCACAAGAAAAAAACGATATTATTTTCGAGAATCGAAGAATGATAATCCCTTCAAGTAAGAAAGAAAATAATATCCATTTATGATGATGAAAAGAGTGATACCCCTTACCGTAATAAATTTAAGAGTGTGAAAAGAATGATATTCCTTACCATAGTAAGTTTAAGAGTATGAAAGAAAATGACATTCCTTACTGTAGTAAGTTTAAGAGTATGAAAGAAAATGACATTCATTACCACAGTAAATTTAAGAGTTTGAAATGAATGGTATTCCTTACCTTAACACGTGACTGGATATTGATTTAAATGAGGTTGATCAACCTATATATTTATAATATAAATTAGTAATTACCACATATAAATTTCAAAGTGTATGATAACTCGTATATTATGAATTATCAAAATTATATATATTTAACATAATTTTTGTAGTATAATATAACAACTTTAAAATAGTTTTTAAAGTAATATTCCAAAATAAATCTTCCAAAGAAAGCTTTTAAAAATGAATCTTCTAATAGAAGAGTCTTCTAAAGGAAGATTTGTGAATACCGTGAAATATAGGAATTTATGAAATTACTACTCTTTAATAAAAGACTTACTTGAAAATTTTCTGCACTCCTTTTGGCTTTCAAACTCTCAAAATAACCTTACTATTCTCAGAGAAAACTCATAAAATTCTTATAGAAAAATTTTATGTTTTAGGTGTGATTTTTCTATTCAGCTGAGCAACCTATTTATAGGGAAAAAAAAAAAATTACTATGCGGGTTGGTAGGAGTCGGCTGCGCACGCCAGTGCTGAAATTCAGCAGCAGGCGCCTTGCTGCCTTTTTCTCCTTCCTTCACCAGCCACGTTTCTCATGCCCAATTCAAATTTTAATTTTTTCATGTGGCCCCCCACATAGGGTCCACATGTTACTATTTAAAAAAAAAATAATTAATATTTTTTTTTTTTTTTTACATTTATTTATTTAATTTAATTTTTCTTCCTATGGGTCCTGCATATAAAATAAAATAATGCTACAACAATAATTCAAAAATAATGTAATAAACACGTTACAGATTATTATTAATTTAATAATATAAATTACTGTATATTTGCTACTGTGACAATTATTTGGTTCAATAATTTTAAAAACAGTGCAGCAACAATTATTGAGTCAATGATATGAAATACAGTGTAATGACAATTATTGAATCAATAATGCAAAATACTGTGTAGCAACAATAATTGAATTGATAATATAAAATATTATGCAGTGACAATTATTGATGACATGATGCGTAACAGTTACGGTGTCAATAATATGAGACACTGTGCAATACCGTGTGCTACTGTAGAGTACCGCATGCTACAGTAAAATACCATAAATTACCGTATGCTACTATTCTTTTATCACCGGTATTTTAACAGTTAACACCGTTGACTATTTTTATTTAAAAAGGTTACTTCTGTCGTTTTCTATATCCGACAAATATTCCGTTGTGGGGTCCACAAATAATTTGTTATTTCGGCGCCGTCGTACGGCCCGAATATTCCCCGACAAAACGAATATTCCCCGACAAAACGAATATTGTCCGTCAAAATAAAATTTGCATATAACATCCTTAACTTTCAATTTCGTCAATTTAACCACTTACTGTTTCATGAAAAATATATAAAGAAAAATTAAATTTTATATTTCATATAATTCGGGGTCTTACAACCTCCCCTCCTTATGAAATTTCGTCCCCGAAATTGACGTACCTGACATTTCGAAGAGGTAAGGATATTTAGATTTCATCTCAGATTCTAGCTCCCATGTCATTTCCTCAGTATCTTGGTTTCTCCATAAAACTTTAACTTGAGGTATAACCTTTGAGCGTAGAATCTGCTCCTTCTTATCTAATATCTTGACAGGTACCTCCTCGTGCGTTAAATCCCCTGCTATAACGTCTGCTTCTAACTCAATGACGTGGTTTTGGTCCTTCACATATTTACGTAACATAGATATGTGAAAAAACGTTATGGATGCGAGACATACTTGGTGGTAAAGCTAGTTTGTAGCCTACTGTTCCTACTCGATCGAGGATTTCAAATGGGCCAATAAATCGAGGGTTGAGTTTTCCTCTCTTTCCGAATCTCGTAACTCCTTTCCATGGAGAAACACGTAAGAATACATGATCTCCGACGTTGAAACTTTCGTCTCTCCGATGAAGATCAGCATAACTCTTTTGTCGTTCTTGCGCTGTCTGTATTCGTTGTCGGATCATTTGGATCTTTTCGGTCGTCAAGCGTACCAACTCGGGTCCCAACAATTTTGCTTCTCCTACCTCATTCTAACATACTGGAGAGCGACACTTGCGTCCATATAAAGCCTCGAATTGAGCCATACCTATACTTGCTTGGTAATTGTTGTTGTAGAAAAATTCCACCAATGGCAAGTACTTATCCCAACTTCCTTTGAAATCTAGTACGCACAGTCTCAAAAGATCTTCGAGGGTCTGGATCGTCCTTTCCGATTGTCCGTCCGTCTGAGGATGGTTTGCAGAACTGAATCGTAGCTCAGTGCCCATAGCTTTTTGTAGACTGATCCAAAAGCGTGAAGTGAATCTAGGATCTCGATCAGAAACTATGGAAACTGGCATGCCATGCAATCTCACAATCTCATTTATGTACATACCGGCAAGACGTTCAAGTGAAAAGTTTTCTCGTATAGGCAAGAAATGAGCAGATTTGGTCAATCTATCTACGATCACCCAAATTGCATCTAAGCCTTGAGAAACTTTTGGAAGACCCGTCACGAAATCCATATTGATGTGTTCCCACTTCCATTCGGGAACCTCAAGTGGTTGTAAAGGACCCTTAGGTACTTGATGCTCAGCCTTGACACGTTGACAAGTTAGGCACCTTGAGATAAACTCTGCAATCTCTCTTTTCATATTGTTCCACCAAAATGTATGTCGAAGATCTCGATACATCTTGGTACCTCCTGGGTGGATTGCAAACGGCGTGTTGTGTGCCTCCATCATGATTTTATGCTTTAATTCAGGATCGTTAGGAACACAGAGTCGAGAGTTGACTCGAAGTATTCCTTTCTCGTCAATTCTTCCTTCGGGAATGACACCTTCTTGTACTTTCTTCATCATGTTCATCAGTTCCGGATCGGTAGCTTGCGCAGCTTTAATTCTATCGATTAAAGCCGGTTCTACTCGCACGTGAGCAATCTTCGAGTGGGTCCCTGGTGTCTTTAGCTCTATCTCCATCTTTTGCAAGTCGTACAAAATACACTTTTGTGTTGTCAGCAGTGCACTTGTACTCGCATAAAATCTTCTGCTCAAAGCGTCAGCTACAACGTTCGCCTTTCCCGGGTGATACTGGATTGTGTGGTCGTAATCCTTCAACAGCTCAAGCCAACGTCGTTGTCGCATGTTGAGTTCCTTCTGGGTGAAGAAATACTTGAGACTTTTATGATCCGTATAGATATCCACTTTTTCTCCGTACAAGTAGTGTCTCCAGATCTTCAACGCGAAAACGACTGCTGCCAACTCTAGATCATGAGTAGGATAATTTTTCTCATAATCTTTGAGTTGTCGAGAGGCATAAGCTATAACATTTCCATGTTGCATAAGGACACAACCTAGACCTTTGCCTGAAGCATCGCTATATATGACGAATTCTCCTGATCCTGATGGAATGGTCAGAACAGGAGCTGAAACAAGTCTCCTCTTGAGTTCTTGAAAACTCTTCTCGCATTCCTCGCTCGAATGATACCGATATCTAATAATCAAACTTTCATCTCTTGGCGTTCTGTGGGAGCCATTTGGTATTGAGCTTTGGAAAAGGGTTTAGTATCGGGTTCAAGATCGATACAAAATTCAATTTCTCGGTTTAGGGATAAGCCAGGAAGTTCCTCAGAAAAAACGTCAGGAACTCATTAACAATAGGAATATCATTCAAGTTTGACGTGTTTTTGTTCAAATCAATGACATGGGCTAAAAAGGCTTGACATCCGTTTTTCAATAAACGAATGACTTTATGGCTAGAAATAATAGTCATAGATTTCAATGGTTTAGTTGCTTGAATTTGCATGACAGGTTGATTAGGAATATGAAAACTAATAATCTTATGAAAACAATCAATTTTAGCATGATGGGTAGTCAACCAATCAATTCCTAAAATCACATCAAATTCATGCATCTCCAAAGAAATAAGGTCAACAGGTAATGTGAGGTTGTTGATTTAAACTAGGCAAGATTTATAGAGAGTAAATGTAATAGGTATTTCTCCCAATGAGATTTCAACTGATAAGACAAGATTTAAGTTTTCAAAAGTCAAATTTAAACGTTGAGCACATGCAGGTGAGATAAAAGAATGGGTAGAGCCAGTATCTAACAGAGCGTAGAATTCACGAGAATTTATGAATAACTTACCAGTTATCACCTCCTTCGGTTTCTTGACTGTTATCGTCAAATCGAATCCCGAGTACTTCATTCGGATCTTCACGTATTTCAACCATGGAAATACCACTAAATAATTCTCTAACGAACTGTTTCTCGGATTCCTCAACTTCATCAGTAGTAACGTACCAATGATTTCTATAAGAATAGTATTTTCGATATACTGCAGTTTCCATGATAGTGACTAACTTAACCTGAATTCCTTTAAATTGTAACGCCCAAAAGTATAGAAACATCATTTTTAAATAATCTTGAAACTCATAGCTGGAACACCATAAATCCCAAAGACTAATATGAAAAGTCCATATATTCTGATCCTTTGTTATAGAGCATAACCAGGTGATATGACTCTCCCAATTAGTGAGTAAATTAAAGGCAATAATTTCCGCAAGTTCATTACTTCCTTTAATTGCTTCTAATAATGGATCTGGAACGACTGTAGCAGAACTTTCACCTTCATCCTTACTGGATAGAACACGCATAATTTTTGCCTTAGGCAAATGATTCAACTCTGAGTTTGTAAGAAGATTATTCGTCGCCTCTTGTTTTGCAGCTACATTTGTTTCGGTCATTTCATAGTTAACCTCCTGATTTCCAGATGCCATACTTAACTGTGGTCACAAAATAAATGTTAGTTCAAATAAACTGACTCATCACTTCATGTCCCTATATTCAAATCAACTCATTAGATAATAAAATCTAATTTATGTAGGACACACTAGTGACTGATTCTATTCGTCTCTCCCCTCCTAGTTCTAACCCCAGATCTCCATTAAAGACCATATCCCTAAGCTCTGATGCCAACTGTGACGCCCCCAAATCTAGGCCCACACCGCCCAAACTTGAGTCGTCAAAAGAATACAACAAAATTATTACAACAAAGCACAACGTACAACAATATAGTGTATAATAATACACAACAAGTCTTCACTATTATTGCCACACTATTTTACAACACGTGAAGACTACGACAGCTATTCCTCAGACTCTCACTCCATTCCCCGGCTAGACCCTGTTACGTTTTCATCTCCTGTTGAAAAACAATGGAACAAAAGAAAGGGTGAGCTCAAATAGCCCAGTAAAAAATATCATGACTAAGATAATGACGAATAAATTATCATTAGCCTTCAACAGTTGAGTTCTTGATAGAATACAATAGACTACAAGGTTTATATCAAAAACTGTAGTTAAATTCTTAAACAATGTTCAGATCAATAATAGCAGCGGAATGAGCAATCTATTAGAAGAATAATGCAGACTATAATGTCCACTCGCTTCTCTTTTTAGTAAAAATATCATCAATTTTTATCATCTGAAATACCATTAGTCAAGATAATACAACTTCACAGTTCCTGGTCATAATCATGCAGATCAACAGTTCATCTTTGCACTACGGGCCAAAGACATTCAATATAACACCAACGGTCATGATTATACCAGATTCAGCCTTTGGTCATAATCATACCAATCAACAGTTCATCTTTGCACTACGGGCCAAAGAGAACATTCACCACGTGCCATAAAAGACACCGAACAGATGTATCGCCTTTAACCTAGTATATCGCCTTTAACCTATCATCTGTTCAACAATTATATCACATCTGTGCCCCCGGCCACAGATATTCACAACAGCTTGATTCTTGATGATTAATACAAATAACAGTGATACAAATGATGAACAGAAGAACAGGATAAACAATAAGTATCGGAAGTTTACTTTGTGCAGATTCAAATAATGTCCAAATTGCCAACATGATGTGGAGTGAAATTTAAAAATGATATTCAAGATCCACAGTTCAGAATAACGGTTACAGTTCAATAGAAAGGTTCACGTAAATAGGAAGGTTCAGTTGAAATAATGAAGTTCAACTATTATGGAACATATAATATTTTCAGGAATTATAGAAGCAATAGTTCCATAATAAGTTTCGATTTAGGAGTATGAAAGAAAATAATATCCCTTACCGTAGCAGGTTTGATTAACAAACGGTGAAGGAAATTAATATCCCTTACCATAGTAAGTTTGAATAATGGAAGATGAAAAAGATGGTATCCCTTATGAGTATAAAGGAAAATGATATCACTTACGAATATGGAATAAAAGTGTCATGTGATAATTCGTGTAGACAAATTATTTCCACACGAGACAAATAAAAAGGGTTATTCACCAACAGGCGATAATCCGCACCGAAAGGTTATTCCCATCAATTTGAATACGAATAGTTATTCACCAAACAGGCGATAATCCGCGCCGTAAGGTTATTCCCATCAATTTGAATACGAAGAGTTATTCACCAAACAGGCGATAATCCGCACCGTAAGGTTATTCTCAAAGATTAATAAGGAATGAATACAAAAGGTTATTCACCAACAGGCGGTAAACCGCGCCGTAAGGTTATTCCCACAATTTAATACATGGAAATAAATGGCACAAGAAAAAAACGATATTATTTTCGAGAATCAAAGAATGATAATCCCTTCAAGTAAGAAAGAAAATAATATCCATTTATGATGATGAAAAGAGTGATACCCCTTACCGTAATAAATTTAAGAGTGTGAAAAGAATGATATTCCTTACCATAGTAAGTTTAAGAGTATGAAAGAAAATGACATTCCTTACTGTAGTAAGTTTAAGAGTATGAAAGAAAATGACATTCATTACCACAGTAAATTTAAGAGTTTGAAATGAATGGTATTCCTTACCTTAACACGTGACTGGATATTGATTTAAATGAGGTTGATCAACCTATATATTTATAATATAAATTAGTAATTACCACATATAAATTTCAAAGTGTATGATAACTCGTATATTATGAATTATCAAAATTATATATATTTAACATAATTTTTGTAGTATAATATAACAACTTTAAAATAGTTTTTAAAGTAATATTCCAAAATAAATCTTCCAAAGAAAGCTTTTAAAAATGAATCTTCTAATAGAAGAGTCTTCTAAAGGAAGATTTGTGAATACCGTGAAATATAGGAATTTATGAAATTACTACTCTTTAATAAAAGACTTACTTGAAAATTTTCTGCACTCCTTTTGGCTTTCAAACTCTCAAAATAACCTTACTATTCTCAGAGAAAACTCATAAAATTCTTATAGAAAAATTTTATGTTTTAGGTGTGATTTTTCTATTCAGCTGAGCAAGCTATTTATAGGGGAAAAAAAAAAATTACTATGCGGGTTGGTAGGAGTCGGCTGCGCACGCCAGTGCTGAAATTCAGCAGCAGGCGCCTTGCTGCCTTTTTCTCCTTCCTTCACCAGCCACGTTTCTCATGCCCAATTCAAATTTTAATTTTTTCATGTGGCCCCCCACATAGGGTCCACATGTTACTATTTAAAAAAAAAATAATTAATATTTTTTTTTTTTTTTTACATTTATTTATTTAATTTAATTTTTCTTCCTATGGGTCCTGCATATAAAATAAAATAATGCTACAACAATAATTCAAAAATAATGTAATAAACACGTTACAGATTATTATTAATTTAATAATATAAATTACTGTATATTTGCTACTGTGACAATTATTTGGTTCAATAATTTTAAAAACAGTGCAGCAACAATTATTGAGTCAATGATATGAAATACAGTGTAATGACAATTATTGAATCAATAATGCAAAATACTGTGTAGCAACAATAATTGAATTGATAATATAAAATATTATGCAGTGACAATTATTGATGACATGATGCGTAACAGTTACGGTGTCAATAATATGAGACACTGTGCAATACCGTGTGCTACTGTAGAGTACCGCATGCTACAGTAAAATACCATAAATTACCGTATGCTACTATTCTTTTATCACCGGTATTTTAACAGTTAACACCGTTGACTATTTTTATTTAAAAAGGTTACTTCTGTCGTTTTCTATATCCGACAAATATTCCGTTGTGGGGTCCACAAATAATTTGTTATTTCGGCGCCGTCGTACGGCCCGAATATTCCCCGACAAAACGAATATTCCCCGACAAAACGAATATTGTCCGTCAAAATAAAATTTGCATATAACATCCTTAACTTTCAATTTCGTCAATTTAACCACTTACTGTTTCATGAAAAATATATAAAGAAAAATTAAATTTTATATTTCATAAAATTCGGGGTCTTACATATTGCTTGTTCCAAAAGTAAATTAATTACAAGGTCATCACCAGCCAAAGCTGGGTAATAAACCCTGCATTTTTAGAACGTATTCAGGGTGATATTTATGGACCCATACATTCATCACGTGGACCATATAGATCTTTTATGGTTTTGATAGATGTATCAACTAGATGGTCACATGTATGTTTATTATCAACTCACAATTTGACATTTGCAAGATTACCTCTACAAATAATTCGTTTGCGAGCACATTTTCCTGATAATGCGATCAAGACAATTCATCTTAACAATGCTAGTGAACTTACATCTCAGGCCTTTAAAGATTATTGCATGTCTATAGGAATAAATGTTGAACATCACATTGCTCATGTTCATACAAAAAATGGTCTAGTTGAATTATTTATTAAAAGCCTATAATTGATTGTAGGGTCATTGCTTATGAAATCTAAACTCCCTATTTCTTCTTGGGGGCATGCTATTTTACATGTAGCAACATTGATATTGTAAGACCCCGAATTTTATGAAATATAAAATTTAATTTTTCTTCGTATATATTTTTCCTGAAACAGTAAGTGGTTAAATCGATAAAGTTTAAAGTTAAGGATGTTATGTGCAAATTTTATTTTGTCGGATAATATTCGTTTTGTCGGGGAATATTCGGGCCGTACGACGGCGCCGAAATAACTAATTATTGGTGGACCCCACAACGGAATATTTGTCGGATATAGAAAACGACAGAAGTAACCTTTTTAAATAAAAATAGTCAACAGTGTTAACTGTTAAAATACCAGTGATAAAAGAATAGTAGCATACGGTAATTTATGGTATTTTATTGTGGCACACGGTATTCTACAGTAGCACACGGTATTGCACAGTGTCTCGTATTATTGATCTGATAATTGACACCGTAACTGTTGCACACCATTTCATCAATAATTGTCGCTGTATAATATTTTATGTTATCAATTCAATAATTGTTGCTACACAGTATTTTGCATTATTGATTCAATAATTGTCATTACACTGTATTTCATATCAGTGACTCAATAATTGTTGCTGCACTGTTTTTAAAATTATTGAACCTAATAATTGTCACGGTTGCAAATATACTATAATTTATATTATTAAATTAATAATAATCTGTAACGTGTTTATTACATTATTGTTGAATTATTGTTGTAGCATTATTTTATTTTATATGTTGGACCCACAGGAAGAATAAATAAATAAATAAAATAAAATAAAAAATTAATTAATTTTACTATTTGAAATAGTAACGTGAATAGTAACGTGAATAGTAACGTAAATAGTAACATGTGGGACCCATGTGGGGCCCACATGAAAAAAAAATGAATTGCAAAATGTGCAGGAAGGAAAAAAAAGCAGCCAGCGGCTGCGTGCTGAATTTTTCAGCACTGGCGTGCAGCACGCCAGTGCTCACCTACCGCATAGTGCCCTTATTTCTCCTATAAATAGCTTGTTCAGCTGAATAGAAAAATCACACCTAAAACATAAAATTTTTCTATAAGAATTTTATGAGTTTTCTCTGAGAATAGTAAGGTTATTTTGAGAGTTTGAAAGCCAAAAGGAGTGCAGAAAATTTTCAAGTAAGTCTTTTATTAAAGAGTAGTAATTTCATAAATTCTTATTTTTCACGGTATTCACAAATCTTCCTTTAGAAGACTCTTCTTTAAGAAGATTCATTTTTAAAAGCTTTCTTTGGAAGATTTATTTTGGAATATTATTTTTAAAACTATTTAAAAGTAGTTATATTATACTACAAAAATTATGTTAAATATATATAATTTTGATAATTCATATTATACGAGTTATCATACACTTTGAAATTTATATGTGGTAATTACTAATTTTATTATAAAAATATAGGTTGATCAACCTCATTTAAATCAATATCCAGTCACGTGTTAAGGTAAGGGGTATCACTCTTTTCATCATCATAAATGGATATTATTTTCTTTCTTACTTGAAGGGATTATCATTCTTTGATTCTCGAAAATAATATCGTTTATTTCTTGTGCCATTTACTTCCATGTATTAAATTGTGGGAATAACCTTACGGCGCGGTTTACTGCCTGTTGGTGAATAACCTTTTGTATTCATTCCTTATTAATCTTTGAGAATAACCTTACGGTGCGGATTATCGCCTGTTTGGTGAATAACTATTCGTATTCAAATTGATGGGAATAACCTTACGGTGCGTATTATCGCCTGTTGGTGAATAACCCTTTTTATTTGTCTCGTGTGGAAATAATTTGTCTACACGAATTATCACATGACACTTTTATTCCATATTCGTAAGTGATATCATTTTCCTTTATACTCATAAGGGATACCATCTTTTTCATCTTCCATTATTCAAACTTACTATGGTAAGGGATATTAATTCCCTTCACCTTTTGTTAATCAAACCTGCTACGGTAAGGGATATTATTTTCTTTCATACTCCTAAATCGAAACTTATTATGGAACTATTGCTTCTATAATTCCTGAAAATATTATATGTTCCATAATAGTTGAACTTCATTATTTCAACTGAACCTTCCTATTTACGTGAACCTTTCTATTGAACTGTAACCGTTATTCTGAACTGTGGATCTTGAATATCATTTTTAAATTTCACTCCACATCATGTTGACAATTTAGACATTATTTGAATCTGCACAAAGTAAACTTCTGATACTTATTGTTTATCCTGTTCTTCTGTTCATCATTTGTATCATTGTTATTTGTATTAATCATCAAGAATCAAGCTGTTGTGAATATCTGTGGCCGGGGGCACAGATGTGATATAATTGTTGAACAGATGATAGGTTAAAGGCGATATACTAGGTTAAAGGCGATACATCTGTTCGGTGTCTTTTATGGCACGTGGTTAATGTTCTCTTTGGCCCGTAGTGCAAAGATGAACTGTTGGTTGGTATGATTATGACCAAAGGCTGAATCTGGTATAATCATGACCGTTGGTGTTATATTGAATGTCTTTGGCCCGTAGTGCAAAGATGAACTGTTAATCTGCATGATTATGACCAGGAACTGTGAAGTTGTATTATCTTGACTAATGGTATTTCAGATGATAAAAGTTGATGATATTTTTACTAAAAAGAGAAGCGAGTGGACATTATAGTCTGCATTATTCTTCTAATAGATTGCTCATTCCGCTGCTATTATTGATCTGAACATTGTTTAAGAATTTAACTACAGTTTTTGATATAAACCTTGTAGTCTATTGTATTCTATCAAGAACTCAACTGTTGAAGGCTAATGATAATTTATTCGTCATTATCTTAGTCATGATATTTTTTACTGGGCTATTTGAGCTCACCCTTTCTTTTGTTCCATTGTTTTTCAACAGGAGATGAAAACGTAACAGGGTCTAGCCGGGGAATGGAGTGAGAGTCTGAGGAATAGCTGTTGTAGTCTTCACGTGTTGTAAAATAGTGTGGCAATAATAGTGAAGACTTGTTGTGTATTATTATACACTGTATTGTTGTACGTTGTGCTTTGTTGTAATAATTTTGTTGTAGTCTTTTGACGACTCAAGTTTGGGCGGTGTGGGCCTAGATTTGGGGGCGTCACAGATATGCATCAAGCCAAGGGATATGGTCTTTAATGGAGATCTGGGGTAGAACTAGGAGGGGAGAGACGAATATAATCAGTCACTAGTGTGTCCCACCTAAATTAAATTTTATTATCTAATAAGTTGATTTGAATATAGGGACATGAAGTGATGAGTCAGTTTATTTGAACTAACATCTATTTTGTGACCACAGTTAAGTATGGCATCTGGAAATCAGGAGGTTAACCACGGAGTACCCGAAGTGAATGTAGAGGCCACAAACAATTCTTCTACAAACTCAGAGTTGAATAATTTGCCTAAAGCAAAAATTATTTGTATCCGATCTAAAGAAGAAGAAGGTGAAAGTTCTACCGTCGTTCTTCCAAATTCGTTCTTTAAAGGATATCCGGAACTTGCGGAAATTGTTGCCTTTAATTTGCTCGACAGTCGGAAACATAGCATCACCTGGTTATGCTCGATAACAAAGGATCAGAATATATGGACGTTTCATATAAGTCTTTGGGATTTATGGTGTTCGAGCTATGATTTTCAAGATTATTTAAAAATGATGTATCTATACTTTTGGGCGTTACAATTTAGAGGAATTCAGGTTAAGTTAGTCACTATCGTGGAAACTGTAGTCTATCGAAAATACTATTTTAATGGAAATCATTGGTACGCTACTACTGATGAAGTTGAAGAATCTGAGAAACAGTTCGTTAGAGAACTATTTCGTGGTATCCCCATGGTTGAAATACGTGAAGATCCGGATGAAGTATATGGGACTCGATTTGATGATGACAGCCTTGATGATCAAGAAATCGAATGAGGTGATGACCGGTAAGCTATTCATCAATTCTCGAGAAGTCTATGCCATGTTAGATATTGGCTCTATCCACTCTTTTATCTCACCTATATGTACTCAACGTTTAAATTTGCCTATTGAAAACTTAAATCTTGTCTTATCAGTTGAAATCTCATTGGGAGAAATACCTATTACATTTACTCTCTATAAATCTTGCCTAGTTTAAATCAACAACTTCACATTACCTGTTGACCTTATTTCTTTGGAGATGCATGAATTTGATGTGATTTTAGGAATTGATTGGTTGACTACCCATCATGCTAAAATTGATTGTTTTCATAAGATTATTAGTTTTCATATTCCTAATCAACCTGTCATGCAAATTCAAGCAACTAAACCATTGAAATCTATAACTATTATTTCTAGCCATAAAGTCATTCGTTTATTGAAAAACGGATGTCAAGCCTTTTTAGCCCATGTCATTGATTTGAACAAAAACACGTCAAACTTGAATGATATTCCTATTGTTAATGAGTTCCTGACGTTTTTTCTGAGGAACTTCCTGGCTTATCCCTAAACCGAGAAATTGAATTTTGTATCGATCTTGAACCCGATACTAAACCCTTTTCCAAAGCTCAATACCAAATGGCTCCCACAGAACGCCAAGAGATGAAAGTTTGATTATTAGATATCGGTATCATTCGAGCGAGGAATGCGAGAAGAGTTTTCAAGAACTCAAGAGGAGACTTGTTTCAGCTCCTGTTCTGACCATTCCATCAGGATCAGGAGAATTCGTCATATATAGCGATGCTTCAGGCAAAGGTCTAGGTTGTGTCCTTATGCAACATGGAAATGTTATAGCTTATGCCTCTCGACAACTCAAAGATTATGAGAAAAATTATCCTACTCATGATCTAGAGTTGGCAGCAGTCGTTTTCGCGTTGAAGATCTGGAGACACTACTTGTACGGAGAAAAAGTGGATATCTATACGGATCATAAAAGTCTCAAGTATTTCTTCACCCAGAAGGAACTCAACATGCGACAACGACGTTGGCTTGAGCTGTTGAAGGATTATGACCACACAATCCAGTATCACCCGGGAAAGGCGAACGTTGTAGCTGACGCTTTGAGCAGAAGATTTTATGCGAGTACAAGTGCACTGCTGACAACACAAAAGTGTATTTTGTACGACTTGCAAAAGATGGAGATAGAGCTAAAGACACCAGGGACCCACTCGAAGATTGCTCACGTGCGAGTAGAACCGGCTTTAATCGATAGAATTAAAGCTGCGCAAGCTACCGATCCGGAACTGATGAACATGATGAAGAAAGTACAAGAAGGTGTCATTCCCGAAGGAAGAATTGACGAGAAAGGAATACTTCGAGTCAACTCTCGACTCTGTGTTCCTAACGATCCTGAATTAAAGCATAAAATCATGATGGAGGCACACAACACGCCGTTTGCAATCCACCCAGGAGGTACCAAGATGTATCGAGATCTTCGACATACATTTTGGTGGAACAATATGAAAAGAGAGATTGCAGAGTTTATCTCAAGGTGCCTAACTTGTCAACGTGTCAAGGCTGAGCATCAAGTACCTAAGGGTCCTTTACAACCACTTGAGGTTCCCGAATGGAAGTGGGAACACATCAATATGGATTTCGTGACGGGTCTTCCAAAAGTTTCTCAAGGCTTAGATGCAATTTGGGTGATCGTAGATAGATTGACCAAATCTGCTCATTTCTTGCCTATACGAGAAAACTTTTCACTTGAACGTCTTGCCGGTATGTACATAAATGAGATTGTGAGATTGCATGGCATGCCAGTTTCCATAGTTTCTGATCGAGATCCTAGATTCACTTCACGCTTTTGGATCAGTCTACAAAAAGCTATGGGCACTGAGCTACGATTCAGTTCTGCAAACCATCCTCAGACGGACGGACAATCGGAAAGGACGATCCAGACCCTCGAAGATCTTTTGAGACTGTGCGTACTAGATTTCAAAGGAAGTTGGGATAAGTACTTGCCATTGGTGGAATTTTTCTACAACAACAATTACCAAGCAAGTATAGGTATGGCTCAATTCGAGTCTTTATATGGACGCAAGTGTCGCTCTCCAGTATGTTAGAATGAGGTAGGAGAAGCAAAATTGTTGGGACCCGAGTTGGTACGCTTGACGACCGAAAAGATCCAAATGATCCGACAACGAATACAGACAGCGCAAGAACGACAAAAGAGTTATGCTGATCTTCATCGGAGAGACGAAAGTTTCAACGTCGGAGATCATGTATTCTTACGTGTTTCTCCATGGAAAGGAGTTACGAGATTCGGAAAGAGAGGAAAACTCAACCCTCGATTTATTGGCCCATTTGAAATCCTCGATCGGGTGGGAACTGTAGCTTACAGACTAGCCCTACCACCAAGTATGTCTCGCATCCATAACGTTTTTCACATATCTATGTTACGTAAATATGTGAAGGACCCAAACCACGTCATTGAATTAGAACCGGACGTTATAGCAGACGATTTAACGTACGAGGAGATACCTGTCAAAATCTTAGATAAGAAGGAGCAGATCCTACGCTCAAAGGTTATACCTCAAGTTAAAGTTTTATGGAGAAACCAAGATACTGAGGAAATGACCTGGGAGCTAGAATCTGAGATGAAATCTAAGTATCCTTATCTCTTCGAAATGCCAGGTACGTCAATTTCGGGGACGAAATTTCATAAGGAGGGGAGGTTGTAAGACCCCGAATTTTATGAAATATAAAATTTAATTTTTCTTCGTATATATTTTTCCTGAAACAGTAAGTGGTTAAATCGATAAAGTTTAAAGTTAAGGATGTTATGTGCAAATTTTATTTTGTCGGATAATATTCGTTTTGTCGGGGAATATTCAGGCCGTACGACGGCGCCGAAATAACTAATTATTGGTGGACCCCACAACGGAATATTTGTCGGATATAGAAAACGACAGAAGTAACCTTTTTAAATAAAAATAGTCAACAGTGTTAACTGTTAAAATACCAGTGATAAAAGAATAGTAGCATACGGTAATTTATGGTATTTTATTGTGGCACACGGTATTCTACAGTAGCACACGGTATTGCACAGTGTCTCGTATTATTGATCTGATAATTGACACCGTAACTGTTGCACACCATTTCATCAATAATTGTCGCTGTATAATATTTTATGTTATCAATTCAATAATTGTTGCTACACAGTATTTTGCATTATTGATTCAATAATTGTCATTACACTGTATTTCATATCATTGACTCAATAATTGTTGCTGCACTGTTTTTAAAATTATTGAACCTAATAATTGTCACGGTTGCAAATATACTATAATTTATATTATTAAATTAATAATAATCTGTAACGTGTTTATTACATTATTGTTGAATTATTGTTGTAGCATTATTTTATTTTATATGTTGGACCCACAGGAAGAATAAATAAATAAATAAAATAAAATAAAAAATTAATTAATTTTACTATTTGAAATAGTAACGTGAATAGTAACGTGAATAGTAACGTAAATAGTAACATGTGGGACCCATGTGGGGCCCACATGAAAAAAAAATGAATTGCAAAATGTGCAGGAAGGAAAAAAAAGCAGCCAGCGGCTGCGTGCTGAATTTTTCAGCACTGGCGTGCAGCACGCCAGTGCTCACCTACCGCATAGTGCCCTTATTTCTCCTATAAATAGCTTGTTCAGCTGAATAGAAAAATCACACCTAAAACATAAAATTTTTCTATAAGAATTTTATGAGTTTTCTCTGAGAATAGTAAGGTTATTTTGAGAGTTTGAAAGCCAAAAGGAGTGCAGAAAATTTTCAAGTAAGTCTTTTATTAAAGAGTAGTAATTTCATAAATTCTTATTTTTCACGGTATTCACAAATCTTCCTTTAGAAGACTCTTCTTTAAGAAGATTCATTTTTAAAAGCTTTCTTTGGAAGATTTATTTTGGAATATTATTTTTAAAACTATTTAAAAGTAGTTATATTATACTACAAAAATTATGTTAAATATATATAATTTTGATAATTCATATTATACGAGTTATCATACACTTTGAAATTTATATGTGGTAATTACTAATTTTATTATAAAAATATAGGTTGATCAACCTCATTTAAATCAATATCCAGTCACGTGTTAAGGTAAGGGGTATCACTCTTTTCATCATCATAAATGGATATTATTTTCTTTCTTACTTGAAGGGATTATCATTCTTTGATTCTCGAAAATAATATCGTTTATTTCTTGTGCCATTTACTTCCATGTATTAAATTGTGGGAATAACCTTACGGCGCGGTTTACTGCCTGTTGGTGAATAACCTTTTGTATTCATTCCTTATTAATCTTTGAGAATAACCTTACGGTGCGGATTATCGCCTGTTTGGTGAATAACTCTTCGTATTCAAATTGATGGGAATAACCTTACGGCGCGGATTATCGCCTGTTTGGTGAATAACTATTCGTATTCAAATTGATGGGAATAACCTTACGGTGCGGATTATAGCCTGTTGGTGAATAACCCTTTTTATTTGTCTCGTGTGGAAATAATTTGTCTACACGAATTATCACATGACACTTTTATTCTATATTCGTAAGTGATATCATTTTCCTTTATACTCATAAGGGATACCATCTTTTTCATCTTCCATTATTCAAACTTACTATGGTAAGGGATATTAATTCCCTTCACCTTTTGTTAAGCAAACCTGCTACGGTAAGGGATATTATTTTCTTTCATACTCCTAAATCGAAACTTATTATGGAACTATTGCTTCTATAATTCCTGAAAATATTATATGTTCCATAATAGTTGAACTTCATTATTTCAACTGAACCTTCCTATTTACGTGAACCTTTCTATTGAACTGTAACCGTTATTCTGAACTGTGGATCTTGAATATCATTTTTAAATTTCACTCCACATCATGTTGACAATTTGGACATTATTTGAATCTGCACAAAGTAAACTTCTGATACTTATTGTTTATCCTGTTCTTCTGTTCATCATTTGTATCATTGTTATTTGTATTAATCATCAAGAATCAAGCTGTTGTGAATATCTGTGGCCGGGGGCACAGATGTGATATAATTGTTGAACAGATGATAGGTTAAAGGCGATATACTAGGTTAAAGGCGATACATCTGTTCGGTGTCTTTTATGGCACGTGGTTAATGTTCTCTTTGGCCCGTAGTGCAAAGATGAACTGTTGGTTGGTATGATTATGACCAAAGGCTGAATCTGGTATAATCATGACCGTTGGTGTTATATTGAATGTCTTTGGCCCGTAGTGCAAAGATGAACTGTTAATCTGCATGATTATGACCAGGAACTGTGAAGTTGTATTATCTTGACTAATGGTATTTCAGATGATAAAAGTTGATGATATTTTTACTAAAAAGAGAAGCGAGTGGACATTATAGTCTGCATTATTCTTCTAATAGATTGCTCATTCCGCTGCTATTATTGATCTGAACATTGTTTAAGAATTTAACTACAGTTTTTGATATAAACCTTGTAGTCTATTGTATTCTATCAAGAACTCAACTGTTGAAGGCTAATGATAATTTATTCGTCATTATCTTAGTCATGATATTTTTTACTGGGCTATTTGAGCTCACCCTTTCTTTTGTTCCATTGTTTTTCAACAGGAGATGAAAACGTAACAGGGTCTAGCCGGGGAATGGAGTGAGAGTCTGAGGAATAGCTGTCGTAGTCTTCACGTGTTGTAAAATAGTGTGGCAATAATAGTGAAGACTTGTTGTGTATTATTATACACTGTATTGTTGTACGTTGTGCTTTGTTGTAATAATTTTGTTGTAGTCTTTTGACGACTCAAGTTTGGGCGGTGTGGGCCTAGATTTGGGGGCGTCACAGATATGCATCAAGCCAACAAGTTATCATAAATTTTCCCCATGCAATTGGTTCATGGTCAGGAACCAAATATTTTTCATCTAAGAATTTTTGGATGTGCGGTATATGTTCCAATTTCTCCACCACAACGCACAAAGATAGGTCCTTAAAGGAGGTTAGGAATATATGTTGGATAAGAATCTTCATTTATAATTAAATATCTAGAACCATAAACATGAGATTTATCTAGATTTGCCGATTGTCATTTTGATGAATCAATTTTTTCACATTGGGAAGAAAATTTCTTGGAATGCATTATCATTATCTAGTTTTGATCATCGCACAAAACAATGTGAACTTGAACTTCAAAAGATAATTCATTTGCAAAATATACAAATTAGTTGCCAGACACATTCACTAACCTTAAAAGAGTAACTAAATCTCATATATTAGTTGCAAATGCTCTAATTAGAATTGATGTCCTTGTAGGACAAAATGTTATTACTAATAAGTCCAATACACGCCAGAAGCGTGCGAGACCAATCGGTTTCAAAGATAAAAATCCTCGAAAAAGAAAAGGAGCAAATATTCAAGATGGTCAGAACGAAGAAATAAAAACTCCAGAAGAGACCTAAGCTCTAGAAGAGAACTTTGACATAATTGATAAAAGGTCAAAAGACATTTAGATACCTGAAACTAATAAAAATGAAGAGATCTCAATAAATTATGTCATATCGAAAAAAAGATGGAACCGAGATAAAATAATCATCGACGATATTTTTGCATATAATGTAGTGCTCAATATTATGGAAGAAAATAAGGATCTTAAACCTACATTTGTAGAAGAATGTAGACATAGAAATGATTTGCCAACGTGGAAAGACGCAATCAAGGCTGAATTGAATTCACTTGCAAAGTGAGTAATTTTTATACCTGTAGTCCGTACACCAAATGATGTAAAACCAGTATGATATAAATAGTGGTGGATGCGATTGCATTTCGATATTTGATTAGTTTGGCAATACATGAAAAAACTTGAAATGCGTCTAATAGATGTTATTACAGCTTATATGGATCATTTAATAATGATATCTATATGAAAATTCATGAAGGATTTAAGTTGTTTGAAGTATATAATAAAGATTCTGGGGAAACTTATTCGATCTAGTTAAATAAATCCTTATATAGATTGAAACAATCTGGTTGCATGTGGTATAATCGATTGAGTGAATTCTTGTTAAAAGAAATGTATAAAATGATCCGATATGCCCATATGTTTTTATAAAAGATTTGAATATGAATTTGTTATAATTGTTGTGTTATGTGAATGATTTGAATATTATTGGAACTCCTGAAGAGTTATCAAAGGTTATGAGTTTATTAAAGAAAGAATTTGAGATGAAAGACTTGTAAAAGACAGAATTTTATTTGGGTCTTCAGATTGAGTACTTAGTTGATGGAATGATGGAATTTTTGTCCATCAATCAAATTATATACTAAAAGTGTTAAAACGTTTTTATATGAATAAATCACATCCATTGAGTACACCAATGGATGTAAGGTCACTAGAAGTGAATAAAGACCCTTTACGACCTCATGAAGATGATGAGAAACATCTTAGTCCTGAAGTACCATATCCTAGAGCAATAAGAGCACTAATGTATCTTGCTAACAATACATGACCTGATATATCGTTTGTTGTAAATTTATTAGCAAGATATAGTTATTCTCCAACTCGAAGACATTGGAATGAAATTAAATTATATTATCTTTGCACTCAGGCCAATGATATTCACAACAATTTGATTATGAATTAATAGAATAAATAACAGTAATATAATGATGAACAAAAGAAATAGAATAACAGGATAAATAAAAGATATCGAAAGTTTACAATTTTACTTTATACAGATTTAAATAATATCCAAATTGTCAACATGATATGGAGTCAAATTTAAGAATGATATTCAAGATTCATAATTCAAAAATAATGGTTAAAGTTTAATAGAAAGGATCAGAAAAATAGGAAGATTCAATTGAAATGATATTAAATGAAGCGCAAACTATTTAAGAACATATAATGATTTCAAGAAGTTTTATCAAATAGTACTTACCATAGTAAGTTAAAGAGTATGAAAAAAAATAATATTCCTTACAAGTAAGAAAGAAAATGATATCATATTTCGAGTATGAAAAGAATGATATCCCTTATCTTAACACGTGAAAATAGATTGCTTTAAATGTAGTGCATCAATCTATATATTTATAATTTAATTAGTAACTACCATATATAATTTCATGGTATATACCAATTCGTATGAAATCATCCAAAGTGATTTGATAGTAAAAATTTGTATAATGTACATAATAAAGTATAATAAATTTCAAAATAATTTTTGAAAACAATATTTCAAAAGAATCTTCAAGAGAAATTTTTTCAGAATAAATCTTTTAAAGAAAGAGTCTTCTAAAGGAAGATTTATAAACATCGTGTAATATGTGTGGTTACTTGTCTAACTTTTGTAAAAAGACTTACATGAAAAGTACTCGTATTCTTACAGATCTTCACAAATACTCAAGATGACTTTAGCACACTTAGAGAAAACTTACACAAAGTAATATTTAGAGAGTGAAAAAAAGAATAAGTAGAAAGTTTATGAAAAATTCTTAAGTTAAGACATATATTTATAGCCAAAAATCTTATCATAATTTAAGATTTTTTAATTTAATCAAAACCGTATATTTCAAGATAATATTTAATCCATACCACACATTTTATTTTTTAAGATTTCTTTAATTTAAACCATTCATTTAAAAATCATCTTTAATCTACACCGTTTATTTCAAATTCTCTAAGTATTATATTATCTTTAATCTATACCATTCACTTAGGATTTTCTTTAATTTATACCATTCATTTAATAAAACAACTAACTTTATATATAAAACAACTAACTTTATATATAAATCAATTAACTTTATGTATAAAACAAATAACTTTATATATAAATCAATTAACTTTATATATAAAACAAATAAATTTATATAATATATCATAATAAAATAATTAACTTTACATAATTTATATAAAGTAAATAACTTTATATAATTTATTATAATAAAATAAATAACTTTATCAATTCAATTATTCAACAATAATTCACAATTATTCATTATTGTGACTAATTATTGTAAATGCAGTGTAGTTGGTTTTCTAAGTTAGAGACTCACCATACAAGCATAAATATCAACTAATAATGAAATACAACAGTTAAATCAACATCATAATAATGATAACAATAATAAAGAAAATAAATAAAAGAAATAACATGTTACTGTATAATGACAATTATTGCTTCAGTAATGTGAATTACTATGCATATGCTATTATGACAATTATCAGTTTAATAATATAAATTATTATGCATGTGACAATTATTGGTTTAATAAAGTCAATATTGTACAATAACTATTTTATCAGTTCAATAATATGAAACATTGTGTAATATCGTGTGCTACTGTACAATACCGTAAGCTACTGTGCAATACCGTATGTTATTGTGTAATACCGTGTTCTACTATTCCTTTACCACCGAGTATATTAACAGTTAAGAGTGATAATACCGTTAACCATTTTTATTTAAAATGTTCAATATTTTCGTTATCTATATCCGACAATAATTTGTTGTGGGGTCCACCAATGATTGGTTATTTCGGTGCCGTCGTACGGATCGAATATTTCCTGACATAACGAATATTTTCAGACAAAACGGATATTCCCCAACAAGATAAAATTTGTACAAAATATTTTTAACTTTAACTTTTGTCAATTTAATCACTTACTGTTTCAAGAAAACAAATATATATATGAGGAGAATTAAAAAATTATATTTTATAATTTCTGGGCCTTACACTAACCATGCAAATTTTTTAGCAATTCATGAGGCAAGTCGTGAGAGTGTCTAGTTAAGATCAATAACTCGACATATTTGAGAAGCGTATGGCCTGCCAACTAATAAGAAAATCCCAACAACATTATAAGAAGATAATACTACTTTTATAGCTCATTTAAAGAAAGGATACATTAAAGGCAATCAACAAAACAAATTTTGCCTAAATTATTCTTCACTTATAATCTCTAAGAAAAATGTGACATTAGTGTTTAACAAATTCGTTCGAGTGACAATCTTGCTCACCAAAGCCCTTCCTATTGCAACATTCGAAAAGCTTGTATAAAATATTGGAATGCGGCATTTTAAATATCTCAAAGGATGTCGTCATCAGGGGGAGTTAAATACGCACTGTACTCTTTTCCTTCGCTAATGTTTTTCCCACCAGATTTTTTCTTAACAAGGTTTTTAATGAGGCAATATTCAAAGCGTATTATTGAAAAGAATTATGTACTCTTTTCCTTCACTAGGGTTTTTTCAGTAAGGTTTTAATGAGGCATATTCTTAGTACAATCAATAATCAAGGGGGAGTGTTATGTATTAATATTACATTTCTAGGGCACCAAGTATATTTTCTTAGCCTCCAAGATCTTAGTCCTATGACTATCTCGGCTCTCTAGCTCTTTGAAGATATATAACTGTCATTTTCTCTCCCTCTTCAATCCTTCTCTCTCTAAAATATAAAAAGTTTACTTGGTTGAATGAAATGAATATATACATTTTGTGGATATCTAATGTACTTTTAAAATAGTTATGTTATTCTCTTCAATTTTTCTTCCTTAATTACTTTTTTAGATCATATTTTATAACATTAGTAACTATACTAGTACATCTTATATTTCCGTAAGTTACCAAGGTTATATAATCGTACATGAATTCATGATATAGACGTGAAGGCCAAGTATTAATTAGGTGGGTTTTGTGTGACAAGTGTTTTGTAACAAACCTTGTTACTCCAACGCCCGGCAGCACTCTCTCACCCCATATAATTCTTCTAACTAACCTTTGCCTTATCCCCCTTTTGTTTTATTATATAGAATAGCATATCTTTGTCGATATGAGTGACTTACACTCTGTCGTTGATTCCCATATTTATTTATTTTGTAATTTGCTTGACGGCAAGTTTCTTCATACATGCATGTCCAATTCTTTTCCTTTAAAATATCATTTTTTTTGAATTTACTGTTTACTTTTTTAAAAATATGATTATTTTTTGTTCATTTTAAAGCAAGGAAATTAAACAAAAAAAGACTTAATGACTAAAACGAACATTATTCATGTTATTAATTTAATCAACATAGAATTTTTTATAACAGATTAAATCTTATACTCCTAAAAACCCTCTCAAAATACCTAAAAATGTACTAGAATCTAAACTATAGTCGGTATTTTACTAATGTGACTATTGATGCCTATTTTATTAACCTTACTAGGTCTTAAAAAATCTACAAAAAATACTCATATACATCACATGATCTTCTCTTTACAATATTAAGGAAAAATATTTACCCGATGAAGCACGCTAACGCAGCAAAATAATGATTAGATTGTAACGCTCTAATACAAATATGAATAAATCCTTGCGCACAAGGAGAAATAAAAAAAGAATTCTCTAAAGGAAACAATAAGTGTATTATATAAGTTGAATTATATTGATTACATAAAAAGTTTCAAGACAACATATATTTATATACCTGGATACTTCTTTATATTTGAAAAGGATAATAAATAACTCTCCTAATTTACCTTGAAAAAGATTATAAAACTACTAATTAACTTTTCTACGAGTAATTAGAAATTATTAAAGTAAAAATAATAAATCTAAATCATACTATATTTCTCTAAATAATAAATAAAAATACATCAAATAGGCTAAAACTCCATAAATAATAAAATATATAAAAATCTTAATATTTATTGTCACGCACAATTAAAGTTAAAACACGATTTAACAAATATGATTTTATAATTATTTAAAATATTTATAATTGTATTAAATGATATCAAATGAATTGATATGAATTTGAAATTGTAAACGTCTTGTGTAGATTATTTAGAGAAGTTTAAAGAGATATTTTTAAGATGCCAAAGAAATATTATTAACTAAAAGGTCAATATTTATACATGAATATGATGGCTCAAATTATTTATTAGTTGAAGCTCTATTAATATTAAAAAGAAATTATAAAAAAGGTCATGAATACATGCAAAATACATAAATGAATAAAAAAAATTTTAAAAAAACTTTAAAATGTGAGGGTAGGCAATTGTCTACACTGGCATTGAAGTCGATCTCCCCTGCAGAGGATGGACTGTTCCTATAAGCACTAATTCCTCAAAAATTGCTGAACCTATTTTTAAACAATTTGTGAACATTTCATATGATCCACTGATCAAAATTATTCTTGCCATCTTATGTGACCACAAGTTTCTGAAAATTTGGATATGCAATTGAAAATTTTAAAGAAATAATGGACCGATTGATATATTGCATGATATATAAATTACAAATCATGTATCTTTATTATAAAAATTATACATCAGCAAAAAGGTTTATACTCTAATATATTTTTGAATATTTTGATAGAGTTTTAAAGAGTACAAGATCTAATTTGCTAAAAATACTTCATGTTGATTAAATTAATAACATGTGTAAATTTTGTTAATTTTTAGGTCATTAAGTCAAACAAAAATTTCACATTTTTTTCCCGTAAAACACGATGTTAGTTTACGCACCAAAATTTTGGTGAAAAAATAATTCAAAAGTTCAGGATAAGCGAGGCTAAAAACTAATAAACTTTCACAAATTTTTAATTTTTATTAATTAATTATAATTTTATTAGTTTAAACAATAAACTTAAAAGAAAGATTTTATTTTTTCTAAAATTATTGACAGACGTTAGTTGACAAGTAATAAAAAATAAACAGTCAAACAAAATCAATTAACATTTGTCAATGATTTCAAGAAAAATAAAATCTCTGACTTACGTCGTTTATTGTTTTAAAAAAATAATTATAATTAATTGGTAAAAATAGAAAATTTATGCAAATTCATTAATTTTTAGTGTAGTTCAAATAGTGTGAACATGTTATTTATATTTAGAGGGAATTATTTATATCAGATGGACAGCGAGGCATTTACGTAAGGTCCCACCTGGCAACAGCGAGTCAGTAGGGCCACAACCCAATGCAATTGTGCAAGTGCACTTGGCCTGTGTAGCACATGGTACACCGTGGTCCTCCCTCCTCTTCCCTTATTACCTATTCTACCCCACCTTTCACTTCTCTTCTATTTTTTTCCTGGAGAGAAACAACCAAATAAAATAAAATTAACTTCTTCACATGAATTTTTTTTGACATTCTACGGTGTTTTGTATTCGTTACAAAAATATGATCAGTGTGAAATATTTTGCAATCAATAATACGTCTCAAAAATTTTATAAAAAATTGATTGTTGATTTCAAGTGGGTAAAGTTATTTTTCAAAAAAGTGCATAAAATTTTCTAACTACAGTCAATATATTTTAGGATTGGCAATTTCCCTCGAATCAGACAGGGTTCACCTGATTCCGATACTAATGGGATCTAATTTTTTAGATTATATATATATATATATATATAATTTTTTAAACATTAGTATTTTGTATATATATAATTATGTGCTTATTTAGTTTATTACATTATAAATTCAGAACATTTGTAATATAATATATTGCTAGTAATATAAAAATTGCATGTTGTTAGATTTTGAATTAAAAATAGTTGTACAAAATAATATTAAAAAAATTAGAAAATTTTAATTTGAGAAAAAGAAAAGTATTCGAGTAAATGGGGCGAGACAGATATTGAGTGTTGTTTTTGGGAGCCGGTCGAGTTTGAGGGATTACTCTATATTGGCGGGGCAGATATGCGGAGGGTGCCTCAAACCATACTTGTTCCATTGTCAGACCTAGTATATTTCTTCAGTGAAAATGTAAAGATCTTTAATTGTACTATTTATGTTCTAAAATTAAAGATACAATTTAATTTTTTAAGTCAAACGACATCATACTAAACTTTAAATTAATGTAAATTTATTTAATTTTATTTGTTATAATTATTATAATTGTATAGTATATAATAAAAAATATTAATCACAAAATTTATTTTATTCTAAACTTTTACGTGCATAATAATTTTAAAATTTACTATGTCGTCGTTTAATTTTAAAAATTAAATTATATCTTTAATTTTAAAATAAAAAGAATTTATGATAAGTTTGTCAATGTCGATTGAATTTAACCGATATATAATAAACCTCCACAAGTCCCCCTTACATTTGTAATATGTGTATTTTGAAAAATATGAGAAGAAGATGATCTTATACGGAGTGTTAGTCATACTAAAGAAGGTGGTGATGACCTCTGATTAATATTTTTAGAATCGGATTAGTCATTTAATCGAAAATAGTATTGGATGAATGAATCACTGGTTCAACCAGTGGTCGAACCGTTATTGGATCAGTGACGACATAAATATATAAAAATATATATTATTAATAATTAATAAAATTTTAAAATATCTATTTTTTTTGTAAGTTAAAATATAGTGAAATTATGTAATAATATTTCTAAAAATATTTTTGTAAAAATAAATAAATAAATTCATAACTTGTTTTACCGATTGAACCACTGGTCGAACCGATAGTCAACCGAGCTAATTAATTTTTGACCAAATTAATTAAATCGGTCTAAACTGAATCGAGTCCTGATTTAACAGGCCCGACCACTCAATTTAAGTTTCAAAACATTACTTCCGATAAATTTCTTAAAAATTATAATTTGAAAAACTCACAATCAGAGTCGTAAGTTTACTACACTGAAACATTCAACTTATAACTTATAATTTCACGCTAATAGCAATTTAAATTAATTATTAAATTTATCGACATATAATTATTTTCCTTAAATGCAAGTTTTTCGTTTAGGTTCCCCCATTTTGACCAAATGACAAAGGGCAAGATAGTAATTTACAAAGGCTGATCCAAACATCCAACGGATCAGATGAGGAGTGGGGTCCAAGGAAAGCCTGGCGGCGGACCGCATTACTCTGTCGGATTTCAAACTTCTATCTATTCCCATTTTTATTCACTCAATATTACTACTCTATAGAGAGAGACAATACATATATATAAACATATCTGTGTATATATATATATATATCACTTATATATACGGGACACATGTATAGAGAGAGAAACTAATAGACCGGCCAAAGAAAGAGGGATATAGAGAGATAATATTAGGGTTTGTCTGGAAAAAATTTCGAATCGAAGAAATGAGAGAGATTATAAGCGTACACATAGGCCAAGCTGGAATTCAGGTCGGAAATTCATGCTGGGAGCTCTATTGCCTCGAACATGGAATTCAGCCCGATGGCATTATGCCTAGGTATATATGAGTTCATAATTATGTTACTTATGGATTTTTGATTGTTGTTTTTGTGTGTGTGTATATATATATATATGTTTAATCATATCTGTTTACATTTTTTCGTTCATTTTGATTGAAATGAAGCACATGGGATTTGCTTGAGATACTTGTGGTGGATCTGGAATTTGTTTCTGAGATCTAATCTCTGCGCGTCTGTATGTGTAATATGTATGAGTTTGAAAGATTTGTGTTTAAATCTCACCACTAAGTTGATAAATTGTAACTTGTAAGTGAAGTTGAATTTTCTAGGTTTGGAGTGTGAAATAAGATTTAATATAGTATATATATTGTTGACCTAGATTTTCTGATCATCTATTATTTTAATTTATTATTACCAGCACTGGTCTCATTTTTTTCATATGTTTTATCGAGGAAAATAGTTGGGGGGAGTTGTTATGCTACCTATTTTAATTCTAACCTTAGGCTTCCAGTCGAATCTATTTGTTTCCAAGACAGAATCGAACTGTTCGGAATGATGAATGCTCTACTGAACTGAACCGTATGGTTTTAAATTAATGGTGGTCTCTGAAGATGTATTTTTTGTTTTCCTTTTTCCGTCACGTCCTATATCTACGACTATAACTGTGATATCATGCTTTCCATTTTATGTTTGTATGAACATTTGCAGGGGCAGTTATGTGGAAGTGAGAATTATAGTGGTTCCTAATATGTTGTTCTTGTCTTTTCAGTGACAATACAGTGGGTGTTGCACATGATGCTTTCAATACGTTCTTTAGTGAGACTGGTGCTGGAAAGCATGTTCCCAGAGCCATATTTCTTGATCTTGAACCAACGGTCATTGATGAAGTCAGGACAGGGGCATACCGCCAGCTTTTCCATCCGGAACAGCTTATTTCTGGAAAGGAAGATGCTGCAAATAATTTTGCAAGGGGGCACTACACAGGTATTCACATTGTTTTTCATTCACGAGCTTACTCCTTTACACGTCTGTTCAATTTGTCAAAGCCTGAATTTGGTGATGTCATTCACAGTGGGGAAGGAAATTGTTGACCTATGCCTTGACCGAGTGAGGAAGTTGGCCGATAACTGCACTGGTTTACAAGGTTTTCTGGTTTTTAATGCTGTTGGGGGTGGCACTGGTTCTGGTCTGGGGTCTTTGTTGTTGGAACGCTTGTCCGTTGACTACGGAAAGAAGTCTAAGCTTGGGTTCACCATCTATCCTTCTCCTCAGGTGCTTATATTTATCAACTTATTGCTATAGCTATTTATTAGTTGCACTTTCTTTCTGTGCAGTTGTGTGCATTTTTTATATGAGACATGTTTCAGTAGTGGCCTCTGTTCCTAACTGGATTTTAGCAGTGATGAGCTGTAGATTAGCGGTCTATGCATGACAATGGAACTAGAAGTCATATAACATAAAACCAGAGAGATACTGTTAATATTGATTGCGTGTATATAATGAGCACATTGGTCAGAACCTGATAAATGTTTAAATATGGTATTACAAATCTATTATTGTTCCATATGTATATGTATGAGTTGGCTGAAGGCACATTGTTGTTGATTGCAGGTTTCAACTGCAGTTGTGGAGCCATACAACAGTGTACTCTCCACACATTCCCTTCTTGAGCACACAGACGTGGCTGTTCTTTTGGATAATGAAGCCATTTATGATATATGTAGGAGATCCCTAGATATTGAGAGGCCCACTTACACTAATTTGAACCGATTGATATCTCAAGTCATATCATCCTTGACTACTTCCTTAAGGTTTGATGGAGCCATTAATGTGGATGTTACAGAGTTCCAGACCAACCTGGTACCATATCCTCGAATCCATTTCATGCTTTCCTCCTATGCTCCCGTGATATCAGCTGAGAAAGCATACCACGAGCAGTTATCAGTTCCTGAAATCACAAATGCAGTGTTTGAGCCCTCGAGCATGATGGCAAAATGTGATCCCAGACATGGAAAGTATATGGCATGCTGCTTGATGTACCGTGGAGATGTTGTCCCCAAGGACGTCAATGCGGCTGTTGCCACTATCAAAACCAAGCGAACTGTTCAGTTTGTTGACTGGTAAGGATTTTCCATTTTAATTTATATTTTTTTATATAGCGGAAAGTTGAGGGTATCCCAATGTGGAAGGATCCTGTACATATTTACTACACTAGCACGGAAAAGGCACTGGGTTGGATGATTCATTGGTTCAACTGTTGGGTTAACCTGTTGAACCATGGTCACGATAAATTATTTAAAATTTATAAATAAAGTATTAAAAATAAACTCAAGAAAATTCAAATTAATATTTTATATGTATTTGGCATTGTACATCACTGTTGTTATATATTTCTTATTTGCATATCGTACTTTGTATGGGATAAAATAAGTTCCTTTATGTCTTCAAAGATACAAGTAATCAAAGGTTTCCTTTTCCACATGAAAATATATTTTATTTTCCATATAAATATACAGTTGTTATGAATGTAAATTCTTACATGAATATAAATAGTATGTTCTGGTTCTTCTTATGCCTAGAACATAGTAACCATTTTATGAATGATGTACATGTACAATAAAGGGCATGTGAAAGCAATAAATTTGGCTAGATTATTCATATGTTTAGGTCTTTAGTTCAAGCCTTGCTGTTACACCTGTCTTGGTTCACAGGTTCATTGCAGCCCTCCCACCCCAAAAAAATAAATAAATAGAAAACACCAGCCCTTTGAGCGGTTCGACCTTGGGTTAATGACCCAATAAGCAGTCCAGTCTTATCCAGGTACTGGGTCACAGTTAAACCTGCTGGATCAGGATGAACTTGATGGATCATATATGCCTATATATTTATTGGCACAAATAAATATTTCTAAGGAGGTAAAAAAATCCAAAAAAAATAAAATGCCAAATCAGCAGGATGAAATTTTCAATAAAGAGGAGTGATGTGTTGTCAGGAAAGAGAGGAGATTTGTACATTTATTTTTCATTTGGGGAGTGGAGTAGGGGTTTGGGGGTGGTGTCGGGGGTCGTCATGGTCGTATTTTTGTGATTAGCAATTAAATTTTGAATAGGGTTACTCTGTTCTAGACAATGAAGTTCTGGCAGCAGATTATTAGAACAGTGTGCTTGATAATGTAACTCGTATTAGAAATGCATATATGTATCTACATGGTCTCTTTTGATTTTATCTATTTCCAATCTGAAGAATTGTCTTTTTGTGTTTTCACAGGTGCCCGACTGGCTTTAAATGTGGTATCAACTATCAAGCTCCAACAGTGGTGCCAGGAGGCGATCTTGCCAAGGTGCAGCGAGCTGTTTGCATGATTAGCAACAACACAGCAGTGGCAGAAGTGTTCTCACGTATTGACATCAAATTTGACCTCATGTATTCCAAGAGAGCATTTGTGCACTGGTATGTCGGCGAAGGCATGGAAGAAGGAGAGTTCTCTGAAGCCCGTGAAGATCTTGCGGCTCTTGAGAAGGATTATGAGGAAGTCGGAGCTGAAGGCGTCGATGATGAAGAAGACCCTGAAGACTATTGAAGTGGTATGCAAAGATTTGTCAAGCTATTAGGGTGCTTCCCTGGCCTTTATCTTTTATGTTGTGCCCTTTCATTTGTGTATTACCATTCTCTAACCTATGGTATGAATTTGTTAAAGTTGTGTTTCTATGTTGTGAATGGAATATTTCTTCTGCTATTAAAAAGTGATTTTTAAGGTGCTCTATCTCTATCAGTCAGGAGTAGGAGTAGTAGTACATTCTCTCGCGGTTTACCTTCAGTGCTTTGTCTTAAAAGATTTACTGCAGATGTTCGTGTGAGAGGAGGGTTAGCGCAGATGCAAACCATGGTCGTCATGACTAGTCTTTTGTTGGTATCTCTTCTTGCCATTCAGTTTTGTATTAAATTGTGAACTGTTTGTGCCTCTAGACTTGATGGTTCATGTACTACGTCCTAATGCCTTTTTAGGATATCAATATTTTCGTGTGACAGAAGGCGCTGTGATAATAAAACAGTAACTACTGGATTGTTCTTTTCTTCTTCCTTGTAAAAGGATAAACTCCAATTCCATTGGCAAGAAATGTAGATTCAAGTATATATGATTAAGTTTCTCAATTAAATTTAACCGATCTGTTTGACTTTAGCGCCCAATAAGTCGGCTCTTGTCCCTTCTAAATACTAGTCATATATGCAGCAGTACTGTTGTGTCGTATAGACGAAGAGGATGCAATGACCTGCCGTATTGGACCGTGTGAAATAAAAGATTGACCATGCGCCAGATTCTTTGAAGCATTCGGCAGAAAGTTCTTTAAAACTTTTGATAAAAGTGCTTCAATAAAAAAGTTAAAATATTATAATGTCCGTTTTAAATTATAAAATTATTATTAATTTTAAAATTTAATTTTTGAGATATTTTTAAATTTAAAATTGAGATAAATTATTAAAAATTATAAAATAATATATCTTATAATAATTAGTATTTTTCAGATAATTTATAATATTCATCATTTTATTAATTAAAATTAAAAAAATTTATGTTAATTTTGAGTTTATTTTTTTTTGAAAAATCAAGAATCTAGACTGTATTAATGTATGAATATCAATACAAAAATCTAGTAAGGCAAAGACGAGTCATTTTTGTTGATTCTGAATCAACTCGTTATTTTTTTTTTTGTCAACTTATTAGATCAAAAATTGTTTTTTGGTTTTACTAACAGGCAATGTATCTTTTGCCTCCATTAATATGCACCCTAACAATACAGTAATCTTACTAGCTACGTACATTATATTTTTATTTTTATTTTTATTTTTGGACTTACCAAGGAAATAACATAATTTTATGACCACTAGTTTTCTTAATTCATAAACTCAATTAATATAAAATTATCTCATTTAAGTTACTTTAACACATTACATATATGTTTAATTACACCAAATTACTCTCAAAATTTGTATAAAATCACTATAGATAAATAACATATTATGTTGAAACAACTATTTTTTAAAAGAGATGATTTTATTGTACAAAAATAATTGTCAACGCTGATGTTATCCTATTAGATGAAGAGATTTCTTAATCTATTGATTAATATCTCAACGTATAAATATTTTTTTCAAATGTCAGCATGACTCATATTATTATTATCATTATTATTAGAAATGTTTACTTAAATATATCGTTTTTAAAACTTGCTCAATATGTGATATATTGGAGTTATCTAGCTTGTACAAAAAGAAACCGTGTGCTTCACCAATATAATTTCCGTCAATTAAGTCTCTAGGAAGTATTTTATTATATAATTGTAAAATCTTCTTGCACCCTTTTAAAAATATCATGTTTGTGAATTTTTTAAGTCAAAAAAGACGATGAAAACAAAGAAAAAGTAACATAATTTTCTTTAAATATTTTTTTGAACAAAATGGTAGGAAAACTAAAAAAAAATAGAGAGTATAATTTCATAACTGTCCTAACTTATAACACATAAAACAAATTTTCGATATTCATACCTTATTTTTTACTAAACTCATACAGAATTAAGAAAAGTCCTATAATTTCTTTTTTCTTTTTATCATTTTTTAGTTAAAAATTCTTACTAATCCTAGTTTAGAAAACTGACAAACGTATACTGTTAGAGAGAATATATATATATATATATATATATATATATATATATATATATATATATAATAAATAATTTTTATGAGTATTATTTTAGTAAATTATTTTATACCATTTATATGAAGATTTAAATGTGTAAAATGAGTCAAATTTTGTACCTGTCGCGAGTAGGATGACCAATAGTCCTTCTAATGAAAATAACAATTACAAAATTACCTATAAAAAAATTAATTGGCCTTTACATGTAGAGACCAAAGAGTACAATTAATTTTCTTTATGGGTAATTTTGAAGTTACTCTGGCCGTTAGTGACAAGTGAAAAATTTGAGCCATTTTAGACTCTCATATTTTTATATAAATAATATAAAATTAATTTACTAAAATATGTATATAACAATTACTTTCTATGAATAATTCCTTTATTTATATTGCTTATACAGGAGGTACTTTTATGTAAAGCGCGAAACTCTTGAACCAGCAGAGAGAGAAAATTAGGGTTTGTCTGACAGAAACTTTGAATGGAAGAAATTAAAGAGATTATATGCACAAAGCAGCAACATCGGGAGGATTCAAATTCGACCAAGAAGAAGAAGAATGGAGTAATGAGTATAGAAGGGTATCCAATTGAGGGTTTATCCATCGCAGGCCACGAGACATGCGTAATCCTCCCCACTCTCAATTTATCATTCGACATCGGCAGGTGTCCTCAACGCGCCATTTCCCAACCCTTCCTCTTCATCTCTCATGGCCACATGGATCACGTCGTAACTCTCCCTCCCTCTGTCTATATGAATTTTCATGTTATTATCATCATCTAATGATGCATGTATGTACATACAGAACACTAATTGCTTAAAGAGATCATTTTTCTTCATTTAAGTATTGGGCTGCAAATTATTGCAGGAGTTTTGTTTATGATGCTTGCTAAAAAGAGTCTTTATTTTATAGGGAGGGCTGCCCATGTATGTTGCAACTCGGGGCTTATACAGAATGACGCCCCCCACAATTATTGTACCAACAGTTATAAAACAAAGTGTTGAAAAGCTATTTGAGGTACACAGATCAATGGACCAATCAGAGCTGAATCATACTCTAATTGGCTTGGATATTGGTAATAGTTCCATTTTTAATCTAATCTTTTTTAATTAGTCTAACATTTTTTTGGCATATTTAGGTGTATTTCCTTTAAGCAAAGTTAATGGCAATAGGGCATGTGCATTTGCAGGAGAAGAATTTAACTTGAGAAAGGATATAAAAGTAAAAGCATTTCGGACTTACCACAGAATTCCAAGCCAGGTGCCCTTCCTTATTTGCATAAAGATGCTCTAGAAACAAGATTTTCTCTGAGCAATACAAGGTACTAATCAACTTTGAATGTGATCAATGGCAGGGATATATAGTTTATTCTGTTAAACAGAAACTTAAGAAGGAATTTATTGGCCTCCCAGCAAACGAGATTAAGGATTTGAAGTTTTCTGGTGTGGAGGTTTGTCTCGACAATTACAACCACAATAATATGTGTACTATGAAGTGTCAATGCTAGTGATGTGTGTGCAAACTTTTACCATTTTATATTGTTCCCTTTGATGTATATGTAATGTAATTATGCATTTGTAATATATAGATACATATATACACTCAGTATATGTGTCTATGTGTGTGTAAGTGATAAGTGTGTGCATGGATGGTTATCTTTGTTATACAGATATTGCTCTACCTAGGATATATTAGTAATTGGGGATCAGGCATTTAAGAGCAATTTAGGAACAAAAATTCGGGATCAGGAATTTGAACTGAAGCAGTTCTGAAGTTGGTTTTCTTACCAGATACAGTGATGCAAGGAGTTTAAATTGGATTAGATTTTGTACCACATTACTTTCCTCTTTTATAGTTTTGCTTCTTCTTCATGTTTTTTTGATAGTTAAATGGTCTTTAAGTTTTCTGTTACTCTTTATCTTCTGGTCAGATGGTGCTTGACATAGATGACTGTAGGAAACTCTCAGCCATCATGAAAATTTGGAGAACATTTTTCAAGTTTTATTCTCTTTCCCACAGTTTTTCTTCATTCAATTTGATCGCGACACTATTGCGTAATCAGTCAGACAGTCACTATATATGCATGAGCATAACTATAGAAGTTCATTCATCTAGACAAGTGACTAGCAGGGGCGACTTTGTGAGAAGGAACTCAACTCATTGTGTTTTCCTGTGGGAGGGAACACACTCATGGACACCCCTCACCCATAGCACATAAAGGTTAGGGAAGAGGGCTAGAGAGGGAGTCAACTAATGGCCTAATACGAGTCCTTCATACAGGATAACCATACGACCCTTGTATGCATGGTACGACTAATCAAGGAAGTATGCTTTATCCTCTCTTCTTGTAGTTAGGTACCAACTGACTACTAGTTGCCTTTCCCTTTTCCCTTCTAATATAAAGTATATCTTTTTAAATACTGGATGTAAGCTTGTAATTGTGAAAAGTTTAATCTTTAGAATTCGTAATTCTTCGCTTGGTTCTTATATTCATTATAGAAGCGCCAATTGCATAATTTATTATTATTAATTTTTTAAAGAGATTATGATTTTTTTTTTTTTTAATTTTCTCCCATTGCCAAAGTAGCTCTACCTCAAATAGTATTAGACTCCCCCTTTCATGGATTTGAACCCCAATGGAGGCATTATTATTTATTTGATCCAGCTTCAGTGGAGACATTATCTTGTAACCCGCCATGACCTTATTTCCTTGTAACTATCTTATATTGAAACTGATCAGTAGTAGAAAATGTAGTTTGGGGATTCATGAAATAAAGAATGTCAAATATTCAAAGCTCAAGACATTATTATTTATTTTATGGATTTTTTTTGGCTTGAGAGGAGGAGGGGGGGGGGGGGGGGGGGGGGGGGAGGGGGGGGGGGGGAGTGTGAAATTTTTTTATGATTGTTTGAGCCATTTATTAGACTACATAAATTTTTGCTTGGGGTGGTAAAGGTGCATAATGATATATTTAGTGCATTAGCGTAGATAATGAAATCTTCTTTAACCACTTTCTAAGTATTTAGTATCTAACATTGTCATTTTTTTTAGACAGGTTACTTACACTACAACAGCACCTGAAATAGCTTTTACGGGTGACACAATGTCTGACTTCATCGTTGATGATGCTAATAGTGATGTTTTGAATGCAAAGATTCTCATCATGGAGGTAGTAAACTTAAAAGTTGTTACTAATTCTTTAATGATATGCTTAAGCTTTTGGTGACACTTTTGACATAGCATTCAGAACTAAATGTATACTTTATGGTATGTTTTATCTGCTCGGCTTAGTGTTGCTCTTTTTGTATCCTCTCTCTCTCACATCTCTACGATTTTCCAATCTATTCGCTTACATCTCAAGGGTAGCAGCTAAGTATATAGGTAGAACAGGGAAACACTTGTAAAGTATACCTTGGTCCCAAGATTTTTTTTTGTTCTTCAAGCGTTTTTATTGATTTCTGTATCAATTGCAGAGCACCTATGTTGATAGTTCAACAACAGTGGAAAATGCAAGAGATCATGGGCACACTCATTTGTCTGAGGTGATCTTTGTCACTTTATTGTCTCTCTGTTTCGTGCTACAACCTTGAATTCCTATTTATCTTTATGCTGTTTGGATAAACTTCTACCAGATAATCAACTATGCGAATAGATTTCAGAACAAAGCAATTCTTCTGATCCACTTTTCTGCTCGCTATCAATTAGATGCAAGTCTCTTCACCACTTTTTTGTATTATGGTTTTTACATAAGAAATATGATGTGATACATTCACTCAGAAAATAGTAACAGTTCCCCCCACCCCTTCTTATTCCTTTCCCCCAGATATAATTAATAGTGTGCTTGTACTGTATCAGGCTATTGAAGATGCTCTGTCTGCATTGCCTCCCCCTTTGGCTGGCCGAGTTTTTGCCCTTACTGAAGGGTTCTGATGAGAAGTATGGTTTCCTGAATTCATTTTGGTTTTGCATCAAGATATGATTCATGTTTTTGTAGGCCATTCGGTTGTCATTAGTTGGCAGAAGTGTTCTCACGTATTGACCACAAATTTGATCTCATGTATTCCTAGGTTGTGCACTGGTATGTCGGCGAAGTTATGGAAGGAGAGTTCTCTAAAGCTCGTGAAGATCTTGCGGCTCTTGAGAAAGATTACTTAAAGATTACGATGAAGTTGGTGCTGAAGGTGTCTGTGATGAAGATGATGTTGAAGACTATTGAAGCGGTATGCAAAACTTTGTCAAGCTATGAGGGTTGGCCCGCTGCCTGCCCTTTATTTTTCTGTTGTTTGCCCTTTCTTTTGTGTAATTATCATTGTCTGTGATGAAGATGATGTTGAAGACTATTGAAGCGGTATGCAAAACTTTGTCAAGCTATGAGGGTTGGCCCGCTGCCTGGCCTTTATTTTTCTGTTGTTTGCCCTTTCTTTTGTGTAATTATCATTCTCTAACCTAAGGTATGAATTTGTTAAAGTTGTATTTCTATGTTGTGAATGAAATACTTCATCTGCTATTAAAAAAGTTATTTTTAAGGAGCCCATCTCTACTCTATCAGCAGTACAAATTTAGAACGAACATTATGTCGGTTTCATTTTAAGAGAGTGGAATTGAAAGGAAGAAATGAAAGAAAGTGGAATTGCATGATGAAAATGACTTGTCATTTAAAGAAGGGAACATCATATCCGGTTTATTTTTTTAGTTAATGTCAACTTCAATATCAAAATGCTTTGCTAGCAACATGGAACACTCCATGAGTAAACGATCTATTGGTTATTTGAGACTTGAGAACCACAGATGTATCAAAAACAATATTCTTTTGATTGTTCCATCTTGAAACATACCTAACTACTATTGTAATCCACCATAACTAATTCATCACCTCAACTCAGCACTCTATAAAAGAGATCAAAATGCTGAAGCCTCGGCATTTCTAAGAAGCATATGTCCAAAAATCGTTTCATCAATGGAGTGCAGTGCAGTTTTTTGGCCTGCAACAAGTAACGGCCATGTAAGAAGAAACGCAAGTCCGGATAGATTCTAAAAACAACATAAATATGACCATTAGCGAGTGCTTAAAAAGACGAATACTTTCTGGTGCCCACTATAATACATTGTGAAAATTGTTTATGAACAGTGTGGTAGTCTAATAGCAAGAATTGACAGATTCGAAGAAGGGGGGTGGTTAGGTCCCAAGTAAAATTTTCTTCTGAAAATGCACGCAGAAACAACTACTTTTTTCTGTGATTATTTCTGGGCTTTAGTAAAAGTCTAAAGATGTAGTACCGCAATACTTGTATTAATTTATTTATTTTTACCTTGTGTTTCTTATTCAATTACGAATTACAAAACAATCTAAACCAAAAATCAGCATTTATGTGTTACTGAAGACGACGGTAATTCAAGAAGTATATACATAGTATTTCTAGCAAATGGACATGATAATAAATCCTCCAAGGGAAGGGGTGGGAGAAATGACAGAGACCTTGAGGAAGAAGGAGAAAGCCAATTAATCCTATATATCTGCAAAGCAAATTAGTGGTTGGGTCCACATATTTCTTTTATCTCTATTTTCTAAATGCGCAATATTGCCCATTTTGTATTAAAGTTGTATTGGCATTGCAATTTGCAAGTGTGACGTGTCTTGTAAATTTTGAAAAAGAAACCGTGACACTCAAAAGGGACAAAGGGAGTACGTATATTTAAAAGGGAAAACATCATCAGTTTATGTATTAGATTTTAAAGATAAATGGACATAATTAAGGCAGTATATGAACTAGAATAGGTACCAGTGGGATCATCCAATCAATCACTGCCAAAATCTTCATAACTTCAGTCCTCTGATATGGTGTTCAACCTCCTATTGTCTCCTGAAAGACCAGGATCCAATCATAATTACAGTGTTTCGAATTCGAGATAAATTTACAACACCCTAGAATCTTACCTTGGTTCTCGCCTCTACCATGGGAATTAAGGAAGTCATCTGAATCTGTTCCTAAGAAGGGGGACCTAGAGTAGTTCTCCAATATATCTGAAAATAATCGGAGAGGAAAAAGGATATTAAGCACCCAGCTCTAACGTTGGTTCATTGAGATCAGATGATTGATGCAAATATCTAGCATGTTCTTAATATTTGTAATTATATATAATTACATTGTGTGTGTATTGCGTCTGTTTGACAGACACACAGACACGTACAACATAATAAAATATAATTACAAATATTATATATATATATATATATATATATATATATATATATATATATATATATATAGAGAGAGAGAGAGAGAGAGAGAGAGAGAGAGAGAGAGAGAGAGAGAAACCAGAATTATGGGAAAATTCAGCTGTGAAGTCTGATGGACCAAAGTTTTGAGGAATCTGCACCAATGATCCAAATGAATTGGCATTTATCAATGTTTCATTCAGGGGTTTTGAATTCGACTCTACACTACTGAAAGAGGAAATAGATGCAGGACGCGTTTGAATGACATTGCCATCAGCACCATAGATGAACTGGAACATGCCAGGATAGCTAGATTCTGTTTTGATCATCCCCTCATTCGCTCCTTGTGCCATACCCACATTTGAACTCTGAGCCAACATGTTTGGCAAAATATCAATCTGTCTAGAATAAGCAGACATATTAACAGCTGTTTGCAAGCTCGAGGTCATTAACAAACCACAATCAGTGAACTCATTAAGTATGTTGGGAGTAATGGGCTGCTGCATGTATTCTGTCTTTAAAGCAGGTCCCATATTTTCTGGGGCATAACATGCTGAGTTCTGATGCGCTGCCAGAGAATGAAAAACTTAAATTTAATGGAATGGAACATTAACTGTGGGATTTTGGAATTTCGTAACGGAATTGAATGGGATACAACATAAAATACTGAAGAAACTACTGGTACTTCTAACGTATGAAACGTTACGGATACAAGTATGACATCAACAGTTGAATCGTAGATATAGGGCATGCGAGGGGAAAGGATACATTTACACCAGATGAAAAATTGTTATTCTTACACCAAACATCAACCTTTTGAGATTTATCTTTTGCCCAAAGGTGATATGATTACCATGTCTCAAGCCTAGTTCAAAGATAGAAACAACTCCTACCTCTCCAGTCAAGGGTGATTTTGTTAACCTCACAATTTCAACCACACATGGCAGTTAACTCTTTTTTTTTTTTGGGTGCACATCGCAGTTGACTCCTAATTGGTTGAAAAAACTGCTTAAATCATTTACTTCATCCAGATAAAAACTAGAAATTTTCTTGCCTCATCCGTGTAGATGATTACTCAAACTTTTTTTCCCAAGCTTCAAACAGATTATTCTCTGAGAAAAGTTCTAAAAATTCTGTTATTTGCCCAGTTATTCTGTTGAACCTATCTAATCCGCATTGTCCGTTAAAACTTCCCCTATGAGCCTAGCCAAGTGGCCATAGATTTTGCTATACTTTCCCTCTAAGACACCTATGCCTTAGAATTATTTTTTGTACAATAGGGTTTCTCTCAAATTATTTTTTTTTTGATAAAAAAAGAAATTTTATTAATAGAAAAGAAAGGATACAATAAATGGGAGACAAGAAGTCCACCTTCAACGGACTAAAAAATCAAACACATAAAAGCACTTAAAAAAGTGCAGCCTTCCAATCTCCACATAAATAAGTAACAGAGATATCTCTAAAAGCCCCCATAGCAGAAGCCTAAAGAGACGTAAGAAAAATAATTCTATTATTCAATAGCTTTAAGGATAAGTAATTTTCTCTAAATAACCTAGCATTATGCTCATTCCAAATTCCCCACAAGATAGAAAAGAAGGCATACTTTTATAAAATTTTGGCATCCCTCTTACTTTCAAATCCTCAAAAAAGAATTAGTAGTATATCTTCCACCATAGTATAGGACACACTCACTCCTCTCCTAGCACTCCAAAGACAGAGCTCCACAATCCCCAAGCAACAGGACAATGTAGAAATAAATGAGCATGTGTCTTATTACTCTACCTGCACATAAAATAAATGTCTGGAGATAGAACTTTGTAAGGCTTGCAACCTTGATAAAGATCATTAGTATTTAATCTTTGTAAAACCAGAGACCACACAAACACCTTGACTTTGGAAGGGACCTTGGCTTTCCCAAATTTCCTATTTAGTGACAACTAGAATTAAGATTAAAGAATGTAGAAACATCACAAAGTCCGAGGATTTAGCAAATTATAAAGAGATTGTGCATTGTTGTAGATAAAGCTAAATGTTCGTTTTTTAGTTTAGATAAATAAAATGTCCATTTATCGGCTGAAGTCTATGGGTATACATAAAACAACTTTTATCAAGTAAGACACCTATTTATATACATACATACTACATTATGCATACACCAAACCACGAATTTTAAAGTACACAAGCATAAGACCACAAGGTTAGCCACAAGAAACATGTTAATTTAGAAAGTTGTCTTACTAAGTGGTACATTAGATCCATTAATAGGTTGGAAAGAAACTCCAGCTGTCTCTACATGATGCATCAGCGCAACTTGTCTACCAAGCAACCTGTTGAATTCCACTATTTGCTCTTTCAACATAAATCTCAGATGATATGCCCTAAAAAATTCCTGATTTTGTTGTTCAAGATTTTGCCAAACTGGAGGACAAGTAAACTATGTTTCAGTCTTGAACATTTACTAAGAAAAAATAGCAAATTCAATAATAAAGATGCATGAACGATTTACTAGAGGCAAAAGTATCCACTTTTAGTAAGGTTTTGAGTCTAGCTTCGTACAAGCTCTGCAGGTATCTATTGACTGTTACATGTACAATAGGTTGGCTAAAGGCCCAGGCAGGACTAAGAGTCTAAGACTATATATTTGTGCGAAATAGCAAGACATTGCAGCAAACTAAAGTATGACGTTGGATCATTACCATGCAATCAAGTACTGGTAGGATACTAGTGTTGATTGGTTAGATGACATAAAATTCTCATGTTGATTGGTAAACAGGGATGAAAAATCAATCCGTCGAAGCCAAAAACTTGATTCTTAAATAAAACTGCATAATTTATAATAATTTAAAATACATAAATACAATTAATACCGACAACCTTATTAGCAAAGAACTCCTGAAAGACTTTAAGTAGATCATCCTTCACCACACATCCCATGCAGACTTGATAAAAGCCAAGGTAAACCTCAATAGTACCAAGAGCCATATGGCCCTTCTTGAAGATTTCAGATCTCCTGGTTTACTCTTCAATTCAACTCTCCTATGGAACTATACTCTCAAATGACGTAGGACACCAATCAAGGCCCTCAACCGGTCACAACTCCAAATCTTCCTCCTACAACTTATAGAAAGCCGTAATCTCATCGCTAATCAGAAAAATGTCAATTGACCTTCATTACTCAAGTTCATTCTCCCTAATGAAATTAAGACAACTTGCACAAGTGGCCAACTCATAACAAAGTCTAGAATTACAATACTCATTCTTAATCCTAGTTTTCTGCCTCCAACTATCATGCAAAAGCACCTTCTTAAACTCTATTTTCAGCTGAGCTCACTTGGCAGCTAAGTCCTCAAAGCTCAACCCTAAATCTTCTAACCGATTAATCTCATCATCTGTTTTGGACAAGAGCTTTCCTCTCCCTAATATTCCCAAAACTCTTTATTCTTGTTAGATTATAAAATGGGCCCAAATCTAGCATATTAAGACATAAGCTTTCTAACCCAAAACCAATTGGCTGTGGGTGGAGTTGACCCTAGTTAATATATACTAGATATACTTTCTCAAAGTCAATTGGCAATGGTTGAGAGACCCACACAAGTCCAGAGAAGGAAGATAGTAAACCATGGGTAACATATTGACCCTATTGATAAGTGGCTACAAGAAGATAAATGGGTTTGACCCGAAAGGAAAGGCAGGTGGGTAAGAATGAAATGTCTGGTTTTGAAGTAAGGATCTAGATGTCTTTATAAGCTAGCAAATGGGGCCCAATTTGATAATCTTACAATTAATAAAATCCCATTTATTCATATATGATTAAACAGATATACAAATAGTCTACTTAAATTGTTGCTAATTGATATATAACTAAAAAATTCATAGACTGTAACATACAATATCAAGAGTTTGTCATTCACAAGAATACAAGGAGTATCATGACTTTATCATCCAATTAAGATATAGGCAACCAACAGAAGAACATTTTAAAACCTATAGATTTCATTTATCGTGGCTAAACGAGTGAAAGAAGGTTAAAGTTTGGAGTGGCGAAAACAAAGTCCCTCATTCAACTAACCAAGACCAAACAAACAGTAAATCATTTGACAAAGTCATTCATCATATGTGCACCAGTTTTCACATTACATCTGCATTGAGGATGTATGACAGGTCAAAGAAAAAGATGGCAGTTAATTTATCGAAATATGAAAGGAAAAGGGAAAAAAATGCTAGTACCAAGTTCAGTAAAAGCAGGCTCTATCTTCTCCTGTACCAAGAGAATATTCATAACTTCTTTTCGGGTCATGTAACGCTGGAGACATTGTTCAATAAGATTTTGCACCTGAAATCAAACATAGAGAATTCAATGATCATATATCATGACAGGACAAATTTTCTATAGATAAGTTACTAGGACTGCAAATTTTGTTGTTTGATAGAATAAAAGAGAATAGCAGAAACTGTCTGTTTGACAAGAAAGCTTTGGCACAGAGATAGTCAATTTGATAGGGTATACAAATAGACCCAAAGTGGCTGAATGATAGGTCATGGTTTTGAGATCTCATTTTCTACCATGAAGTCATTTTTAAGAAATGAAATTTATATTTGCAGTACTGGCATTTCAAAACTCTAATAACTTTCTTTTATTCCCAAATTTTGTTTTTTCAATTGTTTTATTTTTTTAATTATTAATATCTCTTGCTGTGACGCCCCCAAATCTGAGCCCACACAACCCAGACTTGAGTCGTCAAAAGACTACAACAAAATTATTACAATGAAATACAACGTACAACAATACAGTGGATAATACAACACAACTAAGTCTTCATTATTATTGCCACACTATTTTATAACACGTGAAGACTATGATAGCTATCCCCGCACTCTCACTCCATTCCCCGGCTAGACCCCGTTACGTTCTCATCTCCTGTTGAAAAACAATGGAACGAAAAGAAAGGGTGAGCTCAAATAGCCCAGTAAGAAATATCATGACTAAGATAATGACGAATAAATTATCATTAGTCTTCAACAGTTGAGTTCTTGATAGAATACAATAGACTACAAGGTTTTATATCAAAAACTGTAGTTAAATTCTTAAACAACGTTCAGATCAATAATAACAGCGGAATGAGCAATCTATTAGAAGAATAATGCAGACTATAATGTCCACTCGCTTCTCTTTTTTGTAAAAATATCATCAACTTTTATCATCTGAAATACCATTAGTCATGATAATAAAAATTCACAGTTCCTGATCATAATCATGCAGATCAACAGTTCATATTTGCACTACGGGCCAAAGACATTTAATATAACACCAACGGTTATGATTATACCAGATTCAGCCTTTGGTAATAATCATACCAATCAACAGTTCATCTTTGCACTACGGGCCAAAGATATTCAATAAAGCACCAACGGTCATGATTATACCAGATTCAGCCTTTGGTCATAATCATACCAACCAACAGTTCATCTTTGCACTACGGGCCAAAGAGAACATTCACCACGTGCCATAAAAGACACCGAACAGATGTATCGCCTTTAACCTAGTATATCGCCTTTAACCTATCATCTGTTCAACAATTATATCACATCTGTGCCCCCGGCCACAGATATTCACAACAGCTTGATTCTTGATGATTAATACAAATAACAGTGATACAAATGATGAACAGAAGAACAGGATAAACAATAAGTATCAGAAGTTTACTTTGTGCAGATTCAAATAATGTCCAAATTGCCAACATGATGTGGAGTGAAATTTAAAAATGATATTCAAGATCCACAATTCAGAATAACGGTTACAGTTCAATAGAAAGGTTCACGTAAATAGGAAGGTTCAGTTGAAATAATGAAGTTCAACTATTATGGAACATATAATATTTTCAGGAATTATAGAAGCAATAGTTCCATAATAAGTTTCGATTTAGGAGTATGAAAGAAAATAATATCCCTTACCGTAGCAGGTTTGATTAACAAACGGTGAAGGAAATTAATATCCCTTACCATAGTAAGTTTGAATAATGGAAGATGAAAAAGATGGTATCCTTTATGAGTATAAAGGAAAATGATATCACTTACGAATATGGAATAAAAGTGTCATGTGATAATTCGTGTAGACAAATTATTTCCACACGAGACAAATAAAAGGGTTATTCACCAACAGGCGATAATCCGCACCGTAAGGTTATTCCCATCAATTTGAATACGAATAGTTATTCACCAAACAGGCGATAATCCGCGCCGTAAGGTTATTCCCATCAATTTGAATACGAAGAGTTATTCACCAAACAGGCGATAATCCGCGCCGTAAGGTTATTCCCATCAATTTGAATACGAAGAGTTATTCACCAAACAGGCGATAATCCGCACCGTAAGGTTATTCTCAAAGATTAATAAGGAATGAATACAAAAGGTTATTCACCAACAGGCGGTAAACCGCGCCGTAAGGTTATTCCCACAATTTAATACATGGAAGTAAATGGCACAAGAAAGAAACGATATTATTTTCGAGAATCAAAGAATGATAATCCCTTCAAGTAAGAAAGAAAATAATATCCATTTATGATGATGAAAAGAATGATACCCCTTACCTTAACACGTGACTGGATATTGATTTAAATGAGGTTGATCAACTTGAAAAATTCCTGCACTCCTTTTGGCTTTCAAACTCTCAAAATAACCTTACTATTCTCAGAGAAAACTCATAAAATTCTTATAGAAAAATTTTATGTTTTAGGTGTGGTTTTTCTATTCAGCTGAGCAAGCTATTTATAGGAGAAAATAAGTACTATGCGTGGTAGGTGAGGACTGGCGTGCGCACGCCAGTCTGAGAAAATTTTTGCAGCAGCCGCGCAACCTGAAATTTTCTCCAGCAAATTCAAACCCAAATTCCTCAGGTGGGTCCCATAGGGGCCCACATGTTACTATTCACGTTACTATTTCAAATAGTAAAATTAATTATTATTTTTTTTTATTTTTTTATTTTTTATTTATTCTTCCTGTGAGTCCAACATATAAAATAAAATAATGTTACAACAATAATTCAACAATAATGTAAGAAACACGTTACAGATTATATTTAATAATATAAATTACAATGTATTTGCTACTGTGACAATTATTAGGTTCAATAATTTTAAAAACAGTGTAGCAACAATTATTGACTCAATGATATAAAATACAGTGTAATGACAATTATTGAATCAATAATGCAAAATACTGTGTAACCACAATTATTGAATTGATAACATAAAATATTATGCAGTGACAATTATCGATGAAATGATGCATAACAGTTACGGTGTCAATTATCAGACCAATAATATGAGACACTGTGCAATACCGTGTGCTACAAAAAAATACCATAAATTACCGTATGCTACTATTCTTTTATCACTGGTATTTTAACAGTTAACACCGTTGACTATTTTTATTTAAAAAGGTTACTTCTGTCGTTTTCTATATCCGACAAATATTCCGTTGTGGGGTCCACCAATAATTAGTTATTTCGGCGCCGTCGTACGACCCGAATATTCCCCGACAAAACGAATATTGTCCGACAAAATAAAATTTGCACATAACATCCTTAACTTTCAATTTCGTCAGTTTAACCACTTACTGTTTCATGAAAAAAAATATGAAGAAAAATTAAATTTTATATTTCATAAAATTCGGGGTCTTACAACCTCCCCTCCTTATGAAATTTCGTCCCCGAAATTGACGTACCTGACATTTCGAAGAGGTAAGGATACTTAGATTTCATCTCAGATTCTAGTTCCCAGGTCATTTCCTCAATATCTTGGTTCCTCCATAAAACCTTAACTTGAGGTATAACCTTTGAGCGTAGAATCTGCTCCTTCTTATCTAGGATCTTAACAGGTACCTCCTCGTACGTTAAATCATCTGCTATAACGTCCGGTTCTAACTCAATGACGTGGTTTGGGTCCTTCACATATTTACGTAACATAGATATGTGAAAAACGTTATGAATGCGAGACATACTTGGTGGTAGGGCTAGTCTGTAGGCTACGGTTCCTACTCGATCGAGGATTTCAAATGGGCCAATAAATCGAGGGTTGAGCTTTCCTCTCTTTCCGAATCTCGTAACCCCTTTCCATGGAGAAACACGTAAGAATACATGATCTCCGACGTTGAAACTTTCGTCTCTCCGATGAAGATCAGCATAACTCTTTTGTCGTTCTTGTGCGGTCTGTATTCGTTGTCGGATCATTTGGATCTTTTCGGTCGTCAAGCGTACCAACTCGGGTCCCAACAATTTTGCTTCTCCTACCTCATTCCAACATATTGGAGAGCGACACTTCCTTCCATACAATGCCTCGAATGGAGCCATGCCTATGTTTGCTTGGTAACTGTTGTTGTAAGAAAATTCCACCAACGGCAAGTACTTATCCCAACTTCCTTTGAAGTCTAATACACAAAGTCTCAAAAGATCTTCGAGGGTCTGGATCGTCCTTTCCGATTGTCCGTTCGTTTGAGGATGGTATGCAGAACTAAAACGTAATTCAGTGCCCATAGCTTTTTGTAGACTGATCCAAAAGCGTGAAGTGAATCTAGGATCTCCATCAGAAACTATGGAAACTGGCATGCCATGCAATCTCACGATCTCATTTATGTACATACCGGCAAGACGTTCAAGTGAAAAGTTTTCTCGTATAGGCAAGAAATGAGCGGATTTGGTCAATCTATCTACGATGACCCAAATTGCATCTAAGCCTTGAGAAACTTTGGGAAGACCCGTCACGAAATCCATATTGATGTGTTCCCACTTCCATTCGAGAACCTCAAGTGGTTGTAATGGACCCTTAGGTACTTGATGCTCTGTCTTGACACGTTGACAAGTTAGGCACCTTGAGATAAACTCTGCAATCTCCCTTTTCATATTGTTCCACCAAAATGTATGTCGAAGATCTCGATACATCTTGGTACCTCCTGGGTGGATTGCAAACGGCGTGTTGTGTGCCTCCATCATGATTTTATGCTTCAATTCAGGATCGTTAGGAACACAGAGTCGAGAGTTAACTCGAAGTATTCCTGTCTCGTAGATTCTTGATTCAGGGATGGCACCTTCTTGTACTTTCTTCATCATGTTCATCAGTTCCGGATTGGTAGCTTGCGCAGCTTTAATTTTATCGATTAAAGCCGGTTCTACTCGCACGTGAGCAATCTTCGAATGGTTCCCTGGTGTCTTTAGCTGTATCTCCATCTTTTGCAAGTTGTACAAAATACACTTTTGTGTTGTCAGCAGTGCACTTGTACTCGCATAAGATCTTCTGCTCAAAGCGTCAGCTACAACGTTTGCCTTTCTCGGGTGATACTGGATTGTGTGGTCATAATCCTTCAATAGCTCAAGTCAACGTCGTTGTCGCATGTTGAGTTCCTTCTGGGTGAAGAAATACTTGAGACTTTTATGATCCGTATAGATATCCACTTTTTCTCCGTACAAGTAGTGTCTCCAGATCTTCAACGCGAAAACGACTGCTGCCAACTCTAGATCATGAGTAGGATAATTTTTCTCATAATCTTTGAGTTGTCGAGAGGCATAAGCTATAACCTTTCCATGTTGCATAAGGACACAACCTAGACCTTTGCCTGAAGCATCGCTATATATGACGAATTTTCCTGATCCTGATGGAATGGTCAGAACAGGAGCTGAAACAAGTCTCCTCTTGAGTTCTTGAAAACTCTTCTCGTATTCCTCGCTCGAATGATACCGATATCTAATAATCAAACTTTCATCTCTTGGCGTTCTATGGGAGCCATTTGGTGTTAGGCTTTGGAAAAGGGCTTAGTATCGGGTTCAAGATCGATACAGAATTCAATTTCTTGGTTTGGGGATAAGCCAGGAAGTTCCTCAGGAAAAACGTCAGGAAATTAATAGGAATATCATTCAAGTTTGACGTGTTTTTGTTCAAATCAGTGATATGAGCTAAAAAGGCTTGACATCCGTTTTTCAATAAACGAATGTCTTTATAACTAGAAATAACAGTTATAGATTTCAATGGTTTAGTTGCTTGAATTTGCATGACAGGTTGATTAGGAATATGAAAACTAATAATCTTATGAAAACAATCAATTTTAGCATGATGGGTAGTCAACCTAAAATCACATCAAATTCATGCATCTCCAAAGAAATAAGGTCAACAGGTAATGTGAGGTTGTTGATTTGAACTAGGCAAGATTTATATACAGTAGATGTAATGGTCATTTCTCCTAATGGGGTTTCAACTGATAAGTCAAAGTCCAAATTTTCAGGAGTTAAGTTTAAACGCTGAGCACATGCAGGTGAGATAAAAGAATGGGTAGAGCCAGTATCTAACAAAGCGTAGACTTCACGAGAATTTATGAATAGCTTACCGGTTATCACCTCGTTCGAGTTTCGTGCCATTTGGGATGTCACAACAAAAGCTCTCCCTTGAACTACAGATTTTCCCTTATCCGCACTAGCTTTTGGTATCATCATTGCAGCTGGACTCGATTTTGTGGCAGGACAAAACCGCGCAAGATGACCCTCTTTCCCACAACTGTAGCACTTTTTGGACTGCAGTGTACAGTTTGGGCTGATGTGACCTTCCTGACCACACCTATAGCATCTCACTGGTGGTCGATCTTCTCCCCTTGAAACTGGGGTCGGTGCTGGTGCTGGTACTGGTGCTGGTGCCCTTCTATAATTATTATGGAATCTCTTTCTTTTGAAATTGTTCCCACTGGATTCTCCTCTTCTGTTATTTGATGTGGAATTACCACCGAAGTGTTGGTTACCTCCTCGATGGTTCTCGTTCCTGTGGTTGTTGTCATTCCTTTCTCTATGCTGATCATTAAGTCTTGGCTGCAATGTTTCATCTGTTTGCTCCACCCTTTGAGCCCTATCCACAACATCTGAATACAAACTGAATTTATGAGAGTTAAGTTGTTGACGAATTTTGAGTCTCAAACCTCTTAGGAACATCCGACTCATTCGTGCTTCGGCATCCACTAGATGGGTGGCAAATCGAGATAACTCGGCGAACTTAGCTTCATATTGGGAAACTGTCATGTTTCCCTGCTCCAGCTTAATGAATTCCACCTCTTTTATATGGCGGATGCTTTCTGGGAAATACTTCTCGTTAAACAGTTCTTCGAATTCTGTCCAAGACATTTCGAGTGCTGAAGGTTGGATACGTTTTACCGCTTCCCACCAATGGTCCGCCTCACCTCGTAACATAAAAGTGGCAAATGGCACCTTTTGATCATCAGCGCATTGTAAGACATCAAGTATTTTTGTCGTCTGCTTCAGCCATGCCTCCGCTTTGAGTGGGTCAGGCTTCCCGTGGAATTCAGGTGGTCCCAATTCTTTAAATTGCTTGACAGTGACCATCCTCAAATTACCAGCGTTTCTACCGTTATTATTGACTGGATTTCCTCTTGCTTGATTCTGTATGAACTGCATGAAATTCCTAAAGAATCCATCGTTCATCATGTTATCAGGAACATTATTTCCTGAGTTGGCAGGAGGATTGTTTGGGGCCTCCTGATTCTCGGCTACATTTGCTTCGGGTATTCCATAGTTAACCTCTTGATTTCCAGATGCCATACTAAACTGTGGTCACAAAATAAATGTTAGTTCAAATAAACTGACTCATCACTTCATGTCCCTATATTCAAATCAACTCATTAGATAATAAAATCTAATTTAGGTAGGACATACTAGTGACTGATTCTATTCGTCTCTCCCCTCCTAGTTCTAACCCCAGATCTCCATTAAAGACCATATCCCTAAGCTCTGATGCCAACTGTGACGCCCCCAAATCTGAGCCCACACAACCCAGACTTGAGTCGTCAAAAGACAACAACAAAATTATTACAATGAAATACAACGTACAACAATACAGTGGATAATACAACACAACTAAGTCTTCATTATTATTGTCACACTATTTTATAACACGTGAAGACTATGATAGCTATCCCCGCACTCTCACTCCATTCCCCGGCTAGACCCCGTTACGTTCTCATCTCCTGTTGAAAAACAATGGAACGAAAAGAAAGGGTGAGCTCAAATAGCCCAGTAAGAAATATCATGACTAAGATAATGACGAATAAATTATCATTAGCCTTCAACAGTTGAGTTCTTGATAGAATACAATAGACTACAAGGTTTTATATCAAAAACTGTAGTTAAATTCTTAAACAACGTTCAGATCAATAATAACAGCGGAATGAGCAATCTATTAGAAGAATAATGCAGACTATAATGTCCACTCGCTTCTCTTTTTTGTAAAAATATCATCAACTTTTATCATCTGAAATACCATTAGTCATGATAATAAAAATTCACAGTTCCTGATCATAATCATGCAGATCAACAGTTCATATTTGCACTACAGGCCAAAGACATTTAATATAACACCAACGGTCATGATTATACCAGATTCAGCCTTTGGTAATAATCATACCAATCAACAGTTCATCTTTGCACTACGGGCCAAAGATATTCAATAAAGCACCAACGGTCATGATTATACCAGATTCAGCCTTTGGTCATAATCATACCAACCAACAGTTCATCTTTGCACTACGGGCCAAAGAGAACATTCACCACGTGCCATAAAAGACACCGAACAGATGTATCGCCTTTAACCTAGTATATCGCCTTTAACCTATCATCTGTTCAACAATTATATCACATCTGTGCCCCCGGCCACAGATATTCACAACAGCTTGATTCTTGATGATTAATACAAATAACAGTGATACAAATGATGAACAGAAGAACAGGATAAACAATAAGTATCAGAAGTTTACTTTGTGCAGATTCAAATAATGTCCAAATTGCCAACATGATGTGGAGTGAAATTTAAAAATGATATTCAAGATCCACAATTCAGAATAACGGTTACAGTTCAATAGAAAGGTTCACGTAAATAGGAAGGTTCAGTTGAAATAATGAAGTTCAACTATTATGGAACATATAATATTTTCAGGAATTATAGAAGCAATAGTTCCATAATAAGTTTCGATTTAGGAGTATGAAAGAAAATAATATCCCTTACCGTAGCAGGTTTGATTAACAAACGGTGAAGGAAATTAATATCCCTTACCATAGTAAGTTTGAATAATGGAAGATGAAAAAGATGGTATCCTTTATGAGTATAAAGGAAAATGATATCACTTACGAATATGGAATAAAAGTGTCATGTGATAATTCGTGTAGACAAATTATTTCCACACGAGACAAATAAAAGGGTTATTCACCAACAGGCGATAATCCGCGCCGTAAGGTTATTCCCATCAATTTGAATACGAAGAGTTATTCACCAAACAGGCGATAATCCGCGCCGTAAGGTTATTCCCATCAATTTGAATACGAAGAGTTATTCACCAAACAGGCGATAATCCGCACCGTAAGGTTATTCTCAAAGATTAATAAGGAATGAATACAAAAGGTTATTCACCAACAGGCGGTAAACCGCGCCGTAAGGTTATTCCCACAATTTAATACATGGAAGTAAATGGCACAAGAAAGAAACGATATTATTTTCGAGAATCAAAGAATGATAATCCCTTCAAGTAAGAAAGAAAATAATATCCATTTATGATGATGAAAAGAATGATACCCCTTACCTTAACACGTGACTGGATATTGATTTAAATGAGGTTGATCAACTTGAAAAATTCCTGCACTCCTTTTGGCTTTCAAACTCTCAAAATAACCTTACTATTCTCAGAGAAAACTCATAAAATTCTTATAGAAAAATTTTATGCTTTAGGTGTGATTTTTCTATTCAGCTGAGCAAGCTATTTATAGGAGAAAATAAGTACTATGCGTGGTAGGTGAGGACTGGCGTGCGCACGCCAGTCTGAGAAAATTTTTGCAGCAGCCGCGCAACCTGAAATTTTCTCCAGCAAATTCAAACCCAAATTCCTCAGGTGGGTCCCATAGGGGCCCACATGTTACTATTCACGTTACTATTTCAAATAGTAAAATTAATTATTATTTTTTTTTATTTTTTTATTTTTTATTTATTCTTCCTGTGAGTCCAACATATAAAATAAAATAATGTTACAACAATAATTCAACAATAATGTAAGAAACACGTTACATATTATATTTAATAATATAAATTACAATGTATTTGCTACTGTGACAATTATTAGGTTCAATAATTTTAAAAACAGTGTAGCAACAATTATTGACTCAATGATATAAAATACAGTGTAATGACAATTATTGAATCAATAATGCAAAATACTGTGTAACCACAATTATTGAATTGATAACATAAAATATTATGCAGTGACAATTATCGATGAAATGATGCGTAACAGTTACGGTGTCAATTATCAGACCAATAATATGAGACACTGTGCAATACCGTGTGCTACAGAAAAATACCATAAATTACCGTATGCTACTATTCTTTTATCACTGGTATTTTAACAGTTAACACCGTTGACTATTTTTATTTAAAAATGTTACTTCTGTCGTTTTCTATATCCGACAAATATTCCGTTGTGGGGTCCACCAATAATTAGTTATTTCGGCGCCGTCGTACGACCCGAATATTCCCCGACAAAACGAATATTGTCCGACAAAATAAAATTTGCACATAACATCCTTAACTTTCAATTTCGTCAGTTTAACCACTTACTGTTTCATGAAAAAAAATATGAAGAAAAATTAAATTTTATATTTCATAAAATTCGGGGTCTTACACTTGCACCATGGAAAAATGATAAAACCCTCAGCCTTCCTCTTTATGCAGTCCACCAAACAACATTTAGGAATCAGCACCATTTTCAAAGAGAAGTAATTGTGGGATTTTTAGATTTATGTATCATCTAATTTTATAAAGAAACTGGTGATCTTCTCTAAAATTATTAGCATGCATAACGAAGATGTTTAAACAAACATAAAATCAAAAAGTATAAATAAAGAATCTAAGGTCAGTAACGATTGTCATTAATTGGCTGTACATATTGATATACTAAAATGATTACATAAGTAATGTGCATCGCATGCCCAATCTTGACTCATCCAAACATGATTAGCAGCATAAGGGCTTGCTGGAGGATGTGGTTTTGGTGGGTCAGGGTTAATAGATGTTTTAATCTAACATTTTTTAGTAAATTTAGTATGGAACTGACAAATAATATTTACAGATATTTGTGACGCCCCCAAATCTAGGCCCACACAGCCCAAACTTGAGTCGTCAAAAGACTATAACAAAATTATTACAACAAAGCACAACGTACAACAATACAGTGTATAATAATACACAACTAAGTCTTCACTATTATTGCCACACTATTTTACAACACGTGAAGACTAGGATAGCTATTCCTCGGACTCTCACTCCATCCCCCGGCTAGACCCCGTTACGTTTTCATCTCCTGTTGAAAAACAATGGAACAAAAGAAAGGGTGAGCTCAAATAGCCCAGTAAGAAATATCATGACTAAGATAATGACGAATAAATTATCATTAGCCTTCAACAATTGAGTTCTTGATAGAATACAATAGACTGCAAGGTTTATATCAAAAACTGCAGTTAAATTCTTGAACAATGTTCAGATCAATAATAGCAGTGGAATGAGCAATCTATTAGAAGAATAATGCAGACTATAATGTCCACTCGCTTCTCTTTTTAGTAAAAATATCATCAACTTTTATCATCTGAAATACCATTAGTCAAGATAATACAACTTTACAGTTCCTGGTCATAATCATACAGATCAACAATTCATCTTTGCACTACGGGCCAAAGACATTCAATATAACACCAACGGTCATGATTATACCAGATTCAGCCTTTGGTCATAATCAAACCAACCAACAGTTCATCTTTGCACTACGGGCCAAAGAGAACATTCACCACGTGTTATAAAAGACACCGAACAGATGTATCGCCTTTAACCTAGTATATCGCCTTTAACCTATCATCTGTTCAACAATTATATCACATCTGTGCCCCCGACCACAGATATTCACAACAGCTTGATTCTTGATGATTAATACAAATAACAGTGATACAAATGATGAACATTAAGTATCAGAAGTTTACTTTGTGCAGATTCAAACAATGTCCAAATTGCCAACATGATGTGGAGTGAAATTTAAAAATGATATTCAAGATTTACAGTTCAGAATAACGATTATAATTCAATAGAAAGGTTCAGAAAATAGGAAGGTTCAGTTGAAATAATGAAGTTCAACTATTATGGAACATATAATATTTTCAGGAATTATAGAAGCAATAGTTCCATAATAAGTTTCGATTTAGGTGTATGAAAGAAAATAATATCCCTTACCGTAGCAGGTTTGATTAACAAAAGGTGAAGAAAATTAATATCCCTTACCATAGTAATTTTGAATAATGGAAGATGAAAAAGATGGTATCCCTTATGAGTATAAAGGAAAATGATATCACTTATGAATATGGAATAAAAGTGTCATGTGATAATTCGTGTAGACAAATTATTTCCACACGAGACAAATAAAAAGGGTTATTCACCAACAGGCGGTAATCCGCGCCGTAAGGTTATTCCCATCAATTTGAATACGAAGAGTTATTCACCAAACAGGCGGTAATCCGCACCGTAAGGTTATTCCCATCAATTTGAATACGAAGAGTTATTCACCAAACAGGCGGTAATCCGCACCGTAAGGTTATTCTCAAAGATTAATAAGGAATGAATACAAAAGGTTATTCACCAACAGGCGGTAATCCGCGCCGTAAGGTTATTCCCACAATTTAATACATGGAAATAAATGGCACAAGAAAGAAACGATATTATTTTCGAGAATCAAAGAATGATAATCCCTTCAAGTAAGAAAGAAAATAATATCCATTTATGATGATGAAAAGAGTGATACCCCTTACCGTAGTAAGTTAGAATATGAAAGAAGATGATATTCCTTACCTTAACACGTGACTGGATATTGATTTAAATGAGGTTGATCAACCTATATATTTTTAATATAATTAGTAATTACCACATATAAATTTCAAAGTGTATGATAATTCGTATAATGTGAACTATCAAAATTATATATATTTAACATAATTTTTGTAGTATAATATAACTACTTTAAAATAGTTTTTAAAATAATATTCCAAAATAAATCTTCCAAAGAAAGCTTTTAAAAATGAATCTTTTCAAAGAAGAGTCTTCTAAGGGAAGATTTGTGAATACCGTGAAAAATAGGAATTTATGAAATTACTACTCTTTAATAAAAGACTTACTTGAAAAATTCCTGCACTCCTTTTGGCTTTCAAACTCTCAAAATAACCTTACTATTCTCAGAGAAAACTTATAAAATTCTTATAGAAAAATTTTATGTTTTAGATGTGATTTTTCTATTCAGCTGAACAAGCTATTTATAGGAGAAAATAAGTTACTATGCAGGTAGGTGGGGGTAGGTGGCTGGCTGCTGCTCGCCAGCAGCAGCCTCGTGCTGCAAAATTTTTTCTTCTGCGTAAAATTTCTCCAATTTCAAGCTTCACCAACCATGTGGGCCCCACCAATGGGTCCACATGTTTTTTTTACTATTCACGTTACTATTTTAAATAGTAAAATTAATTTATTTATTTATTTATTTATTCTTCCTGTGAGTCCAACATATAAAATAATGTTACCACAATAATGTAAGAAACACGTTACATATTTTTATTAATTTAATAATATAAATTATAGTGTATTTGCTACTGTGACAATTATTAGATTCAATAATTTTAAACTACAGTGCACCAACAATTATTGACTCAATGATATGAAATACAGTGTAATGACAATTATTGAATTAATAATGCAAAATACTGTGTAGCAACAATAATTGAATTGATAATATAAAATATTATGCAATGACAATTATCGATGAAATGATGCGTAACAGTTACGGTGTCAATAATATGAGACACTGTGCAATACCGTGTGCTACTGTAGAGTACCGCATACTACAGTAAAATACCATAAATTACCGTATGCTACTATTCTTTTATCACCGGTATTTTAACAGTTAGCATCATTGACTATTTTTATTAAAAATGTTACTTCTGTCGTTTTCTATGTCCGACAAATATTCTGTTGTGGGGTCCACCAATAATTTGTTATTTCGGCGCCGTCGTACGACACGAATATTCCCCGACAAAACGAATATTCCCCGATAAAGCGAATATTGTCCGACAAAATAAAATTTGCACATAACATCCTTAACTTTTAACTTTATCGATTTAACCACTTATTGTTTCAGAAAAATATATATGAAGAAAAATTAAATTTTATATTTCATAAAATTCGGGGTCTTACAGTCTATGTATGCTAAATACATTTTCCATGGTCAATATAGATTGTATATGGTCAAAATATATTTTTAACAGTTCAAAACCTATTTTGATACTCTATAATGCTAGAACTATGATATATATGTAGATTCATGGTTTAGTATGTTTAATATATGCATTAATGTGTTTGGTACGTAAATAAGTGGAAAGTATGTTCACACGAAGATTTACTAGTAAAACTCTAACTAGCTACGTGCTATAAATAATGGTAGTTTAAAATGTACAAGTAAGTTATTTGATTTTTATAGCTAAAATGTTAGATTTATGAGTTATAAAGATAACCCAACTTGAATCACTCAAAAATATGTAAAAATGAGCAAGTTGTGGTCTTTATCGCAAAACATGTTGTTTTTGAAACCCTAAACGATCAATCTTAAATTCTTTCTCAAAAGCGTTTTTGAAAATGTGATCGATCCATGACATATTGAAGAACAAGAAGTTAGGAAGCTAACAAATATGATTTTGTGTCTTTTGGATATGTATATTTCATTTTATAAAAGATTGAATCAAAGACATCAAAAGTGAAAAATTAGAGTTTGAGAAAACTGAACTACCGCCGCAGCGGTATGTCCCACCACCGTAGCGGTGAAACATTCTGCAGGACCACCATGGCAGCGGTGTTAATCACCACCGCAACAGTGGTCTGGACTTTTTAAAAAATTAACTTTTATTTAATCGGGTTGGGCCATAGAAAATTGGTCGGGTTGAATCTTTAGGAAATGAAATGGGTTAGAAAATATAATTTTATATAATATTAATATTTGTCAAGAATTAAATAATTAAAATATTATTAAATAATTAATCATATCAATAAAGTTATAAAATATTATTAAATGAATAATAATTTTAGAAAACTAATAAAATATTATTAAATGATTAATAATATTATAAAATAACAAAATATTATTAAATGATTAATAATATTAGAAACTCAATAAAATATTATTAAATGATTAATTATATTAGAAACTTAATAAAATATTATTAAATATATAATAATATTAGAAAATGAATAAAATATTATTAAATAATTAATAATATTAAGAACTTAATAAAATATTATTAAATGAATAATAATATTAAGAATTGAATAAAATATTATTAAATGATTAACAATATTATAAAGTTAATAAAATATTATTAAATGATTAATAATATTAGAAAGTGAATAAAATATTATTTAATTATTCATAATGTTATTAAATGACTTAAATATTATTATTTGATTAATAATATTAGATAGAAGTTTAACTATATTAAATAATTAATATAGGTTTTATGTGATTAAAATATTATCAATTGATAATAATATTTTCATGTGTTTAATATACCATTAAATATTTATTTATGTGAGTAAGTGTTAGTAAATTAAGATATACAAATGTTATTATATTAATCTAGATATGATACTAATTGAAAGATCAACTTTATTAACTGTAAGATCTTTTCAAAGGACATTAAATTGTATTAGTTAGCTGTAATCAACAATCAAGACAAGTTTTCTATACTTAAACTTATATTTATTTTACAAGAACTTTAAGTTGTTTAATTATTGAAAATTAATCCACATCAATGTTGTTCATATATTCTCACATAGTGCATTTGAAGTTTTATAATTCGTTTGATTCATGAACTGTTTAACAATGTATAAGCTAGTTGTTTCGGCTTAGACATCACATGCATAAATTCATTAACTTGAATATTTTTATAAGAGCTTATGTAAACCATTGGTTGATGCAGATTCTTATACTAAGACTGAGAACGAACAATCCTAAATAAGGGGATTATATTCGGGAAACCCACATTTGCGCAAGATGTTTGAATGTTATGTATATACATAGGGTACAAGAGGCTGATCCCCTTAAATACTAAAACAATAAAAGGGTCAGATACATATCTGATTTACCTTAAGTATTAGTTCATAGTCCTTAAGGGTCACTCAGCAGTAAAAACTCAATCATTTCTTTTAATTAAAATTTGACTCTTGTTATTTCACAATCATTATATATTGTTGAAAACTCTGAAGTTATTTCTCATTCAATCATGATATATCAATCTTGTGTTAATTGTTCTTAAACTTGCTGAGCAAGTTAGTTGCTCACTTTTACTATATCATGAATCATTTTTTAGCTAAGTCCAAGTGCTCCAAGAAAAACTAGGGCAAGGAAAAAGTCAAAGCATATAATTTGCATGCTAATAGTATTGTTTAATATTCATCTAATTATTGTAAATCTTTTGTAAACTCTTAAGATATATTTTGTTATATTAAGGTTAGAAGACCTTGGGATTGTATTACCTTTTTGTAAGGAACAATGATATATTATTCCGCTAAGAATAATGAAGACTATGTATTTAGTTGTTATTATGTATTGGATTATGAGCACTAAAATCGAGGTTATGAAACTCGAATTTGGAGACGTCACAAAGATACTATAATTTCTTCCACAAAACAGCAGTTGTAGTTTTCGTTAACACCTCCTACAACACATCATTCGAAAAGCACAACTGAATTGCCAAAAGTGCTTTATCATTTATAGCTTCCAATTCTGACTCAGACATCACGTTAGTTTTCTTCATCTCCCAATCCGTATCAGACATATCTATTAGTTTCACTGGCGTCTCTACAATGGCTTTTTTCAAGCCCTGTTAACTGAGAACAACCTTCATCCATAACTTCTTCTAGTTGACGAGTCACCCTCTTTAAGAGCCTTTGTCAAGCCCATCAAGTCTATGTATCTGATGAGGCTTATCTCTCAATATCTCTTGGTTGATCCACTAAGAGCCTCTGTCATGCCTTATCAGACACCCATCAAGTCTCTCTGCTTGATAAGGCTTATCTCTCAATATCTCTTATTTGATTCACCAAGAGCCTTCTTGAGAAGAGTCAAAGACAAGTATCTTTAACTCATTGAACCTAGTCGATTACGTCTCTCCAATATCTCTTGTCATGAGCCAACCAAGAGCCTTTACGAAAAGAGTCCACCACTTGCTCAATGAATTATTTTTCGTTCATTATGCCCAGTCCATACCATATCCATGACCCAAGCCCACCACTTGTTCAATGAATTATTTTTCGTCCATTATGCGCAGTCCATACCATATCCATGACCCAAGCCCATAGTCATGACTCTGATACCAATTGTTGAGAATATTCGATCCATATATATTCATTTGAAATCACATCTTGACCCAAAAGGTTAAACTTTTAGGTCTTTGATCCATCAAAGCATTATGCACAGTCCATACCATATCCATGACCCAAGCCCATAGTCATGGCTCTGATACCAATTGTTGAGAATATTCATGTGAAATCACATCTTGACCCAAAAGGTTAACCTTTTAGGTCTTTGATCCATCAGAGTATATATGTCCACAATTTTTCTCTTTATGATTCGATGTGGAACTTTACTATCACACGGTACCTCAACCATTTCCTAATCATACTCAATTTAGTATTCTCTATCCTATTTTGTTATGGAATTTTCTTATGGCCTATTATGCTTTTCTCATTGTTTTTTTCCTTCAATTTGGACTAAATAATAATCTGAAGAATACAAGATAAAGAAAGAACTATGAGAATTATTTCTAAATCTCTTTGAATGTCACATTGTTTCTGAATCTCTCTGAATGTCACAATGTTTCTGAATCTCTCTGAATTCTTCTGAATTTTATCATCTCCAAAAACTTAACACCTATATATAGGCTATAAAAAAAATTCTATAACCAAATAGGATAGGGAATACTAAATTAAGTATGATTAGGAAAAATATATTTTCTAAATCAAAACGGATTCTAGGTAATATCTAAATTTAAATACAATAAAGATTTATGTCATACCTAACAGAAACAGATAATAGATAGCTATAGATTTTAGTTTTTAATTTTTATCTTTGAAGTGTTAAAATTATTGGGTAGATTAATGATATGTGATTAACTATGCACGACAAAGATAATAATCTCTCAGATCATTTGAATCTAGTTTATTATACAAGTTCCATCATTATAAAAAGCTTTTATATTTTTATTGTTTAACCATAAAAGTGACTGGTTAGCTCAACTGATAATTAATCTATTAATAATTGGTTAAATATTACTCCCTACGTAAACTAAAGTATAATATTTTTTTGTCAGATGAGCAAGGTATATAAAGTAAAAGGTAAACATGTAAACATAGTATGTTAACCGTAGTTTATTCCACCGTTATAATTTATATTTAAAGTCTTTTCATGTGTTCAATCCTAAGGAGTAAGGGGTGCTTAACTCATTGATAAGGAGTCTGTCTATTTACAAATGCTACAAAAGTGTGTAGCATGGATTTAATATTTAAACAAAGATAATGAGAGGTCAACCAAATATAATTTACTATGATCAACACCTTCAAGTTGTCAAATTCCGATTGTCATAACCAAGAACTTCTCATTGATAGTTTTAGTTGTTCTTCCCAGTTTATTTCAGGGTTTGATGTATATAGAGTGATAACAGCCTTGGGCTTAGTTGGTATGCAAGAGTTTTTGGATTCAATCCCTCATGTTGTGACATTAGTATGATAATAATCATAATGACCATTGACCGACTTGGGAAGTAAATAAATAAAATAGCAAAAATGCTACTCCATAATCTCCCTAGCTACAAATAGTCAACTTAGATAGAACATTTGGCACGGCATTGGAAGATCCCAAAAGACATCCCCACTACAATCATCAACATTCTCCCAATGCTCATTCATTGCATATAGTGATGCCGAAATCTGCCTTTCCAACTTCATCTTTTCAAAATAATCTGGAATTATCTGATTCTCACCACAACTAATACTTTTTGGCACCTCAAATCCATTTTCTTGATTTGACAAAATCCCATCAAATCCATCAGCCGTATGATCAACCCCTGATGATGAATAATCAAATTGCAAATTACCCATTTCAATTCCTCCACTAAAATTCCTCAAATCCGGCTTATATGCATCATCAAGACTCTGCACATCATATTTCAAGTTACTAGCAATTGGACTAGTAACACTACTACTATAGCTACTAACTTTAGCAGTACTATTTTGGGCAGCTGTTTTTTTTGTGGCACTATGCTTTGGGACTTTTTTCTGATTGAGCAAGTTCTTGATTTTCAAAGAGAGAGCGGAATTCGGAGGAATATTATTATCCACAAAATTCGTATGCACATTCGTTCCACGAAGAAGACAGGCAGCTTCATCGTAAGCCCGAGCAGCTTCTTCAGCAGTGTTGAATGTCCCGAGCCACATTCTGATCTTTTGAGTTGTGTTTTTGATTTCTGCTGCCCATTTTCCAGAAGGCCTTTGTCTAACTCCAACAAACTTGGTCTTTTTTGTGGTGGTTCTGTTTTGGTCCCTCTGTTTGGCTGTTGAGGAAATTTGTTTCTTTTGTGTTTGGAACTCAAGTTCCATTATTTTTGGAGAGAATTGGTGATGGGAATGGAATGGAGGAGGGAGGGAAAATAAAGAGGTATGATTTTACAAAAAATGGTGAAAATAAGCAGGGTTTATATAGTGGTTAGTTTGTCCCCATTTTGTTGTTTGGTTGTTGGATATAATTTTTGTTCCTTGTGTATGGTTGACTGATTTTTCAATGTTGAGTTGGGGCTAGTTCTAGGCATCTAGTCACTTTTGGTTATTTGTACTTGTTATTTTGTGCCTCGTTTCTGCAAGGCACGCTACCTCTCATCTTACACATGCCAAACAAGTTCTTTCTAGTCACCTATCTCTACAAACTGATCCAATCGCTCATCATTACATTAAGCAGATGATCCCACAAAACAAGAACAAGAGTTTGATAATCCAAAATAGACTGATCCAACAGAATTAATTACCAACCGAACCAACTCCCTGCCACATACAAAAATACACACTCGGTCAACTGTAAACCTAATTAGTTGCAATCACGAAGGCCTGCTGCCACTCCTAGTAATTTTTAAGTTTTGGAGTGAAGGAATCATGCCACTTGGATACATACATACATACACGGCACGCCTCCTTCAATAAATGAATCGCTTTGCAACTACTGCTTGAGAATAAACATCAATGGAATCTCTTATCCCATAAACCAACCAACCGCCAAACATTGTGCCACTTGGATTCTATTAGTTCTAATGATTACTATTGCAAATTATCTAAACTATTGACTTTCTAAAGTCGTCTTATAATTTAGAAAACAAAGTGTGTACGAAAATATGTTAGATTTATGATATAAAAAACATAAATTAGTTCATCAATTAGATAAATTATCATTCCATGTGGTTAGCTTTACGTTGGCCAAAAAGGCAGACTAATGACATCTCAACTCTGACAAGGAGTTAATACGACAACCAATCAAGTATTGTTATTTTAAAAAGTGATTAATCCTCTTCAATAATTAGTTGCATGTCATCAAATATCAACCAAATTCCTAAGATATTTAAATATGACAATTCCACAATCTTTCAAGTGGAACCACCATACACCATAAACTTTTCAATTAATTTCAGTAATACTAGGAACAATAGACTCCACTGAACAAGAATCACAAAGATGAGACTGTTTCGCATACAGGAACAAGGGGAAAAAAGGTTGAGACTATAAAAGATAGAAATGAGCACACATCCAGCGGGCGGGCAAGAAGCAATAAATTGAAGCAACTGAAGCAGGTACTTCGACATGCTGTAAAACCAAACTGCTTGCACAAAAGCAGTTAAATTGAAACACCAACAATCCATATATATAATTTATGATTATCAGTGTAACAAAAGAATCATAGTTTATAATCTGATACTTGTACACATTTAAAGAAAAAGAAACAGACGACCAAAACTGTAACAAGAATTGCCTGCCAGCCAATCCTCAAACCTCGTGCGAGAAATAATAAGACCCTCACAATCACAAATACATATCCTCCTTAATTATGGGGTGCATGACCGCACCACATCACTTAAAAATTTACACATGCTACAAAAACGGCTGGGTTTCATTTTACTCAAAATGACACACTCAACCAAACAACCGACAACAGGTTGCGGCACATCATGATGCAAAAAAATGAATGAGGGGAACACCCTAGGAAAAGAATGGGTAACCAATATATGATTGACACAAACCGACTGGACAAAGCAGTTTTCCCCATTAACAGCAAGCTGTCCTCTTCTCAATCAAGAATATAACCCGCTATGATGAGAGGATGGATTGCAATGCAAGCTGCTGCTGGGGCTGCAGTGATGACCATGTTGAAGCCAAGGTAGCTGGTGGTAGCGTTTGTTGAAGCTGTCTCAACAGATTAATCATTCGGCTGGCAGTTTGCTCAGTCGCAAGATCCTTGCCAGCACATAGAACCTACAGCAAAAGGTAAAGGTAATTATAAACTGAAAGAACATTCTAACCGGCAAAAGTATCAAACATACTAACATTAATAACTTTATTGGTAGAAGTTCATATAATATTTTTTCCTTATTTTCACGATTTCATTTCTTTGGAGGCCTGCTAGTCCTCCCTTTCTGTACCGTCTTTTTTATTTCTGCAAACTTCTTTCAACCAAAAGCAAATAAAATCTTAGGTTGTTAAATCAACTCAAAAATAGAATGCTAACCTCGGCAAATACTGAAACTATTTTAGGGAGATACTGATTGTTGGGACCCAAAAGCTCTGCATCTGACCTGTAGTAAGAAACATTGATTAACTCTCAAGGTGAGTATCCTTGCACAAGAAATCGGAAAATAGTAGAACAGGCTGTAATGAAGAACGCTTGAATGCCCTATACCTTTCGACCATTGAACAAAGTTGGTCATGGACTACTTTGGCCTCAATCAGATCACCTTTTATAGGCAAGCAGTTTAACCAGGCAGGAAGAACCTGTCAAACAAAACGGCAATCACAATCTGAAGAAATCCCACAAGGTTTGAGTTTTACATAAAAGCTATATCTAGGAGCTTATCCAAGAACCAAAATATCATCATACAAACAGGTTTCTGGATTTTATGACATGCACAAATTACAATTAATATAATGAAAGAAAAGTGTCCATTTGAAAGGACCTGTCACTAAAAATTATAAAAGCCACCCCTAGAATACTTAGGTGAGAAACGCCATCAAAAACACAAAGGACAACAATGAGAAAGAGCTTATGCAACTTGCTTTCTTGTATCAAACAGAAAAAGGATTTAAGAAAGATCTTTTTGTAAGGTACATCTTTTTCTTCATTTCTTGTTTAGGTAATTAAATAAGGGAATTAAGACCTTGAAGAAGTATCACTTTTGCTTGTGGGAATATTAACTCCCTTAAATAATAAACTTATAAAAAGAGAGTTATTCTGAAATGAGCTGCAGCATCGTATTAACATATTTTGGATAAACTGCATACATGTTGCAGAGAATGTAGAGACTGAGCTTTATGTGCATTGACAACGATATTGAAGTGTCACAAATTGATTGTATTTTGCCCCAAAATAATTGGTTATTTCTCACTAAATTTTGAACAAAACACAATCATTTTTGTGACAAAAGTACAATATTTTGAGTTACTTTTCAGGTCATGTTTTCACTGCAAAACTAAAACCCAATTGAGACATTCATTTCTGGATAGAGGGAAGACTCGACAAAGAATGCTTAACAGCTAGGAAGCATGGACATGGGACACGAGTCTGGGTCACAGGACACAGTCCACAGTTCAATACGATATGCGACACGGGACACAATATATACATATATATATATATATATATATATATATATATATATATAACTTAAATTTTTAATAAAGCATGATAAAAATCAAGTAAAATGGTGAGGAACACTTGCACCATAAAAGTCTAAATAACAAATAAGATTATAACACACAACTCTAATAGAGAACCATACTTAAGAAAGATGCATAGTTGTTCTTATCAGTAGAGAAGTTGTACTTTTTATTTAATCCTTCTAATTAGATCGCTGATATCAGCTGAATACCAACGGTAGAACAAAATAAAACTAAAGAGATAAATAAACTAAGCATAAATATATTAGGAAATTAGTAAGTCATCCACAAACACTCGTCAAAATTCACCTTGAAAACCAGATGGGATTTTCACACACACACGCACACATATAATTATATATATAACAAATAAGTTATATTTACATAACGATAAGCAAGTGGTTAACTTCAAAGTGTAAGTTCAATACTAACTAGCATAACATATCAGGAAGTATCTAGTATCCCAAGTCTGAAATATCCCTAAATTATCCAGATATACCCAATAGTATCCAGAAATATCACTACATTATCCGGAAATATCCTACAGTATCCGAAAGTAACAAGATTGAAAATAATAAATCTGAAGTATCTGATATGTATCCAGAGGTGTGCATGGAGTGTCTCCGACATGTATTAGATACGGATACGTCGACTTTCCAGAATAATACAAGCTTCATAGCTTTAACAAATTGGGAAAAATGAGGGGGAGGGAAGAACTTAACCCACAATATTGTGATCATATTCGGTATGTCTCGAGTTTCTCCCATTATAAGTACAGATGGCTTGATTGTGTCATTTATTTGGTGTTTTAGAATCTTCGCATCCTTTTTATTTAAACCCTTTTTGGGATGGGAATGGGGAGGCAATTTAGACATTAATCTTTATACTTGTGGGCATCTCGTTACAATGATTGAAGTATGTGTAGATACTTGTGACATCTTTCTAAGTGCATCTTTCAAATTCTTTACGAGAAAGGACAAAAAAGGAATGGGAAAATGATACCATCTTGTACAAAACAATGCATCATGTAAACATCACAATTTGCTTACAAGTTAATCCTGGGACAGGAACAGTGTATTAAGAAGCCAGATTGAACAAACCAGACAAAAATGAAGGTAATCTAGCGACAATAAGATTTTATTGCTCAATGTTTTTCCTATTCTACAAGCTTATGGTACTCTGTTAGTACTTTTATTTATGTGATTCCCTATTTGATTTAAATGATGACTGCTAATAAAGTATATTTGTAAAACCATGTAAGTTTTGTAAAGTCTTTATGAATTTTCTATGTAAAAAGACTTAGTTAGAGAACTAAAACTGTCAGAAGCAGACTAGCATTTCGTCGAGTAAAAGAATAAATTGTTGAGTAAAGTGCCGGATCGTAGAGTTGCATCGCAAGGTGAGATATCATAAGGCAGAAATCTTTGAGTATAGTCACTCAACGATTTGGAGACTAACTCTATGATTCTTCACTGAAGACCAATATGACAAGATTCGTAGAGCGCAACAGACTGTTAGGACAAGTGAAAGGTTTATAACAAGGGTCATATAATCTTAACCTCGCACACTTCCAAGATATTCAAAAGAAAAAGTAATAAGGTTAGAGATATAGCGCAGCTTTTACAACAGCTATATGTGCAAGGAACACATGTCAACTGTTGCACCAAAGATAGTATTATCGAAAGCAGCATGTGGACCAGTAAACAGGTTTTGAAGTCAAAGGAATGATCATTTGACAAGCGTCCCAAAGGTATTTGGAGAAATGGTAACAATTCAACGGGTAAATATTAATGAGAGACTATAAAAAGATTGCTGCTACAACCACAAAATAAAAAACCAACTGATCCTCAAGCATTCATTTGTCTAAAAGCTCGTATTCTCACCCTACGATCCAAAGAAACTCACTGCTGCTAATCCATTTGAAGACAAGGATTTAAAGCATATTAGCAGCACCACAAACAAACACTATTATTTGTGATTGTAACAAAATCTAAGTGATTTTTTGTATCAAGTCTTAGTGACTTGTTAGATTCTTTGTGAATCTCTGTTGTACTAGCTCCTTAGTGAGCTTGGTTTGTGCAATCATCTATCTTTAGTAAATCATCACTACTCTCGTAGTACAAAAGAGGAGTAAGAGACTTTTGTGCTCCAAACCTCTTAAAATTTGTGTGCTTACTTTACAGTCCTTACATTTCTGCATTTTACTATTATCAATCATAAGATTTTATTCTGTGACTAGTTTCTACACATTCACTAAATTCAGAATTGTGAATTTTTTGTTAATCTTTGAATGGGTTTTTCAAAACATATTTCACTGTGCTAATTAAGTTCAATTAATCTATTTAATCATTTGGTAACTTAATCTCAAAAAGAATATTTTAAAAAATCTATTTACCCCCCTTCTAGATCTCTTTAGTGCCTTTGGGAATAACATACTCATTAAATCTTATTATGTCTTGTTTATAACTTTTTTTATGTAGCAAATCCTATTATTCTAATTTCTTTCACATTCCCAATTTCAAAAATGAAAATTATGTTTCACATTTTTAACTCTTAACTGACAATGGATAAATATTTTTTATTTATTTTTACAGTGATTTGGAATCGGGGGTAATGTTTAATCTTTGAATAGTTGCTCGATTCATCGAATAATTGCTCGATTCATTCATGACAAGTAGCTTAATTGACAACTTTGCCTATTGAGCACACTCCTTTAACGTCCCAACTTAAAATACCATAACATGCCACTTTAAAAATACAAAAGATTTCTATAAATAAAGGAAAAGGCAAAACTACCTGAGCTGAATCAATACAGTCACGATGAAACTGGCATATTTTCCCCAAAGCAGAAACAGCATTGTCATATGCCATTACATTCTCCGGTTGCAATGCATTTGGGTGCCTTATCACAACATTTAACCTTGATAAAGCCTCTGAGCAAGGTCAAAAATACAGGACTAAGTTAAATAAACTTCATGGATAAATCAAGAACTACACTATAGGTATCTAATTACCTCCTACGAGTGGTTTAAAAACAGAACCACCATATTCTGCACAAACACCAAGTCCATATACCGCTGCCTAAAAATAATAAGATGACTTGGTTACAACGCAATCTAAATACTTTAGCAACTAAATGCCTAAAAAATGGCATTGTTCAAACCTGTCGGACATCCGGGCTTTCGTCATTGCATGCTTCCAAAAGGAAAGGAAGATATGTATCATAATACCTGGTGTAAACAGTGAGTTGTTATATTGGATGAATTCCCACAACGCTAACAATATGCGAGTATAAAGCATACATACTTCAGAGCTGCTTCATGGCACTGTTCTGCAACATCATCAAAGATGCAAATTGCAATCCTCCTCTCTTCTGCCGTTTTGTCCTTACCCTGCATTAAGGTAAGCATGTGATGCACATTTCAAAAGTAGCTGCTTGCACTAGAATCAACAATCAATCTGAAAGAAAAATGAAACTAGGAAGTAACAAGACCACAACTTACCCACATTGGCATTAGATATGATGATAGCCCATCGAAGAAAGGTAAGAAAGAGGCTTTGAATGTTTTGATCAAGGTTCCTAAAATTTCACCAACCTGAATCCAGGAATTATTTTCAAGGGATATTATAATCCATGCAAAAAATAAAGAAATTTTATACTGAAACAGCAACAATGCTTTGCTTGTAGGTGGAGACTCAAAAATGGTTGTTGAGGACAAACTTGGTCAAAAACTTCTTCTTCTTGCTCATTTTCCTCTTTAAGCAACTCCCCCTCCTCCGCATCAAAGTCTTCAGCTTTGGCCCTTTCTGCTCTTTCTCTTTTCCTACTTGAACTGGCTGTTATCACCTGTTTTATCTCATCCACAATGCTTTTCACCTGGCTTTCATCCAAAATTGGTCCAGAGATCTGAAAAAAAAGGGGAGATAATCAGAAGACTTTCAAATAAAATACAATTGAAAAAAAGCAGTAACACCCAAAACAAAAGTACAAGCACAACAAAACTATCATAAAAGAGCATGGATATTTCCTCTGCACCATGTTACAGCTCCAAACAATATGGAGAATAAATCCATAGATGTACAAGTATGTAAAATGCTTGGTATCATCATTATGACACCTGATATATCTAACACAGTGCTTGATTGTTTTGTCATTTGGATACAACCAAGAAAGTAAATAAGGCGGCATAAAAACACAGGTAGACAAATTTATAAATATAGAACACTTCATAAATGTTTATAGTTCCCAGAACTCTACAAAGCCAGAAATGTAACAAAGACAAAATCTAGAAGAAATAGCTCTGTACTATGCTCAGTAGTTAGGAAGCAAAGAAAAAATGTGAGAAATGGTAAGAATTAACTAACCTGAACGCATTCATTTAAGGCATCCAACATGCTTGCGCAGATTTCTGTATCAGGTTCCTGCAAGCAAAGCAATTTATATGAATCATTACCTGGATAATGAGCACCATATCCTCGCACAAATTTAGAAAGCAGAACATAATGAAACTTTTAGTAACTACAAACAGCCAATACCTTGTGTAAAGCTTCCACCAGAGCTGGTATTATGTAGTCGGACAACTGCTTTATATAAGACTCATTTCGACCCTGAGCAAGTCCTTTCTCTACAGCTAATTTGGCAGAAAGCAACAGCTCCGGCATGGCTAGACACAGAAATATATGTTAACATCAAGAAATACAGAAAAATCATCAACATGAATGGAAAAATATTCGTCAAAATTGAAGAAAGAAATCAGCATGGAGTATGGACAAACCTGAAACAGCTGCTTTCCTGACTTCTTCATGAAAATAAAATTTAAGAAGTGGAACCAAAGTTGGGGCAACCTGTTCCACGTATGAAGAGCAATTCATGAAAACATTTCCATTGAGCAGCCTAAAATGCACAAATTCATAAATTCACTTCAAGATCAACCTGATCAATCCATGGGTAGAAACCCTCCTTCAGCTCATCAGCATAGCAACAAAGCATGTTACAAGCTGTGGCTTTCTCCTCTAGGACGCTAGTCTTGATCCCAATTCTTTTATCGCCTAAAGTGATGGTCTCCATGCTGCAAGACGTACAATCCTTACTAAGATACAAGACATTCTTCAACATCACAAACACCAAAGCTAGACACAGATTGAAACAAGATAAAGAAAGTAATATGCACATAAAGTAAAGGGGAAAATTAGGATCAAAAGTCAAAACATTAATGAGACTTGCTCATTCAAGAGAAACAAGTTGTGATAACTTAATGAAGATTAATAAAATGAGATGGTGAAAAGACATTGTGAATGGATGACACTACAAAAAGATTAGTAGTTACATTGAAAACAGAGATTTTGTACCCACACTGAGTAGCTTAAAACAAGGATTTGCAATTTTGGTTGTTCTTTTTTTCTCTCCCGAAAAAAAGTAGCAAATGGAGCTTACATTCAGGACAAGAACCTAAAATACAACACACTGAATTCTAATCAACATCAAATTCCTTTCACAAGACAAGTAATATGAGCAATGAGCCAGAATTCACCCTCAATTTGAAGACCATTATGACCATTAAACTTCTATAATGGCCAGTCAATTCTCATGGAATTATATTTCTGACTCCCAGGTAAATTGAAGTATAACTGTAGAGCATGTCAGATGCCCATTATAAGAGAGTCTAGTTCAAAGGTGAAAGCTGTTATCAGAACCCGTGATACTCTGTACTTAAACCCACCAACTAAGACAACATATTTTGCCAACAAGGCCTAAAAATAATATAATATGGTCCTTGAGCTTATTAACAAGGAAAAGGATGATTCACACAAAAAGTCTCCTATCTATATCCTGTTATAGTAGAAAAAAATTTCCAACACCACCAACCAAAGCAACCATATTTTGCCACCAACGCTTAGCAATATTATCCTTCGGCTGACTTGAGACATCTAAATCTATATAAATCGAATTACAAGAATGAAGACAGACCCTTCATCATCGGATTCATCAATTTCATTATCTGAATCTGCAGATGTAATGATCACATCAGGTTTAAGTTGAGCAGACTGAAGCAATGGAGGCATGACTACACTCATATAAGGAAGGAAATCCTGCTGCAAGCACTTGCAAAGTCTTGCCCATGCCTATAGAAAAAAATAGAAGTAATTTCTCAATTAGCTTGGACATATTAAATGTATAAATAAAAATTCTCTTGTTTACAATTAAGTTTAGACACATACTTGTAGCATGTAGCTTGTAGTAGGATCATCAGTCTCCATTTGAGATCCTTGCAGTGACATAAGCACTTCCATTACCTTGAATTGACAAACATATTTAGAATTTGAAGTCATGCAGAAACTTTAACAAATTATCTTCTATTTTTTAACAAAAATAAATTTAAAAAAATAAAAAAAGAAGGAAAAAGAGACCCAAAAGAACTCCCAATTCTGGCATGAAGCCCACCAGGTTGCATAAAATGTGCATGGAATTCAACCGGCCAAATTCAACACATTGTGCATCATGCACTTGTATTGTTGAAAGCTAAAAAGTATGTCAGCAATAATATACACACACACACAAATATATATACATATAGTAAATCACCTGCTTGGCGTCATCCCTGAACTTATCCTTTCCAACAGCCATTCCTACCAAACTAATGCATTCCATGGCTTTGGCGCGAAGCATGCGGTTCGATTTGTCATTTGCATTCACCAATATAGCTTTCAAGTAGGGCATAACTGCATCATAATATTTTTGGAAATGCTCCTATTGACACACACCAAGCATCAGAAAGATACCCACAACAAAGGCATAAAATTTTAAGTTGCTAGTGAGTTATAAATTATATGATATAATATTATACCTGAGATGAATCAGCAACAGAGGCTAAAGCAGTCAAGGCCCCTTCTTGCACCATTTGCTTGCCATTCTGCATAACAAACATCATTGTATATCAAGAAACAATACGGACTGTCCATAAATGTGAAAAGATCTTTATATGTGTTTATTTTTGTGGCACTTATTGCCTCTGCTGTTATACCTGTAGAAGCACAAGTAGCTTGCTCACTATTCCATCCAAGTATGGCGTTAATATATCTGGGGTACAGTTCTCACTAAAATTGAGCACAGCTGAAGCTGCGTGAGCCTGTAGAAAACAATTAACAATGAGTTTATATATGTTTTAGTAAGAGTAATGGATTAGAGGGGAGATTCTCAGTTGCTCTACCAAATGTAATAGTAAAGATTAGATAGCGTGCACACCATGACATGAAGTTGTAATACGACTTCTAAAATATTCTATAACATATAACCTGAACAATTTTTACTAATAATGACAAGGGATGCAAATACAAGAAGAACCAAAAGGACCAAGGAAAGAGCAAATAAACAACTAAAAGCAAAACTATCACTACCTAAACATGTAATGGAAAACCTTGCTAATCTAAACCAGATTGAGCAAGAATTTGAGTATTAAACTATGACTGTACCCAAAACCATACACTACATACCACAGAAAGACATTATACTTCCCTATATCCATGAACTGCTAGATACAGAACAGAATTACCTAGATAACATTTACTAGAACTACGATTCTTCAGTTAAAAATACCAAAGGAAAAAGAAATACTAGCAACACAAAACTTAGTAACAATGTCCATTAAACTCGATGAGTATCATATAAAAGCTTTGCAACCCCCCCCCCCCACCCCCCACCCCCCTCTTTCTTCTCTCCTCACTTCAACAACACCGTCTAACAGTAATGGTAACTCACCCAAGAGTTTCATCATCAGTTGGCATTCTAAATTACCTAACAGTTAAAATAATCACAGTAACATAAGAAGTCACCATCTAGAAGATAAAAGGTTAAGGTATCTCAAAAGAGAAATATGACATGAACCAGTCCTTAATGAGATTGGAAAAAATGCCACCTTTTATGTAAGGCAAAGCTTACATTGGCAATGCAGTGAGAAACATCACATATACCTATGTGCCATCAAGTCCTACCATGATTGAATTTTAATTTATTTTTTTTAAGTCCACCAAAACCCACTTAGTTGTTCAATAGAAGATAAATATCAAATAGTAGCATGTCCCTCACACAAACTTGACTCGTTCTGAAATATTCAGATATTTACTTAGAATAATAACTATAAGTTCATTTCCTAAAAACTCCTACTAAAAAAAGGGTATCTCATGTTCTTCCAATGTAAGATAAAAGTGTTTGGCTGCCATAATACTATCCACAATATTTTAAACCTTCAAATATGCATCATAACTGATGCTAGTGCTTCATAAATATCATAGTACAATTTCCTTCAACAAACATTTTCTTGATCAATCATTCTATCCATTCATCCACAGGAGCTATCAACTTGCAATAAGATTATTGCCTACCACACGTATAACTTGAACAGTTTTCAAATTTTAAAATAGAAATTTTCATATTCGGTGAGATCAAATCCTTGTCCAGAAAATGCTTTCAAGCTACTGATATAAATGAAAACATAGATATCATGCACTTTCTTGTTCAATAGATCACTAAAGGACATACCTGTTTAGACTATATGTTTCGGCAATAAAGTAGTACCATACAGAATCTTGCACTATCAAATGAGTCATTGGCTCACTCCATGTTATGTTTTATAAATTCCAGTGTTTCCCTCTAGTTAGATTACTTTTTATGCAGATAGCATCTCAAATTTATAAAAAGTATTCCCCACCCCACTCCACCCCGAACAATTGAATTCTGTATGTCAAAAACTATATAAAGCTAAGCCCCCGTACAATACATTACTAGTTTCTTTCAAATAGTACTTTATTCCTTGTTTTAATCTACCACAACAGCTCTCAATGCCAAAGATTTTTCTGAACCGCAATAAAATCAATTTGAAAAGCATTAAGCTACTATATATAGGTATCAAGAACTATCAAAACTATAGATTATAGTAGTATAAGAATATCAAAAATGATTATGCCAATGTAAGCAAATTGTATGCTAAAACTCATTTGTGCACTAAAAGGCAATCGAAAAAACCACTCATATGAACTAGTGACCAAACCTACTAACCTGTACGCGGGGATTCTGGAAGTCATCCATAGCTGCAGCTAGTGCTGGCAGCACCCTTTGATGGTACTGAACTTGCAAGTCTGGTCCCAAATCAGTAGATAATTGTCCAATTGCATTAATAGCAGCCCATCGTACTCGAGCATGGGGATCTTGAAATGAATTTAATACCATGGATACCACTTGCTCCAAATTTTTTATCATCACCTGCAACAATACATTAAAAAGATTACATTTTGTTACTTTCGAACACACATGAACCACGTGGCGACGCAAACACCAACCAGTAAAGTCAAACTAGTAAATAATAAAGACAAATAAACACCTGTTTGCATCTCAAGTAACAGAGAATTACCTTTGAGCATCCTTCTGCAATCTGCGCAAGCGCAATTAATGCAGCATGATGTTTTTGCCATTCAGGAGCAGCCAAATAAGCTGGCAACTGCTCCGATGCAACAGGAACAATAGTATTCCCTCCCAGAGCTATGGCCAACCGATCCAAACACTCCTGCCCAACACTATAATTTCTAGTCTCTCCGGCATCGTCATCCTCGTTATCAGCAGTATGCCACGCTGGATTCTCTTCAACATCTAACAACATCTTCATTAAAATTGTGAATAACCTACTGATAAACTGCGGTAATTTCCTCATCATTCCAGGAGCCCTCTCCCTGGCCTCGGCCAGAGTAATCACAAACTCAATGGCTAAATGTCTTGTCCCCTCTTCAAGGGTTTCCGCCTCTGCAATTTGCAACATAGACCCCACTACTTCCACTAATTGCCTCCTCAAAAACCTGGGCTCTGTCCCAGCCAATTCAATCATTAATTCTAAAGCTTCTTGAGCTGTTGCCTCTTGCCCACAATTCAATGCTTCGGTCAGAGTACTCATCATGGCAGGCAACAAATCCTGAAAACGATCACGGTCGCTAGAGCTCGACAAGCACTGAATGAAATTAATAACAGCACTAAGCGCCGCAATCCTCACATCAGAGCTAGACGAAGCCGTCAAACACTGTAAAAACACAGTATGCAGATGTTTTATGTGCGGAATTAGGGTTTCACCTATGTACTGAGACAATTGGGCGAATATCAAAAACGCAGATTCCTGAAGCTTATGCGAATCGGACGAAACGCATTGGAACATGAACGGCAAGAGCTCCGGCCATCCATTATCCGGTAAAATCCCGGAGGCGAGCTCGGAAACCGTGTCGCACAGCTTCTTAATTATCGTCTTAGCTTCTTCGCGTTGAACACAAGTAAGGAAGATCGATTTGAGCGAAGACTGAGTTGAAGGAGACAACCGAGGCCATATGTACGAGTCATCCCGAGTCAACTGCTTTCTGAGTAGAATTGCAGACATGGCTCGGGCTTCGACGTGAGGGGAGAACTGGAGAAGCTGAGCAAGTTTGAGAACAAGCGAGTTGGGATCCGTTTGCTTGCACAGATTGAAAACGAGTTCGGCCTGAGATCTTTGCTCGTTAGATGAGGCCATCAGGTGAGAAATTAGGGTTTCGAATTGGGCGGGATCAGGCCCCAGAATCGCCGCTAGCTGAGCTTGCTGCATCAGAGAAGAATCCATCGCGGCGGCGAATTAGGGTCTTTTTAGTTTATAACGGTGGCACTTCCCCTTTCTCTCTTTAAACGTATATGTATGACTGTATGAGTATATATATACATATATAGTTTTGAGCGCAGCGCAAATGCTCTCGGACACTATTTTGCCTCTAAAGTTTAGAGGGACGGAGGGATTTTGAGATATTAAGGGCGTGTTTGGATGATGAAGTAGGACCATTTTTGGGGCTGATTAAAAGCGAAAAACTCTGAAATGGAAGATTTGCTGTGATTTAGGCGTAAAAGTGTTTTGGTCCTTTTATGTTCTATATACTACTCTTTCCTGTTCCCTCCATTTCATTTAGTTAATTTATAAAATTCATTCAAATTGTAATGTAAATTTATTTGAATTTAAAATTTCGTACTTACTAATATTTTAAGGAGTTTTCTTTATTAACTATTACAATAATTCACATACATTCTAAATTTTATAATTTATGAAGTTGACTATAAAAATATCAAATTGGATTCTTTTTCTATGAAAGAAGTATATAATATTATCATTTTTTAAGGGGAAATTTGCAAAACATGTTACTTGTAGTAACAAGTTAAATTAGGAGTTTGAATCAAAACTCAATTCCCTTGTTGCAATAGTATTTTTTTAGATCATCTTAGTTTATCATTGAAAAATTCATGACAAAAATTATTCAACATCAAAGTAATTACAAAGTCCTCCACTTAAAGCCTCGTTGTTTTTGTCAAGCCCAAACAGACATCCACACATAACGCAAAATATGTCTCAAGTCATTGTGCGATTGTAGACACCCAAATTTTGCACTTCTCTACTAATCCTGGCAGGAGGGCAAAAGCGTCATTTGACCTGACATGCGGAAAGAAAGGTGGACCCCAACACCAAGCCACCCCAGCGATTTACGATCAAAGCCGCCACCACGGACAACGAGAATCCGATCACTTGAGGCAGGGCGAACAATGGATCCAGAAAAGCCTGAGCCAACCACAAAAGACGACTGATGGCCACTCCGCTTACAATGTTCGGGGGTCTCGCTCCCCGGTGAGCGAGCGGCTGCCCAGCTCGCCGGTGAGCTGGCGGGGGTGGAAAGGGGGCAGCGCCCCCTGGAAGCCAAGCATAATTATCAAATTCCATATCAAGTCGCGGCCCTCCGAACTGGCCTCCCAGAACAATATGGCACGTTTTCCAGGGATTTCCGGACTGCAAAAATACAGCCTTACAAAATAATACCGCGGAAATTGGCGAATTAAGACCGCGTGGCACGAAAATCAAAAAAGCAAGCCGGACGGCCGCGAATGCAACCGCTGCCACCGACAGAAGTGACAGGCACGAGGCTCGAGAACGGCACACGGCAGCCGAGGCGGCGGCCAGGCGGCCACAGCAGGCAGCCGCAGATGCATCTGCGGCCAGCCGCAGATGCATCTGCGGCTGCCTGCTGAAGCCTATATGCGGCCATTTTCCACCCGAGAAAAAAAGAAAGGAGAAGAAAAAAGAAAGAAAAAGAGAGAGAGAAATACGCGAGGGAGAGAGAGAGGAGCTCGGTTTTGGCTTGTATGGAGTGAAAATTCTTGTTCTTTTGCTAGATAGTTGTATACTCTTGTGGTTAGGCTCATTTCGTGGAATATAAAGCTTCGTTTGGTTTATTGCAAGGTGAAAAGAGAAGTGTGTTCTTGGGTTTTTTTGTGTTGTTATTAGTATAATGTTGTGATTGAGTTATTGGATATAGTTTATTGTTATATATTGATAATGATCCGTGGATTAGGGGTTGTTAGTGAGGTTTCCATCGGAAAGTAACTCCTCCTAACACCCCGATGACATCCGTACGGCGATATGTTGTTCGTTGTGATAATAGATGGGTTGTAGTGATTAAGTCATGATATTTGGGTTATGGGATGTGATAGTGATGTTTAATATTGTTTAGTTTTAGCTTATTATCGGTTATGTATCTATTTGGGTGATTGTGAGCCTAGGGAGGAGATCCTAGCGGTCGAATCCCGATGATGGACGTTTTGGGTATATGTAATCATGATATAGGGTCCATGTATGTGTATGTTGTAAAATCGGGCCTTAAAACGATACCGAGTCGTGTTCGGGTTAAGGCCCCGTGATAATAATAAAAATATGTGATTGTGGGTGTTTGGGGTTTGTCTGGATGGCTCACATGCCCTTGGATAGCCCCGACACGTTGTGGATGCTTGTTTTAATTTACGACACAAAAAGGGTTTTCAAAATAAGGCAAATAATGAAGATTTTGTAAAAGTGATCAAATTTAGGATATTAGATTCACGAGGTTTAAAGGTTAAGTGTTTTGGGCGAACTTTAATCCATGATTGATGAATAGGCTTTAGTTGGTTTTAAAAACATCACAAAAAATGATTTCGTAAAATAAATGAATGTTTTAATTAAACTTTGTGCATAGGGTTAAAGAGTTCTAGAAGTTGCCCTCGTTTTGTTTATATTAACTGTTAGAAGGCAATGTATAGTCTCGATTCCTATTTGACAAAAGTTTAAAACTATTGTTTTCTAAAAAGACGTCTAAATAAAAAACCCTCAACGCTTTCGAAATTAAAATCAACATTTCTTATAAAAAGCGAAGCCTCGTCATTTGGGTCAAAGAGCATCCAAAACACTTTCCAGATAAACACTTTTACCATATAAAATAAAGCAAACTTTTTATGCAAAACGCACCACAAACGTCCATTTAGGCACACACACACACACACACACATTTTAGGATTTAAAAGGATAGGAAAACATCGAGATTGCGGTAACCGTGTTTCACGGAAGTCGGGGGGTGCCTAACACCTTCCCCTCGCTTAAGCAAGCCCCCGAACTCTATGAATCTCGGTTTGCGGACCAATTAATCGGAGTCACATATGAGCCAGCAATTACGAAAACTAAATTCGGATGAGTTGGTACATCCATTTCAAATATACCAACTGGCGACTCTGGTCAATTGGCTCATAAAAAAATCGATCTTTCAAAACCCGTCGACACTAAGCCGACCCTTTTCAAAAGTCACATCTCAAATAAAAGGCTAAAATTAGAAAGGGACATTTTAATTATTAAAAAACGAGACGGCGAAAATCCCGGCGTCGACAGCGATAATATATATCAATGGCTTTTATGTCTCCACCTCTGATACATCATTTGTCCATTATGGCATAATATCAGTCAGTCGCCTTCATGTTTTTATTTAGATAACTTACTCAGATGACTAAACCCAAACTTTACAGAGTCAGCTTTAATCTATATGTAATGTCTTGAGACAAATTGTTACAATCAGTTATGTAAGACCCCGAATTTTATGAAATATAAAATTTAATTTTTCTTCATATATATTTTTCTGAAACAGTAAGTGGTTAAATCGATAAAGTTAAAAGTTAAGGATGTTATGTGCAAATTTTATTTTGTCGGACAATATTCGTTTTGTCGGGAAATATTCGTGTCGTACGACGGTGCCGAAATAACAAATTATTGGTGGACTCCACAACGGAATATTTGTCGGATATAGAAAACGACAGAAGTAACTTTTTTAATAAAAATAGTCAACGGTGCTAACTGTTAAAATACCGGTGATAAAAGAATAGTAGCATATGGTAATTTATGGTATTTTACTGTAAGCATGTGGTACTCTACAGTAGCACACGGTATTGCACAGTGTCTCATATTATTGACACCGTAACTGTTACGCATCATTTCATCGATAATTGTCACTGCATAATATTTTATATTATCAATTCAATTATTGTTGTTACACAGTATTTTGCATTATTGATTCAATAATTATCATTACACTGTATTTTATATCATTGAGTCAATAATTGTTGGTGCACTGTAGTTTAAAATTATTGAATCTAATAATTGTCACAGTAGCAAATACATTATAATTTATATTATTAAATTAATAAAAATATGTAACGTGTTTCTTACATTATTGTGGTAACATTATTTTATATGTTGGACTCACAGGAAGAATAAATAAATAAATAAAAAATAAAATAATTAATTTTACTATTTGAAATAGTAACGTGAATAGTGACGTGAATAGTAACATGTGGGCCCCTGTAGGACCCACCTGAAAAAAATTTGCACAAAAATGTGCAGGAATTTCTGAAATCGGTGAGCAGAGGCTGCTGCAGCCTTTGTTGATTTCTCAGCTGGCGTGTATCACGCCAGTTCACCTACCACACGCATAGTAACTTATTTTCTCCTATAAATAGCTTGCTCAACTGAATAGAAAAATCACACCTAAAACATAAAATTTTTCTATAAGAATTTTATGAGTTTTCTCTGAGAATTGTAAAGTTATTTTGAGTGTTTGAATGCCAAAAGGAGTGCAGGAATTTTTCAAGTAAGTCTTTTATTAAAGAGTAGTAATTTCATAAATTCCTATTTTTCACGGTATTCACAAATCTTCCCTTAGAAGACTCTTCTTTGAGAAGATTCATTTTTAAAAGCTTTCTTTGGAAGATTTATTTTGAAATATTATTTTAAAAATTATTTTAAAGTTGTTATATTATACTACAAAAATTATGTTAAATATATATAATTTTGATAGTTCATAATATATGAATTATCATACACCTTGAAATTTATATGTGGTAATTACTAATTTTATTATAAAAATATAGGTTGATCAACCTCATTTAAATCAATATCCAGTCACGTGTTAAGGTAAGGAATATCATTCTTTTCACACTCTTAAATTTATTGCGATAAGAAATGTCATTTTTTTCTTACTTGTAAGGAAGATCATCTTCTTTCATATTCTATTATTGAAACTTACTACGGTAAGGGGTATCACTCTTTTCATCATCATAAATGGATATTATTTTCTTTCTTATTTGAAGGGATTATCATTCTTTGATTCTCGAAAATAATATCGTTTATTTCTTGTGTCATTTATTTCCATGTATTAAATTGTGGGAATAACCTTACGGTGCGGTTTATCGCCTGTTGGTGAATAACCTTTTGTATTCATTCCTTATTAATCTCTGAGAATAACTTTACGGCGCGGATTACCGCCTGTTTGGTGAATAACTCTTCGTATTCAAATTGATGGGAATAACCTTACGGCGCGGATTACCGCCTGTTGGTGAATAACCCTTTTTATTTGTCTCGTGTGGAAATAATTTGTCTACACGAATTATCACATGACACTTTTATTCCATATTCGTAAGTGATATCATTTTCCTTTATACTCATAAGGGATACCATCTTTTTCATCTTCCATTATTCAAACTTACTATGGTAAGGGATATTAATTCCCTTCACCTTTTGTTAATCAAACCTGCTACGATAAGGGATATTATTTTCTTTCATACACCTAAATCGAAAGTTATTATGGAACTATTGCTTCTATAATTCCTGAAAATATTATATGTTCCATAATAGTTGAATTTCATTATTTCAACTGAACCTTCCTATTTTCTGAACATTTCTATTGAACTGTAATCGTTATTCTGAACTGTGGATCTTGAATATCATTTTTAAATTTCACTCCACATCATGTTGGCAATTTGGACATTATTTGAATCTGCACAAAGTAAACTTCCGATACTTTTTGTTTATCCTGTTCTTCTGTTCATCATTTGTATCACTGTTATTTGTATTAATCATCAAGAATCAAAATGTTGTGAATATCTGTGGCCAGGGGCACAGATGTGATATAATTGTTGAACAGATGATAGGTTAAAGGCGATATACTAGGTTAAAGGCGATACATCTGTTCGGTGTCTTTTATGGCACGTGGTGAATGTTCTCTTTGGCCCGTAGTGCAAAGATGAACTGTTGGTTGGTATGATTATGACCAAATGCTGAATCTGGTATAATCATGATCGTTGGTGTTATATTGAATATCTTTGGCCCGTAGTGCAAAGATGAACTGTTGATTTGCATGATTATGATCAGGAACTGTGAATTTTTATTATCGTGACTAATGGTATTTCAGATGATAAAAGTTGATGATGTTTTTACTAAAAAGAGAAGCGAGTGGACATTATGGTCTGCATTATTCTTCTAATAGATTGCTCATTCCGCTGCTATTATTGATCTGAACATTGTTTAAGAATTTAACTACAGTTTTTGATATAAACCTTGTAGTCTATTGTATTCAGAACTCAACTGTTGAAGACTAATGATAATTTATTCGTCATTATCTTAGTCATGATATTTCTTACTGGACTATTTGAGCTCACCCTTTCTTTTGTTCCATTGTTTTTCAACAGGAGATGAAAACGTAACAGGGTCTAGCCGGGGGATGGAGTGAGAGTCTGAGGAATAGCTGTCGTAGTCTTCACGTGTTGTAAAATAGTGTGACAATAATAGTGAAGACTTAGTTGTGTATTATTATACACTGTATTGTTGTACGTTGTGCTTTGTTGTAATAATTTTGTTGTAGTCTTTTTACGACTCAAGTTTGGGCTGTGTAGGCCTAGATTTGGGGGCGTCACAGTTGGCATCAGAGCTTAGGGATATGGTCTTTAATTGAGATCTGGGGTTAGAACTAGGAGGGGAGAGACGAATAGAATCAGTCACTAGTGTGTCCTACCTAAATTAGATTTTTATCTAATGAATTGATTTGAATATAGGGACATGAAGTGATGAGTCAGTTTATTTGAACTAACAATTATTTTGTGACAACAGTTAGGTATGGCATCTGAAAATCAGGAGGTTAACTATGAAATGACCGAAACAAATGTAGCTGCAAAACAAGAGGCGACGAATAATCTTCTTACAAACTCAGAGTTGAATCATTTGCCTAAGGCAAAAATTATGCGTGTTCTATCCAGTAAGGATGAAGGTGAAAATTCTGCTACAGTCGTTCCAGATCCATTATTAGAAGCAATTAAAGGAAGTAATGAACTTGCGAAAATTATTGCCTTTAATTTACTCACTAATTGGGAGAGTCATATCACCTGGTTATGCTCTATAACAAAGAATCAGAATATATGGACTTTTCATATTAGTCTTTGGGATTTATGGTGTTCCAGCTATGAGTTTCAAGATTATTTAAAAATGATGTTTCTATACTTTTGGGCGTTACAATTTAAAGGAATTCAGGTTAAGTTAGTCACTATCATGGAAACTGCAGTCTATTGAAAATACTATTCTTATGGAAATCATTGGTACGTTACTACTGATGAAGTTGATGAATCCGAGAAACAGTTTGTTAGAAAATTATTTAGCGGTATTCCCATGGTTGAAATATGTGAAGATCTGGATGAAGTATACGGGACTCGATTTGATGATGACAGCCTTGATGATCAAGAAATCGAATGAGGTGATGACCGGTAAGCTATTCATCAATTCTCGAGAAGTCTATGCCATGTTAGATACTAGCTCTATCCACTCTTTTATCTCACCTATATGTACTCAACGTTTAAATTTGACTATTGAAAACTTAAATCTTGTCTTATCAGTTGAAACCTCATTGGGAGAAATACCTATTACATTTACTATCTATAAATCTTGTCTAGTTCAAATTAACAACCTCACATTATCTGTTGACCTTATTTCTTTGGAGATGAATGATTTTGATGTGATTTTAGGAATTGATTGGTTGACTACCCATCATGCTAAAATTGATTGTTTTCATAAGATTATTAGTTTTTATATTCCTAATCAACCTTTCATGCAAATTCAAGCAACTAAACCATTGAAATCTGTAACTGTTATCTCTAGCCATAAAGTCATTCGTTTATTGAAAAACGGATGTTAAGCCTTTTTAGCTCATGTTACTGATTTGAACAAAAACACGTCAAACTTGAATGATATTTCCATTGTTAATGAGTTTCCTGACGTTTTTCCTAAGGAACTTTCTGGCTTACCCACAAACCGTGAAATTGAATTCTGTATCGATCTTGAACCCGGCACTAAGCCCATTTTTAAAGTCTCATACCAAATGACTCACATAGAACGCCAAGAGATTGAAAGTTTAATTATTAGATATCGGTATCATTCGTTCTAGTATAAAACTTATATCGAGCGAGGAATGTGAGAAAAGTTCCAAAAACTCAAGAGGAGACTTATTTCAGCTCCTGTTCTGACCATTCCATCAGGATCAGGAGAATTCGTCATATATAGCGATGCTTCAGGCAAAGGTCTAGGTTGTGTCCTTATGCAATATGGAAAGGTTATAGCCTATACCTCTCGACAACTCAAAGAATATGAGAAAAATTATTCTACTCATGATCTAGAGTTGGCAGCAGTCGTTTTCGCATTGAAGATCTGGAGACACTACTTAGAAAAAGTGGATATCTATACGGATCATAAAAGTCTCAACTATTTCTTCACCCAGAAGGAACTTAACATGCGACAACGACGTTGGCTTGAGCTGTTGAAGGATTACGACCACACAATCCAGTATCACCCAGGAAAGGCGAACGTTGTAGCTGACGCTTTGAGCAGAAGATCTTATGCGAGTACAAGTGCACTGCTGACAACACAAAAGTGTATTTTGTACGACTTGCAAAAGATGGAGATACAGCTAAAGACACCAGGGACCCACTCGAAGATTGCTCACGTGCGAGTAGAATCGGCTTTAATCGATAAAATTAAAGCTGCGCAAGCTACCGATCCGGAACTGATGAACATGATGAAGAAAGTACAAGAAGGTGTCATTCCCGAAGCAAGAATCGACGAGAAATGAATACTTCGAGTCAACTCTCGACTCTGTGTTCCTAACGATCCTGAATTAAAGCATAAAATCATGATGGAGGCACACAACACACCATTTGTAATCCACCCAAGAGGTACCAAGATGTATCGAAATCTTCGACATACATTTTGGTGGAACAATATGAAAAGGGAGATTGCAGAGTTTATCTCAAGGTGCCTAACTTGTCAACGTGTCAAGGCAGAGCATCAAGTACCTAAGGGTCCATTACAACCACTTGAGGTTCCCGAATGGAAGTGGGAACACATCAATAAGGATTTCGTGACGGGTCTTCCCAAAGTTTCTCAAGGCTTAGATGCAATTTGGGTCATCGTAGATAGATTGACCAAATCTGCTCATTTCTTGCCTATACGAGAAAACTTTTCACTTGAACGTCTTGCCGGTATGTACATAAATGAGATTGTAAGATTGCATGGCATGCCAGTTTCCATAGTTTCTGAACGAGATCCTAGATTCACTTCACGTTTTTGGACCAGTCTACAAAAAGCTATGGGCACTGAGCTACGATTCAGTTCTGCATATCATCCTCAAACGGACGGACAATCGGAAAGGACGATTCAGACCCTCGAAGATCTTTTAAGACTTTGCGTACTAGATTTCAAAGGAAGTTGGGATAAGTACTTGTCATTGGTGGAATTTTCCTACAACAACAATTACCAAGCAAGTATAGGTATGACTCCATTCAAGGCTTTATATGGACGCAAGTGTCGCTCTCCAGTATGTTGGAATGAGGTAGGAGAAGCAAAACTGTTGGAACCCGAGTTGGTACGCTTGACAACAGAAAAGATCCAAATGATACGACAACGAATACAGACTGCACAAGAAGGACAAAAGAGTTATGCTGATCTTCATCGGAGAGACGAAAGTTTCAACGTCGGAGATCATGTATTCTTACGTGTTTCTCCATGGAAAGGGGTTACGAGATTCGGAAAGAGAGGAAAGCTCAACCCTCGATTTGTTAGCCCATTTGAAATTCTCGATCGAGTAGGAACCGTAGCCTACAGACTAGCCCTACCACCAAGTATGTCTCGCATCCATAACGTTTTTCACATATCTATGTTACGTAAAAATGTGAAGGACCCAAACCACGTCATTGAGTTAGAACCGGACGTTATAGCCGAGGATTTAACATACGAGGAGGTACCTGTCAAGATCTTAGATAAGAAGGAGCAGATTCTACGCTCAAAGGTTATACCTCAAGTTAAGGTTTTATGGAGGAACCAAGATATTGAGGAAATGACCTGGGAACTAGAATCTGAGATGAAATCTAAGTATCCTTACCTCTTCCAAATGCCAGGTACGTCAATTTCGGGGACGAAATTTCATAAGGAGGGGAGGTTGTAAGACCCCGAATTTTATGAAATATAAAATTTAATTTTTCTTCATATATATTTTTCTGAAACAGTAAGTGGTTAAATCGATAAAGTTAAAAGTTAAGGATGTTATGTGCAAATTTTATTATGTCGGACAATATTCGTTTTGTCGGGGAATATTCGTGTCGTACGACGGCGCCGAAATAACAAATTATTGGTGGACCCCACAACGGAATATTTGTCGGATATAGAAAACGACAGAAGTAACTTTTTTAATAAAAATAGTCAACGGTGCTAACTGTTAAAATACCGGTGATAAAAGAATAGTAGCATACGGTAATTTATGGTATTTTACTGTAAGTATGCGGTACTCTACAGTAGCACACGGTATTGCACAGTGTCTCATATTATTGACACCGTAACTGTTACGCATCATTTCATCGATAATTGTCACTGCATAATATTTTATATTATCAATTCAATTATTGTTGTTACACAGTATTTTGCATTATTGATTCAATAATTATCATTACACTGTATTTTATATCATTGAGTCAATAATTGTTGGTGCACTGTAGTTTAAAATTATTGAATCTAATAATTGTCACAGTAGCAAATACATTATAATTTATATTATTAAATTAATAAAAATATGTAACGTGTTTCTTACATTATTGTGGTAACATTATTTTATATGTTGGACTCACAGGAAGAATAAATAAATAAATAAAAAATAAAATAATTAATTTTACTATTTGAAATAGTAACGTGAATAGTGACGTGAATAGTAACATGTGGGCCCCTGTAGGACCCACCTGAAAAAAATTTGCACAAAAATGTGCAGGAATTTCTGAAATCGGTGAGCAGAGGCTGCTGCAGCCTTTGTTGATTTCTCAGCTGGCGTGTATCACGCCAGTTCACCTACCACACGCATAGTAACTTATTTTCTCCTATAAATAGCTTGCTCAGCTGAATAGAAAAATCACACCTAAAACATAAAATTTTTCTATAAGAATTTTATGAGTTTTCTCTGAGAATTGTAAAGTTATTTTGAGTGTTTGAATGCCAAAAGGAGTGCAGGAATTTTTCAAGTAAGTCTTTTATTAAAGAGTAGTAATTTCATAAATTCCTATTTTTCACGGTATTCACAAATCTTCCCTTAGAAGACTCTTCTTTGAGAAGATTCATTTTTAAAAGCTTTTTTTGGAAGATTTATTTTGAAATATTATTTTAAAAACTATTTTAAAGTTGTTATATTATACTACAAAAATTATGTTAAATATATATAATTTTGATAGTTCATAATATATGAATTATCATACACCTTGAAATTTATATGTGGTAATTACTAATTTTATTATAAAAATATAGGTTGATCAACCTCATTTAAATCAATATCCAGTCACATGTTAAGGTAAGGAATATCATTCTTTTCACACTCTTAAATTTATTGCGGTAAGAAATGTCATTTTTTTCTTACTTGTAAGGAAGATCATCTTCTTTCATATTCTATTATTGAAACTTACTACGGTAAGGGGTATCACTCTTTTCATCAACATAAATGGATATTATTTTCTTTCTTATTTGAAGGGATTATCATTCTTTGATTCTCGAAAATAATATCGTTTATTTCTTGTGTCATTTATTTCCATGTATTAAATTATGGGAATAACCTTACGGTGCGGTTTATCGCCTGTTGGTGAATAACCTTTTGTATTCATTCCTTATTAATCTCTGAGAATAACTTTACGGCGCGGATTACCGCCTGTTTGGTGAATAACTCTTCGTATTCAAATTGATGGGAATAACCTTACGGCGCGGATTACCGCCTGTTTGGTGAATAACTCTTCGTATTCAAATTGATGGGAATAACCTTACGACGCGGATTACCGCCTGTTGGTGAATAACCCTTTTTATTTGTCTCGTGTGGAAATAATTTGTCTACACGAATTATCACATGACACTTTTATTCCATATTCGTAAGTGATATCATTTTCCTTTATACTCATAAGGGATACCATCTTTTTCATCTTCCATTATTCAAAGTTACTATGGTAAGGGATATTAATTCTCTTCACCTTTTGTTAATCAAACCTGCTACGGTAAGGGATATTATTTTCTTTCATACACCTAAATCGAAACTTATTATGGAACTATTGCTTCTATAATTCCTGAAAATATTATATGTTCCATAATAGTTGAATTTCATTATTTCAACTGAACCTTCCTATTTTCTGAACATTTCTATTGAACTGTAATCGTTATTCTGAACTGTGGATCTTGAATATCATTTTTAAATTTCACTCCACATCATGTTGGCAATTTGGACATTATTTGAATCTGCATAAAGTAAACTTCCGATACTTCTTGTTTATCCTGTTATTCTGTTCATCATTTATATCACTGTTATTTGTATTAATCATCAAGAATCAAAATGTTGTGAATATCTGTGGCCAGGGGCACAGATGTGATATAATTGTTGAACAGATGATAGGTTAAAGGCGATATACTAGGTTAAAGGCGATACATCTGTTCGGTGTCTTTTATTGCACGTGGTGAATGTTCTCTTTGGCCCGTAGTGCAAAGATGAACTGTTGGTTGGTATGATTATGACCAAATGCTGAATCTGGTATAATCATGACCGTTGGTGTTATATTGAATATCTTTGGCCCGTAGTGCAAAGATGAACTGTTGATTTGCATGATTATGATCAGGAACTGTGAATTTTTATTATCATGACTAATGGTATTTCAGATGATAAAAGTTGATGATGTTTTTACTAAAAAGAAAAGCGAGTGGACATTATGGTCTGCATTATTCTTCTAATAGATTGTTCATTCCGCTGCTATTATTGATCTGAACATTGTTTAAGAATTTAACTACAGTTTTTGATATAAATCTTGTAGTCTATTGTATTCAGAACTCAACTGTTGAAGACTAATGATAATTTATTCGTCATTATCTTAGTCATGATATTTCTTACTGGGCTATTTGAGCTCACCCTTTCTTTTGTTCCATTGTTTTTCAACAGGAGATGAAAACGTAACAGGGTCTAGCCGGGGGATGGAGTGAGAGTCTGAGGAATAACTGTCGTAGTCTTCACGTGTTGTAAAATAGTGTGACAATAATAGTGAAGACTTAGTTGTGTATTATTATACACTGTATTGTTGTACGTTGTGCTTTGTTGTAATAATTTTGTTGTAGTCTTTTGACGACTCAAGTTTGGGCTGTGTAGGCCTAGATTTGGGGGCGTCACAAGTTAGGTGTAGTAGTGTGGTGTGGAATGACGATATCACTATTTAATATTTAAGTTTCAGACAAAAGTTTTTTTAAAGTAATGTCTTGGAATTGGAGTTTGATTTTTAAAGAGACAATTAGTCCCTTATGGTACTATCGAAACTAGGTAACTCACGGACATTTGGAGGGATTTCTACTAATATAGTCATGTAAGGCTGTAAATTATGTCTAGAGCTGAAGAAGTCGACAAGGTTGTAGTTCACCTCTAAGTATAAAGTGTTAAACAATTAAGATTTATTGCGTGAAAATGCTAAATGATCATTGGTTCAAAGTGAATGTGGATGGGGTCTCGCAACATAATCAAGGGAAAGCGGGAGTTGGTTGCCTTATTAGATATTATTCAGGTCAATGGCATGTGGGGTTCGTGATTAATATTGGTACCAATTTCAATACAGTTACAAAATATTATTGGTTGTGTGGAAAAGCCTGAAGCTTGTCTGGAATTAAGGTTATTGAAAAGTGGAGTGAGTTAGATTCTCAAATGGTTCTCAAGTTAGTTTTTTAATCCTTCTCCGAAGATCCCAATTTCTCCCTCATTTGGAGAGGATTCATGAACTGATAAATAGAGATTGAAATTGTGTTTTGATGTATTTGTTAGGGGATGAAAATCAATGTGCGAACTTTATAGTCAAAAGAGTGTTAGGGATTTTGGCCAAGGACTTGGCTCCCCTCGATTATAGTTTCCTTCCAATTCCATCTATTACACCATTTTTTAAAACTTTTATATCAATTAATTTATAATATTGATTAGTATATTTACTCCAAAAAGGATTAAATTATTTTTTTCTCACTAAACTAAAATCAAATTTACATTTATATCTGTAACGCCCCTAAATCCAAATACTTTAACGTTCAGACTTGGTGCTCACAATACAACACATTCATCACATCTAACCATTCATCTAACCCCAAAGGTTCTCTAACCTTTAATCATTACAAACTGTCTAAACACTTCAAAAGATTAATATCAACATAAACCTTAAGGTTTAATACAAAAATTTATACTCAGTTGTTAGTTACTCAATCGTCATTCCCTTCCTCTTTATCTCTACTGGAACTTTTGGCCTTCTGTGACTTAACTGTAACATTTAGATTAAGCAAGAATGAACAACTAATTGCTCAGCAAATTTAAAACATTCAAAGGATAACATATTATGAGTAAAATTTAAGTTTTCTATAACTTTCAACAATTGAATATTACTTGAGAAGCAAATCATAATGATGAGCAATAGAACAATTTTATTTAAAGAGAATTTTCATATTTCATTACTGAGTGGTCACTATAGACCGTGAACTCCTATGAGGATAATCCATCGGAGTATTTAGGAATCACAAGGATTGTAAACACTCTTTATGAGTATATAGGTGATCAGCCTATTGTACCATATGTCATGCATAACATTTAAACCCATGTAACTCATATATCTACCAATCTAGCATGGATCTATCCATTTATACTTTGAAAATTAGTTTTCTACCATAGAAATCACATAATATACCAAGAAAGGAAGTAAATTAGGGGTTTTAAGCAATTTTATACCTCTTGCTCCTAATAGCTTGTTTTCGTTGCTTTCCAACGTAGGAGATGAATGAGGATAGAATCAACACTCCTTCTCTTCCTTCTTCTTAAGGTGGCGGCACTCTCTTCTTTTTCCCTCAGGAAGAAAGAAAAAACTCACAAGCTCTCTTTCTCACAAAAGCTCTCTTCCTCACAAAAGCTCTCTAGACTTTGAAAATAAGAAGATGAAATGGCTAACTTAACTTCCCTAATACAAGTATACTTGCAATAGTTATTAGATATAAGAAATGTATATATTTACCTTAGCATCATTAAGCTAGCCTTTTTAGGACTTACAAGTTAGGTTTAGGGTGGCTAAATGACTGTAAGAGTCTAGTGCACACAAAGCCCCAAGCAAGCTAGGTAATTATAACAATTTGAAAAACTTTTTAGCCCCTTTTTCTTTCTTCATTGTCGACAAAAGAGGAGTACTTTTGTCCCAAAAATGTTGTCATCTCCTTTGTTTTTAATAATTAAATAAGCTACACAATTTAAATACCAAGTTGGCTAATAATTTGGACCACAATTAATATTCATTTGGGCTTGCTATAAAATAACTAGGACTAAAATTTAGTTAAGTCCATTAAATTTAACATTGGACTATTTAATTCCATCCAATGATGTTTATTTAATTTGTCACATTATTAATTACTAAGTCCATGATCAAAATGAGAGGGCTTAACTTATTAATTACATGGGCTAGTCAATTAGTAATTAATTACTAATAATACTGTTAATATTACACATTGTTCACATTAATTAATAGCCATATTAATTAATTAACTCACTAATTATATTCAATTTAATTGAATATTAAATTAATAATTATTTATCCATTCTCTTGATATTAACACATTAGGGTTAGTCCGCTAATTTAATTAGTCTATTAGTGACTCCCTTTAATTCAATCTAGAATTTAATCACATACTCACTTAATCACAAAATCAATTATTCACAAAAAGGTTTAAATAACCTTACAAAACTAACTCATTAGAAATTAAATACTTTATTTAATTAATAATGACGTTTGAAAATGTTGGTCATTACATTCTCCCCCCCCCCCCCCCCCCCCAATAAGAATTTCGTCCTCGTAATTACAAAATAAGTTACTCAAAAAGATATGGGTAGTTCTCTTTCAACTTTTTTTCAAGTTCCCACGTAGGCTCTTCAACTGCGTGATTTCTCCATAACACTTTGACGGAATGAATGATTTTATTCCTCAGCGTCTACTATTTCCTATCGAGTATCTGGACAGGAACTTCCGCATGGGATACATCTTTTTCTACTTGAATTGATTCATAAGAGATCACGTGTTTGTAGTCGGGTTTATAAGATCGCAACACTGAGACGTGAAACACGTTGTGAATGTGTTCAAGCTCAGGAGGTAATGCTACCTCGTACGCTACTTCACCTACCCTTTGAAGGATTTCAAATGGTCCACTGAACCTGGGACTTAATTTTCCCTTCTTTCCGAATCTAATATTCCTTTTCCAAGGAGATACCTGTAAAAATACAAAGCTGCCAACATCAAAATCTCTTTTCTGACGATGCATGTCAGCATACTTTTTCTGATGATCCTGAGCTGCAACTAGACAAACTCTTATTACCTTAACCACATCTACGGTCTTTTGCACCAATTCAGGCCCCAACAGTCTCCATTCGCCAACTTCATCCCGGCACAGTGGCGTTCAACATTTTCTTCTATATAATGTTTCGTATGGCGGCATGCCGATACTAGCGTGATAACTGTTGTTGTATGCGAACTCCACCAAAAGGAGATGGTCATCCCAACTGCCCTTCAAGTCCATGACAACGGCTCTCAGCATATCTTCCAGTATCTGGATCGTCCTCTCACTCTGTCCATCTGTCTGTGAGTGATACGCAGTACTCAATCTCAGTTGCGTCCCCAATCTTTCTTATAACCTTTTTCAAAATCTCGATGTGAAACGCGCATCCTTATCGGACACAATAGAGACCGATACTCCATGTCGTGATATTATTTCTTTTACATATAACTTTGCCAATTACTCTAGAGTGTATCTTATTTTTATTGGCAGAAAATGTGTAGACTTTGTCAGACGATCGACGATCACCCAGATCACATTGTATCCCTTGTGAGTGGTTGAAAAACCCACCACAAAGTCCATCGTGATGTTCTCCCACTTCCATTCTGGAATTTCTAATGGTTGTAGCAGTCCACCCGGCTTTTGATGTTTAGCTTTAATCCTCTGACAAGTCAAACATCGGCTGACACACTCAGCCACCTCCTTTTTCATGTTCGGCCACCAAAAATGTCGACGTAAATCCTGGTACATACTCCCTAGGTGTACCGAATACCTTGTACTATGAGTTTCTTGCAGAATTTCCTCCCTTATTTCCGGAATCGGCGGTATCCAAATTCTCTCTTCAAATCGTAGCAATCCGGTGTTGTCGACTCTGTAATTCAATTTTTCACCTTCCGAAAGTCTTTCTGTAATACGTATACATACTGCATCCTGCTCCTGAGCCTCTTTCACTCAGTCCAGTAGAGTTGGGCTCGCTTCCACTACAAACAATATCTTGTTTGCCTCTTTTAGATATTTAACCTCTAATTTTAGTCTCTCCATCTCCTAAATCGATTCCTCTTGATTTGTCAGCATCATCACTTTTCTCTACCTTTCCTACTTAGAGCATCTACCACTACATTTCTTTTACCAGGATGGTACAGAATCTCACAGTCATAGTCTTTTATTAATTCCAGCCACCGCCGTTGCCTCATGTTCAGCTCATTTTGGGTGAAGATATATTTCAAACTCTTGTGGTCCGTATATTTCTCGCACTTCTCACCATATAGATAATGCCTCCAAATCTTCAAGGCAAATACCACCGCTGCTAACTCCAAATCATGGGTCGGATACCCCTTCTTGTAGTCCTTTAACTGCCTTGATGCGTACGCAATGACTCTTCCGTATTGCATCAACACACAGCCCAACCCCTTGTGTGACGCATCACTGTACACCACATACCCTCCTGTAGTGTCTGGTAAAGCCAACACAGGTACTTCACTTAACCTCTTCTTTAGTTCCAATAAACTCGCTTCACACTTATCTGTCCATACAAATTTTATCGTCTTCCTCGTCAAATTGGTTAGCGGAGTCGCTATCTTCGAAAAGTCCTGAATGAACCTACTGTAGTACCCTGCTAACCCCAGAAAACTCCTGATTTCTGTTGGTGTCTTCGGCTGTTCCCAATTTATAACTGCTTCCACCTTAGCTGGATCTACTGAAACTCCATCTTTGTCGATTACGTGCCCCAGAAACTGCACTCTTTGTAACCAAAATTCACACTTTGAGAACTTCGCATACAACTTATCCTTCTTGAGTGTCTCCAACACTATCCTTAGATGTCCTTTATGATCCTCCTCCGTCTTTGAATATACCAGTATATCATCAATGAACACGACAACGAATTTGTCCAAGCATTACTTGAACACCCTGTTCATCATATCCATAAATGTTGCTGGTGCATTCGTTAACCCAAACGACATTACCAGAAACTTAAAGTGCCCGTATCTGGTTCTGAATGCCGTCTTAGGTATGTCTTCTCTCCTCACTTTCAGTTGGTGATAACCCGTCCTCAAATCTATCTTCGAAAAGTACCTTGCTCCCTTAAGTTGATCAAATAGATCATCAATTCTGGGTAGCGGGTATCTATTCTTATTTGTTACTTTGTTCAATTCTCGATAGTCGATACAAAGTCTTAGAGATCCATCCTTTTTATTCACAAATAATACTGGTGCTCTCCATGGAGACACGCTCGGTTGAATGTATCCCTTATATAATAACTCCTGCAGTTGTAACATCAACTTCACCGGTGTCATTCTGTACGGTGCTTTCAAGATCGGTGTTGTTCCTTGCGCCAAGTCGATCACGAACTCTACATCTCTATCTGGTGGCATACCCGGTAATTCATCTGGAAAGACGTCTGGGAATTCCTGTACGATAGGTATTTGACCCATCTCACCTTCTACTCTATGGGTGTCAACCACATGAGCTAGATATCTCGTACATCCTCTCCTTAAAAGTCTCCTTACTTGCATCATTGTCAGACAACGAGATTGTCTCGACGATTTACTCCCATGAAACACTACATTTGACTTACTCGGAGTCTTCAGGCTTAAACTTTTCTTTTGGCAGTCAATCACCGCCCCGTGATGTGATAGCCAGTCCATTCCAAGAATAACATCAAACTCTCCCAATCGAATCGGGATTAAATTCACTCCAAGATTACAACCCCCCCCCCCAATTCAACCCAGCAATCCCTATGAACGTATTTTACGGGAATGATTTCTTTGTTGGCTACTTCTACATTCAAAAGATTCTCTAGTTTTTCTCGAGGCAGTTCTAACCTTTTAGCAAAGTCTTCAGATATAAAGGAACATGTAGCGCCTGAATCAAATAATACATAGGCATTAATATTATTGATCGGAAGAATACCTGACACCACGTCTTTGGAGTCCACGGCATCTAGAGCTGTCATGTTGAATGTGCGTGATGTCGGTCTGTTCGGTTGAAAAGCAATACTTCCAACAGTCAGTTTGTTGTTGTTTCCTATCTTATTGGCGCTTACTGCATCGCTTTTTCTCTTCGGGCAATCCTTAATCTGATGATCTGGTGTTCCGCATGAAAAACATCCGTTTCTCTTTCCCTTCGGACAATTTAGATCAATGTGCCCTGCTTAACCATAGTTATAGCAGACCCCTCTGCCCTTCATACATTCTCCCGAATGGTTTCTACCACACTTCTCACAACAATTACCCTTTTTGATCGATCCTCCAGACTTGTTACCTCCAGACGATTGATTGTCCACCCAATTCCTTTTGTTCTGATTGGTGTTACTTCCATTACCTCATTCCCTTGTTCCTTCATGATTTTTCTTCTTCTTATCTTGGTTGAATTTCACTAGCGCATCATTGTCGCCCTCGACAATGATCGCTCTTTCCAGCAATGTTGCAAAATTCTCAAGTCTTAAAACAGCTACCCTGCTGTATACTCATGGCTTCAAACCCTGCTCGAACCTTCTCGCCTTCCTAGCTTTAGTGTCCACCTGGTGTGGAGTAAATCGAGCCAACTCGTTGAACTTAGAAGAATACTCGGCTACCGACATGTTACCCTGTTTCAGATCCAAGAATTTCATCTCCATTTGATTTTGCATGTTGTCGGGAAAATAGTTTTCCAGAAACAGCTCATTGAAACGGGCCCATGGCACAACCCCTTCTCCTGTTCTGGTTTTAGTGGCCTTCCACCAATAGTTGGCCTCTCCCTTCATCATGAACGTGGCAAAAGACGTCTTCTGCTCTTCAGCCACTCGAGCAACCTCGAATACTTTTTCTATCTCTTCAACCCATGTCTGGGCCTCAATCGGATCAGTGGTTCCACGAAACTTTGGTGGTCCCACAAGCTTGAAATCCTTAAAGTTAGCTAAATGATCAGCTGGTTGATCCACCGCTGGTTGAGGCCTAACTTGCATTGCTTCTGCCAGCATGTTGGCAAAAGCTCGCATCGGGTCTGCCTGACCTCCTGCATTATTGACTGACTCTTCTACCCTTTGGTTGCAAGGAACTCTTCTTGGCGGCATTATCTGCTATTATCAAGGCCTTATGTTAACATCTTATAACTTTGTTTCCCACGCAATATTTAAGTTATGAATACAAAAAATAATACGAAATTTGAACACAGGTAACACATAGGAAATAATTACATTTATATCATATACCACTGTTTTAATACATCATAAACCAACATGTGGTATACCTCTATAAACGCTAACTGATATATATCCATGCATCAACAAAAGAAGGGATTTAAACCATTCTACCCCTATAATAAACAAAAGGTGGGGTTTACACATCTTTTCCCAAATGATAACAAAAAATGATGGAATTTACAACCACTAATTGCCCCTATTATGAACAAAAGTTGGGGCTCAACTGCATCTATATATAATACTCAAGGCAATAAAGAGGTCACTGGTCCATCCTATGGGCAGCGTTCTGGTGCTCTTGGCGAGCAATCTTATCCACAATTCGGCGGCTCACCACCTGTCTACTCATATCCTCTTCTCAAGGAAACCTCATGATCCTGATCCTACTCCTCAGCCTGCCAAAGGCTGGTCGAGAGCAAAACCTGTTGCCTCCACTTGGGCTGTAGTGACTCGGACTTGCTCCTCCAGCTCATCAACCCTAGTGGCTGCTGTCATCAAAAACTCATAAAACAAGTCTCTCGTATGACCTACTAGCTCTAACTCGACAGTCACTGCCTGCAACTGAACTCAGATTGCATCCTTCTCCGCTCTGTATCGGTCAACTCTGACCTCTGCCTGTATCAACTGGTCCCCCGTCTAAATCAAGTGTTGACCGTCCACAATCCTCTCCTCGGTAAGCTCCCTCATGTGCCTAGATGTCTCCATCCACTAGTCTGATATGCAGATCTTATTCGCGATCTCTAAGTCAAACTCAGCTGTCATCTCGGTCAGTTATGTCGATAACTCCTCCCTATCTTTCTGGAGTCCCTCAGCCCTGGCCTCGGATAACTCCAACTACTGTCTCAACTCCCTAACCTCCTCTACTCTTTGGTAGGCCATATCTCGGTACTGTCCCTCCATCGCCTGATGGGTCTGGTTCTGCTCCTTTAAGTCAGTAATTCGGCTCGCCTGCTGAGCCTTCTCCTCCAACAACTCTAAGATATAGTCGGCGTAAAAATGCATCATCCCCTGGTAATCGGTATGATACTCCGATGATGCATGATAGACCTCCTCAATGGGCGCTGACTCCTGCTCTCCCTCCTTGGGATCAGAATCTGCAATGTGGTCTCCCTCCGAGTCACCATCTACATCATCACCGTGACCATCATTTGTACCATAGCCATCAGCATCATAATCCTCATCACAGTCAGCGCTCATTCGCATGACTCCGCCTTTGATTGGCTCTGCCATCTTAACTCTGTCCCCTTCTGACTCAGGGTCTGCCTGTCCCTCTACAGGCTCAACCACTCGGAGCTGCTCGGTAACAACCTGTATATCCTGAAACTCCCCCTGATTTGCCTCAGGTGATGCCTCCCTATCGAATGGCGGCATCTCGAGACCGAGCACAACGATATATCGGTCTGTCACCGAGTCCATAGGAATCTCTCGTGTTCCCTCCTCTCTCGATCGAATGGACTCGCCCACCTCTGGCATCCTACAGTTACCACAAAATGAACATGTCAGTACAGCAATAAAATATATTCATTGATAAAATGAAATAATATTTTATCATGTACAACTCGGCTCGGTGGATTTTCTCAATCCATCTCCAAAATAATCAAACCAATGGATCTCATCGATCCATCTCCTAGCGCACTCGAAATGAGTTTAATACTAAGGTTATATCCTAGGTTTCGCAAAATCCTAAAGTATATAACCTATAGCTCTGATACCAACCTGTGACACCCTCAAATTCAGATACTAGTACCTCGAACTTGGTGCTCATGTCATTATACAATCATTCACCTCCAAACAACATAATATACTAATGTGGAATAAAATAAACATATGTTGTTTATACAAAAGGTTTACTACTAGTCCCAAGGTTCGAAACCTTAACAAAATACGTCATGAGTCAAATCAAATATGATAGGATTTGTGTTACATCATAATAGTTCACAAAATAATTCTAACTTAGGCAATTAACATTTCAAATGCATTTAGGGTTTCAGCTTCCCTTTGCCTTTATCTCCCTTGGAGCTTTCGGGTTTCACTACAATAAGGTTTATGACATAGCAAGAATGAGCAACTAGCTTGCTCAACAAGTTTTAATAGATATGAAATATGTCATGAATGAATATGAAAAAAATAACTCAAAGGATTTAAAATACTTTATCAACAGTATAATCAAAGTCTTGAATAATATTAGACCATTGATTATTAAAATCTGAGCGGTCAAATAGACCATGAACTATTTCTTTTGAGGAATCAACCCTATAATTGTCCCCCTTAGGTTATATGATCAGAAATGTACTTGAGGGGATCAACCTATTGTACATTATGTGTATGCATAACATTTAGTTCCCACGTATATCGTATTTCAGATACTTAGGTTACTTCCTATTCAAGGTTGTTCAATCTCAGTATCAGAATCCATACCACAATGATTTGGGTAGCTTATAAAAATTTCATAGATAATTGTCTAGCCGAACAAAAGGCATAAACGTCTCTTTCAATTCAATTCATAATTTAAGAGTTTTAAATCTTTCACAGTTCAATAATGAAATAAGAATTCAAATGCACAAAGTGCAGATTTTAAGTATCATATAGATGTGGAATAATTCGACAATTATTAAACCACTCAGCTCATATTTGAATAATAATAATTAACTTCAAATGACTTGCTCAAAAGAAATTTGAGTAAGGTTATGAAACTTGTCTGTCTGTCTATTTACTGCTAAGTGCTTAAAATAATTCTCTTTCGGAAGACCTAATATTGATAAGTCAGTCTACCGATTAGTATAACACATAATTTGTAACGACCCCGAAATTCGACCATCTTTATTACCTTAATTTTCATATTTATGAAACATTATTTTTCTTACGTCCAAATTTCGGTTCGTTAATAAATCTTTCATCACCTAAGTTGATCCATTATTTAATTTCAAAATCATCAATTACCAAATTCTCGATATAATTTTTTTTTTTTTCTCAATCATTGTATTAAAATATTTGGATATTTAAAAATCCTTACATCTCGATCCTAGTCCCTGGATCGCAACCTTAACATTTACCTTTTCTTTTACTAGTGTCAAACAGCTCAACATTCCCAATTTAGTATTGTTCATATCCATACAATTTTCTTTGTTTCATAATTCATAATTCATAATAATTTTCTATCCTGACCATCATCATGAATAATCACAATTCATAATTTAACACTACTCGCTCTATCCAGATCCAACATATATGTAGATACAAAATATTAACGTAACATTGACAAATTATCCACATTGAATTATAAGGTTGAACATATGACAATTACATTTCCAACCTTCTAGGTAATTCATCTCTATCATATCGGAAATTCTTGAAAGTTATTTCTTTCCCGCAAAAATATTTATTAAGCAAGTAATAAGCACAACGGCTCAGCAAGTTCAACAGTTATGATTCACGTAGCACATACCTTATCATGCTTGGTGTGTGTCATACTTCATGTGCTTGTGCTTCTACTATAGCAATATATCTCATATATATCCATATCGTTGCACAAAATACACATTGTAGTCATATTAATCACGTATCACGTAACATATAATTTGTATGCAGTTAAAACATAAATTACATATCATAACATTCTAACATTTAACATAAAAGGGACTGAAGAACTTGCCTGGCGTCCAATTAATAGCTCAACTTATTAAATTGGTAGTTCATACCCTTTACTCGATCAACCTATGATCATAAAATAATCAAATAATAATTATTTATCTCTTTATTCATCTCTGGGCCAATTATTAATTTATATGGTTAATTATATTAACCTCATACCTTAATAAATTAATTTAATTTGATATTAAATACATTCCCTGTGGACAACCTGGCTCACCGGATAAAATTTAGCATTTTCGGTTGTCCGAAAATTTTCTTTAACCATTTTCTAAATGGTAACCTTATTAGATTAATATTTAAACATTTAAATATTAATCTCCAATATTTAATATTTTTACAAAAATATTAAATTTAATGCCCAAACATCATTTCTATATTTTTAGTATTTTTCTATAATTTTTTTATGATTTTTTAAACAATTTTTAAACATTTATTTCATTAAAATCAATTTCTGGGGACAATATGGTAATTTTCACGCCCTTAAGGACCCATCCGACATTAACAGAAAAGGTCCGGGACATTTTCGTAATTTTTGCAACTCTAGGGGCATATCCGGAATTTCCCGGAAAGTTTGAGGGCATAATAGTAATTTCAGTAATTAAGGGACACGTTCGGAATTAGTTGAAAAGACCGGGGGCAATTTCATAATTTCGCTACTTTGCATCGGCCGCGCATTGCGCGCGGCCTGCCCTTGCCGACGCCAAACGACGTCGTTTGGGTCGGCCGCTACAGAAATCTCATCCGCGCATGGCGCGACCCCTTCTGCCCCCCCATACGCCGTCGTTTTGACTCCCGCGCCAGAAAACAAATTGGCCAAAAATTCTTTTCTCCTTCTTCCGCTTACAGTGGCCCAACCAAAAATAAATTACACCATTTTTGATCCAAACTTTCACAATATAATCATTCCAAAAATCATATAATTCATAAATACACCTCTAAAATTTATTTAGAATAATTATTCTAATTATTTTCTAATTTTCTACACAATTTATTTACCACAAAAATACATAAATAATTCAAATAAAAAATATGTATACCTTCCTTGGCTTTCTCTACCCATGTTAGCACCAACAAGTTCCTCTCTTGCGGTGGCCATGGAGTTTTCCGCGCGGCATGTGGTGGTTATGGTGGTCTCGGTGGAAGGAAGAAACAAAAGAGAGTTTTGCTATCTTTTCTTGCTTTTCTTCCTCTTATTCAATTCTTCCCTCTTTATATAAGTCATATACTTAATCATTTTGGAACAAAAATAAATTCCACCGCCTTAGCTTCCTACCCGAAAATTCTAAAACGCCACAAATCATGCATAAATTAAATATTTAAATACATTACGTAATTATCCCGTGTAATAAATATTTTATATAATATATATAAAATATTTATTTCAATTCACCAAAAATCATAATATGATTTATAAATAATATTAACACCCTTTTTGGGTACTTTACTTGACAAATTTTGTAACGAATAACGCTATGCATGTAATTATATGAGGTAATTTATACCTCCAAAAATCTTAAAATAATTCATATAACATATAAAAATTATTTTTCATAATTTTTCGCTTCGTTACTTGGACAACATGTTACATTAATATGTTCACGTTTTCGAAATATTATCCTTCATAAAAGTCATAATAATTACATTATACATAAATATAATTTTTCATAACTTAAAACATTCATTTTCCTTATTTATTATTCAATTTCATTACATTTCACATTAATTTCTTTATATATATAAATTATATATAACTTAATATTATATAATTTATATATTTACATTTTCTTTTCTTAAATAAATTCCATTTTACAATTTATAAAACTTTCTTCCATCCATATTCAATTTAATCCTCTTATATAAATTATATAATTATTCTTATATAATTTATATAATTATAATTTCCTTCATAATTTCCTTATATAAATTATATAATTTATTATTATATAATTTATATAGTTACATTTCTTCTCAATTAATTTCTAAACTTCCTCAATAATTCTTGATAAAATCTAAAATCAATAATTACAATTTTACTAACTTCCTCATTAGCTTTTCATAAATTCTTGGATTAATTTAATTATTAATCCCTTAATTTTTTTCATAATTAATGAAATTGATAATTTATCAATTAAACATTCACATACATATATATATATATATATATATATATATATATATATATACATATCAAATTAAATATATTTCACATTACCACGTAACCTCAATTAAATCATAATTTCTGCATTTTCATTTAATTGTACAATTTATTGTACATTTACCTGACATTTTTCTTATCCTTCATAAATTGTTTTTAAACAACTTATTTACTTTTCAATTTTTCTAAACCAACACAAATCATCACCATCTTTGTACAAATTTAATTTATCCATTAAATCATATCACATACCTTAAATCACATAATATAATAATAATTTAACAACCTTGATAATTTTATCAATTAAATTCTCATTTAATATTATTAAAGAAATCCTGAAAATTCGGATCCTCACATAATTGCTCACTTAAACATTTAAGTTTATTATTTAGTTGTCATTCAATTACCTAAAATTATCACATAGACCAACCATCTTATTGACTTAACTGTCAAATATGACTTCTCTCTAAGTAATATCAATTAAAACATCAATTGCTTAACTATTTAAACTATTAAACAATTTATTGCAATTGTTTTAGTACCTCCTTTATCGTTATTATAATAAATAATAACTATTATTAATTATTATTATACAATAAATAATTATTCATGTGTTAATAATCCTCCTTATTTATCGTTAATCCTCAATTAATTGATAAATAATTAACTTACTTATTTTAATATTCTTTAATCATTATTTAACATCAATTAAATAATAATAAATCAATTAATTATCCTTACCTATTATTTAATCTTAATTAAATAATAAATAATTTATTAATTTAATCCTCATTTAATTATTATTTAATGTTAATTAAATAATAATTAATTAATCAATTACCCTTACTTATTATTTAATTTTAATTAAATAATAAATAATTTATTTATTAATTCAATCCTCAATTAATTATTATTTAATGTTAATTAAATAATAATTAATTAATCAATTACCCTTACTTACTATTTAATCTTAATTAAATAATAAATAATTAATCCTTTAATTAAATACTCCTTTAATTATTATTTAATGTTAATTAAATAATAATTAATTGCTTAATTATATTTATTTATATTTTAAATAATAAATAATTAATTTATAATTTTTATCTCTCTTTAATTATTATTTAATATTAATTAAATAATAATTAGTTAATTACTTATCTTTATTTACTATTTAATTCTCAATTAAATAATAAATAATTAATTTATTCACTTTATCTTTCTTATATTATTATTAAAAACTTAAATCACATATTTATTATTTAATAATAATTTATTAGTAATTTTATCTAATTACTAACTAATTAATAGTTAATTAGTGTACTCTTTACACCTTAAATATCATTAAAAACAATTAATTTCTTAATTAATCATACTTATTATTTAATATTACTTATAAAATAAGTAATTAGTAGTTTTATGATTTTTCAGAAATTAAAAATATTAATTTAGCATTTTTTGTTTAATTAGTAAGGTTTAATCAACCATTAATTCTAATAAATGCCAACTGTCGTTAGAATTTAAATTTTAAAATTTTATAATATTCTTTATTAAATTACAAATATTTTCTCATTTGAAGTCAACCTAAGAACCGGCTCCTAAGGACCCGAACCGGCCCCACCCAAGAAAATAGAAAACCGGAAAAAAAAACGAACCGACCGATTTTTTTTTTCCAAAAATAGTCAAAATATTTTTGAACATTTTCGAATTTGGGGTCCTTCATGAAAACTCGTATATCTTGAGTTCTATAACTCCGATGGAGCTCTACTAGGTATCGATGGAATCGTAGCTTTCTGAACTACATGATTCCATTATCAAACATCAAATTTGAATTTGTTTTTATCACTGAAAATAGCTCCAAACCGGACTGTTATGCACAACCCTAAAGTCAGTGGGGTGTTTTGGTAGAAAATTCATATCTTGCACATTTTAAATCGGATTTAAGTCATTCAACTTGGAGAATCTTCGTATTTTATAGATCTAACACCAAAAATTGACGGATCATAAATCCGACTTACGGATCGTGAACAGTAATTTCGGTACGGGGCTACTATGTTTTCGGCTACGTTGTTTTCGTCGATAAAAATTTATTCAACCACCTTGATGAAATTTTTCAACATAAACACATATAAAAACCCATGTAATCCTAGATCTACCAATCTAGCATGGATCTATCCATTTAGACTTTGAAAATTAGTTTTTTCACCATAGAAATCACATAATATACCAAGAAAGGAAGTAAAATAGGGCTTTTAAGCGATTTTATATCTCTTGCTCCTAATAGCTTGTTTTCGTTGCTTTCCAAAGTAGGAGATGAATGAGGATGACATCAACACTCCTTCTCTTCCTTCTTCTTAAGGTGGTGGCACTCTCTTCTTTTTCCCTCAACAAAAAAGAAAAAACTCACAAGCTCTCTTCCTCACAAAAGCTCTCTAGACTTTGAAAATAAGAAGATGAAATGGCTAACTTAACTCCCATAATACAAGTATACTTGCAATAGCTATTAGATATAAGAAATGTATATATCTACCTTAACATCATTAAGCTAGCCTTTTTAGGACTTACAAGTTGGGTTTAGGGTGGCTAAATGACTGTAGGAGTCTAGTGCACACAAAGCTCTAAGCAAGCTAAGTAATTATAATCATTTGAAAAGCTTTTTAGCCCCTTTTTCTTTCTTCATTGTCGGCAAAAGAGGAGTACTTTTGTCCCAAAAATATTGTCATCTCCTTTGTTTTTAATAATTAAATAAGTTACACAATCTAAATACCAAGTGGGCTAATAATTTGGACCACAATTAATATTCATTTGGGCTTGCTATAAAATGACTTAGACTAACATTTAGTCAAGTCCATTAAATTTAACATTGGACTATTTAATTTCATCCAATGATGTTTATTTAATTTGTCACACTATTAATTACTAAGTCCATGATCAAAATGATAGGGCTTCACTTATTAATTACATGGGCTAGTCAATTAGTAATTAATTACTAATAATATTGTTAATATTACACATTGTTCACATTAATTAATACTCATATTAATTAATTAACTCACTAATTATATTCAATTTAATTGAATATTAAATTATTAATTGTTTATCCATTCTCTTGATATTAACACATTAGGATTAGTCCGCTAATTTAATTAGTCTATTAGTGACTCCCTTTAATTCAATCTAGAATTTAATCACATACTCACTTAATCACAAAATCAATTATTCACAAAAAGTTTGAAATAACCTTACAAAACTAACTCATTAGAAATTAAGTACTTTATTTAATTAATAATGACGTTTGAAAATTCTTGGTCATTACAGATTTTGTGGTAGGACTTCCAGTAACTCAAAAGGGGTACGATGCGATCTGGGTGATCGTGGATCGTTTGACTAAGTCTGCACATTTTCTACCTATCAGAATCAGGTATAACTTGGGGCAGCTAGCAAAGCTATATGTTAAAGAAATTGTGTCGTGACATAGAGTACCAGTATCTATTGTATCTGATAGAGATCCGCGCTTTACATCGAATTTCTGGTGAAGCCTACAGGAAATGATGGGAATGCAATTAAGGTTGAGTACCGCATATCATCCCCAGACTGATGGGCAGAGCGAGCGAACAATTCAGACGCTGAAGGATATGCTGAGAGCATGTGTGATGGACTTTAAAGGCAATTGGGATGATCAGCTATTATTAGTGGAGTTTTCATACAACAACAGTTATCATGTAAGTATTGGCATGCCGCCCTATGAAGCACTGTATGGGAGAAAGTGTATAACGCCCCTGTACTGGGATGAAGTTTATGATGAGAGACTATTAGGACCTAAACTGGTACAACAGACCGTAGATGTGATCAAGGTGATAAGAGCTCGTCTGGTTGCGGCTCAGGATCGGCAAAAGAAATACGCGGATTCACAATGTTAAAAGAGAGACTTCGAGGTTGGAAGTTTTATTTTTTTAAAGGTATCTCCATGGAAAGAAAAAATCAGGTTCAGAAAGAAAGCAAAATTGAGCCCTAGATTTATCGGACCATTTAAAACTTTGAAGCGAGTTGGTGAGATGGCGTACGAGGTAGCTTTACCTCTTGAATTGGAGCAGATTCATAATGTGTTTCACGTGTCAGTGTTACGGCCATATAAACCGGACTACAAGCATGTCATCTTATACGAGCCGATTCAAGTTGAGAAGGACTTATCGTATGAAGAAATTCATATCGATCCAGATATTAGATAGGAAGGAACAAACCTTAAGAAATAAGATCATTCATTCTATCAAAGTGTTATAGCGGAACCACAACGCCGAGGAAGCTACGTAGGAGCTAGAAAAAAAATGAGGAGGAATTATCCTAATATTTTTTAATAACCTTATGTTTGTAATTCCGGGGACGGAATTCTTATAAGGGGGAGAATGTAATGATCCAAAAATTTATGTCACATTGTTTATGCACTGTATTGAGTTATAAAAAGTATTTCTATGTAGTATTTGACGTGATGTACTATAATTATGAGGTGTCAGTGAATAGTGAAAGAATAAAAAAATTTAGGAATTTTTTTTCGAAAAACACTATTAATGAGAAAAAGCGTTTTTTGTTTTTTTTGAAATTTTACATTAACGATTAACATTTATTTGTTAGTTAATAATGAAATTATTATTTTTAAATCCGATAATTGAAGAATGATTTATTTCTAATAAAACAAAATTAGGAAGCGATTAACGATGAAAACCCTAATTGAGCCGATTAGGTTAATTATTAAAATTATGATTAACCTAATTAAGTTATAAACCCTAATTGAAATTCAAATCTTAGTTTTGGGATGAAAAGGATTATAAGGTATGTTTAAAGTCTATTATGTGACATAATTAATATTAAGGCTAATATTGGTTTTAATTTAAATAGAAGCCTACTATAAATTAATGTGAGAATTAAATTAAAACCATAATCAATAGTCCAATTAAATTAATTGCCTAGAAAGTCTAATTAGATTATGTATATATTAATGATGTATTTAATTAAGCATCATGTGATTAAATTAGTAATCCGATCAAGCTAATTTCCTAGCCATTTGATTAATTAATGCAAGGCCCAAGCATTTAATTAAAATTGAGCCCAAATGAAATGTGACATAGGCCTAATAAAACTATTTAAATTGAGGACCAAACATAGCCATTTAAATGTATGTTGGTGATTATATATATATAATTTACTAACACATTTGGGCATTAAAAGAAAAGAAAAATTTTACCAAAATTTGGAGCATAGTGGGACCATTTTTTCGGCAGCTTTGTAAGACTTTGGGGGCTGATTTCTTGCTTCTTTTAGAGGCTCAAGGTGTGGGTAGAAGCAAGGAAAAAGATGGCACAAGCTAGTAGGCCTATGAGCCTTGATTTATATAGTTGATGTGTATACTCACAAGAGTTGTAAGTAAACATATCAACTAACACATTAAACACTCTATATCTCTCATTCTATCATCCATTTTAATTGTTCTAAGTCTTGGAGAGAAAAATAGGGAGCAAAACAGAGAAAGGTAGAGAGAAAAGGAGGAGAGCTTAAGAAAGAAATAGGGAAAACCCTAGCAAGCAAAAAGGAAGATCATCAATCATTTAAGGTGGATCATCCTAGCTTGGTCAAGTTCTTATCTAGAAGGAAGAAAGCAACAAAAAGTTTTAAAAGTGTTCTAAGCTTTAACTTTCGTTTGATATATGTTCTATGTATGTTTTAAGTGATTTTAATGGTCAAAAATGTGTTTTGATGGTAGAAAACTATTTTTAAAACTCTTGATGCTTAAAACTATGCTAGACTAGTGTATCTAGAGTTTAATGGATTTAACATGAGTTTTGGTATTCATTTATATGAAAAAGTTTAACAAAACATGAAAGCGATTTTCGCCGAAAAAACTCTAAACGGAACAGTGGGTTCTGGGAATTACTGTTCACGTTCCGTAACTCATTTTTGCAATTCGTCAGTTTTGGGTGGTAGGTCTATCAGATAAGAAGACATTTCAAGTGAAACGACTGAAAAATATTATACGAGCGATTTATGGTGATTTTTCTAGCAAAACAGTTTCTGCAAAAAAAATATGTCAAACGCTACTGCCAAGATTTTTTTGGGGGCTATTTTGGCCATTTTTTATGCTCCAAAACTTCTGGCCATTTTATACGTGGTACTATATAGTAATAAGAAGTCACTTCAAAAAAATGAGCTCAATCCGACCTCGGATGAGTAAGTTATGACCCGATGTTTATTTACGTTTTAAAATAAAGTTACGGTAATAACTTGAAATGTATAAATCCAAATCTTATGAAATTTTTAATGGATGTTTTCTCGGATGGCAGGAAGCTTCCATACAAATTTCAGTTTTTTTGGATAAAAACTCGATTTTTAAAAAATCTTGCAAATTTCGGACAATTGGTTTTTTGAAAAAATAACAAATGAAGTTAGAAAATTAAAAGAAAATTATTTTGTGTATAATATTAAATATACTAAAGATATTCAGGAGAAAAAAAAAAGTCAATTAAGTATTTTTAATAAATATAATTGACTTAAAAAAAAGAAAAATTATATAAAATAATTATGTATCATTTAATTTTAATTAAATAATACATAAAATTAATTATTTATTATTTATCTAATATTAAATAATTATTAAAGTAATTAAAAAGAATTAGAATCATTATTTATTATTTAAATGCTAAATAATGAATAAAGTAAATGAATAAACAAGTGAATAAAATAATTAAATAATTTAGTTTTAATTGTTTAAAGTTTTTAAATATTATTAAGTGATTGAAATATTATTAAATAATAATATTAGTTAAGTTGTTATTAAATGGTTAATAATAATAGTAAATGATTAAATTTTAAATAATAATAATAATGGATTAAATTATTATTAAATGATTAGTAATAATAGTAAGTAATTAAATTATTATTAAATGATTAATAATAATAATAACACCTCATTAAATTATTATTAAATGAATAAAATAGTAAGTAATGAAATTAATATTAAATAATTAAAAATAATAGCAAGTCATTAAATTATTATTAAATGATTAATAATAATAGTAACTCATTAAATTATTATTAAATAATTAATAATAATAGCAAGTAATTAAATTATTATTAAATAATTAATAATAATAGTAACTAATTATGTTATTATTAAATGATTAATAATAATAGTAAGTAATTAATTAAGGTGTTAGTACTTAATTAATAACATTTGTAAATGAGCTTGATATTACTAATATTATAATAATATTATTTGATAATTAAAATATTATCCAAGTGTGATAATATTGTCGTGTAAGCTATGTGTTGATAAATAGAAGATGATGTGCTTAAGTAGCACTCTGTATGATAATAATATATGGATCTCTATGTACTATATTAATTGAAAAATAAACTTATTTAATATTAGGTCTTTCAATGGCTCTAATTTAAGTTGTGTGAGCTGTAATCAACAACTGAGACAAGTTTCTTAACTCAAACTTGAGCTATTATTTTTGAGCATGTAAATGGTTAAATTTATCGTTAATTATTCCATATAAATACAAGTATTGATATTCGCACGTTGGTGCATTTGAAATTTATGTTCTATCATTGAACAAGTTAATTATTTAAAGTTCTTTATTTCATGAACTATTCAAAAATTTGTCTACACCATTTGTTTCGGCTAGACATATAAAGTAAAGGTTTTTAAAAGCTATTCCAAACCTCTACGCTATTTGTTTCGGCTAGACATATAAAGTAAAGGTTTTTAAAAGCTATTCCAAACCTTAAATGGGGAATTATAAGTGTCGTTGTCCGACATGATCAGAGTTTAATGTTATGCATACAAATGGTGTACAAGAAGCTGATCCTCTCGAGTACAAACTGATTTATAAAAGGATAAATCGAAATATTGATTTCTTGAAAATGTTCATGGTCGGTTGGACCACTCAGCAGTAAATAATCATCTTTCATTCCTTCGTTTGAATTTTGATTATCTTATCAGTTATTTCATCAACTTCTATAAAATGTTGAGCATTCTCTTTATTCGCAGTTATTCATGATATGCATGTATTATTTATTTTAAACTTGTTGAGCATATTATTTATTCACTCTTGTTATATATATCATGAACTAATTGTAGTTAGGCCTGAGCACTCCAAGAAGGACAAAGACAAGGGCAAGCTTTAAGAATAGTTTAAATACTTCTATTTTTGTTTTGTAAATCATGAAACCCGGTTTGTATTAATATGATCGTCATGAAGTATTTTATTAAGGTTGAGACCTTGGGACCATAGTAAACCTTCGGTAATGAACAACTTATGTTTATTTATTCCGCATTTAGTAATATATGTTGTTTAGAGGTGATGTATGTATTTGATCGTTAACACTGAATACGAGGTTGAGATAACCTGATTTTAGGGGCGTTCATACGCTTAAACTTCATTAACTAGCGAAAATATTTACATAATTGTTCTTACAAAACATACTACAATCCCTAGTTATACCAACCTTAACTATTACACGCATATCTTATAATCCAAAATATTTACATTACACAAAATATAATAATAAATGTTTTTAAGAATTATATTCTTTTGTCTTTCCTTTGCCTTTGTCATTCTTAGAGTACTCGGGCTTAGCTGAAATTGTTCATGATATAGTAAGGGTTAGCAATTACTTTGCTCTGCAAGTTTAAAGAGTTCAATGATTACATTAAATGATATATCATGAATGAAAATAAATTAACTTTATGAGACTTCAACAATATACAATAATTGTGAAGGAACAAAATATAGGAACAATTTCCAATAAAAATTTTTTAGAATCTTTACTGTTGAGCGGTTACTATGGACCATGAACTCTTACCAAGGTATAATAGTGATTTAACTGAGAACCTTCAGAGTGTAAACACTCAAAATTGGTACTTGAGGGGATCAGTCACTTATACCCTATATATATGCATAACATTTAGTTCTTAGCGCGCAAAATCAGTTTCCCTACATAAAAATACCCCTTTTATAAGGGTTGTTCTACTTAGTTTTATCATAAGAGTTTGCACCAACTATTTGGTTTGGATAAACTTTCAAGAATATTCAATTCAATAAATTCATAACATTCAATGTCTAGCCAAAATAAATGGCATAAACCTACTTCTTAAATATTTCATGAATAACATAACTTTAAAGTTTCACTGTTCAATAATAGAATAAGTCTTTCGAATGCACACAAGTGCGAATAACAATAGTCAATGTCAATAAGAAATAATTTTTAATAATTATTTCCACTTAGAAACTTGCACAATGAAAATAAGTTTAAGATACTTGTTTGTTACATTGCCTACAACTAACTCTTAACTTAATCGTTCTCCGTACGACCTATATATTATAAGTTGATTATTTAAATAATTATACACATAACACGTCATTATTCACATTCAAGGTTTTAAGTCTTACTAGTTCATCTTACTAATCTTTAATTTATCCTACAACTGATGTATTACTCCTTATGTAGGTTAATTAATACATACAAAGACTTTCCAAGTTGGATTAAATAACGTAAACTACACCACATTTCAAAAACTATACAAAACCAACTTTGCAGCCATGCGCTCCGGCACAAGGATTTTGTGCCCCAGTGCAAAACAGCAGAGATGTATGCGTTCCAGCTGAAAAATGCGGCGCCCTAGCAGAAGAATGTTGAACCCTGGCGCATGCCTTCTGTCCAGAAATTCGATTTTTTGTGATTTTCTAACCACATTTGAAAATTCATATATTGTCAATCTTTTATTAAAATAAGCTCAAATTTGGACATGAGCTAGTCCATACTACATATTATTTATTATAAATATGAGTTGCCTTAAATGACTTTGCTAAAGACCCAAAATATAAGTTCGAAAAACTATGTTTGCCAATCTTTTTACACTTTGTACTAGTTTGCTAGAAAATTCGACAAAAATCCATTTCAACACATTTATTGACCATAACACTTGATTAATTTTGTAACTCAAAAATACAAAACATACAACTTCTAGATCTCAAAAATAGTTACAGCATAAAGTATCATTTTGTTGAAAAATAACACCCATAACTAGGTTTAAGCTTTAAAATTTATTTTTCTTAGCTTTTCACATATCAAAACACATATAACCAAATAACTTATAGATCTACACAAATTACTTATACATATAGATCATATAGCTTAGAAAATAGGTTTATACCAATAGTTTTCAAAACTAAAGACTAAATGCATCATTTGACCTATCATGCTAATAAACATAACTAGATCATATAACATCACATATTCTCGAACACAAGTCAATCCCTATATCTTCGAAACCCACCATGATTTCTCTTCACAACAAAATCTCCCACAACAAGCATGATAAATATTATACTATAGACATTAAACTATAACATAAGTAAAATTAGGGGTTTAGAACACTTTTCAACTTTAAGGATCTTGAGGCACTCTTCCTTCTAGGTATGAAACTTGCTAAGTTCTCCACCTTCTCTAACTCCCGAAATCTCTCTCTATTCTCTCTAGCTATCTTGCTCTCAAGCTATCTTTCTTTAACTCTTAACTTTCAACACTTAGGAACTATTAAATGAGCCAACTCTAGCCAAGCTCTTGCTATCTCCTATTTATAACACTCTAAGAGTATTACTTAACTCTCTCATAATCAACCAACAAACTAGTCTAAACATAATTAAAACCAATTAAGCTTGCTTACTATTACATGGATCGACTACCTTTAGTGACTCTTGGATTGACTAACAAGAATGACTAGAGTTGGTGGATAGTTGTAGAACCAATAACTTGAGTAAAAGAGAAGCAACAACAAAGCTACAAAATCTCCCAAGGAAGGCCCTTCCACTCTGCCACTCTCCTTCTTTCTTTTCCATTTTTTGATTTTCTTTTAATTATCATATCATCATATATACATACATACATATGTACACCAATGTCTATATATACATATCACCAATACATACACCTTGGGCTCCACTTTGGGCTACTGGTTTATTTTCATTGGGCTCTTTAATTAACTTATGTTGGACTCCTAACATTAATTGTTTAAGTCACCTTAACATACTAACACATCTCCCACATCTTGGGCTAGTATTTTAATTCAATTGGACTTCTCTTAACATAATCATTGAGCTAGTTGGATGGGTAGCTATAGAAAACCCTAACACATTTACCTTTACAATTAACTGGGGCTTCCTTTAAGCTCTTGGACTAACACATAACATAACCTTTGGGCTTATAATATAATTATCCGCATCCATACAAGTATTCTCATATTGGGCTAACTTAGTTAATTCATTTATTGCACTTACATTGCCATATTTACTTGATTAATAAACACACACACACACACACACACATATAATATATATATATATATATGTAATGCCCCGTAATTCCTCGTGCTGGCTACGACGGATCTTGTGCGTTAGTATACAACCTTGTACTTAAATCCACAATATGTCTCAATAATATAATTGATACAACTAGTTTATTTTTAAAACTATTACAACTTTATTCATAACCTACAACCATATTATTGTTGTTTAAAATAGAGTTATTTAAAACTTCACCATTTTTCTGTCTCAGAATCGCAATTTTTATTAAATTATAATAGATCTCAGATCAAGTATAGTATGACCTAGTCTATTTTAAATATGTAAGTATATACAACTCATTAATCAACTTTCAATATATTTGTTGATTCAATATCTTCTCGTTACATACTTTAAGCAACGTAGATCACATCTATTATGATATATTATACATTAATTGTGACTCCCCCAAATCTAGGCCCCACACAGCCCAAACTTGAGTCGTCAAAAGACTACAACAAAATTATTACAACAAAGCACAATGTACAACAATACAGTGTATAATAATACACAACGAAGTCTTCACTATTATTGTCACACTATTTTACAACACGTGAAGACTACGACAGCTATTCATCGGACTCTCACTCCATCCCCCGGCTAGACCCTGTTACGTTTTCATCTCCTGTTGAAAAATAATAGAACAAAAGAAAGGGTGAGCTCAAATAGCCAGTAAGAAATATCATGACTAAGATAATGACGAATAAATTATCATTAGTCTTCAACAATTGAGTTCTTGATAGAATACAATAGATTACAAGGTTTATATCAAAAACTGTAGTTAAATTCTTAAACAATGTTCAGATCAATAATAGCAGCGGAATGAACAATCTATTAGAAGAATAATGCAGACCATAATGTCCACTCGCTTCTATTTTTAGTAAAAATATCATCAACTTTTATCATCTGAAATACCATTAGTCATGATAATAAAAATTCACAGTTCCTGGTCATAATCATGCAAATCAACAGTTCATCTTTGCACTACGGGCCAAAGATATTCAATAAAGCACCAGCAGTCATGATTATACCAGATTCAACCTTTGGTCATAATCATACCAAACAACAGTTCATCTATGCACTACGGGCCAGAGAGAACTTTCAATATAATACCAACGGTCATGATTATACCAGATTCAGCCTTTGGTCATAATCATACCAATCAACAGTTCATCTTTGCACTACGGGCCAAAGAGAACATTCACCACGTGCCATAAAAGACACCGAACAGATGTATCGCCTTTAACCTAGTATATCGCCTTTAACCTATCATCTGTTCAACAATTATATTACATCTGTGCCCCCGGCCACAGATATTCACAACAGCTTGATTCTTGATGGTTAATACAAATAACAGTGATACAAATGATGAACAGAAAAAATAAGATAAACAATAAGTATCGGAAGTTTACTTTGTGCAGATTCAAACAATGTCCAAATTGTCAACATGATGTGGAGTGAAATTTAAAAATGATATTCAAGATCCACAGTTCAGAATAACGGTTACAGTTCAATAGAAAGGTTCAGAAAATAGGAAGGTTCAGTTGAAATAATGAAGTTCAACTATTATGGAACATATAATATTTTCAGGAATTATAGAAGCAATAGTTCCATAATAAGTTTCGATTTAAGAGTATGAAAGAAAATGACATTCCTTACCGTAGTAAGTTTAAGAGTGTGAAAAGAATGATACCCCTTACCGTAGTAAGTTTAAAGAATAGAAGATGAAAGAATATGATATTCCTTACAAGTAAGAAAAAAAATGACATTCTTTATCACAGTAAATTTAAGAGTTTGAAATGAATGGTATTCCTTACCGTAGTAAATTTAAGAGTGTGAAAAGAATGATATTCCTTACCGTAGTAAGTTTAAATAATAGAAGATGAAAGAATATGATATTCCTTACAAGTAAGAAAAAAAATGACATTCCTTACCACAGTAAATTTAAGAGTTTGAAATGAATGGTATTCCTTACCGTAATAAGTTTAAGAGTATGAAAGAAAATGACATCCCTTACCGTGATAAGTTTAAGAGTGTGAAAAGAATGATATTCCTTACTGTAGTGAGAATAAAAAATGACATTCCCTATAATAAATTTAAGAGTGTGAAAAAATAATATTCCTTACTGTAGTGAGAATAAAAAATGACATTCCTTACCATAATAAATTTAAGAGTGTGAAAAAAATAATATTCCTTACTGTAGTGATAATAAAAAATGACATTCCTTACCATAATAAATTTAAAAGTGTGAAAAAATAATATTCCTTACCTTAACACGTGACTGGATATTGATTTAAATGAGGTTGATCAACCTATATATTTTTAATAAAATTAGTAATTACCACATATAAATTTCAAGGTGTATGATAATTCATATATTATGAACTATCAAAATTATATATATTTAACATAATTTTTGTATTATAATATAACAACTTTAAAATAGTTTTTAAAATAATATTTCAAAATAAATCTTCTAAAGAAAGTTTTTAAAAATGAATCTTCTTAAAGAAGAGTCTTCTAAAGGAAGATTTATGAATACCGTGAAAAATAGGAATTTATGAAATTACAACTCTTTAATAAAAGACTTACTTGAAAATTTTTTGCACTCCTTTTGGCTTTCAAACACTCAAAATAACCTTACTATTCTCAAAGAAAACTCATAAAATTCTTATAGAAAAATTTTATGTTTTAGGTGTGATTTTTCTATTCAGCTGAACAAGCTATTTATAGGAGAAAAGAAGTTGCTATGCGCGGTAGGTGAACTGAATTTAATTTTTTTTTTTCAGCAAAGGCTGCGTAGCAGCCTTCACCAACCATTTTCCCAAAACACATTTCTCACATTTCATGTGGGCCCCACAGTGGGTCCCACATGTTTCTTACTATTCACGTCACTATTCACGTTACTATTCACGTTACTATTTCAAAAAGTAAAATTAATTAATTATTTTTTATTTTTATTTTATTTATTTATTTATTTATTCTTCATGTGGGTCCAACATATAAAATAAAATAATGCTACAACAATAATTCAACAATAATGTAATAAACACGTTACAGATTATTATTAATTTAATAATATAAATTACAGTATATTTGCTACAGTGTCAATTATTATGTTCAATAATTTTAACTACAGTGCACCAACAATTATTGAGTCAATGATATGAAATACAGTGTAATGACAAGTATTAAATCAATAATGCAAAATACTGTGTAGCAACAATTATTGAATTGATAACATAAAATATTATGCAGTGACAATTATTGATGAAATGATGCGCATAGTTACGGTGTCAATTATCAGACCAATAATATGAGACACTGTGCAATACCGTGTGCTACTGTAGCGTACCGTGTGCTACTGTAGCGTACCGTGTGCTACAGAAAAATACCATAAATTACCGTATGCTACTATTCTTTTATCACCGGTATTTTAACAGTTAGCACCGTTGACTATTTTTATTAAAAAGGTTACTTCTGTCGTTTTCTATATCCGACAAATATTCCGTTGTGGGGTCCACCAATAATTAGTTATTTCGGCGCCGTCGTACGGCCCGAGTATTCCCCGACAAAACGAATATTCCCCGACAAAACGAATATTCTTCGACAAAATAAAAATTTGCACATAACGTCCTTAACTTTCAATTTCGTCAATTTAACCACTTACTGTTTCATGAAAAAATATATATGAAGAAAAATTAAATTTTATATTTCATAAAATTCGGGGTCTTACATTAATGAATCCTTAGTGACTTGTAATGATACAAATGTTTAGCGTATGCGAATATCATACCAACATTTCACTAATCAATTATTACCATATCGTAACACTATTTACCCCCAAAAAGGTTTATCAGAATATATATCAATTATGAAAGTCAGCACGCATTCTTGTTCCGTGATCTGTATGTGAACCTCTGAATAACTCGCATTTATCTGAAAGTGTTTATTTTAAGCAAGAGTGAGCACGACGGCTCAGCAAGTCTAACAGTTAACACATAACACGTAGGTCACATTTAATTCATGCTTTATGCTCTATACTCTGCATTTATATAGGCATCATGCTTATCATGTTTTGCATTTATACAATTAACCCATACTTACCATGCATGTCAATATTTCCATGTTATATAACTCATATAACACATTTTAACTCATAGTATTAATTTTATAACAGCTATTAATATTATATGACTGTACACAGTCATATTTAGAAATCAGTTAGCACATACAATAAGTGCACACATAATAATTTATGCATATAGTAACAAGTTTGCAATAATAACACATAGTACTGAAAAACTTGTCTGATATGTGCATTGACTTACGTTACTAGTTTGAAATCTGCGTTCCATCACTAATGTTCATACAAATCAAATTATTGCCTCCGAAAGACCTAATATGCTTATCTGTCAATCAATAAAGCGCATAGGGACTCAGCTGCCATTCACAAAGGAATTGACTCTACAACACAGAAATCCCTATTTATCAACTCATAATTTATAAGACAATATTATCCTCCTTGGATAATATTTTAAAAACTTATTAGTATTATTATTCAATAATAATACATCACTAAATTACCAGTGCTACCCAAATTACTGGACAACACCTTAATTGGTTACTAATATTATTAAGCCCTTAATAATACTCATCCAATTACTAATATTATTAATTATTTAATAATATTTCATCACTTGCTATTATCATTTACTTCTTTTATAATCTTTAACGGCTTAAACAATTAAATGTACATTGTTTAATCACCTCCTTATTCCTTTAATTTCTTCACATTATTTATTAAATAAATAATTAACTCACTTAACTTGTTTATTTATCTTCGCATAAATAATTATTTTCTTAATTCCCCCACATTATTTATTTAACATTAAATAAATAATTAACTTTACTTGTTATTTAACATTATATAACAATTATTTTATTAACCTTAATTCACTTTAATTATTATTTAATATCATAATAATTAATTAATTATCCTCATTTTCTTTTGATTATTATTTAATATAAATAATAATTAATTAATTAATCCCATTTATTATTTAATATTAATTACATTACAAATGATCACTTTATTCACTTTACCTTCCTTTAATTATTATTTAACATCCTTTAAACAATAATTAAATAATCAATCATCCTTATTAATAAATAATTACTTTATTATCTTTATCTTCCTTTAATTATTATTTAATATCATTTAAATAATAATTAATTATCTACTTATCCTTATTCATTATTTAATATTAATTAAATAATAAATAATTACCTTATTAACTTTATCTCTCTTTAATTATTATTTAATAATAATAATTAAATAACGAATCACCATTATTTATTATTTAATATTAAGTAAATAATAAATAATTATTTTATCAACTTCATATACTCCTTTACTTTATTTATTATTTAGCATATAAATAATAAATAATTAATTAAATTCTATTTATTTACTTTATTTATTATTTAATATTATTTAAATAATAAATAATAACCTTTATGTATTATTTAATTAAAATTTAATAATACATAATTATTTTATTCTTTTATCCTTATTTTTCTTAAGTCCTTCGTATTTATAAAAAAAATACTTAAATGACTTATTATTTTTATAACTCTTGGATATCTTTATTATATTTCATTCCATACATAAAATAATTTTCGTTTAATTTTCCAACTTTATTTACTATTTATAAATAGTACATTTCTGTCCAGAAATGGCAGTAATTTTTAAAAATCGAGTTTTTTATTAGAAACTTCTGAAATTTATATGGTAGCTTCCTGTCATCATAGAGTAACTCCAATAAAAATTTCATAATTTTTAGAGTTACATATTTTAAGTTATAACTGTAATTCTCTTTTAAAACGTAAATAAACGTTGGGTTATAACTCACTCATCCTGGGTCGGATGGAGCTCATTTTTGGACAGTGGTTGCTTTGTCTCATGTAAAATCATGTATAAAAGTTTCAGAATTTTTAGAACAGTATAGGTGGCCAAAACAGGCCATGCAAATTTCTGGGAAGAATATTTTCGCTTATTTTCTGACAATAGACTGTTTTACGAGAAAAATCACCACGGATAGTTCGTTTAATATTTTTCAGTCGTTCTTCTTGGAATCTCTTCTTATCTCATAGTACTACCACCTAAATTTACGGATCATGAATACGACTTACAGAACGTGAACAGTAGGGAATGGACTGCCCAGGTTTGGATTTTTTGGCTAAAATCAATTTCATGTTTTTGTCAAACTTTCTAATATAGATGCCTATCAAAACTCATGTTAAACCCATTAAACCCTATATAAACTAGTCTAGCATGTATTTAAGCATCAAGAGCTTTGAAAATGATTTTTTACCATTAAATACATTTTTGACCATTCAATACACTCCAAACATCTACACCTCGAATATTAAAGGAAAGCTAGGGTTTGAAGCACTTTTAACCTTCATGGATGATCCACTTGCATAGCTAGAAAGATTCACCATCAAGAGGTCTCCATCTTTGATCATTGCTTCAAAATTATCCATCCATTCAATCTTACTAGATCTAATTTTTCCTCTTTGTTTTTCCCTTTCTCTAGAGCTCTCTCTCTCTCTCTCTATCAATTCTTGAAAGTTCTAACAAATAAACCAACATTTGCTAGGCTTGGAGATGTCCTCTATTTATAGAATAATGGTAAGAATACTTAGCTTCTCTAATTAACTATTCATAGTTAATTAAGAGCACTAAACCTAGAGGGAACAAGATCCACAATTTAAAGGACTTGACTTGCATTGGGGAGGATTTTGTGGGTTTGTGTTTTCAAGGAAAATGCTTAGAACTTTGTGTCAACCTAGCTATGTTTCTCTCTTATTTCTCCAATACATAACTCATGTTGGGTTAACTCTCTACCATTTAAACCATAAAATGGTTAACTCTCATCAATCCTTCCTTTCTCCCACACAAGCTACAACATAGCCCCTAATCATAGTTTTATAGCCTCCGTATCTTTTACACCACTCACACACATCACCAACTAGTCACTTCCATCACATTTTTACTCCTACCAATGCAAGCATCACTTCATCGTTAATTACACCTTAGGGTCACATCACTTCTTTTTTCTCTCAATTTCTACACTTAACCCAAGTATGGGTATATTAACCATAGCTAGTTTATTAACACATCCCTCAAATTATTTAGCATATATATATATATATATATATATATCACATATTACTCAATGAGCATAAAGTTCTAAGCATCACACAATTAGAGGAGCACAAGGCTCAAGAACACAAATCTCCATGATTTTCATGTGACTCAAGAACACAACTCTCCATGACTTTCACATGGCTCGAGAACACGATTTTCCACCAACTAACTCATAAGCGATTAATCCTTTAACTTTCCTTATCCTTCCAAATTAATAATTTGGGTCATCAAAATAATTATCTAATATTATTATAATATTTCAATAATTTAGATCATACCATAAAGTAATTTAAATTAATTGTATAATCTCACATTATACACAACCTTTTGTTAACTAAATAACTTGGGTTGTTTATCCAATAATTAATTAAGTTACTCACTTAAATAAATATATAATTTAGTCCATCAAGGCTATCATTCACATTAGTTAAATAATTTAACCTTATACAAATATAAGTAAATAAATTAATTATATTTCATGACTGTCATGATAATTCTTTATTTACTTTATAATTATCAATCTTCTCATTCACCATTTAAGGTCAACTTTCAAGACATGTTAATTTGTAACATAGTCTTATCTTGTTTTTCATTTTTATCATTTAGTTAATTTAAATTAATTAAATTAACTACTTGATAAGTTTCATCAAATATACTTGTATCGTGATACATAAAATATCATAGCAATAACTTCTCCATTTGAAATTTATTTACTTATTAAATTTTTCACATACCTCATTATAAAATTTCTTACATAATCTTATTTGTCGAATATTTCATCGAGTTTTAAAGGTATCATATTACCTTACTCTTAATATACTTCCAAGTATGCATATTAATAAAATTATAGGTTTTAAAATTTAAAAACTCTCATTTACTCACATTCAAATCTTAACACAAAGATTAAAGTAAAATGTTTACTCAATTTCTATACATTTTACTTCTTCGAATCTAGGTTTTAACTTTAACCTTTATTTTATCATCTAAAATCTTATTTAAAGGTCTTGTCAAATATCTGGGATATTATAATATATATATTCATTCAATCACATAATTGTCCAAATTAATTAGCACTAAAATTCACTTCATTGATAAATAGTTTCTTAATTCTATTTGCTATGTGACATAATATTTACGATTATTACAATAATGGTAATCTCACATGTTTAGTCCTTAATCATCCAACCAATTAATTAAGCAAGGGTTAAGGTTAATTAAGAAGCCAATAAGGTTCCATATTTTAGGGAAAAAGAGGATACATATAGGAGAATTTTAAGGAGCACAATGCTTCAAGCTCTGCAAAGCTCAAGATATATATATACTAGTTTGTAACCCGTGTCTTTGGCACTATCAATGATGACATTTATCTTAAACTTTGGACAATCCTGATATTTTATTAGCTGAGTGAAAAATTCAAAAACAGTTGTGTTTTGTTATATAGAATATATGCCACAATTTCTAGAACTTGGACCCCTTTTTGGGCTTGAACAATTTAAATTTATGCTTAATTCCTCGAGCTTCCTTGTCTCAGTGATGCTGGGCTCATAAATATACTTCATATACCCCATGTTGGGATATACAATATCATTTTGTCACATTACCAAATGAGACAACACTTGGACTTGTCAACTTAATTCCCTTGGTCATATTTACATACTCACATTACTAGTAATATCTCACATATTGGACTTAGCCTAATTCTCAATCAATCATTAACTTGTCTATCTTAATTCTTTTATTAAACCTCCCATTATACCTAAGTTAATCACTTCATTACTCTTGATTTTTATCATTGTCAAGGCCAGCATTCAAACTAGTTAATTATTAACTTAAGCTTTAATTCTTTTTACTTGTAATCATCTGAAGTAATTTAATTCATCTTAACTCTCCTTTTTGTTCCATAGTTAGGTTACTTATTGAAGGACATTAATTTTTTGATTAACCATCTCCTTTCTTCATCTTATATGCATACATATACACATCATTCAATTTACTTGCACAAGGAAATTTTCCAATTGATCCTCATTTTATTGTTAACAGTATTGCTTGATCGTCTCGGTTATTACAATATCATTGAACTTAATTTTTTTATAATTAACTCATTGAAGTACATATTTTTTACTAAAATTAAAAAATCCGTCAAAAAGTGTTAAAAGTTAACTGTAAATCTATGTGGCACTATATCAGATGCTTACGTGAATTATTCAAACAACTAAAATACGATGTGACATCGATGATGTGCATTATTTTCCCCCCGTAATAAATGTGTTACATATTAAATATAAAATTAAGTAAATCTACGAAAAATCATATAATTTTACCATACAAAATAAATTAAAATTAAAATTTAAAATATGCAATAAAATAAAATAAAATATATTTTTGTGTGTATTACTGCAAAATAAATATATATAATTAAAAGAAAGTGAAGTAAGTTATAAAAAAATTAACCAAATTAAGTTTTTTTTTTTCAAACTCGGAAACCCAATTAATTTTCCTTCTCCATTAGACCGATTCAACAAGCACGAACACAAACCCAAAACATTAGATTATAGTAAAGTTTTTGTATAAGCGCTGACAATTTAAATTGAATCTCTAACGAATTCGCTGACAATTTAAATTGGGTCAGATTTGAGCTTTAGATTACAGTAAAGTTTTTGTATAAGAGGAAAAATGAAGTTGCAGGAGGATCCCTCCCTAATACCTCAAAATATACTTGAGGAGAATCACTTTGCTATTTAGAATAATTTTGCGGTGTCAATTGACTTCATACTGACCAAGCGTAGTCCACCATTGAGGCGAAATAGGATGGGATACCTACTGACTTTATAAGGAAATCTCGTCCGAACTTTCCAACTCAAGTTACGTGCCTCTTATATATAATCTTGTCCAATTTCTTCTTATAACAATTAACAAAATTATAACAAAGTTTGATAAAATAAAAATCATAAAACGTCGTTAAACCCAAACTAAACAATAATATAACAAAGATCATATTTCAGTAAAATTAAACTTACACGGGAGGGTATTTTAGTAATGAAACATTAGCCGAATTATGAAAACGTCTTTTTAAATTGTCATTCAATTTTAATTTGATCTTTTAGCTGACAAAATTTTTATTGATTCTAATTTTATTCAATTGACTCTTTACGTATCATTAATTATTTTCAATATTATGAATCAATTGAATTAAATTGACTATCTAAAGATTCACTTGAGACTTTTGGTACTTAAAAGACCAAATTAAAACAACCTGGAACAAAACTTTTATAATTTCTTTTAATTTGAACCCTTTTAAATTTTGAGGAGAATATTATTTTTATATATAATTTTTGATATATTTTCACATATTTTAATCTCACATAAACATATATGAAAAATATCAAAAACACAATGAACATTTTTTTAACTACACCCTACTTCCCTATTTCTCATGGGTGTCATTTTTACTCCGAAACTGCTCCTATAAAATGAACTCTATATACCCAAACCATTCGCCTCTTTTTTCCAGTAGACATTATCTTCCAATTTCGCCCGCAGAGCTCTCGCGACCCGATGACTCCATTTCAAGGCAACCTTTCGATCGGATCTTCTTTCATCTCGGTACGGCTTACGGCAAAAAGATTCCCCATATACATACACGTAACACACATATGTACACATATGTACGTATGTATATGTGTGTGTTGTATATTGATATATGTGTATATATATGCATCTATGTGTTATTTTTTTGTGTGGGATTGTAATTCATAGCTCAGACACCCTATATGCACAATAATGCATATCTTGAAAGTCAATTTAAAATATTCTCAAACTCAAAATTAAAATAATTCATTAAAAATTATGAAATAACAAAGAGTAGTCATTTTTGCTATATTTATTATTGTATGCACTTAAAGGAAAATAATTTATGTTAATTTTAAGTTTAAAAATGTCTTAAATTGACTTCAAAGAGTCAATAATCGAGTTGATTGTAATAATTTTACCTGTGTCAAAAAAGTATCATGAGGGGAATTTTTCTTGAATTTTGCTGTACAATCCTTATTAAAATTGTCTACTCGTGATTCTGGTAACTTCTTTCACGTCCAAGAGGGTAATTTCTCACTAGTAGCATCAAATTTTGTTAATTTCGCATCGCAACAGAGTCGAGGGTTACAAATCTGTTATTACTCATAATAACTTTAAATAGTAACGAAAAATGAGGCTTGGAGTAAAGCTTATAAAGAAAGGCCTTTTGTATCTCATTCTTTTAACTGTTTCTTCTACAATAGAATTTACAAAAAAAGAAAAAGAAAAAAGAAGATAAAAAGAAAAAGAAGACTCTGTTTTGCTAGTTTTAAATTAAATTAAATTCCGTTTCTATCTTCCATAGTGCGTGCCTTAACAATTATGATATTTCCTAATTTACTGTCTTTTTGAAGTTCACAAATTCAGTTCTCTCAAATTTTACCATGATAGATTGTATATTTGCCACTGCATATTGTTTTTTTTTCCTGGTTGTATATTATGAGTATTAGTAAAGCTTTCAATTAACACCCATCTTCAGTAAGTTAATAAAGACATTGTTATCACTGTGGAACTTTTTTCTTTCAAATAATTGGTAATTACTAATGTATACACGCAGGTGTAAATCTTGTGGAGATGACGAGATGATTAGAGATGCTTAGCAGAATTTCAAGGCGCTGGTTGTGCACTGCTACTCCACAGCCATGGCTACAAAACAACGAGACACAATGTATGATCACATTTATACTTTTTCTGAATACCTTTTCAATCTCAAACCCCAGTTTTTCGGTTTCTATTGTTATTATTTATTTGCGTGGTTGGAAGCAGGTAGGGTTTAAAATGATTGATGCTTTTGCTGAATCACAAGGAACTTCAAGGGACACAGTTCATTGCAAAGCTTTATCTGGGAAAGGTTGGTCGCTTTTATTTATTTTGGATAAAAAGGTTGGCCCTCTTTATATATTTTTAGATAAAAAGGATGGTCGTCTTTATTTAACATCATCATGTGCAAGTCATTTACATGATATAAACTAAAAAACGACGATTCATGTTTCTTTTAGTATTTTGTGGACGGTGTTTCTGTTTTCCCTGCAAAACCCCAAACTTATATTAATTTGATTGGTGAATCTGTAAGCAATATAGAATTTCTCCTTGAGAGCTTTGAAATTATACTCTTAAAGATTTTATTTTCTTCATATTGTGATTTACATTCCGTTGATTTCTTGATTGTTTGATTATACTTTGGCATCTCCTGCAGGCTGTACAATAACCACTATTATTCTTAAATCAAAGATGTCTGCAACGTTATTATCTTCCCCTTAAATGGTAACCTTATGATTTTATATTATTAATTAGAAATTAGGTATTGCTTGGTTACGCAGTTTGACTATTGAGCTCTGGAATACCTCTAATAGGTCTTAGTTAGGGGTAGCTTGGATAACAAGGGGCTAATTTAACTCTTTTTTTGAATATGAATATTACTTAAATAATAATGACTATTAATTCAGCCTGTGGTTTAGAGTGTTCAAATTATATATTTGATGGTTATCTATGGGAAACTTTGATTAAAATATTATATCTAATGTATCCTATAAACTTGTCTATATTCTTGTAGTTATGTTTCTATTTTCTTGTTATTTTACAAAATGTTCAAAAGGTTTGCTTTGCACCTTTATATTCAGTGTCTTGAAATGTACATATAATCATAAGACAATATGATACAGGCAAGGTTCTAAAAAGCGCCAGGCGGGAGGCGGGCGGCCGGGGGGGCTTAGCGCCTAGGGGGCCTAGCCGGGGCCTGAGAGAGGCCTAGGCGGGATTTTTTATTTTAAGCCAATTTTAATATTTTATCTTACATTTATCCAAACAAAACAATAATATAAAGGAAAACAATCTATAATAAAGGTCTTTGTTTAAAGTTCAATCACATATCCATGTTATTAATGTCAAAGTTCAAACAGAAACATGCAATTGTTTAAAGTTCAAACACAAACAAATAATAAAAAATACAAACTAATAGTCATCATCTCTATATCCCTCTATATCTCTCTCTAACTCTTCTTCTCCATATCCCTCCAAGATAATGTCCCCATCGGGCTCACACTCATACTCTTCATCTCTCTCTTCTTCCGTGTTATCATCAGACAAAAAAATTTCTTCATGGAGTTCTCTTACTCTAACATTTCTATTATTTCTCTTAGGCTCTAGCACGCTATCCGCTTCGGATGTTTCACCAATCGCTTCCCAAGTTAGTCTCGAACAGCCCTCGACTTATTCATCTATTTCTACGACGTGGTTTTGTAGCTTAGTTATTAAAATTAAAAAAAAAAATAAAATTGCAGCCCTAAATTTTCCGCTTATGCCTCGCCTAATTTCTCCGTTTTGCCCACCCAGTCTCGTATAATTTTCTGGAGGAATTTTTTTTCTTTCTTGGACTTAGACTAGGCGCTAGGCGGCCTAGGCGTGGCGCCAGGGGAGGGCCTAGCGCCTAGGAGGGGATTAATCGGACCTAGGCGGGGATTTTTAGAACACTGGATACAGGCGATTTAAATTTATGATCGTAATTTAGTTTAAGCATAAAAACTGTTTTAGTGGATTTTCCTTTTTATAATTTATCGTTGTCGGCACAGTTCCTTGACTCCTTCAATCAAGTCATATGGTCCCCTTGGCCACCTATTTACGGACTTAAGTGGATTCTTCACATCCCAAAAGAGGATAAAAGGAAAAAAAAGAAAAACATACTATTTCCTATGTTTGAACTAAATTCTGCTTAAAAGATAGGTCAAAATAGGTCATTCTTATTCTCCTAAAATTATGTTTGGAATTCTATGTTAACCATTAGCAATATAAAGGTGAAAGGAGGTTTGGTAGCTTTTGCATAGAAAAAATAACAAGAGTAAACATTAGTATATAGGATACATATACAAATCTTTTATAGGAATGTTTTTCAGCTAAAACATGTGAAATTTTGAAATATTGATTTTCTGAGTGGAATATTTTAGCATCTTTAATAGAAAAAAAGGGTAAAGAATCTAAAAATTGTGTAATGCCAAATATGGACAAAGAAACGGCTATGACATTTATTGCCAATATAATATATATTGTTATAGCCGTTACTTTGTCTTTATAACGGCTATGACATTTATTGCCAATATAATATATATTGTTATAGCCGTTACTTTGTCTTTATTAACATTATTTTTTTTTGAATTCTTTCCCAATTATATTATGTTAAATATTTTTCCATTTCGGGCAAAAAATCGAGAATTCACTTCGTGTGTTTAAGCTAGCAAGCCTTCCTATTTAAGTGTTCATCTCTCTCATTTTTAGTTACACATCTATTTACAATCTTCAATTTTGATTCCCTTATGAGTAATTTACAAAATATTACCCATGACTCTCGACTTGAACCCAATTGCTGCCGTTCGATTTTTCCCTTCTGATAAGGGTGGAATGGTCCATTATGTTGCATGGACTCCACCATTTGAGAACTCTTGGAAACTAAATTTTGCCAGGTTTATATATAATGGGGCCGACATAGGAGGGGTTGGTTGCATTCTACGTGATGAAAATGCTATTTTCAAGTCTGTCCTTTCGGCAACGGTTAAGGGTTATAAATGTGCTGTGACAATAAAGTTGGTAGCTTTGAAATATGGGTTGTATAAATCTGTGGAGTAAGGAAATGATTATCTTAAAATAAAAAGAGAGTCAACAATTGCAATGAATGTGGTACTCGGCCAGATTAGGCCATCTTCACCACCGATTCAAAGTCTTGTCATTGAGTGCGTTTCACTTTTAGAAAATTTTCAAGCGGTAAGATTTCACCCCGTATGTATATATGTTAATAGAGCTGCTATTTGAAATGACCATTGATAATGGAGAAACTATGCGTTGGCCCAAGGAACCTCCATTTGGCAATATTTGAAATTTTGATTGAGGATGTATTCGGCCGTTATGAATTAATTGATTGAATATCTAATAAACAAAATATTTAAAGTTATATGGTCAAATATTTTTGAATTATTTTGTTAACATCCAATATTATTTTTCAGTTTAATTACGTTTAATTATGTTTATTGCTAATCAGTTTATTCTACTTGCTAATTTTTTGGCGTTATAGATAATTTAATGGGTTGATAAAATACTTCAAAAATGGCTCTTACCAAAAACTTTGCAATTTTTGCACTGATTCTCTTCCTTTAAAAAAATAAATAAAAAGATCGGTGAACATGTATATAAAAACTATTCATCATGGAAAGTGATTCTTACATAATTGTATATATTTGATTATTGAATAAGAAATTTGATTAATAGATAATAGAATATAAAAATAGAGGGACATGATAATTTCTCTTCATTGATAACTTTTCATACTCTGTTAGCACGAGAAAAACTTTGAGTGATTTAAACCTTTGGGTTGTCCAAATGATTCAACCCAACCTCATACAACCGTAATTAAGATACTGATTTGCCTCGGGTAATATTTTTCATTTGAAAGGTAGTTTCGTCATTTCATGCTTGTTGAAAATTCTCAACCAATGTCTATGAATAACTTCGGTGAGTTGCAAGTACAATAATAGCTGCATTAAGTCTTACTATTTGTTTTCATAACCATATTTTGCATTAAGTTGCAATTTCATTACTGTTTCGTTTATACATATTTTTTTCGATTGCGTTATGGACTTTTTTTAAATAAGAGAATTTTTGCATATTTGTAATGATTTGGTGAAGATTGCAAACTTGTTGGTACATAACATTATTTTTAAGCATTTTATCAATATATTACAGTAAATACCATGTCTAATAATTAACAGCTAATTAGTAATCAACACACCTAAACTGGACACCAATATTGGGTGCTGGCAAATTACTTCGAAAATATTTGACCATAAAATATTTAGTATTTTTAATTGGATAATTCAATCAATTAATTCATAACGGGCAATTAAATTCTCGAACAAAATTTCCAGTATTGGCGAAGGTAGTGTTCTTAACCCAACACATAGTTGTCATGACCATTTTGGCTAGCTTGCTAGTTGCCCTATTAACATACCCAAACGTATTGGGTGAAATATTTACCATTTAAATTTTTTTATTTAAAATAGAAACATACTCCATGAATGTTGCTATATTGATGGTGAAGGTGGCCAATTATTACCTTCATTGAAATTTTTAATTCTCTTTTTATTTTGAGCTTCCTTGCAACACGACTTCATACGTCCCATACTTCAAAACGGTTAATTCTATTTCTACGACACGTGTAGTCTTTAACTACTGCTAAAAGGGTAAATTTGAAAATGACATTTTGATTAAATAAAATGCAACCAACCTCTCCACGTTGGATCCATTATATATAGACAAACAACAATAAATTTTAGTTTCAGGAGTCTTCAAATGGTCCCCTTGGCCAGCTATTTACGGAGGATAAACATATTAACGACTATTTGCTATGTTTGAACTAAGTTCTGCTTAAAACATAGGTCAAAATAACTCGTTCTTATTCCCCTAAATTATGTTTGGAATTCCATGTTAACCATTATCAATATAAAGGTAAAAGGAGGTTTGTTAGCTTTTGCATAGAAAAAATAACACGAAGAGGGAAGAGTAAACATTAGTATCTAGGATACATGTGCAAATCTTTTATAGGAATGTTTTTCAGCTAAAACATGTGAAATTTTAAAATTTTGAATTTTTGAGTGGAATATTTTAGCGTCTTTAATAGAAAAAAATGTTAAAGAATCTACAAAGAGTGTAATGCCAATATGGACAAAGAAACGGCTATGACATTTATTGCCAATATAATATATATTGTTATAGCTTTTACTTTGTCTTTATTAACATTATTTTTTTTTTGAATTCTTTCCCAATTATCTTATGTTAAATATTTTCCTATTTTAGTCAAAAAATCGAAAATTCACTCTTTGTTTAAGCTAGCAAGCCTTCCTATTTAAGTGCTCATCTCTCTCCTTTTTAGTTAAACATCTATTTACAATTTTCAATTTTGATTCCTTTGTGAGTAAGTTACAGAAAATCACCCATGGCTCTTGATTTGAACCCAATTGCTGCCGTTCGATTTTTCCCTTCTGATAAGGGTGGAATGTTCCATTATGTTGCATGGACTCCACCATTTGAGAACTCTTGGAAACTAAATTTTGCTGGGTTTATATATAATGGGGCCGACATAGGAGGGGTTGGTTGCATTCTACGTGATGAGAATGCCATTTTCAAGTCTGCCCTTTCGACAACGGTTAAGGGTTTTACATGTGCCGTCGCAATTGAGTTGGCAGCCTTGAAATATGGGTTGTATGAAGCCGTGATGGAAGGAAGCGATTATCTTGAAATAGAAGGTGAGTTAAAAATTTCAATGAAGGTGGTACTTGGCCAGATCATGCCATCTTCACCATCGATTCAAAGTCTTGTCATTGAGTGCGTTTCACTTTTAGAAAATTTTCGAATGGTAAGATTTCACCCCGTGCGTGGATATGTTAATAGAGCTGCTAACAAGCTAGCCGAAATGACCATTGATAACGGAGAAACTATGCATTGGCCCAAGGAACCTCCTTTAGCAATATCTGAAATTTTGATTGAGGATGTAATTGGTCGTTATGAATTAATTGATTGAATATCCAGTAAACAAAATATTTAAAGTTATATGGTCAAATATTTTTGGATTATTTTGTTAACATCCAATATTATTTTTCAGTTTAATTACGTTTAATTATGTTTATTGCTAACCAATTTATTCTAATTGCTAATTTGTTGGCATTGTAGATAATTTAATGGGTTGATAAAATACTTCAAAAATGGTTCTTCACAAAAAGTTTGCAATTTTTGCACTGTTTCTCTTCAAAAAATAAATAAAAAGATCAGTCCATAATGCAATTGAATATGTATATAAATACTATTCATGTGAAGGAAAGTGATTCTTACATAATTGTATATTTTTGAACATTTTTTTAATAGAATAAGAAATATGATTAATAGATATGATAGAATAAGAAATATGATTAATAGATGATAGAATAAGAAATATGATTAATAGGGGGAACATGATAACTTTTTATACTTTGTTAGCACAACGAGAAAAACGTTGAGTGATTTAAACCTTTGGGTTGTCCAAATGATTCAACCCAACCTCATATACAACCTTAATTAAGATACTGATTTGCCTTCGGCAATATATTTCATTTGAAAGGTAGTTCCGTGATTTCATGCTTGTTGAAAATTCTTAACCGATGTCTATGAATAACTTCGGTGTGTTGCAAGTACAATAATAGTTGCATTAAGTCTTGCTATCTATTTTCATAACCATATTTTGCATCAAGTTGCAATTTCATGATTGTTTCGTTTATACATATTTTTTTCTTTTGCGTTATGGACTGATTTTTTAAATAAGAGATTTTTTGCATATTTGTAATGATATATAAGATTGCAAACTTGTTGGTAGATAACATTATTTTAAAGCATTTTATCAATATATTACAATATCTACCATGTCTAATAATTAACAGCTAATTAGTAATCAACGCATCTAAACTGGACACTAATATTGGGTGCTGGCAAATTATTTCAAAAATATTTGACCATAAAACATTTAATATTTTTAATCGGATAATTCAATCAATTAAGTTATAATGACTAATTAAATTCTTGAACAAAATTTCCAGTATTGGCGAAGGTAGTTTTCTTAGGCCAACACATAGTTGTCATGATCATTTTGACTAGCTTGCTAGCATCTTTATTAACATACCCAAACGTATTGGGTTAAATCTTTACCATTCAAAAAAAATTATTTAAAATAGAAACAAACTCCATGAAAGTTGCTATATTGATGGTGAAGGTAGCCGATTACTACCTTCATTGAGATTTCTAATTCTCTTTCTATTTCGAGATAATCGTTTCCTTGCAACACCACTTCATACATCCCATACTTCAAAGTGGTCAATTCTATTTTTACGATAAATGTGTAGCCTTTAACTACTGCTAAAAGGGCAAATTTAAAAATAACATTCTGATTAAATAAAATGCAACCAACCTCTCCAAGTTGGATCCATTATATATAGACAAACATTAATAAATTTTAGTTTTAGGAGTCTTCAAATGGTGTAGTCTAGACAAGATAATGGATGTTGCTATATTGCTAGAGGGTATAAATCATTGGGTTTAGGTCGAGGGACATGGATGATATTATCTAGCTTACTGTAAGGAATCAAAATTGGAGAATGTCATGAGTAGCTGAAAGTGAGAGATGGGACACTTATGTATGAAGGTGTTCAAAGCTTAAACACACACAATGATGTCTCGGTTTGTGGGTGAAATGAAAGAATCTTTAACGGATGAAAATTGGGAAAGAATCGAAAAAAAGTTATTTAATGTAAAGAAGGACAAAGAAATGGCTATAACATTTATTACCAATCCAATATACATAATTGATTTTCAACTTTGACATGTGACATTGACGAGTGTCGGTTAAAGTAAAATATATACATTTGTATCCTTAATATTTACACATGCGTTGTAATTTCTTCTCCATTTCTTATAAATTCCTCCAACTTGTATCCTTGTTCTTAAGCTATGTTTTATTTGTAGGCTAGGTTTGATCGATAGTTGGGCTCATTAATCGGGCCTTACATGCAGTGCCGGACCCACGTGGGGTCCTATGACTGCAATTGACCCATTTATTTTTTTAGCTGCTAGTCTAATGCTATCTAAGCGCAAAAAATGAAGAAGGCACCTACACATCTCTCTCTCTCTCTCTCTCTGTCTATCTTCTACACCACAGAGCATTTTTTGATGGGACCCAACTCCAGACCAATTCCTACTTCCCGCTTTCATTTTATCTATGTATTTCTCTCTTTTTTTATCTGCATGCCCTATTTCTGGAAAATTTTCTTATTCATTTTTTTAATCAAACAAAAAATAAGAGATATTGCAACATTGGCATCCATGTCAGTTAATATAAATTCCCTATGAGTTAAGATTAGAGATATACTTTTTTGTTTCTTTCAAAACTAAGATACCTTTTAATTTTTAATTATAAAGTGACAATGTTTCTTAACATTTCGTTACTTCTGTTCTAAGTAGAGTGCTTTATCATGTCACAAGTATATATTTCTAGTTAATATTAGGTTAATATTAGGGACATGTTTGAAAAATAAAATAAATAACTTAAAAATCATTGTTTCAAAAATCCAACTCAAATTTAAGAACGGAGGGAGTAGTAATATATGCTCTTCTACCCACTTGTGTAATTCTTTTAATTGTCAACACAATTTCTTTGGGATAGACTTGAGTTGGGTTAGGCTCGAAATGTATTTCAATTTTTGAATGGAGGGAGTAGTAATAGATGCTCTTTACCCACTTGCTTTATTCTTTTAATTGTCGAGCACAGTTTCTTTGGGATAGACTTTAGGTTGGGCTAGATTTTTAGTGACCGCACTATGTGAAATTTCAAAGTCCGCCACTGCTTACATGGGAAGTGGATGATGGATCTGGACAGAGAGTTGAATGAGGTGGAGGATGTTGTGCAGTGGGAGAAGGTAGGACCTTCTTGGAGGAGAATTTGGAAGCTTGGGACTCAGAAAATTGATGCACATACGAGTTTTTGTCTTGAATCAGAATAATTGATGTTAAGGAAACAAGACGCTTTAAAGAATTGTTGGAATGAGAGGAAGTGCGTCCTGACACATCTATGTGTTTATGAGCAAGTTACAAAGTAGAGTTTCAACGTAGATGTCTAATTTTGCCTAGGCAGGTGCCTAGGCTGGCATTAATTGAACTTAGGTGAGGATTTTTAGAACACTGCAGGGAATGATACGATAAACCAATTGGGTGAAACCTGAAAAATGAAAATCTACAGAAATGTGCTACTACTTCTGGCAATCATTCTATCTGTTGTATTCCACAATTTGTGTTGTAGAATCATGCACTCTTCTTCCGTGGCTTTCTAGGGGTATATTGTATGTTACACATGAAATTAGAACAGAAATCGGTGATGATATTGAAACAACTCTAGGAAAATAATGTGATACACTAGCATCCACTTGCTTCCATTATTTACAGAGTGGCCCACTTGCTACTTGCTACAAGCTCCCTCTCTTAACCTTGTGATTGTGGTATAATCTGTTTCAGGGCCAATATATGTGCCCTCTTATAAATGTTGATTGATCGAGTACATTTAGTTTGTATTCTTTATCGTTAGTTTTTGTGGTTGTAGTTTCATGATGACATGGATTTACCATGTGGAGTTCTTCGCCTTCACCACAAGGGTGGTCATGTAAACCATAATGGGTATGAATATGATGTGCATTTGCTTTTTTATTTTTCCTGTCATATGTACCTAAATTAGGGATGTAAATTTACTTTTAACCCACGAAGATGGATTACAAGGGTGATGCCATGCCAAACAAAACAAACTGGTGATTAGATATCAAGAATGTCTTCCTTCATGGTGATTTTCAGGAATTGGTCTATATAGAGCAACCAGATGGATTTGTTGCTCAGAAGAGTATAGGAAGCTATGCAGATTGAAGACATCGTTATATGGGTTAAAACAATCTTCAAGGGATTAGTTCGGACAATAGTGAGGTAATTAAGGAGTTTGGAGTTGAGAAGTGGGTGTGATCACTCTGTCTTCTATAAACAATCAAATAATGGTTGTGTTTTGTTGGTGGTGTATGTTGATGATATTGTTTTTATAAGGAGTAATGCATCGTGGATTGGTGGTTTAAATCCTTTCTTTGGACTAAATTTAGACAAGATTTCTTTACTTTGAAGTGTTTTTTGGGAATATAAGTGGCTCAGTTCAAGAAGGGAATCTTTTTTTCTCAGATAAGTATGTCTTAGATTTACTCACAAATACTGGGATGTTAGGGGCTAAACTTTATGATACACGCCCATGGATTCTGATTTAGAAAACTAATAGAATTTGGGAATATAATAGCAGCGCTTTTCAGTTAAAGAAGATTAGTTGGAAAGTTAAATTATTTGATAGTAACTCATTCTGACATTTCATTCGTAGTTGACGTAGTGAGTCAATTCATATCTTCTCTTACTACTATTCATTTAGAGGCTCTAGTTTGTATATTAAGATATTCTAAGGGTGCTCCGAGACGAGAGATATGGTATAAATATCATGGATACACTAGAAGAGGGATTCTCTGATGCAGATTGGGATGGATCACCTTTTAACAGGAAGTCTGCAACAAGTTACTAAGTACTTGTGGGAGGTAATTTGAAATCTTGGATGAGTAAAAAACAGAATGTGGTGGCTCAATCAAGTTCAAAATCAAAATATGTCTATGGCACAAGCCACATATGAGCTCATGTGGATATGTTATCTTCTAGCTGAGATTTATTTTGGGAGGTCTTTGCCTATGGATTTTTGGTGTGATAATGCAGCAGCTATTCATATATCGAGGTGGATTGTCACTTTCTTTGTGAGAAGATTCAACAAAAACTCATTGTCACTGAGCATGTTAGAACTGGTGAATAATAGTTAGCACATATTTTCTAGGGATTGATTATACATGTAACAAGTTGGCCATCATTAATATTTATACTCCAACTTGAGCTGGGGTGTTGATTGTTGAATATATATATATATATATATAAATGACTTAAGTATTTATTTATATTTTATTTTGAAAACTTATACTATTACAATTCAGTAATTCTAAGGATACATTTCAATCCTTGGGGCCTACAGGAAACCTGAGTAAAGGGTCAGGAGGGAATTAAGGGGGTAGGCTCAAACATATGATCTTGTACAATAAAAGGAGAGGCTTTACTGCCAGGCGATCACCTTTAGTCTAACGTAAGTATATATTGGTTTTATACTCGGGGGTATTTAAAACATTTGGAACGTCTTGTACTTGGTACATATATGAATTGCCTAACCTAGTTAGGGTCAAGGCTTCAAGAACTCCTTTTCTCTCATTAGTTAACAAGATGTATTAATAAAGGCCCCAAAAGGGGGTGACATACACAGAATGCATGTATACAAAGACCACGTGTAAGACACAAAATAAAAACCTTTGGCATAACATCCCAGCCGCACCCCATACACCACTACACAAAACTACCCCGCAAATCTAAAATTTCAGCCTTTGCTCCTAGAGAAAAGTCATCCAAAAGGTCTACAAAATAGATACCTTGGATACACCTCATTAAAATATAATAGGCTCAAATACAGATTTTTCTCCATCTTCAAAACACCTCATTGAAAAGTAGCAGGTGTATCCTCTTGTGCACGAAAGCAAAATATCTCCATTTTCAGTCTTGCTTTGGTAGATTCGTAGATGTGTTGAACTGTATAAGTTTCTCCCTATGGCATCACCTTTGTTTATTAGTTGGGAGAGAGTAGCTATAAAATTAGAATTATGTGATATATCTCTTCATCTATTTCCTTAATAGGTAAATACTAGATATTGATCTTGAAGACAAGTGGCACATTTGTTTATGTTGACTGCTTTTCCTTGCATGGTTATATAAGTGGCAAAAGTTAATTTAGCATAGAACCTTGCAAGTTGTGGGAATTCAAAAGTTGTGTGGTTACTTAGTATTAGTTCATGTATTCTTCTCATTGTGGCACATGCTAACATGTGATTTTCCTGATTTTTAGTTTATGGAACTCCATTGATCAAGAACTATTATCTTTATGGGGAATGGAGTTTCACTGCAGATGAAGAAGGATTCTGTTTAAAGCATCATATGAACTCATTTTCCTCTAATTCTGTTTGTCTACCAGGCTGAAGAGTGTGATCTGTCATTTTCGTGGGAACAGAGAGTTTGCTTGGTTGAGAATTGGTCATTTTGAGATCCTATATATTCTGCAGCTGGATCATTTTGTTTCATAATTGATGACCAATAATATGTTTTTTAGGTATTGGAAGGCCTCCTGCTCCAATGACTTTTTTGTTGCTAGTTATTGGATAAGTATCAGTAGTGGTAACTAAAAAAGAATTGTAATATGGTGGACCAGCTTAATAATCCTCCTATCAAAATCCCATGTATCCGTAATTTCGACAAAAAACTTTTGCAATACGCAGTTGGACCCCGTGTAATAAATATCTAATTAGTTCTGAACTTTTCATTCCAATTGATCTTTTCCCAATCTGTTTTTTTTCATATGTATAATGAATTTCGAGTTCTGGACATGGATCTTTTCTTCTGGACTATTAACAGTAAAGGTAATTTCATTTCTTCTAACACATTCTCTTTTAACATAATGTTTTTGGAAAGATTGATGCTGCGCTGCAAGGAGTTGGTGCACTGGAACAACTCGTGTCGAAAGGCTTGGACAGAGACTGCAAGATGCTTTAATAGGCAGCAGAAGTACAAGCGCATTAGGTTGCAGACCATGCCAATATGACGAGCAGAGCCTGCACAACAAAAATTCGACCAAAATTGCTTTCCTTCATAGCTTTTGTAAATGGCTATAAATATGGTGAACCTGAAATTTAAGTACATGTTTTGAACAGGAATGACAACTTGAGTATACTGTAAAGTACTGCAGAAGTGATGATGTTGTAATGCTGGTGATGCATTTTTTTGTTTAATGCTTTGGTGCCGAATGTGGTTCTAATGAATTACATTTTTTGTGTTTGTTTTAGATAAGACATTGGAATGAAGATGCCTCTTCTCTAGCCTGTGTCGGGATTGAACTTCCTAAAGTTCTACCCAAGGTAGATAAATTTTAAAGTTTTTTAAAATAGTTTATTTATTTATTTAGAATTTGAAGCCATATTTTTGTGAGACTTTGATATGCATTCTTTTATCTACTTATCCAAAATATATCCAGGACTGTTCTTGTTCACATGCATTGGAAAAAATACTTGTTAATAGGACAATAAGAACAAAAACAACTCAATCAAAGTCATTGTAGCAACTTCATACCAAAAAAATTAGTCCTTGAATAGGCTGTAATTGACATATATATATAAATTTTTGGCTGTGGGTCGGAGGTAATCCCAAAGTGACATTGTATAATAAAATGACAAAAATATCTTTAATGAAATTAGTTAATTAACGAAACTCCCCTTAAAATATTAAGAAGTGATGACAACCACCATGCTATCACTTTGTGTATATCTAGCATTGATCCTTGATACACACGAAAATTGGTCCTTAATTCACATCATTGAAGAAATGTTCAACACTCAAAACCAAAAACAAGATCGACTTAATCATGCCATTGCACTGGGGTCGAGTTGTCTGATATCATCTTCCCACACTTCTGCGTTTGGTGGTGTCGGAGAGGATGCTCCTCCTCCTCCTCATCTTCTTATGTCTTTTGCATCTACTTTGTATCAGAATGATCTCAAAACGACAACGACAAACGAAAATATTGAAAAGAATATCTGAATCACCTGGAGTTGGTTATACTATTAGTACTCAACTATAAAACATATAACCGAGGCTTGCATTGTAACTTTCTATGCATGCTCTAAAACATGCAATTTATATGTCAGTGTTGAGTACGTTTATATTCTAAACAGGTATGTCGTGATTAATTCTTTATGTTAATTTCATCTTTAACGATATTATAGTTATGGTGTTACTGTAAATAATATTTGAAAGATGATATACCGACGAAAGAATCTAGCAAAGAATTTAACAAAACTGGTACAATTTAGAGAATATATATTTCACTATAAGATCCATGATAGGAAAATAATTTATATGTCGACTAATTTTATGTCAAATATGGATAGCGACTAACGTGTCAATGTAAGTGGTAAAATATAACAATAATATGTAAGTCAATTCTTTACACCGACCTATTTCATATATCCACATACGTCGGTGTTATTATCAACATAAATTTGTCTTCATATATAACAACAATCTTCATGATATGACTGACAGATAAGGATCAATTTGAGTGAACTGATGCCAATTCATCTTCCCCAAGTTTTCTTCTCATTTTCTACCCATTCTTCCTTCCCCAACTATTTCTTTATAATTTCTGTTACTTGTTAATAAAACCAAGTCCGGATCACTAGAAGATCCTGTCAATGCCCTTATTACTGGTTTTAGTTCTCATTTTAAATACAAAATTATCCCCTCAAGTATGAAAAATCATACAAATTAGTCCATTAAATTTGAACTTAGACAATTTAGTCTATTAAGTTTGAGCTTAGACAATTTAATCCATTTAACTTGGTAAATTATGATATACTGAGGCCAACCCACCACCTTTGTGCATCACTCCATTAAAATCAACCCACCAGTTGAATCGCAATAAGCAGAAAACTTCACCTCCATAAATGTCCATTAAAATCCAACCCTCCATCCAAATTTCTGCCACCATAACACCATTGTTATTTTCTCTCTGCTTCCACCGTCGTCACAACAAGCATCACTCATGTTCATCATCAACTTATAAACCTAATACCACACTAACCACCAACGGGTCTTCTCTTTTTCTCTATCTTGCTCATATTTTGTAAATAAAAGAAGATTTTATTAATGAATAAAGAAGAAATTACAACAGACTTAGAGGGGGGGGGAAATTCCTCTTTAAAAAAAACAAAAGAAATAAAAGAACTAGTAAAACAAAGTCCGATCCTAATATATGAGCCTAAAAAGAAGCAAAGATGCACTATCCCAAAGCAAATATATATTCATTGTGCAACCACAAAAACTCAAAGCATTCAATTCAATCCAAGCTACCTTAGTACTGGCAAAAAAACACATTTTCAAAGAATCCTTTTAGCATTTGCACTGCCTAAACCCCTGAATCTGCGTAGTATAAGATCTTCAACCGAAGAAAAAAAATCCAACATTAATCCACATGTTAAACAAACAATACCATAATGGCGAGGCCATCATACAATGAACAAAGAAATGAGAATGAGATTCACTATCTTGCGTACACATCACATACATAAGGAGATAAAGAGTTGTGAGCATAGTCTTGATGCATGTCGTTAGTGTTGAGAACAAAGGGTCAAGGACCACACAAAAGCCTTAATTTTTTTTGTGAACCTTAGCTTTCCAAATATAAGAGGCTAGAGGAAATTAATGCACTGAATGTTAACCCAGTAAATGGAACAAGATTGTCAAGATAAGTTACTTGATGGATCAAGACACCAAACACGAGTATTCAAGGATTGAGAAATAAATGCTGAATTAAGAAGTTGGATAAATAAAGCAAATCCTTTGCCTTGACAATTCGTTGGACTATGTAAAAAAATAAACATCCAAAGAAACTGTCTCACCCTCCCAAATAGAGAAGATAGAAAAGGGAGAATTATGCTAAGAGAAGATGAAATAAAAACAAGGTAAAGCTGAAGAGAGGAGCATCAACAATCAACATTCCTCCAAAAACCGTAGATTCATGCTATTACCAAGTCGGAACCGAACAACAAAGGGAAATGAATTGTACCATTGAGCTCATTTTTATAGGACTTCGACTCAATATTACGGAAGCACATTACCATTTTTCCCTATCTCCTCTCTCTCTCTCTCTGCACACACACACACACACACACACACACGTATGTATTTATATATTACAGACACATATAAGTTTGAAATGGTTGGTTCAAACCCTCCTACTTCGTGCCCAATATCCATTCATCGGCTTGAAACCAATTTGTTGGATCGTCACACCCCTATATGTGTAAAGATACACAAATGCCCCCATACACGTATAAATATTTATATATAGCTATCTTCTTTTGTTAAGTGAGACAAAAAGGTATACAAGTGCAAATTCCTCGATAAAGTCTAAAAATGGATATACAACTCATGCATCAACTTATTTAAACGAGTAGCATTAATTATCTTTGCCCTTTAATTGTCAGTTCATACTTTGAAAGTATCAATATGTAGAACTATATCATAAGACACAGAGAGTAGCATTTTCTTTCAGGAGACTAACCCAAAGATAAGAGACCATATTGGACCACAGAAGAAATTTGAATTAATGATTATATATGTAGGAAATGCAAGACCAACGGATGGCGAATCAATACAATAAATAACAATCAAATACAACCACAAGCCTGAAATGAACTGAATGTTATAATTATGAAAGTAAATCGACACTATAGAAGGGGCAAAAGGATATCTAAATAGACTTACAACAGCAAATGAAGATATCTCCAACTTGTTCAGCATGCATTAATTCCATCCTTGCAATCTCTTGTCAATTTATAAAACGTCTCTACCCGTGTCTTTGCCCTGTAAAGTACTTCAGTGTCTACTTCAATTCTCATATAACCATCAAAATCAACTGGGCGGTCACCATTTAAAAGCCTTGTTTTGTTGTACCATTCACTTGAATTTCCCTACAATTCCTTGTAATCGTCAAGCAAATGAACCTTGTAATGAGACCTCACTTTATCAAAGTAATTATAGAATGGTTCTATAATGATATACAACTTTGGTAATTTGTAAATTTATAATTAATTAATGAAATTAATATTTAAGAGTGTGACAAGTGTTTTGAGACAAGTCAATTGTAGACTCTTTGATGCTAGAATAAAATTCAAACCTAACGAAACAAATTTTGATAAAAAAAGGACTTGAAATGGATTGAAAATAAGCAAATTATGATTTAGTTAGAATTAAATTCTCTAGGAATTGTGGCTAAAGACCATGCTACCCTTGACAATAAAAAGAATGACCATGGTATCATTTTGGTGAGAAATATCTATTATATCCTTGCTTAATAATGTGAAATGCCTTGTTTAGCCTTAACCATGTATGGTATAAACTAACCAATGATGGTTAGTTGTTGGAAGTGTAGATATAACATGTGTATGTATAGATTTTCTCAAGTATACCTAAGTTGGCCAAGTTCATCTTATTTTCATTACTAAGTTGCTAGCAAAGTATGTTCTTGAGAGAAAAGAAGAAGAAAAGTTAGGGTTTGCAAGAAAGCTTGAAAGATTCAAGAAAAAGTGTGCAAGAGGAGTGTTATAAGCCATCAAAGTGGAGCTTTTATCTCTAAGAAGGTTTATAACTAGAAGAATAAGAGCACAAAGAAGGTATAACAATGTTCTAACAATAAAACATACCATTTATGTGTTTAAATGCAAGAATAGATGTAGCCATGCATGTATCTATAATCAAAGGTGTGATTTATGTGAGTTATGTGCTATTTGGTTGGTTTATCATGAAATCCTAAGTGTTGAAGTTGTAGAACAAATGTGGTGCATTATTCATGCATGTATTCATGATTAAGGAGCATGATTCATGGAGGATCATGTGTTATATGTTGATAGAAGTGATGAAAACTTAGTTGGAGGTGTTGAACATGTTTGATACATGTTAATTTTCATGTTAGATAGCATACAAGATGCATTGAAGGATGAAAAACATGATTTGTGAAGGAAAAATTATAATATTAGGCTATGATTTGCTTATAAATCAAATCATAATCTAAAAAGTGTTTTAGAAGGTACATATGGAAGTTATGTGAATACACAAAGTTGCTAAATGTGTATGTGGTAAGGTATGTAAAGCATGGAGTGCAAGAACTTAAGTTGAGTTTAAGAATGGATTGGATATTAACTTGACAAAATCCTACCAATGTGTGATTTTTGGCCATTTTGTATAATTGAAGGTCAAATGAAGCCAAACAACTAAGTTTCATGTAAATACACGTGTTAGAATCGAATTGGAAGTCGTTTGGTGTTTATGGCGATAAATGTGAGTTTTAAACGTTTAAAAATGTTCGCCAACGCCTAAAATGAATTATATGGAAAAATTGATCCAATTGAAAAGTTTTAAGTGTTTTGAAAGCCCATGCATGTCATATATATGTTATATGTGCTAAATGATGTGTTGGAACCAAGAAATTCAATTTAGGGCAAAAAATAACTTGAAAATTGGAAATAAATTTTTTTTAAAAAACTGTAGGACTGCGCCGGGGCGAGGTCTTTTGTACTGAAGACTGCTCTGGGGCACAGTTGAACTGCAAGGATCTCCCTGGGGGCGAGATCAGTCGCCGCCAGGGCGCAGTGTGGCCGAGCACTTTTCGTGGCCAGCGAGGTTCACAGTGTAAAACTGCAGCTACCGATTGATCCCCTGCAAGGTTCACATTTACCTTGTAGTGTTCTGATTTTTGAAAAAAATAAATTGTTCTATCCAAAATGAAATGTTTTGATATATAATGATAGATACAAGTATTATAAGCCATAAATTGATAAAAATGATCAATGTGGTAGATGTTAAGGATAAATGAACGAAGTGTTATGTGTTAAGGGTTATGTAAAGGTAAATGATAGCTTGTATAGCTATCATTTATGGTTATGTAGGACATAAACGAGATAATATTTTATCAGTTGAGGTAAACGAAGATAAAAGTAAGTATTCTTTTCGAATTCTCTTTTGAAATTCTTGAACAGGAATTCATGTCATGCATTTATTAAACACTCTAAAGTTCATCTATCATTGACCTGTTATTGAGAAAGGTCGATGCTAATTTTGATCCGGTTAGACATATGTAATGATTCAAGTTAAATTCAGATATTTATTTGTTATTTCCTCCAATCCACATTGTTGTGGTGCGGACCCTATGAAATGCTGTAACAGAACAACCCTTAAAAAGGGGAATAAAGGATAAAGGAAATTTAAAATTATGGCGTGGTTGCGTCGCTAGATGTTTATGTTGTGCACAATGTAAATGTAAGATAGACTGATCACCTATAGTATACATCTGAAAGGAAATGTATTTTTGTAATTGACTTGGGCAGTATCTGTCTTTGTGATTGGTATTATTCTTAATGTGTTCTTGGTCTTGTGACCGTACAGCTAACAAGTTCATGTTTTCAAATTAATCATGCAAAGTTTCATGTTATATTCTCAAGTTTATTTCCAGAACTGTTAACGTCACAGCCTTATTGCATCAGATTTCATTCATTATTCAGAAATATCATGTCATTACTTATTTATGTACTCGCTGAGCTATTTTATGCTCATTCTTGCTTTAACATGATATTTCAGCTAAGCCCGAATAGGCTGAGGGGTCAGGAGCGGATAAAGGAAAATGAAAGGCTAGCAAGCAGTGAATGTATAGCTATAGAGTTATTGTAAATATAATACGTTGTAATATAACAGATTATATATGTTTTGTAATATTTAAAGGTCTATAAACCTGAGATAGTTATGTAATATTGTAAATTAAGTTATTTTATTCAAGAATAAATGGATATGATAACAGGGTAGAATAGTTAATGTAGGACAGATTATGGTGGATTGTATATTAGATAGCAATAGCAGTAACATAAACCTAGGATTTAGATCTACTCATAAACCACTAGGGATTTAGGGTTCAACTCTGTGTCTGTTACCCTAGAAGGAGAATTATCTCTGCAATAATTGGAATAACTGAATAATCAAAATAATCAATAGCCTCCTTAATCTAAGAGTACATCAACCTTTAAATAGGAACAAATCCTAATTCAATTAGGACACAAACCCTAATTACCCTAAAAATATTAAATGACAAAACTACCCTACTAATTAAATAAAACACTTAAAATATTAAAAGTACCCTAACTAATAAAATACTATCTATCTCCTAAATTTACAACAATTCCATAAATAAATAAAAAACATTAAATCTATGAATAAATACTTAATAACTTGATCTTGATCCCCATCATTCCTCCCCTTGTTGGAGAAAACTCGACCTCGAGTTTTATAGAATGAGATAATGAACCATGAATTCTTCTTCATTGAAACATCTTGGAGTACCGTTGGGAAGGTAGCTGACAAGAGAATCACTTTTGCATTTAAAGGCGTTTGAAATAGATCAAGAGGAATGATAAACTCAATGTGATTAACTTGGTTTGAAGCAATTTCTTGAACCGGCTCCTCTTTAACAACAATCAACTCAACATCAACTTCAAAATCTTCCTTAATCTATTGTTCACATGCACTCTTTGACTCAATTTTATCTTCAATAATGTCCAATGGTTCAACTAGTGGAGTTTCAAGAATTGTCATAGATGCGTCACAACTATCTGTAGTCTTGGAATGGTGAACATCCTCTTTCTCTTGCCCTTGCGCTTGCGTTTGTTCTTGCTTTTTCTTTGCTCGAATATGTGCCAGCAAGTTAATAAGGTCATCTTTTATAGAAGAGATTTCATCCTTTATAGAAGAACATCTAGAACCAATTTTACGTGTAGCCTTTTGAAGTTCTTCAGATTTAGCTTGTTGACGTTTTTCTGCTTCAGCTTGTTGACGTCTCTCTATCGCAGCTCTTCTTTGTTCATCTTGATATCGCCATTGAAGTCGATCAAGCTCGTAATGTGCATTGGCAATATACTGTCTAACCTCTTCTGGCTCATTTTTCAAACAGGTAGTTCGACCATATATCTTGACGAGGTAGTCTATTCGGTCACTTTCATCACAAAGAAACCGAATTTTCTTTTTTTCCCTTTCAATCAATTCTTTTGTGGTTCGGTACATTGGTACAATAGCTTAAAACTAAAATAAATAAATAAAATAAAACTTTTTTTTTTAAATTAACAGTGACTAAACTGAAAATTACTAAAACATTAGGGACTGAAATTGAAGGAAATGAAAGTACAGGGACTGATACCTAAAGGTTGAAAGTTCAGGGGATAGTTTAAAAATTTATGAAACTTTGGGGACTAAACTGAAAATTGTGAAAACTTTGGGGTTTAAACTGTAATTTTTGAAAAGTTAAATATGCAGATTTAGGGTTACCAAAGCAACAGCCTCCTTTTCCTAAGCAACAGCCTCCTTTTCCTGTTTCAAAAGCAGTAGCACTACGGCATTTTTTTTTCCTGCCACTTCTAATTTTTTTTTTGCTTGGCTTGAATAGCACTCCGTGAACAGTAACTGTGATGAATAGTGCTATGATGAACAGTACTGTGATGAATAGTGCTGCGATGAACAGTAACTTGCACTGAACAGTATTTTTTCCCCCCACCCAGGATCCCCAAAAAATGAGAAATTAATGGAGAAACCCTAAGCTCTGATACCACTTTAATGTATGACAGATTATGGTGAATTGTATATTAGATAGCAATAGCAGTAACAGAAACCTAGGGTTTAGATCTACTCATAAACCACTAGGGATTTAGGGTTCAACTCCGTGTCTTTTACCCTAGAAGGAGAATTATCTCTGCGATAATTGGAATAACTGAATAATCAAAATAATCAATAGCCTCCTTAATCTGAGAGTACATTAACCTTTAAATATGAACAAATCCTAATTCAATTAGGACACAAACCCTAATTACCCTAAAAATATTAAATGACAAAACTACCCTACTAATTAAATAAAACACTTAAAATATTAAAAGTACCCTAACTAATAAAATACTATCTATCTCCTAAATTTACAACAATTCCATAAATAAATAAAAAACATTAAATCTATGAATAAATACTTAATAACTTGATCTTGATCCCCATCAATAGTATCGTGGGCACCAAGTCTGTGGTTCAAGAGACTCGGATTTGGGGGGGTCACAGGTTGGTATCAGAGCTGATAGGTTATAAATTTTAGGTGGGAAAAACCTTAGGAATATGACCTTAAAGAATATAGTGAAACTCATTTAGAGTTCTAAGAGGTGGATGGTGGAAATTGTTAAAGTTAAAATTTTTATAATGTGTTATGTGCTATGTGTTATGTGTACTAGAGATGAGGAAAATTACATTGAACTAAAATAATTGTTCATATGATTTTATAGTATGCCAGAGATTAAAGAATCCAGTCGGGCGGTAGAAGAAGAATGCAGAGACATTCAGATAGATGTGGTTACTACTATACCAGTTATGGCAATAGTACCAGTTGAGGACAGTGGATAAGAGGAAGATCCAGATGAGTTGGAAGGAGTATTTGATGAGGCATTGCCGGATAATGCATCATCTGAACAAAGAGATGCCAACCAGGAATGGATAACTGGCCTGATACAACAGAATAGTGAGTTTGTAGACAGGATATTGGAGTTGGAAACTCAAGCAGTTGAACGACAAATAGCTATTAAGCAGAATGAGAATGCAGTCCAAGTGTTAGTAAATAGAAATATAGAGCTGAGAGATAAATTGAGACAGGAAGAACAGAAAGTTCAAGAATTGAGAAACGATAAGGAAGCCTTGGAGGCTAAACTGAGGGAGGCAACTGCTGAGATAGCCAGGTATGAACAAGTCGGGGCTAAAGCAGTAAGAAAAATAAATTTGGTAGAAGAAGTAAGGGCTAAAAAAGCCAGAATTGATAGTATGGGGGTGAGAATGGATGACATGAGCTATGCATTTCGCACAGCGTTTGAAAGGGCACATGATAGAGTGTACTACTACTACCCACTAGAGTATGAGCAGACCAGTAACACTTTGAGTAGGTGGAAAATGATAGCAATTATGGATGAAGAATACGATGATGCAGTTCGACGCGTGATGTTCTCATAGGAAGTTGTAATAGATGTATATAGTTATGTGTATATTTATGTGTGTATGTAATGTAAATCCCTAGTTTTTTGTTATAGAAGGGATAAAAAATGTCATGTAACCTCTTTTGTTCTAAGAAGGGAAGGTCTAAGTTTGTTGTATAAAGTTATGAAATGTGAATCCCGACTTTTATAGTCTAAAGGGATAGAAGTTTTATAGCAATATGCTAAGTCTAATGTAAGGTGCTAGGCACTAATCAATTTGCATATGAATATAAATCCAGCTATCACATGTGTTTCGATATGAATATGTGTTTAAGTTAACATGAGAATATGGTATATGAATGATAGATAATGATCATTGCGTAAATTGTTAAACAGAAATGCCACCTAGACGCAGACCAAACGTTCAACCTTTGCCAGAGGAGTCTGTAAATGCTTCTGAGGAGTCAGTTAATCTCATGCAACAATTTGTGAATTTGTTGATGGGAGCTTTCTAGAACATAAATGTTAACCCTGTAGAGGATCAACCGGTAGCTACCAGAATTGCTATATTCAAAGATTTCAAAGCTGTAGGACCCCCGGAGTTCAAGGGGACAATGAATCCAGTGGAGGCCCAGAATTGGGTAATTGAAATGGAAAAAGTGTTTGACGTAGCTAATGTTATATATGAACATAAAACCGTTTTTGCTACGTTCATGTTAAAAGGAGAAGCTAATTATTATTGGGTTGCCAATAAAGGAAAATTGGGAATGAGAGCTGCACGTTGGGAAATATTCAAAGAGATATTTTTCGAAGCTTACTTTCCTCCTATAACTCAGGACATGATGGAGGTTCAATTTCTGGAGTTAAAACATGGAAATAGGACTGTAGCCGAGTATGCTGTTAAGTTCAATGAGTTAGCAAGATTTGCTCAACACCAGGTGGACACGGAACAAAGAAAAGCAAAACGCTTTGTACGCGGGTTAAAACCATGGATTTATAGCAAGGTGTCAATATTTCAGATTAAAACTTTTGCGGGGGTAATGGAGAAAGTTATTTTAGCGGAAGGAGGCAGTGACACCTTAACAAAGTACAAGTAAGAACAACGTGGCAAGAAAAGTGATGGAGTCAACCGAGAAGGAAGTAGTGGGGGAAGCAATACAAACAAGCGGAACTGGAATAATAACCCCAACACTTCGAGAAGTAGACAAGGAGAGTTAAAGAAGAAAATGGAGCCATGTCCCAATTGTGGAAAAGGACACTCAAGGGTATGTCTGAAAGGAAAGAACGTCTGTTTCAGATGCGGTCAAGAGGGACACATCGCACCAAATTGTCCGACTCCGAAAGCAAGCAATGGGTGTTTTTATTATGGAGAAGTGGGGCATCAAATCAAAGATTTTCCCAAGAAGAAAGTCGACGGAGGAAGTGGAAATAAGAGTGCTAGACGTGGAAAGCTGACAATCAGCGGACCTACTTAGTCGGGGAGACCGACAGCACGTACCTTTAACATGACTGTGCATGATGCAGTTACTTCAAAAGACGTGATGTCATGTATCATTCCTATTAATAATATAAATGCCTATGTATTATTTGATTCAGGTGTTATCTGCTCCTTTATTTCTGATGAATTTGCAAAGCATTTGAATTTACCCCAAGCAAAGTTAGAAAATGTGTTGAGTATAGAAGTAGCAAATAAGGAAGTAATTAAGGTGGAAAATATTCATCGAGATTGCTGTCTGACGATAAGAGGGCACAAGTTAACAGTGGATTTAATTCCTATTCGTTTAGGAGAATTTGATGTAATACTCAGAATGGATTGGTTGTATAACCATGGGGCGGTGATTGACTATCAAAGGAAATGTGTGAACCTTTAGACTTCTATCAAGTCTAAGATAGTATTCTATGGTTGGAAGTCGCCAAGGCAATCTTGTTGTCTGACGATGATGCAGGCCAATAAGTTATTAAAGAAAGGATGTATAGGATATTTGATATCTAGATAATAAATTATGTGGATCACCGGGTCGATCGCTCAATGGCACTCCGGTTCGAGTCCCTTAACCAACAGTAAGATTGCCTACTACTCATACGCCATAACTATAGAAGCTGCTCTTGGAGCATCATCTTCTTCTTTGTAAGACCCCGAATTTTATGAAATATAAAATTTAATTTTTCTTCATATATATTTTTTCATAAAACAGTAAGTGGTTAAATTGATAAAGTTAAAAGTTAAGGATGTTATGTGTAAATTATATTATGTCGGACAATATTTGTTTGGTCAGGGAATATTCGTTCTATCGGGGAATATTCGTACAACGGCACCGTACGAACCAATCATTAGTGGACCCACAACGAATAATTGTCGGATATAGAAAACGACATAAATAATTTTTAAATGGTTAATGATACTATCACTTTTAATTGTTAAAATACCCAGTGGTAAAAGAACAGTAACATACAGTATTGCACAGTAACACACGGTATTGCACAGTAGCACACGGCATTGCACAGTGTTTCGTATTATTAAACTGATAAAGTGGTTATCGTACAATATTTGACTTTATTGTCACATGCACAATAATTCATAATATTAAATTGATAATTGTCATAGTAGCATATGCACAGTAATTCACATTATTGATTATTGAATCAATAATTGTCATAACACAGTAATGTATTCTTTCTTTTATATACTTTCTGCATTATTAGTGTCGACGCCGGGATTTTCGTCGTTTCGTTTTTTAATAATTAAAAGCCCCTTTTCAATTTTAGCCTTGGGATTTGATATGTGATTTTTGAAAAGGGTCGGCTTAAGTATCGACGGGGTTTCGAAAGGTCGATTTTATAATGAGCCAATTGACCAGAGTCGCCAGTTGGTATATTTAAAATGGATGTACCAACTCATCCGAATTTTGTTTTCGTAATCGCTGGCTCATGTGTGACTCCGAGTTAATTGGTCCGCAAACCGAGATTCATAGAGTTCGGGGGCTTGCTTAAGCGAGGGGAAGGTGTTAGGCACCCCCCGACTTCCGTGAAACACGGTTACCGCAATCTCGATGTTTTCCTATCCTTTTAAATACTAAAACATGTGTGTGTGTGTGTGTGTGTGCGTGTGCGTGTGCGTGTGCGTGTGTGCCTAAATGAATGTTTGTGGTGACTTTTTGCATAAAAGTTGCTTTGATTTTATATGGCAAATGTGTTTGTCGGGAAAGCGTTTAGACGTCTTTTGACCCAAATGACAAGGCTTCGCTTTTTATAATAAAGATTGATTTTAATTCCGAAAACGATGAGGTTTTTTATTAGATGTCATTTTTAGAAGACAATAGTTTTAAATTTTTGCCAAATAGGAATCGAGACTATACATTGCCCTCTAACAGTAAATTCAAATAAAATGAAGGCAACTTCTAGAACTCTTTAACCCTATGCACAAAGTTTAATGAGAACGTTTATTTATTTTTTACGAAAACATCTTTTATGACATTTCAAAACCAAATGGAGCCTTTTCGTCAAACAAGGATCAAAGTTCGCCAAAACTCTTAATTTTTAAACCTCGTGAATCTAATATCCTAATTTGATCATTTTTAGCAAATCTTCATCGTTTGCCTTATTTTGGAAAACCGTTTTTTGTGTCGTAAATCAAAACAAGCATTCAAAACGTGTCGGGGCTATCCATGGGCATGTGAGCCGTCTAAATAACCCCAAACACCCACAATCACACATTTCACTATCACGGGGCCTTAAACCCGACTTTCGACTCGATGTCGTTTTAAGGCCCAAAATTTACATATTTACATAAAGGTGCATCGCGATCGCTACATACGTGAAAGCTATAAAATAAACTAGAAGGATATCATCGGGAGGTTAGGAGGAGATTCCATCCGCAATAAATCCTCCATAACCGTCCCTAATCCACAGATCTACAAACATATATTGACTACATTGGATCTAACTTCAAAATACACAAATCAAACTATTTAAATAGCAATGCACCAAATATTTTCGGATCTACAATAGATCCACCCAACAAATGCAATAAGAGCAAAATAAAACTATATCTAAAAGATTTACTAGATAAAACACAACGAAGCTATGAAACTCGGATTTTTTCACATTCCAAATGATGAAATAAACGCTTTAACACTTGGAAATCAACTAGGATACAATACCTAGTGTGAGATTGTACAAAAGACGAAGAATCTCACAATTTTTCTCTCTTCTTCTCTCTTTTTCTCTCCCTCCCGTCGCCTTTCTCTCTCCCTTTTCATTTTTTTTTTCTTCCTCTCGCTCTCGGACGCAGAAATGGCCGCTGTATAGTGTCCTAGAGGCAGCCGCAGGTGCATCTGCGGCTGCCTGCTGTGGCCGTCCGCGCCGAAACCTCGGCTGCCGTGCGTTTTCTCGAGCCAAAAAAAATGCCACGTGTCGTCGGCCGCAGATGCATCCGCGGCTGCCCGGTTTCCTTTTCTCGATTTTCGTGTCACGCAGTCTTGAAACATCATTAGTCGTAGTGGCCATTAGTCGTCTTTTGTGATCCCCGAACATCGTAAGCGTAGTGGCCATTAGTTGTCTTTTGTGATCAAATCAGGCTCTTTTGGATCAGCTGTTTGCCTTGCCTCAAGTAACCTGATGCTCGTTGTTCGTTGTGGCGGCTTTGACCGTAAGTCGTTGGGGTGGCTTCGTGTTGGGGTCCACCTTCCTTTTCGCATGTCGGGTCAAGTCACGATTTTGCCCTCTTGCCAGGGTTAGTAGAGAAGTGCAAAATTTGGGTGTCTACAATTAGTATCTCTATTATGATGTTAATTAAACTGTTGTATTTCATTATTAATTAATTTGATATCTAACTCAAAGAGTCAACTACACTGTATTTATAACAATTAGTCATAATAATGAATAAGTGTGAATTATTGTTGAATAATTGAATTGATAAAGTTATTTGTTTATAATATAAAGTTAGGTGATATAAAATGAATGGTATAGATTAAAGATAATATAGAATTTGAAATGGATGGTGTAGATTAAAAGATGATCTTTAAATGAATGGTTTAGATTAAAGAAATCTTAAAAGATGAAATGAATGGTATAGATTAAAGATAATATAAAATTTGAAATGGATGATGTAGATTAAAGATGATCTTTAAATGAATGGTTTAAATTAAAGAAATCTTAAAAGATGAAATGAGTGGTAAGGATTAAACATTATCTTGAAATGAACGGTTTGGATTAAATTAGGAAATCTTGGTTATGATAAGATTTTTGGCTATAAATAGATGCCTTAACTTAAGGATTTTTCATAAACTTCCTTACTTGTTCTTTCTTTCACTCTCTAAATACTTCTTGTGTAAGTTCTCTCTAAGTGTGCTTAAGTCATCTCGAGTATTTGTAAAGATCTATAAGTGTACGTGTACTGTTCAAGTTAATCAACCTCATTTAAATCAATATCTAGTCACGTGTTAAGGTACGGGATTCCATCTTTTTCATCTTCCACTATTCAAACTTACTACGGTAAGGGATTATCATTATTTGATTCTCGAAAATAATATCGTTTCTCTCTTACTCATAAGAGGTGTAATTTATTTTCATGTATTAATTTGTGGGAACAACCTTACGACGCGGATTACCGTCTGTTGGTGAATAACCTTTCGTATTCATTTCTTATTAATCTCTGAGAATAACCATACGGCGCGGATTATCGCCTGTTTGGTGAATAACTCTTCATATTCAAATTTTATTAAATTGTGGGAATAACCTTACTGCGCGGACTACCGCCTGTTAGTGAATAACCCTTTGTATTTATTTCTTATTTGTCTCTTGTGGAAATAATTTGTCTACACGAATTATCACATGACACTTTTATTCTATATTCGTTTGTAATATCATTTTCTTTCATATTCGTAAGTGATATTATTTTCCTTTATACTCATAAAGGATACCATCTTTTTCATCTTTCATTATTCAAACTTACTATGGTAAGGGATATTAATTTCCTTCACCTTTTGTTAATTAAACCTACTACGGTAAGGGATATTATTTTCTTTCATACACCTAAATCGAAACTTATTATGAAACTATTGCTTCTATAATTCCTGAAAATATTATATGTTCCATAATAGTTGCACTTCATCATTTCAATTGAACCTTCCTATTTACGTGAACATTTTTATTGAACTGTAACCGTTATTCTGAACTGTGGATCTTGAATATCATTTTTGAATTTCACTCCACATCATGTTGACAATTTGGACATTATTTGAATCTGCACAAAGTAAACTTCTGATACTTATTGTTTATCCTGTTTCTTCTGTTCATCATTCATATCATTTTAATAATCCAAAATCAAGTTATTGTGAATATCTGTGGTCGGGGGCACAGATGCGATATAATTGTTAAACAGATGATAGGTTAAAGACGATATAATAAGTTAAAGGCGATACATCTGTTCGGTGTCTTTTATGGCACGTGGTGAATGTTCTCTTTGACCCGTAGTGCAAAGATGAACTGTTGTTTGGTATGATTATGACCAAAGGCTGAATCTGGTATAATCATGACCATTGGTATTATATTGAATATCTTTGCCCCGTAGTGCAAAAATGAATTGTTGTTTGGTATGATTATGACCAAAGGCTGAATCTGGTATAATCATGACCGTTGGTGTTATATTAAATATCTTTGGCCCGTAGTGCAAAGATGAACTGTTGTTTGATATGATTATGACCATTGGTATTATATTGAATGTCTTTGGCCCGTAGTGCAAAGATGAACTGTTGATCTGCATGATTATGAGCAGGAACTGTGAATTTGTATTATCTTGACTAATGGTATTTCAGATGATAAAAGTTGATGATGTTTTTCCTAAAAAGAGAAGCGAGTGGACATTATAGTCTGCATTATTCTTCTAATAGATTGCTCATTCCGATGCTATTATTGATCTGAACGTTGTTCAAGAATTTAACTGCAATTTTTAATATAAACCTTGTAGTCTATTGTATTCTATCAAGAACTCAACTGTTGAAGGCTAATAATAATTTATTCGTCATTATCTTAGTCATGATATTCTTTACTGGGCTATTTAAGCTCACATTTCTTTTGTTCCATTGTTTTTCAATAGGAGATGAGAACGTAGCTGGGTCTAGTCGGAGAATAGAGTGGGAGTCCGAGGGATAGCTATCGTAGTATTCACGTGTTGTAAAATAATGTGATAATAATAGTGAAAACTTAGTTATGTATTATTATACACTGTATTATTGAACGTTATTTTACCTTATAATAATTTTATTATAATCTTTTGATAATTCAAATTTGACCTGTGTGGACTAGATTTGGGGGTGTGTCATTCTTGCTTTCACCTTCCATTGCCTTTCAAATTACTTCCCAAAACCCATATTGAGCACAGACCCTTTTTGAATCTCCCATCAACTCAACGACCCAATTCGTATTTGTCCTCATTTCCCAACAAAAAAACAAAATTCAAACTTTATGCAGCTATTTCATCAACTTTTTCGACTGAATTTACAGACCCACCTGAGCAAGAAATAGAAATTCAAAACCAAGACGAGAAATTCGATTGGTTTGCTCAATGGTATCCGATCATGCCGGTTTGTGACCTCGATAAGAGGGCCCCACATGGGAAGAAGGTATTGGGTCTTGATATAGTGGTGTGGTGGGACAGAAACGAGAACGCATGGAAGGTGTTTGATGATGCTTGCCCTCATAGATTGGCTCCACTTTCTGAAGGAAGGATTGATCAGTGGGGGAGATTGCAGTGTGTGTACCATGGTTGGTGTTTTGGTGGTGGTGGTGACTGCAAATTCATTCCTCAAGCACCCCGAGATGGTCCTCCGGTAATAACTCCAAAATGAGACAAAATATATATATGTTCCCATTTTTCTCACTAGCTAGATGAACTCGTTGGTAAATAGTGTTGTTAATTTCATTATTGTGAGGCTTCTTATATGAAAATTTGTATCAAAGTTTTTAGATTTGCAATGAAATTAATGATTCTAACATAATGAACTGTATCAAAATTCCATTAGCACCCTAAGATGGTTCTCTGGTTGTCACATCGCTGTCCTCTCAATTACTATTTATTTAGACCTGTTGGATTTGTATCCAAACTTGGATCTTGAAGTTGATAATCAAACTCGAATTCAGATGTGCTATAATGGTGATGAACTTCTTGTTAACTACTCTAGCTCTAGCTAGTGAGCAATCCGAACAGTGTGCACTTTAATGAATTTCATTGGTATTTAAATAACTTGATATATGAGCATATTTTAGATAAGGTATTATTGTAAAAGATATTTAGTTACTAGTGCTTGGTGCATTTATAAAGGTAAGATTTGGTGCATTTAAAGGTCCAAATGCCGCGTTTGAGATAAGTTGTTGTTAAACGAACAAGTTTCTCAAGTGCATTTGGTGCATTTGGAAGTTCTAAACGCACCAAACGCAAGTAAACGAACAACCACACAGTGTGTGTGTGTGTGTGTATACAGCAGTCCCTCCATTATAAAATTAAAAATACCTTTCAACTTCTAGTTTAGAGTACAAAGTGACATAAAGTTCCTAACATGCTAGTACTTGTATTTTAGATTGATTAAGCATTGTCATTTCACCACTACTACATTTCTATTAAATGCTCATGGGCGGATCTTGAGGAAGGCGGTGGGGAAATTGACCACACTGACTTTTCGAGGGGGTCAAATTTTATTTTTTATAAAGTGTTTAGTAAAAATATGTACCCATTCTGCTCTTTCTCTTCTAGTCTTCCAGCCATAACAGCGACCCATCAAAGAAAAATTCTTTAGCTATATTGTAATTTTTCTTTTTTGTAATTTAACAAATTTAGTAATTGCTTATGGATTTTTGCTACTACTAAAAATGAGGCTATCATGAAATTTTTGCAACAATATCGACCCATCAAAGAAAAATTGTTCAAAGATGAGTGGATGAATGATTCTTTAGTAATACATTGAACATATTTTTGTAGCTATTGAAAATGAGGTTATCATGCAACAATTTCAAACAATAAAGTCTCAAAAAATGTTATTGTAAATAATATTTGAGTATTATTTAGTTTTGTGATTTATTTATTTTATTTTTTAATGAGAATTTTTTGTTTTTAAATTTGACCCCACAGAACCAAGTAGTTGGATCCGCCCCTGTAAATGCTAGGAAGTATTTTCCTTAAAAGTCTTTTTAAAATGTATCTCTAATTTTATAACGTAGGGATAAAATTAACATCCATAATCGAATTCAAATCCATATATTGGTGTTATTCAACTAGCTGCAGCTTTCCTTCGAGTGTCTAGTCTTTAACATAGCCAATCTCAAAATAAAAGTGGAAAATGAACTTTGGTAGATGACTGCGTAAGTCATCATATATCCACCTTGTGAGATTAAAATCTTAAAGATTTTCATAGACAATCATTGTAACTATTACTTTGTGAAAGGGTTGAAAAACAAGCAAGAATGACTTAAGCAGTGCAAGAAGAAATGCATATACACACACACACACACACACACACACACACACACACACACACACACACACACATATACATATATTTATTTTATTATTTTCACTTCAGCCATTTGTTTGAGAACATAGATAGTAGCATAAATGAGGAAACATGTTTTAAATCTTATAATGCTTGTAGCTCTATGTTGTTATTTTGTCTTTGTAACTATTATTTATCTAAAACAAAATAATTATGTTCACTATGCAAAGAATCAATAAAGATATCAATCTATTTTGAATGTTTTGTTTTTTACATAGAAAGTAAAAAATGATACCCTTGAAGGTCAACATTCTTTTTTTCTATTTATTTCTTCACATTGCTGGTGGATATGACATGTCCACACATTCATACATGTGATTTGAGTTGACTACTCCAAATAATTGTGCAGATTCACACATCTAGGAAAGCATGTGTAGCTGTTTATCCAAGTATTGTGCAGAATCACATTGTTTGGTTTTGGCCAAAGACTGATCCTGAATACAAAGATATCATTCTGAAGAAAAAACCTCCCTACATCCCAGAATTGGATGACCCGTCATATACTAGGTCAATGGGAAGCAGAGATGTTCCATATGGGTATGCATAGACACTTTTTACCTTGTTTTTGAGTTTTTTAGATTGGTGAACTTAATAGATGCTGTCATGCTGTATCCATTAGGAAAAACTTTCAAGTGTATGCAGTGTAGAAAACAGGCTGATTTGTTATGGTTTTCATATGGTTGTTCTGGTTGGACATGGAGGAAATACAGTTTAGAATCCCATGTATATATAAAAAAGATGATATATTGAGTCCACTTGAAGCACATGGAAAACAAAATTTAGGTCGAGAAATTTTTTGGAGTTTGGTTCTTTGGTCCTTATAAGTGAGTACATCTAGTTCATGCTCTGTCTATCCCATTTTAGTTGCTTCCCTTTTTACGGTGGTGTGGCATGGATTTACAACTTACGAGAACATATTTAAATATTATCTTTCTGATTACTTTTAAATTTTCAGTATATTTATATGTTTATATTTCAAATATATTATAAATGTGCAAAAACATGATACTTAAAGGTGTTGTTGGCATGTCTTGAAGTCCATGCCTCACACACCTAAAAAAGTGGAGCAACTAAAATGGTACAGAGGTAGTTTATCTTTTTAGTGAAGTCAAGGGGTTAAAGTATAGGCAGCCAAATTCCTATAGGATTGAAACTAATACAATTCTTTATATGACCATGTAACTTTAAACTGTATGAATCTTTGAGAGCTATTTTCCAGTTATGTGATATAGTTTTAACCCCAGATGTAATGCCTAGAATATTTTTTTCTTCTTTTTTCTTACTTTCTTTAGATTTCTGTGCTTATCAACTTGTAGAACCAACAACCAATAAGAAAGAGGACAGCTTATAGAATATTAAACAGGAACTTCTTGCAGTTAAAAATGAGATTTTTTGTTTCCTTTGGAGGACCAGTTGTCCTCCTTCCTTGTATTCTCCTAACACATTCTCCTCCTTCCTTTAGTCAACTATCTTTCTAGTAAAACCTTCTTTTATCTAAATAGACACAAATTTCTTTTTGCAAAACAGAAATGTAGCCTGTATATCTTGAAAATTTCATTTCTTTCCTAATTTGAATGATCAGGAGGGGAATTAATTGCTTTCCTTGTTAAGATTGTTTAATATTGTCAGTTATCTTTTCTTCCTGACACCCGTGTGGAATCTTGATTCTAAGAGAGTGTTTTTGTGCTAATTTTGTTTATTTGGTCTCCAGTTCTCCTATACCAGCTAAATTTCCGTTGAGCTCTTGTTTTTTGAAGGCAAAAGTCCGTACAAAAATCAAAGCTTTCATTTGGTCCTTGGCTCTGACCAGACTTGAGGCTAATTATATTTTCCAGAGGCGATTTTACCTGGCATTTTCTGCTTACTTAAGTCTTTTGTATAAGCAGAGTGGGGGGTTACTTCAAAAAACTTTTTGCATTGGGAGCTTGCAGTCCTATTTGTTTTGTGAAGCTTCAATGTGTTCTAGGTCGGTGGAGGATTTGTTGCTGATTTGATTTTGTATTTGGGAGGCTTAGGATGCCAAAGTGTTGTTGAGGTGTGGTTTCCTTTCGATATTCTGTGGTCTATGTACTGAAAGGAAATTTTAGGAGTTCTAGAGAACAACATCTAACATGTACATTTGTTGAGGGGTGTGGTCTTTATTGCCTCATTATGGCATCCATGATCCACCATGGCTTTTTGGGGCCTTTCAATTTTAGATCTGCATAGAGATTGGAGGGCCGCACTTTTTTAGTTCTTTGCTTTGCTCACCTATTGCTCTTATCCTCCCTCTTGTGCCTTCCATCTCATGAAGAAAATCTCCTCCTTGTTTTATTATAAAGAAAAAAACCTTGTGAGAGAGTGTCATATCTAACACCAAAAGTAAGATGAAATGGACAAAAAGAAAACTTATGTTGACTGGATCATTATGGCAAACTGTCTTTCTTTGTTTCAGCCCAAGTTCTATGAAACAATTGATAATTGGGTCAAGGTTGATGCATATGTTCTTTATATGTTCTTATATATAATCAATTTACTATTAGTTCTTTTAGGTAAGATATAGTGATGTTCTCAGGTATGAGATTCTGACCGAAAATTTTATGGACCCTGCTCATGTTCCGTATGCACATTACAAGATAATGGGAGTTCGACAAAGGAAAAACAGATAAGAACTTCAAAAACACCATTATTATCATTGTTGCATTCCATTTCCTCTTTATTTATTTTGTTTAACCTAATTAACAATATGTTGACCTCACTAAGAAGGCTGATAGAGAAGGGGGGAAACCACTTGAAATAAGTATAAAGAAACAAGACATAAATGGTTATAGTGCAAAACAGGAGATTGGAGGCTTCAGTTTTGTTGCTCCTTGTGTCTTTCATGGTTATGCCACTGTTGGGAGAGGCGAAGGAAATGAATCTGCATCAGCAGCTGGAACCACTGAGGTATATTTCATGTTGGTTTAAGGTGATCAATGCCTGGTTATATTCTGTTATTCAATTCCTGTCACATTTTCACGTCAATTCATAAATACTTTGGGTTTTTCAGGAATCATCACGTGTACCACAACGAAGAATCCTGTTAATTTTTTATGACTGTTCCAGTTAGTCCGGGTAATAGCAGATTGATATGGTCCTTCCCAAGAAACTTTGGAGTTTGGATTGATCAAGTTGTTCACGATGGATATTTCATATTGGACAAAACTTAATTCTAGATTCAGATTTATATCTTCTTCACGCTGAGGTAAATTCTGTAACTTTGAACATGTTAAAGCATTATGCATTGTTGGGTCCTCTCTCTAACAACTTAAAGTAGCAGATCCGTTGGTAAACTTTGTAGAGAGCACTAATTATGCAAGTTCTTGGGTTTAAGTCCCAGTCCTTAGTGTTAGCCAATATGCAGTTATTATCGCTCTACATCATGTTGCTCATGTCCTTGTTGACAACAAAATATTTAATCGAAATTCTGTTTCTTTACAATTCTCAAGATTCTTTTAATTTATTGAACTACTAAACCTCAAATGAGGTTAAATATGCTTTACTTCTTCTTATCTTCTTTTTCTAATATATTCTTTTGGTCTTTGCTAATAGAGATAACTTATGTCAAATGGAAAATAAGTTAAACAGTGAGTTTCAAACAGGTGAACCATGGTCTCTAAATTATGGATCAAAAACTTGGTATTTATTGCATGTTCTTTTTGCACACAGAATTCAGCTGGCAATCTGATCAATTTACCATTGAATTTACTCTTTGTCCATTAATTCATACCTAGAGCTGCTGTAATGTGGTTGATTATCAACGGAATTAGCTAATAACTTGATTCATTCGATAGTGTCCACAAGTCGCCATCAATAACATTGCCTTAAAATTTGTTGTAATCTTCTTTTGTGACTTTGTTTCTAAACATCAGTTTCTTAAAAAAAATAAATCTGTTTGTTGTTATTTTTATCATCAGTTCCCACTTCAAGCAGGTATATGCTCGAAGTAGCACACAAGCTATAAATGAATTTAATATATGACTGACTGATTGTGAATTTTAGCACAGGGTCGCCTACCTTAGTGATAGACTCCACGGCACGCTTGCGTGAGGTAGATGTCGCCCGGATCATTTTAGCACTGGTTGAAAGGTCAATGACACCTTGACTCATTGCTTATATGTAAGCAAGAACCTTGGTACAATCAACGACCAAAACTACTTCCGATAAGTCGGGATGATTGCCACAAAACTACTTCCGATAAAATCAAGAAGTTCTTGAAAAGAACCAAAGAAAGAATATTCTCAAGTACTCTCAAAAAAGAATTATCATTTATTTAATTGAATGAATTACAATGATCAGCTATGCCCCCTATTTATACTAGTACATGGGCACTAATTATGGTAATGAAAACCCTAAAAAATAAAACCCTAAAAGAAGTCTCTAGAATTACATTTAAAATAAATCAAAACTTCTACCTAAAATCAAGGTATATTACCTAAAATAAAATAAAACTAAATCATTGGCATGCAAGCCTTACAAAATCAATAATTAAGAAGCATATAGAATTCCTAACTAATTAAGGTTTCTAAATAAAATTACAATCAGATTTATATAAGGAAACAGAATCAACCAATCTTCCATTCAATAGCTGATCTTGGAGCCTTATTAAGGAAACAAATCTTCACATAATCTTGATCATAAGAATCCAAATTGGGCTGCTCTTGTTGGAATCCGAATTGGGCTGAATTAAACTGCTGTTTTGCCAAAGTTTGGACTATTCCACACTCTAGTTTTAATACCCAAAGTGGGCTGCTACCTTGAGCTTTATTTTGGACCAAGACCTTGCTGCTATTAAACCCAATATTGAGTTGAACTTGCTGCCTGGTTTGTTTTTTCCTCGAGTTGGTTCTGTCTTGTCCTCCTTTGGATCATCAATTAAAGTAGCCTTTGCCAGAATCATGTCACTTAGCCAGTCGGGAGGTTTATTCCATATGTGAGATAAGACTTGAGGTTGTCCCTCCTCTTTATCGAGATATCCCATTCAAAAGTTTGGAGGCATTCTGTATTTGTGAATCACATGGAGTCACCAATGATTTTTGCTTCAGAATGAGAAACAGCTCTGTCCACTTCTGACTTTCATAAAAGAATATATTAAAAAATTAAATAAAACTGTAACTCCATTGAAAGTAATAACATTTTCCATGGGATTACTTTGTGGCTTTTGAAAGTATTTACTGGTAATTTTCCTTGGTTTCCCTTTTCTGTACAGAGGATTTTGCCTTCATAGAGATTTTCTTGCATTATGATAACTATGTTATTTTTGTAGTTTGTGATCCATGATTATATTTCTAGTATCATGAAGATTTTATAAAAAGTGACTAAACTGCTTTTCCACAGTTTTGTCCAATAAGCAGTAAAGCATAGTCACAGTCACGTCTTTAATAGCATGACCTAACTATATAGACACAATAAGCATTTATCATGTTCAGTGAATCATATGAAGCCTTGAAATTAGTTTGTATTTTCTGACTCTTGTTCTTTCATTGTAGGAACGTAAGCTTATGGATATCGGCCCTTCCAATTGGCAGAAAGCTTGTTTTGTGCCAACAAAGGCAGATACTCTTGTGGTGGCATTCAGAAGGTGGTTAAAAAAGCATTCAGGTGGTCAATTTGATTGGGGAACAAAGTTTAGTGGAGCCCTTCCACCAACACCTCCAAGGGAGCAGCTTCTGGACAGGTAACTTGCGTTTAACATTAAGTTCAGTCTTAGATAAATCAACCTCCATAATTCTATTCAAGTGGAAAACAAATCCAGTTTATCATTATTTTACTTGGGGGAAGGGTGAATAAAGGAGATAAAAAAGTTGTAATTTTAACTGAAATAGTGAAAATCTGAAGTTTGATGTAGTGCTGTTACTAACCCAAATGCTTTGTTTAATTACTGACTTATAAGAAATGAGATGAGAGTATGAGACCTTCAGTCATATGACAGAAATCCATCCTACCCCAACTTGCTGTGAGATTCTAGTGCTTATGTCCTTGCTTTTGCAATTATACAGAGGGTAACAAATAGTTCTGCTATACTTTGTGAAACCCTGAAAATCTTACAGTCAACAATAATGGACATTCCTTCAATGGTCCGTTGCCATATACCCGTCTGCCTGCCCCATTGCCATGTATGCTCCTCATTTAGATTTATTTGAATCTTGCACCTTTGTAACAGCAGAACCGATATATCATTTGAGCTAGACATGTGATGGTTAAAACAACGTTTTTTCCTTTCTTTTGCAATAAGAACATATAAATTTCTTTATTTCAGAATTTTTAGTTGCTGTTCAGTAATGCTCTTCATTAATGACGCCTGTTAGTTTGCCCCTTTCTTTTACTATGTCATGAAAAGGTTTACCTAAGGCATGAAAGTGAATAAGCAGAGAAGTTAGGTTCCATTGGACAATGCTTTTTTACAGCATTTTGCACTTTATTTTTTCTATTTTGAGGTTTTTTTCCACCTGAAATAGAAAGAAAATAAAACAAGTCAAAAAAGTACTTGAAATTTTTTGTCAAACAATACCCTAGTTAATAAAAAAGTTTTGCTGGACAATGCATAGATTATGACCAAAAAATCTGATTCTAGAGAAAACACAATTTGAGAAACTGTTATTTTTTTACTAGTATCCTGAGAAAAAGCACAGCAGAAATCTTGTCAGAATTAATTGAGTTTAGTTGTACTGCAGTAAATGAAACTTCTTTATGGATTGAATCAGGTATTGGTCCCACGTGGTGAATTGCCGCAGTTGCAGTGCTGCATATAAAAGCCTTAATGCACTTGAGGTGGCATTGCAGATTATCTCCATTGCTTAAGTTGGGATTGTCGCTGTAACCAATCAGGGAATGATTTCTGCGAGCATGAAGACCACTCTGGTCGCCATGGCAGTATTATTCTTTGCCACATCAAGATTATTGTCTCACTTCATCTACAAGAATTTCCATTTCCATGATTACAACCATGCCTTCCGTTGAGACTCCATCTTTCCTTACCCTCCAAATTTGACGTCACCATAGTTATGTTATATGACAATGATTATGTTATATGACAATGATTGCTTGTGTATTTACAGTTAGGAAAAACAGTTACCTTTGAACTCCTTCGCTTATTCATTATTGGGGATGGGCAAAAGTAATGAAGCAAAAGAAGAACTGAGTTTGTATACAACAATAATGTTGAAGATTCATATCATATATCCATGAATGTCCAATCCGTTTTATTGCTTTACAATTTAAAAAAACTGTGGAGGTAAAATCTTTCATGCTAGAGGACACTAGTGCTTTGAACTCTAGTTGTTTTGAAAACACGATAAACTCAGACATTCTCAAACAGCAGATGCCACAATCATTTCCATTTCCAGTAGAGAATTGTAGTCTTCTTCTTGCAATTGTTGGAGTAGAGGGATCTTCACCAGTTGTTAGTAATATTTAAGCCTATTTTTCTTGTGACATCTGTTTGTGTGTGAATTTCCATTTCCATAAGATAATTGTACTCTTTTTCTTGTGATCATAGTAGAGTGAACTTCACTCGTTATCAGTAAAATATTAAGAAAATTTATATTCTGTGTGGTTTGCTACGTAATTATTTAGCATTAAAGAAAAAAAATCTTAAAAATATACTGCTATTTAGATTGCAGTTGTCATCTTAAATATTGTGCAGCTACCATTGTTGTGAAACTTAGGCATTCGAACTGGGACAAAAGGTTACAATGTAACCGAAAAGGTATGCAGTGGCTATATGATGCAGAAATCAACTTAAACTAAAAGTACACAAAAAACTGGGACAGATGATTACTATTCAGGAGTGTTGACAAAAGGTAACTTCAGAGGTGTTTCTTGGGGTGAGTTGTCGTATCTGCATTGATTTTGTTGTTGGCAAATGGATTCTACTACTGGTTTTGTTTAGATAGATCAATAGATAATTATCATGGGAACTCTTTCTGATGATGGTTGATGAACAATGCACTATGATTATTAGGGAGAATAAATCTTCAAAAGTACGAGGAAATGGTAAGAATGATGCTATTGGTGTTTGGCAATCTTTATTATGTCTGCAACATATATAAATTATTATTCAATTCCCTCATACTTTCGCATAATGTTTGTTTATTTTGTGGTTTGATCTGTTGTGTGTGAACAAAGCCTTGCCCGGATATGTGTGTTTAATCTGTAAACCCAGGTGCTTTCTCTTTAGTTAGGCACTTACGGATTTGGGAATCGTTCATAGATGTGAACGTCTTCTATGTGGTAATAATTGGGAAACAATGACCATCATACTCATTTCTTGCCCCGATATGGAGAATAGTTTCCACAGTCCTTCAGTCCGGAAAAAATTGTCATACTTTCTTTTTTCTAATTCCATCAGAAATGGTACTCTTTTTCCGGGTTCAAATCATCTGTAACTAAATCTTATTTCTCTGTGTCGAGGTTTATGTTGACAGTTTTTTGCTGTAGATGATCTTATGCCCTTTTTCCGGAACAGATGGGAGTATAGATTTATTTCAGAAGTCTGTTAAGCTTTAACTGCAACTAAGAGTTGAATTCTGCAATGCAGCATGATAAGGTACTTATGGTAACTTGTATTATCTTTTGTAGTTTCAATATATTTCATTCTTTTAGATTGTTTGATAATAAATAAACATATTGGCCTTATGATCTTTGATTCTATTTTTCATTGTCTAATTGAGCGGGGAATTAAAAATAAAATATCAATTGTTACTCTTAATAATACATCTACAAATGATTCTGCTGTAAGGTATCTTAATGATCATTTTACAATGAAAGGTGGCCTTTATTTTAGTGGTAAAATATTTCATGTTAGATGTTGTGCCAACATTCTTAACTTTATGGTGCAAGATGGTTTGCGGATTATCCAAAATGTTATTTAAAATATTCGTGAGACTGTAAAGTACTTGAAAATGTCTCCATCTTGTCTTCTTAAATTTGGTGAGATTGTGAAAATTTTGCAATTACCATCTTCAAAAAGATTGATCTTAGATGTCCCCACTAGGTGGAACTCCACTTATGTCATGTTAGAGTCTGCTTTGTAATTCAAGGATGTGTTTCCATTGTACAAAGAAAGAGACCTTTATTATAACTCTTTGCCTATTAGGGAAGATTGGGAAATGACAGAGAGGGTTATTAATTTTTTAGAAGTGAAATGAAGCAACAAATGTGGTTTCTGACTATGAATATCTTACTTCTAATCTTTTTTTACCTGAGATTTGAAAAATCAAGAAGCTGTTGAATGAAACTGTAATGTCCTTGAATTTTCACGTCATTATTAATTAAATTATTAATTTAATTTCTAACGAGTTAGTTTACGAGATTATTTAAATCTTTTTATGTGATTAATTAATTACGTGATTAAATGATTATGTGATTAATAGCTGGAATTAATTAAAAGGGGGTCACTAATATGTTAATTAAATTAGTGAACAAACCCTAAAGTTTTAATATCAAAATAATTGATAAGTTTCCTATTAAGTAAATATTGAATTAAATTGAATATAATGAGTTAATTAAATATAATACATTAATTAATATGATTATTAATTAATGTAAATAATGTAAAATATTAATAATAATATTTAGTAATTCATTTAGTAATTTAATATTAATGGGTTAGAGTATTTAATTATTTAGTTAATCTAATTATTTACGTAATCATGAACTTGGATAATTAATGTGTAAACCTATTAAATTAGCCCAACATGGATCAATTAGTAGCCCAAGTGAAGAATAATAAAACTTGGCAAACTAGTAGCCCAAACAATTTAAATGAAGCCCAAAAGAAATTAAAACAAAGTCCAATATTTGACTCACTTGGAATTTAATGTGTAGTTGTTAATTATTTATTAGAAAGTGAGCATGTGACAATTAATTCGGGACATCAAGAGTGTGTTGCCGGCAAAAAGGTGAGAGAGAGAGATAGTGAATTGATTTTTGTTATTTTATTTTTTATTTATTTAATAAATGGTTGCTTGTATGGATTTTTTTTGTACATGAACACCATCCCTCTTTTCACCAACTTAGGTACTTAGTCCATTTCTTGTGCAAGTATCCAATATAGGTTCATGATAGCTATAATTATAGACATATATTTTATATCTATAAACTAAGTACTTAGATTATTTGTAGCAAGTGTTATATATTTTCTCCTAGCTCATTGTTCAAGTTCTAGAGAGAAGCTAGAAAGAAAAATTCTTGTGAGAGCAAAATAATTTTAGAGATTTAGGAGGAAGAAGGAGAAGCTAATATTGTTCATGCCATTCACCACCTACTTTGGAAGAAAAAGGAAAATAGCCATTAAAACAAGGTAATGGTTATTTTAAATTTAACTTTATTTATTTTTAATTAAGTAAACCATCATGTTGGTATAAATATGTTAATATGGTTAGTAATGTGTATTAGTAATATTTATGTCATGCTTGAGTTTAAAATGCTTGGTTTGTATTTTGGTATATTTTGTATGCTAAAAACATGTGTTTGGTAGTGTGCAAATAAGTTTCAAAATAATGATCAAAAATATTTTTTATAATATTTAGATTTAATGTTCTAATATTATAGAATATTAAATCATGAGAAAAACAAAGTTTGAATAACTCAAAATGGAGTTATACACAAAAAGTTATGATTTATAACTAGTTTATTTGGTATAATAATTTTTATGGAAAAAATAGAATTAAATCATTGAAAATTAAATTTTCATGTTATAAATTGATATTAAGTGATTGGTAATTTTTTTGGATTTTTATTGGATAGTTAAAGCTTACTTAAAGGTATAATTTTTTAGAGCTGGCCGCGCAATACGCGCAGACATTTTTGGCCGACGGACGCGGAACCAAAACGACGTCGTTTGATATAAGAAAAAGTTACTCTGCGCGTTACGCGCGGAGGCCGGCTGCGGGTTTCTCAAAACGACACCGTTTTGGAGCCTGTTGGTGTTTGGCTCGCGCAATGCGCGGGAGCCAGCTTCCGACGAAATTACAACTTTGCCCCTCCGTTCGTTTTTCGGTTTATTTACAAAATTGTCATTTTGGAAAATTTTAATTAATTTAAATATTTAAAAATTAATTTAAAATTATAACAAAAATAATAATAATACAAAAATGATATTTGGGATGATATTTTACATTAAGTTTAATATTAAAATATTTTAAATATTAATCTAGTTACCTAAATCATGGTTAAGTTAAAAAAATAAAAATTTCATTAATTATTTATTATTTAAAATGTTAATAATAAATAAAGGTGATAAATTAGCAATTATTATTTAATTCCTATTAAATAATAATTAAAGAGAGATAAAAATTTATAAATCAATTATTTATTATTTAAATATTATGAAATAATAAATAAGGATAATTAAGTAATTAATTATTATTTAACTAGCATTAAATAATGATTAATGGAAATTAATTTATTAAATTAATAATTTATTATTTAATTTAAATAATAAATAAGGATAAATAAATTAATTATTATTTAACCTTAAATAATAATTAAAATTAATTAAATAATTAATTATTATTTAATTGACATTAAATAATAATTAAAGAGGATTAAAATTAGTAAAATATTATTTAATTTCCTTAAATTAAATAATAAGTGAGGTTAATTACTTAGTTAATTATTAGTTGATTAATATTAAATTAAAGAAGGTTAAAATTAAATCAATAATTATTTATTATTAAATAATAAGTAAGTACAATTAGTTATTATTTATTTTAACTAATAACTAAAATTAATTAATTAATTTCTATTTAATCAAGATTAAATAGTAATTAAATAGAGATTGAGTTAATAAAATAATTTGAATTTAATTATACTTTAATTAAACAATTGTAATAAGTTGTTTAAGGATTTAATAAGTGTCCAACACTTAAGAAAAAAAAATATTTTTTAACTTATTAAATTATTAACCTAATTTGATTGAGGGTCTATTAGGTTAATAATATTGTTTTGACTGATGTAAATTATGTATTAGTACTTATGTGTGGTAGATAAGTTCCTTAGTGAGCGTATAGTTGTGTAAATACGCCGTACTAATTATTAGACCAACTTTATTAATGTTAGGTCTTTCAAAGCCAGTTAGTTAAAGCTAGACATTAATTGTAGTTGAGCAGATAGGCAAGTTCCTTATCTTTAAACTCATTTCATTGAACAAGTTATTTATTTAAGCTTGAATTATAATTCCAAGCATGCTTTCAGTGATTTAAATTACTTTACAATTATTCCACATCGATATTATTGTTATTCGCACTTGGTGTACTTGATCTTGTACAATCTTTGACTTGTACCTTATTTAATGTTCTACTGTTTAAAAAACTATTCAAAGTAGGTCTAAGTCATTGTTCGGCTAGACATTTATGTTAAAGATTTTAAAAGCTATCCAAATTATTGAAGATGCGGATTCTTAGACTATTATGAACACCCCTTTATTATAGGGGAGTACCCTGTATCTAATATCAGGTACAAAACACGAAAATTAAATGTTATGCATACACATATTGTACTGAGGCTAATCCCTTCGGGTACATATTTCTGGTAGTAACCATTGGGTTAACCTGCTATTGACTCCAGTGGATATTTATAGTTTATAGTCTATTTGACTATCTTGATTCTAAAAGCAAATCATTATTTCTGCTTATGTTATTCATATTATTGAATTGTTCAACTATTCACTTTCATTCATAATATATTGTTTCTTGTTGTTACTTAAACTTGTTGAGCAAACTAGTTGCTCACCCTTGCTATATCATGAAACCTTATTGCAGTGCAACCCGAGACTTCTAGGAAGAACAAGAGGAAGGGAAAGATGAAGTGATAGACTTCAAGATGCAGCCTTTTAGTTAACTAAATTACTTGTTATGTAATATAAACCCTAAGTACTTTATTAAGGGTATTTGTATACTTTTGTGTAAGGTTACCGTATCTTGGGACTAGTAACACCTTTTGAATGAATAACATATGTTTATTATTTCGCATTTAGTTATTGTATGTTGTTTAGAGGTGGATGTTTGTATTGGATCGTGATGACCGAATCTGGGTATTTAAGACCCGAATTTTGGGGCGTCACAGAAACTATTGTTGATGATTGTGAATATATGAACGAAATGATTTTTAAGATGAAAGAAAAGTTTGATAAATATTGGGGACGATACAACTTACTGATGGCTATTGCATCTATCTTAGATCCAAGATATAAGATGCAATTAGTTATATTTTGTTTTCCAAAGATGTATGTCAGTGAGTTTGAAGCAAAGAGGAACTTAACACTTGTTCAAAAATGCTTTGCAATAACTTTTTGATGAATATGTGGCACTTTACAATGCGGAACAAGTTGTTAATAGTCAACATGAAACTTCTAGTACTAGAAATAGTGCTAAACTAGTGGTTTTTGTTGGTGGTTCTAAGAGTAAGACTAAGAGTATAGTAGAGTTTGACAATTGGGCTCAAAATATGGACATTACAACCCCATATTTGAAATTTGATTTGGATATTTACTTGGAAGAAGGGAGATTGGTTTGTACTGTTGATGGTAATTTTGATGTTTTACAATGGTGAAAGGCAAACACTTTAAAATTCAAGGCTTTGTCTAGGATAGCAAGAGATATATTGTCTATACCTGTGAGTATTGTGGCCTCTGAATCAACATTTAGTGATGGGGGAAGGGTTCTTGACCAGTTTATGAGCTCTTTGAAGCCTGACATAGTTCAGGCGTTGATTTGCATAGGTGATTCGTTGCGGGCTGAGTATAGGATTAAGAAAAACATGATTGTAAGTAGTAATTTGTTTAGTTTTTTATTTCTATAAATAAATACATATGCAAATAATATTATGAATCAATATTAATTGTTTAACAATGTAGACTGATGAAGATTCAATGTAGGAGACTGAGGTGCTGAACTATTGTTGCAGTGAAATGAAGAAATTGTTGTTTACATTTTAGTTTTTAAATTGAACTGTTGGACTGTTGAATTGTTTACTCAGTTGCACTCTTTGAACTGTTTTTAGATTTCCTATTGTTTAGAACTTTGGATTTCCTTTTGAACATTTTGGAATTTGGTTTATAAAATGGTTTATAAACTATTTACTACTAACTTCAATGCTTGAGTTTGGAATTTGGAGTTTAAATATTTGGCTTGCAGCCTTGAGTTTATAATGCACAACCAGCAAGAAAACTAGTTTGGTGTAAAGTCTGAAAAAAAGATACATTTCTTATCTTTTTTATTTTGACATTTTCTTTTATTTTTTACAAGTAAGTTTTCAACTTGTTTATAACCCATCTTCTATATTTGCACCTGGAGGATTGCAGCTGCAGAATTGATTAATTAAGGAGACTAGTTTGGTGTAAAGTCTGAAAAAAGATAAGTTTCTTATCTTCTTATATGTTTTAATGGTGCTTTTAAATTACAGCATATTCAGTGTATTTCAGTTGTTCTCTAAATTCAGTTGTTCAGTTGGGTATTTCAGTTGTTCTCTAAAAAATTTTAGTCGTGATTGTTACTGGAAAACAACTTTGAGAGTTACTTAAGTACTACTATCTACTGCCTTTGTCAGATGTTGATGTGTTTCAATTATAATATTAATGTAATTCATTGATCATAACAGGACTCTGTTCTACACGTGTATGAGAGTTTTGGTTGGTGAATAGTGGAGAAGGGCAGACTATTTGAAAGTCCATTTTGCTGAGAAGTGAGAGCTGGAAGCCTGGAATGAGATGCACCATCTGGTATAGTGGCATCTGCAAATGATTCTGCTTGTAATAAGATGCACCATCTGGCATAGTGGAAACCTTAATGTTTGCTCTACACATGTATGGAAGCCTGAAGCTGAAAATGAGATCATGCCTTGAATCTGCAACTTGGAACTCTTACCATCTGTAACTGCAACTCTTACCAGCTACCATCTGCAACTGCAACTGATTCTACCTTGAATCTTGATGTAATGATGTTACTAAAAATTGTATCATAATATAATTAATATTGGAATTTGGAAATTTATCATTGTAATTTTTGTAACACATGTATTTTTACATATAAATGAAATTTTAGTTTTTTTAAGTTTTCATTTTTATGTCTCATTTTGGTGTGATCTATCTCAGGCTCGAGTTCGAATAGAAAGGCTCGCGAATTACTCATTGTGAAAACGAGTCGAGTAACTCCGAGCCGAGTAGTATCGGGTATTTGATCGAGTCAAAATATGAGCAGCCTTGGAAATTATTAGTTAGAATTTGAGTCGAATGAGATGTTTTTATCATTAAGCAATCATCTTTACCATTAAACACTAACTTTATGAAGATATATGGCATGTTGTCGCACATATATATTACCCTTTATTCAAAACTTATAAGTGTCCCATAATTTTTTCGTTGAAAATTAGGTATTAATTTTGTGAGCTTTTTTTTTCTAGTTACTTATTGTTACTCTTTTAAAAATAATTTTTTTTGGCATATTAACAACCAACAATAAGTTCACAATTAATATAATACAAGTAGATATTTTATCACAAGATATAGGCCACATACTTACCTTTTCTAATAAACTTAGCTGTTGTGATAAAATGTCTAATTATAGACTATTAATTTTGAGTTTGTTTTTACCAGATTAATAATCTGTGCAAGATACGGGCTAATATCATAATACAATTTAAAATTGTGGTGTCTACCATTTAGTATTATAATTTGAATATAAATAGTATAGTAGTAATACGTTAAGTATGAAATTGAAGAATTATATGTATATCAAAATTATTGTATATATATATTTTTAATACATGTTTGTATACTCTTAGCCTACGTTTGTTTGCAAAACACATACTTGAGATTTGATTATTTGTATTAATTTAACACTACTTCAAACTATTTTATCCTATGATGGGGGATTAGTAGTCCTTTAAATAGTCTTATGAACTATTTTTTTTTAATCATTTCTAAGGCTATTTATGTATGATTATATAATCACATAAAAAGTTTGGGATTAATAGTCCCCCTCATTTTAAGCTACTAAATGACTTTATGGGACTAATAGTCCAACATTAAGGGATTATTAATCCTCTATAATGTGATAAAATAGTCCAAAATAGTGTTAAATTAAGGTAAATAGTAAAATCCCAAGTATGTTTTTTTACAAACAAACGTAGCCTTAGAATATTATAAAACAAATGCAAAAAAATTGGTAGAATTATAAACATGATGTATATTATATCAGCAGAGGTAATGAATTCGGAACTAACTCGAGATTAACTTCTTGACCAACTAAAATGACTCAATTAATTTAGATATAATATATATATATATATATATATATATATATATATATATATATATATATATATAGACAGGGGCAGATTTTAACTATTTTGTTGTTGAAATTAAATAAAGAAAACTTGAACAAATCATAATATTAACTAACCATAATAATGTTTACAAATTGCAATGTTATTCTCCTATTCAAATAAAATGAAGGCAAAACACAACAAAATCAACTCATTAACACAAGTATACAACCCACAAACATAACTCAAGTTTAAAAGTAGGTCACTTCTATGGATGGTCCTATTTTCATCACAAATCAGACTGAATTTTCAACTGAAAGTTATAAGTTTTTCATTTAAAGAAAACAAATATAAAGTTTTTCAGCATATTCATATCCTAATGGTCACTATATCAGCTCAACCAACTATTAAAATAGTTCTAATTAAATGTTTGTAACAAAATGTATACATAAAATACTAAATACAGTCGGTTAGCTTAGGAGTTAAACAGAAAGAAAAAGATTCCATAATAGAGATACATTTTGTGTTCACATTGTAAGTTTTCAACCGCTCTCCCTTAATGGAAGATAATACAATTCTCTTAGCAAATTGTATAAATCTGTCAATTCCCTGCACTTTAGTTCATTGATTTTTATGAACTTTACACGTTTTACATAAAATCTAAGAACCTAACTACATTGGAACCATCAATCAGATTTTCATATACAAAAAGATAAAAATAGCATAACTTATTTTTCTTTATGTTGAATAGGAAAATAATTTACTTGTAAAAAGAATAAGATTAGAGGCATGAGGCATCAATCCTTTCCAGTCTCGGATCTAAAATATGATTCTATGAAGAACACCCATCAAACAAAATCACCAAAATCCAAATTGGAGCTAGCTAATTAACACAAATTGAAATATAAATTAAATTTCCTAATTAAAAACCTAAATTTTTGAAAAAAATCTTTTTTACAAGAAAAGCTAACCTTAACAGCCTTATATTGGATCTAAACAAAGTGAGGGATAAGAGCTTGTCGTTGTCGTCACCCGTCGACCAACCACCGTGCACCACGCGCCACGCACCACGTTGTTGTGTGCAAGAGAGACAGGGAGGAAAGAGGAAGAGGAGGCGGTAGGGAAGATGAAGCAAATATGAAGCTGAAGTCATCAACACTACTAGTCTAGTACTCTCTCCGTCCAGGATAAAAATCCTTATTATTATTTTAGGTAGTCTAAAGTTTAATGTCTACGTACTTTAAATAAAAAAAAAATTACAATAATTTGCGTATAAATATCCTTAGTATTAATTATCATATTTCTATTCTCTATGCATATTTATGAAGCATCAATATTCATGTGCAAAAAATTATACAATTAAATGAGAATTTAAATATGGATAATTTTGTCATTTTATCCTCTTTTTTAATATGCGCAAAAAAACAATCATGACTTTTATCCTGGGACAGAGGGAGAACAATATTTTACCAAAATTACAGTTAACCTTCTAGTTTAATATTTTTATAAATTTGCCCCTTAAATTTATTAAATTATTTTTTACCTTGCTCATATTCCTATAAAAAAAAAAATTAAATTCCAACATAGGCAAGTGTCTATGTTGCCCTCCAAATGGCTTCGCCCATATATATATAAGGGACTGATTCATTGACAATATTGTAAAAAGTCATTTATCTTTATAATATATCTCAGTCGTCTATCCACGGATCTAATGGTTATGATTATTGTTGTCTGCAGTTTCATATTAGGCATTCCGCAGTTTAATTCTGGACGAGAGTAATTGTCCAAAATACCTCTCCTCAAGTTTGAAGTTATATCACCATCCGCAGTTTAATACTGTGGATGTTATTTATTATCTGCAGTATTAAACTACAGACGCTGATTTTTTTTTAAAGTTTCTAGAGGCTCCGCAGTTTAATACTATGAACGCGGTTTATTTTTTTTTAAAACTTTCTGTGGGCTCTGCAGTTTACTACTGTGGATGGGGGACAGACTCAGTAGTATTAAACTGCAGAGTTTATTAATGAAACTTGCCATTTAACAGTTACTTTTGCGATTAAAATATTGATGCAACATATATAGTTGTAGACTCTGCCTCCAATACTTACTCAAAATTTTGTTTTCTCAAAAAATTTCGTCTTGAAATGGTTCTTGAGCTCCATAAATCATACCAAGTGGTACTATTGTAGAACTTGTGAAGAAAATATGCACCTCTTTAAGGTGCAAACACTATGTGAAGGAGAGAATTATTAAGTGAAAATTTATCAACAACAGAAAAAAGAATTATTAAATGAAATGATGCTATGTAATGAATGCTAAAAAAAAATTGTGCCAGTAGTAGAGATCTCATTTCAGTCCTTTGTGTTGTCATCATAATGTATTGAAGTTAATTTTAAGATTTTTATGTTTAGTTTGTGTTTGGTTTACCAGGTCAAGGCTCTTTATGTGAAGAACATACATGAGAACACGTCGTCAGAGCAACTGAAGGAACTGTTCCAGCACAATGGGGAAGTTACAAAAGTTGTCATGCCGTCACATAGAGAGAGGCTCCGCAGTTTATTACTGCGGATTGCTTCATTCACATTGACACTAATATACCAACTTACTTTAGCAAAATCAGTCCTTAAACCATACCTCTACATATATAAGCCCTGAAGAATTTGCTAATTCCCATTAATCACAATAGTTGCTGAATTTTTAGCATTGATTTCTGTTCCTCTCTTTTCTTCCAATTCTCTACCCGCTTAAAAAAAAATTGATTCATGTTTGAACCAATTTCTCTCCAAAATTTCTCTTGTCTGCGTGGATCACTGGAATTTAGCTAGGATTTTAAGCAGTAAGAATTTTCTTCTTTTCCATAAATCTACTTCACTCTTTGCTTTTGGAGGAACAATTCAAACATAAAATCCTAATTTTGATAGTAAAAGGGACAATTTTCAAAGTACCCTGTTACCTCCTCTGTTTTTCCCTGTTTCTATTTTCCAAAATTGTCAAGCACACCCCAAAATTTTCCAAGAAGAAAAATGGACAGAATGCAAGAAAATAACATGCTATTCATACATAATGAGTGTTCTGATATCCGGTCTTCACTGTCAAATCTCATATTAGCAAGTGGCACAAATACTTTGGATTAAATCTTCTCTCACTCCACATCACCAACCCCCAATACCAGCCCAATTCACTCCAAAAGTTCTGCGATGAAAACCCATCAAGAAACCCAATTTTACGAACAGTTCATACTAATAACCCATAAACATAAAGAGAAAAAGTTACAGAGAGAGAGAAAAGAGAACCCATTTCAATTTAGAGAGAGAAAAACAGAAGAATGAAAAAGCTAAATTGCAGAAGATGGAAAAGCTAAGAAGCAGAATGAATATAAATACTCAGCGTTCGTAGTGATGGTAAACAACTAAATGAATATAAATAATAAATACCTACTAGCATCCGCAGTATTAAATTACAGACGATAAATTAACTTAAAATTTAAAGAGGGGTATTTTGGACAATTACTCTTGACGGCTAAGGAATACCTAATCTTAACCTAAGGACGAAAGTAATCATAACCATTAAATTCTTAGATAGACAGATGAGATATATTATAAAGATAAATGACTTTTTACAACGTTATTAATAGTTCATCCCATATATATATATATATATATATATATATATATATAATGTTTACTAATTGAAAAACTGTCCAAACAATATGACTCCACTTGCTGTTGCTAATGCTACAAGACTGCAGCGCATGGTTGGTTCATTCCAACCACAAACTTTCAGTGGTCATCACCTCACCTCTTCAGCTCCATATCCAAACTTAGTCCATTGTTGGAGTTTGATTAATTATATAAAAGCGAGTTTAAAGTTTAAACAATAGCACAAAGGGAAAAAGGGCAGCCATGGAAGCTCTAAGAGCTCTTTCCCTTTCTTCGTTTCACCTTACCATATCTACAAAAACACTTCCCACAACCCAAATTGAAAAGGGACCCCTTTTCAGTCTCCCATTAATTCAACGACACAATTCATATTTCTCATCCTTTCATACCAACAAAGCAAAATTCAAGCTTCGAACCGCCATTTCTCCTGCTGTTTCAACTGAATTGACAGACCCACCTAAGCAAGAAATAGAAATTCAAAACCAAGATGAGAAATTCGATTGGTTTGCTCAATGGTATCCGATCATGCCGGTTTGTGACCTCGATAAGAGGGCTCCACATGGGAAGAAGGTATTGGGTCTTGATATAGTGGTGTGGTGGGACAGAAATGAGAATGCATGGAAGGTGTTTAATGATGCTTGCCCTCATAGATTGGCTCCACTTTCTGAAGGAAGGATTGATCAGTGGGGGAGATTGCAGTGTGTGTACCATGGTTGGTGTTTTGGTGGTGCTGGTGACTGCAAATTCATTCCTCAAGCACCCCGAGACGGTCCTCCGGTATTAACTCTGAAATGAGAATATATATATATATACTCCCATTTTGTTATGTATATAACCAGATCAACTTGTTGCATATTACTATAAATGTAGTGTTAATTTCATTAGATTAAGGTTAGCTAGAAAAAAGTTTTTATTTTTTAAGTTTCTTAGAATTGCTATGCGATGACTTAGATTAATTCTCATGGACAACATTACCTATTATTGGTGTGATTCAACTCAGCCTGCGGCTTTCGCTGAAGTCTTATCTTTATATAATATAGTGTGTGCGACGCAGAATAGCATGTCTTATCTTTTCCATGTTATTTCTCGGATACATAAAACTCAAATTCTTAGCATAATGCTTCTTGGGGTACAACAAAGGGGTAGAGGCTCCTATTTAGATTAACTAGTTAGAATAGAGAAGAGGACTGCATTTAGAGGGTGTTGTAGGAATGAGTAGCTCTTAACTTTGATGCAGGGGCAGAGGAAGTCGAGTAAGTCAAGACAAAATTGGTTTTTTCGTTGTGTAAACTTCAAATGCTGTAAATTTTGATTTAGGAAGAGTTACGGGACCCGAAATATATCAAATTTAAGATCCCAAGAGCTCTATGGATTTGATATCTTTTGGACCTGTAATAGTAAATTACGCTTGTTTGAAGTTTACGTAACGAAAACTCCTATTTTACTCACTTCCAACTCTACCCCTGCAAAGGACTTGGTATGATGTTGGTCTTAGGGGCTGTTTGTTTAAAACTTAATGGAGCTGAATGACTGAATTGATGGTTTGAGTGGCTGAATCAATCAGATTTTTGAGCTGAATGGTTAAGTCTAATTTTTTTGGCTGAATGGTTAAGTCCCGGCTGAATGAAGTTTAAAAAAATATTAACTATTATATTAAGTAATATTAAATAAATTTAAATTTACAACAACTTTGAATTTTTTCTGAGGGGTAAATTATTAAAAATTTATACATGTCACTTATCAAACAACATTGTTCGTTCAGTATTCAGAAATCTACTTCATTCAGTTCATTCGGATTACTTACGCATTCAGAACTATTTCATTCAGTTTTTATCAAACACCCCCTTAGCAATTGAGTTTGTGTACCTGTTATATTCCTGCCGGAATGAACAGACTTATGCTGCCATTGCATTTTTTAAAAGCTGGCTTATGTAGGGGATTAAAGTATAATGTGATTCAACATGGTCACTTTAAAGATTAAAAAGCATGAAAATTTGCAAGCCAATCTCAGAAATTACTTGAGTAGGCCTTCCTATTGAGTCTGCCAGAAAATTCCTTTCTATAGGCAGTTTAGATTTTCAAAAATTATCCTAGGCTTTACTTTCTTGCTCTTGAGGATAACTATCATATAAGAATTTACAGGCAGACTGAGTTGTGAACTTACCAATTGGATAGGCTTTCTACAAGATGATGTCAAGCATGTTTTTGCTCTATCTTTAACCCATGGAATTATTGATTGTTACAAAGTTGTTTTCTAGATTGGTAATTTAGCATACAGGAATCAGGAGTGCAACATGTTTTGAATCTTATGATCCAAGTCACTGTATGCCATTCATATGTTTAGGCTAACTATGCAAAAGAAAAACAGAAAAGATGTGAATTAGTTTTGCAGGTCTCTTCATTTTGTGTAGATAGTAAAAATTTATGTACAATTGAAGTTCAGCAATCTCCTTCATCAAATGAGGAGTGCAGCATGTTATTTTTTATTCTTCTGATCCAAGTATGATGTTCTTATGCTTATGTTATCTATGCAAAAGAATTCCAAAGAAGATGTTGATCAATTTTGCATATTTTTTCATTTAGTTTTTGTACTCCAATAGTTAAAAATAATATCATTGAAGTTCAATGATCTTTTTATATATTTATTTCTTCATATTGCTGGTGCTTTTAGCATATTAGACCAGTTTATACGTGGGATTTGAATTGGCCACTCCAACTAATTATGTAGATACACACATCCAAGAAAGCATGTGTAGCTGTTTATCCAAGTACTGTGCAGAATGACATTGTTTGGTTTTGGCCAAACACTGATCCTAAATACCAGGATATCCTTCTGAAGAAAAAGCCTCCGTACATTCCAGAACTGGATGACCCATCATATGCTAGGTTAATGGGAAACAGAGATATACAATACGGGTATGCAACGGTAATTCTTACCTACTATTTTAGTCTGTTTATGTGCATTTTTTTGACAAACTTCGTTGTCACTGTTTCCAAGTGGAAATATTTTAGAAGTTCCACTTCAGAGAGGAAAACCTTGTAGGTGTATGTTGTGGAAAAGCATAAACTGAATTGATAGAGGAATGGTAATCTAGACAGAACACCAATTCAACATCATTTCCGTAAACCACCTCCAAATGTTTCTATGAAAAACACATAATTAAATAATTTTACTGTCAGATACTCGAGGATGAAAAAAGAAGGAATCTTCGCAATTGGTGAAGGCTTTACAGAATGATTCATTATCCTAATAGCGCAAACACTCTTATACTGCATCATAATCATGTTACTCATCAGAAAATAAAAACAAAAAATGAGACATCATGTATTCAGCTTTTTGAGGATTTACTATTCAAATCCAATTCTTCACAAACAAGTTCAAGGACTATATCAACCTTCTTGTTAAGAAGACACTTATATACCAGTGTAGGTATCCATTTTCAAAATAGTCCTATTATTCGCAGTAGAAGTTAGTCGTAGAAAGCAGTAGTATTTCCCCCTTGTGCTACATGACTTTTGGTGTTGCAACTCGCAAGGGAGTGGCTTGTCCAACATCGAAGTAGGATGAAGAGGACAAAGAAAGAATATGTTGACTGGATCATTGTGGCACACTGTCTTTCTTTGTCCTCAACCCAAATTTTCTGAATCATTGGTAATTATGCAAAGATATATCTACATTTTCTTTGTGTAATTTTGTGATCAAAATACTGTGGGTTCTTCTAGGTAAGATGAAGTGATTTTTTCAGGTATGAGGTTCTGACTGAAAATCTTATGGACCCTGCTCATGTTCCATATGCACATTACGGGATAATGGGAGGTCAAACAAAGAAAAACAGATAAGAACTTCAATAAACACCATTATTATTTGTTGTTGCATTCCATTTTATCTTAATTTATAATAGGTTCACCTAACTAACAATACGTTTCCTCACTGAGAAGGTTGACAGAGAAGGGGGGAGACCTCTGGAAATAAGTATAAAGAAACTAGACATAAATGGTTTTACTGCAAAACAGGAGATTGGAGGCTTCAGTTTTGTTGCTCCTTGTGTGTTTCATGGTTATGCAACTGTCAAGGGAAAACAAGGTAAAGGATCTGCATCAGCAACTGGAACCACAGAGGTATATGCCATGGTACATTAATTTGATTAATGTCGGTTAATTTACTGTTATTCTGATCCTTTGATATTTGCACTTCAATTCGTACATACTTCGGTTGGTTCAGGAGCTATCATCACAAGCGCCACAAAAAAGGTTCCTGTTAATTTTCATGTGCGTTCCAGTTAGTCCGGGTAATAGCAGAATTATATGGTCCTTCCCAAGAAACTTTGGAGTTTGGATTGATAAAGTTGTTCCACGATGGGTGTTTCATGTGGGACAAAACTTGATTCTTGATTCAGATTTATATCTTCTTCACATAGAGGTAACTTCTGTCACCTTGTATAGACTCGAGAGAATTTTCTATTAGGTAGCTTCTTGTATTTATGTGTGTTGCTTATTTTCCTTTGATACTTTTTGTGGAGTGACTAATATAATTAGAATAACAAAACTGACAAATTGATTATCGGGGAAGACTGGCCACCTAGATGATTAGAACACAACTAGTATTCCCATTAATAAACTGATCCGGGGCCATAACACCTCTAAAAGTATTATTGGGTACCGATGAATTGGTCATCGTGATGAATTTGGAAGAAATTATGGTCATGGGGTTGAAAATGGAGAAGCAGGGAACTTGCTCATATAATGACTGATGACGATGATGATGTGTTTGGTGCTCACTGTAAAGAGGAGGAGGAGGATCATCCCTTAACGGAGGGAGATAAGTTGATGATGAATTAATTGTCCTCGTAGCAATTTCCAGCCATGCCTTGTTTGGAACCCAGACTATGATGTTGATCAACTTCTTTATTTTGTAAAGCACTCTACATAATACCCAATCTTCCTGTTTATATCAAACAGAAGAGAACAAAATAGAAAAACAAAAAAAAAACGCGAGAATAAAGTTGATTAATTAAGCAGCTGTAGTTCAATAAATCTGTTGGAGCCTTGGATTAGTTTTTATATCCCGACTCTTGTGTTTTCCATATAGGAACGTAAGATTATGGATGTTGGCCCTTCCAACTGGCAGAAAGCTTGTTTTGTGGCAACAAAGTCAGATGCTCTTGTGGTGGCATTCAGAAGGTGGTTAAACAAGTATGCAGGAGGTCAAATTGATTGGGGAACAAAGTTCAGTGGAGCCCTTCCGCCCACCCCTCCAAAAGAACAGCTGCTGGACAGGTACAAATTTTTGGTGTTAGACTAATCAACCTAAAAAACTTTGTGGTTAGTGAAATAATTTCTCACTTTATTATCATGATTTATTATTTTTGGCTCGAGGGAGAGAGCCAAATATTGGAGAGGATAAAGGTCATAATAGTGGAAATTTAAAGTTACTATTACTGACCCTAATGATTTATTTTTTTACCGAGCTATAAGAAATGAGATGAATCCTTCATTCACATGATAGAATTCCTAGCCCCATTTGCTGTAAAATTAAGTGTTTATTTCCATTTTTCTGCATTTATAGAGAGGTTAACAAATAGTTCTGATATACTTCATGACAAATTGAAATTTTCACAAAGTCGAAAACATAATGCATAAATTCCATTCCTGGTCTTATGTTGTGCCCTGTGGTCTAGTAGGCTACACAATGGGCTCTAGCCTGCCTTTTCTTGCCATATACCCCTCTCCTATTGTGGACCTTATATAAAGGACAAAAAATATTTCATTTGAGCTAGACATCTGATGGTTAAAGAGCAAGCATAATGATCTTTCAAACCTTAAAAACGTAGTAAGGTTGTCATGATTTTAATTTTTAGATCCCAATTGATAATGCTCTTTCTTTTTCATTGTTTAGTAGTTTCAAATATTGAAAAGAAAAGGCAATGAAGTTGGTTAGGAATAAATGCATAGTTAGAAACATGACCCTTCAGAAACCACATCCGAGAAACATGATTCATGCAGTCAACTGTAAGCATTTAGACAAAACTTTGTCGAGTTAAGTAGAACTGAAGTTTTTCTGAAATTTTTTTCTTATGTTGTCTCAGGTATTGGTCCCACGTAGTGAATTGCCGCAGTTGCAGTGTTGCATATAAAGGCCTCAATGCACTTGAGGTGGCACTGCAGATTGTCTCCATTGCTTCAGTTGGGATTGTTGCTGCAACCAAGCAGGGCATGATCTCTGCCATATTGAGGAATACTCTGGTTGCCATGGCAGTACTATGCTTTGCTGCTTCAAAATTATTGTCTCACTTCATCTACAAGAATTTCCATTTCCATGATTACAACCACGCCTTCCGTTGAGACTCCCAGTTTCCTTATCCTCCAGATTTATCCGTCAGTGTGTAAATATGACGACAAATAGATTATGTATTTACAGTAAGAATAATCAGCAGCTGTCTCATTACCTTAAAGGAGTGCAAAATGTAGTGCCTAGAACAATAATGAAGCAAAGTAGCAACCGAGTGAGAGTATAAAGCAAAGTAGCAACTGAGTGTGTATAAAGAACAGACATTGAGTTGTCTATATTATATGATTGTCCAGTTTTCTATAAAATAAAAATAATAAAAAATTAATTTTAGTATCAATTAAGGTATTAAATTGAGGAATTGTGTACAAACTTTCCAGAAAAAGGCCTTGAAAATACATCTACTAAAAGTTTAGACATGGTATTTATCTATTAAAATTCAACAAGAAATTTTTTCTATTAAAATTGTGAACTTGTATTTATATTATAAGAAATTAATTTCAACATCAATAGTAGGTAAAGGTATTAAATTGAGGAATTGTGTACACACCTTTTTTTTTTATAAAAAAAAATTGAATATTCATGTATTAAAGTATAAACATGGTATTTATCAATTAAAATTCATCTGTTAAAAAGAAAAATATCCCTTTTTGATCTCTCTATTTTTATGTTTCTATTCTTGTCTATCCCTTTTATTTTAACAATCTTATCTGTATCATTCCTAATTGATTGACTAAAAAACTCTACCAATGCATTATCGGATTCCCCTTCGTGAAATGGAAGGCATTCAATATGATGATTTGCCAATGTAGAAGCTAAATTAGGCACTTGATATTAAAAGTATAGACATGCTTGTTAGAAATATTGACAATACATTTTGTTCACTTAAAAGGGTATCCATAAAAGGAAATATCACAGGAACAAAGCCTCAATTATGGCCAATCCTATAATGTGTAAACTGTAAACTCAACCATAATTCTCATGAAAAAGCTTAAATTCTACCAATGGAACTATGATGTAGAGAGTCCTGAGAACCTTGATGAAAATAAACAGAATTCTTCTACTGCTAAAATTCAAAATGATACAAACTATTCCAGAGACCAATTTGGAAAAAAACTGTTGAACTCCGGGACATTTTCATAGCCTCAGTCAAAGTTCGGCATACCTCTATGATTCGCTCCCAATCTCTTCTACGACTTCCACCTCCATGCTCTCGTGCTGAGAAACCAAAACTGATGGGGGGCTGTCTACAGATAGCGTACCTTCTAGTACCTTAACGACTTCGCCAATGGAAGGTCTCAGAAATGATTGACTTTGCATACACCACGAGGCTATTCTAACCACTCTTTCTACCCCACTTGAATCCTCATTTGAGTAAAACTTTTGCTCTTCAGTCAACTGGTCTATTAGTTGATGCAGATTGTCAACCGGCATACTCCTCTTGCACATCACAATTTGGAGCAACATTTCGCCAAGCATGTAAATATCTCTCTCTGATGAAGGCTCTGAAGTAGATGTGGCTTCCTTTAAGAGTAAGCTCCGAAGTCCAAAATTTGTCACCTTGGGAACTAACTTCTTGTCAAGCAAGACATTCTCAAGCTTTATATTTCCATGGACTATGCATTGTAGACACTCCAAGTGTAAGTAAGCAATAGCATGTGCAATTCCAAGAGCAATATCAAGCCTCTGTTGCCAATTTCCTTTATTTTGGTCCGCGTCAATGTTAAATAACCAATTGTCTAGTGAGCCATTAGGGATATACTCGTAAAGTATAACCTTGTGTTTTGTATCAAAACAAAAGCCTTTTAGAGGCACAAGATTACGGTGATGCGTCCCTCCCAAGGTAGAAACTGCCACTCGGAATTCTTTCTCAGATACAACTGCATCATTTATCAGTTTAGCGATCACTGGTGTTCTGTTCGGAAGCTCGCCTTTAAACACTGAAGGACCAAGTTGACTTGCAAAGTTGGAAGTTAGTTCTTTTATCTCTTCAAAAGATAATCTGATAAGAGCACTGTAATGTGGATTCATCTTGTCATCCTTTCCAAAAGGAATCCTTGTTCCGGCCTTAGCTTGCCTTCTACGATAAACAAACCAAAATGCAAACATCTGTATTATCAAAATAACCAACAGTGTGACCAAAACTATGAGCACTATAGCTGCTATAAACTTTTTACTGCTACCTCCTTGAGCTCCGAGTTGACCAGATGGCAAAGCAATTGATTCTGGATCTCCACGAGGGTTGGCACCATGAGCTGCAACTGCCTGTGGGACAAAGCATGCCTTCAAGAACGAAGTGGCGGGGACAGACGGGGTTTTATACCCGCTAATAAAGCTAGTCCTTTTGACAGTGCATAGACCCGAACCATCATTCTTCGAAGTTACAGCAATACAAGTGGTGTCATTAGAGCAATACTCCTTGCAAGCTTCCTGGCCTAACATCATATCAACATCATGAGGAGGATATAAACTGTAAAGTACTGTTTGTTTCATAAGTATCATGCTCGTATGCATCTTGCAGTTACTCAAGTCCACCATTTTCTTGCACCCAGAACTACCCAAATCGGTTGCAGGAGCACTAGATCCTGATTCTAAAGAATTTGAATACAGGCAATCACAAACAGGTCCCGAGGAATTGAACCCACATAAACTGTATAAACCACAAGAACCAAAAACATTACATTGGTTCTCAACTGCTTGCCATCCTACTCTCCAAGTATGATCCGCACTATCCCATGAATAAATTCTCAAGTTTCCATCTTGATCAATCCTAAGATGTCTTAAATTGACAGAAGGGTCTCCAAAATCTTTACTCGAAATAGACCAAACAACCTTGTTGGTATCATCAAACAATCCCAAAAGACCATCACCATCAAATCTTGCTTCCTTGACAACAGCCGAGGAGCTCAAATGACTCCTCCAATAAGTCACATTGTGTTCCCACAAAAGGGCAAGCTCACCGGACTCCCTGATTACAAAACTATAGTAACTAGTAATGGAATTTGTTGAAGGGGCTCTAAGATTTTGAGGGAAATGAAGAGATTGACCAGGAAGTAAAGTGCTTGTTGGGCTATTAAAGCTTTCCCAAAGTACTTTATCTTTACTATCCATTAGAACTAAGTTACCATTGTTCAAAAGACTAACTTTTTGGATGCCTAAATCAGAAGTGTTACTACTCCAAACTGTTAACCCGTTAGGGTTATTAATCAAGATCAGCTTTCCATCCATTGTAAGCTTAAATGTGGAGTTCATAGAAACCCTAAGACCTCCACCAACAGTCCAAACAGGCATATTTACAGCCTTTGTTCCTAAGTTATACTTAATACCCACAAAAAACCCATCAGCATCAGCACCATCTCTTTCCAAAAACCCCAATGCAAAAACCCCATTTTCAGAAAACAATTTACTACCTCTATCAAACCCAGAAACCTCAAATCCCAAAGGAACTGATACCCTAGAAAAATCATCACAAAACACACAAGAACCAAAGCCCAAGAACAGAACTGCAGCTAAAACAGAAACAGACCTTCCAAAATAGAGGATTCTACAGCTCTTACCCGGAAAATACTTGATGGATACCTCTGAAAATAGCTGAATAAGCCAAAACACAAACATTTCAGCAGCAACAAAAAGGTCAAAGAATATCAGTGGCGTAACAGAGTTACGCATATGGGTAGGATAGAAGAGATTCTGAGGTGGGTATACAGTAATAAAGAAGGGGAAAAAGTGGGGATAAAAAGGAGTAGGTATTTTTAGAATTTGGATGACTCCTTTTCACAAGTTTGAATCTTGTTACCAAAAAAAAAAGTTTGAATCTTCGTTAAATGAACTGTATAAAAAAGCAAAAAGACAAAATCAATACACTTTTTGGAGATTCAAGGCTCATATATGCTCTTTTTTTTCCACCTACTACTTTTTAGTTTTTAGTATCTAAGTTTCTCGGTGGGAGAATTTTTTGCTCTACTTTCGATAAGGTTTATGGGGGTTAAGCATAGATTAACATGCTAAGTAATTCTATCACGTGGTCCCCTTCTCCATTGTGGTCAAATGAGTAATAAATAATACTCCATGTTAGCATAAATAAGGGTTGGGACCATGATCAATTTGGTGGTTTCAAAGGGATAAAAGTTGAGAAGTGATTTTATATGAATATGTAAACTAATTGAGACCCACCGAGTGTGACTTGAATCCTTTAAAACGAAATATATTGCACCTTTCCAAATATTCTTGTTCATATTTAGCAAAATAAAAAATAAAAAAATTTATTAATTGTTCCTCCGTTTTAAAATGTAAGAGCAAACTATTTATAAATCTTAAGATGAATTATCCAAATTAATTTTGAACATTGTTAGTGTTTAATTGTTTTGAAAATAACAAAACACTACCTTAGCCTAACGTAAAGAGACATGAGTTTAAAAACAAATGCCAACAGCTGTGAGTTAAGCTACTTTTACTTGGTTTGTGCATGGCAAAGGTGAATTCAAATCCTCCAAAGGAAATGCTCATTTCTTTCTATAAATGTTAAAAAGTAAAAATGAATGTAAACTCCTTGCAAAATTATTTATATAGTGAGTTTGTGATTTATGATCACAGCTGATTTGATTGTTCTTTATGTTAAAATGATCTGACTATTTAGTTACTAGTTTTTTTTTTAATCAACTGTAGAGATTTAAAAAATATGAAATATATATATATATATATATATATATATATATATATAAATTTTTATGTGATTTAATGATGCATGTCAACCAAGTTATACCGATGAAAACTAATTAAATTTGAGCCATCGAAGAGTGTAATTACTTTACACATTCTTGTGATTGGATATATTAGAGAGTACCATTTGCCTTATTTATTTATTATCGTTAAAGGCCAAGACTAAAGCTCAGAAATGCGAACATTATGAACTCCAATGAAATCCTTACAACTATGCTAATATTATGTCGAATAATCATCGCAATTATTGGCTCCACATCACATCATCTAAGGAATAAAAATAAAATAAAAAATGAGTCTCCTAAAATTATCTTTTTTTTTTAAACACTAGAGAGAGTCATTTGAACTTAGTTGTGTAACAAACCTAACTATCCCATCAGGATCTCCCACAAACTGATACTCCATTGTTATGCAAAAGTAATTTTATTTATCAATCTTTTCATTTCATAAAAAGAGTTTAATTTTTAGTGATGGTAATATAAATAACATAATATTTTTAAATTTATTATCATAATTTAATTATTATATCAGATAACTGAACTTATAACTTAGTACTTTTAGAGACAAAAAATAAAAATATATTCTTAATTTAATACTCATGATTTTATAAATAAAAAGTATAAGACTCTTTTTTGTAAAATGAAGGTAGTATCTTACTTACAAGTTATGATTATTCCTGCATGCCCTTTGTTATACTATACTGAAGGGTGGTGATACCATTCGGACTGTGACTCGGTGATGCATGGTACAAGTTTTCTGCTAATATACGTATGTAAAGGGAAGATTTTGGACCCAATAAGTGGCCATTGTGGCACAATCGAAATATTTATGAAGCAATAATATATGTTATGATTGTGATATACTTATGTAGCAATAAGATATGTTAGTATGATTTTGAAGAGAGAGAGAGAGAGAGAGAGAGAGAGAGAGAGAGGATCCAATGGAGCGGTAATAAATTAGAAATGATGATGTGAGATATGGTTTGTGGGGCTCACTTTTCCATATTGGAGATAGATTTATGAAGATATTTCCAGGCTTTTTGGATTTTGGTTTGATGCCAAAAGACAATAATAAGCCCACTCTAAGTTGTTCCTCCCATCCTTGAGCCATTCATTTGGGAGCTATGTTTGTGTTCGTTGTTAGTACCATGACTTTTAGTGAGTTTATTAAGAAAATGAAATTGAAAACATATAAATTAATGACACCAAGGACTAGTTCGTCTTGGTGCATTTAAAAAGTGCGTTTGGACTGTCTTTAAGTTTTAAATGCATTGTATTATTTTTTGATTCGATTATTTTGAAATTTAAAAATTACACTTTGTGAGTTAAAATAATTGAGTTTAAAATAAATTGTGTTTAAACATAATAAAATTTTGAAGTGTGTTTAGAATACAAAAACTCTAAACTAAGCGTGCACAAAAAATGGTGCGTGTGTTTGTTTTGTACTCCTTTGGTTCTAATTATAAAATTAGTGTTCATTCTTAAAAATTAATTTTAGATATTTTTAAACTCAAAATTAAGAGAATTTATTAAAATGTCTGAAATAATAAATTTTACAATGAATAATATTTTTAAAATATTTTATAATATTCATCTTTGTACGAACTAAAATGAAAAAAATTCATCTTAATTTTGAGTTTAAAAATATCTGAAATTAATTTTAAAAAATTAATAATAATCTTATATATTTTGGAACGATCATAATATTTTTTATATACTTTTTTGCTTTATTAGTTAGGACCTTGACCTATATATTTGGGTTTTTTTTGTTTTGTTTTGGGAAGGTGTTCGTTGTTTGCTTTCTAAATATGTTGTCTTAAACATTAAGAAGGAATATAAAAGATAGACACATATTCATCTATATACTTGTTATAATACCATAAACAATGATTTTTTGTATGAGTCAATTAAGAGAATTTAGTTGGTCCTTAGTTGACTTATAAATTTGATTAATTGATACTTTTATTTTTATTTGTATATTTATTTTTATTTTTGATATGTATTATTTAATTCATGAGATGTATATCAAAAATTATAATTTCTTTTAATTTTATCCATTTAGAATCCTTTTCTAATTTATCTTCTTCTTTTTTCTTAATTTTTTTAAAGTCAATTTATATAAAAAATTTAACTAATACTTACTTTGTTTTAAAATTACAAAAACAATTATGTTTTTAATTCGGTCCCAAAATTAGAGATATATTTTTTTACTATCATTTACAATATCACACTATTATTATTTAGCTAATATTTATTAGAGTACATATAGTAATATAAATTACGATTAATAAATGATATACAATTGTAAATCCTATGTTTGACACAGGACACCAAACTAGGCGCATGATAATCTATACTTATTATAATAGAACAAACAACGATTTATTATATGAGTTAATTGGGAGACTTTGATTGGTCCTAAGTTGATTCATATAATAAATTACTCTATCATTTTTATTATATAGATTGTTTAAGACATAATTATACATATTAAGAAATTTTATTAATAATAATATTAAGTAATTAATTTTGATTTAAAATTTCATTACTATTGATGCACTAATTAATTATTCATCTTTCTCTCTCTTTCAATTACTCTATTTTTAATGTTAAAATAAGAAATAATTAAAAAAAAATTACTAAATATATATAAAACGTCTTATATTTAAAACAAAATTCTTTTAACCATCTATATAATAAATAAAAAAAGATGGCACTGCAGAACTAGGGTGCTACTTAAAACCCAAATTCAATCATTTGATTCAAGTAATCAGATTGTAAACGAAATCCGTACGGTTGTAGTGTTTGTTCCGGGTACGCCGGATCAAACAATGCCAGCTTCTCACAGCAAGGTTCATCAAATTAATATTCAATATACTAAACTAGTACTACTACTAAGTAATCAGTCAAACTATTTGAATTATTATGAATATTTGAAGCACTCCTAATTAATATATGATTTTCTTGTCACAGTTGAATTAAAATCAACAATAATGTTTATTTCGGTCCCAAGACAATTGGCCTCATCATTGTACACGTTTAGTTAGTATTCCCTTTGTTTCTTTTTATCGGTCGTTTCAGAGAATTTTTTTATTTTATTTATTATTTACAAACTTCAAGAAAAAATTAATGAGTTGTTCTTAAATATTAAATATTAATTTGTTGTTTTTGATCTTTCTAATAAATTTTTAAAAAATTAATATTGAGATTTTATAGTTAATTTAATTAATTAGATAAAATATTAATTATATTTTTTTAATTTATAAGAAGAAGAAAGGAAGACTACATTATCCACTGTCATGCATGCATCCAGTTCATCACTTGTCAAAACACACTAATTAAACCTACTCCCATCACATGATCACACTTAGGCTTGTTCAAAAAATTTATTTTTTTTGATTTTTTATCGAACTGGTCACTACCGGTATCGGTGGTATTGATTTTTTTTTATATCAGTTTCTTTGGTACCGATTTTTCAATTTTTTTATACTTTTCGGTACCGATAGCGGTACGAAAATTTTTGAATTTCGGTATAAATCGGTATACCAAAAGAATCGGTTTTTATATATAATAAATTAATATATATTATAATACTATATTAATATCAATAAATATAGTATTATAAATTAATATATATTATAATACTATATTAGTATTAATTATAATTATATATATTAGTATGCGGTATTATCAAAAAATTGAACCGAAAAAACCGATCCGACTTTGTACCGAATCGGTACCGAAATCGGTAATTCGGCACCGGTATCGGTTCTTGATTTTTGAGTGATTCGGAATCAGTACCTATTCAATTTTTTCGATTCCGGTACGATTTTTTACCGATAAAAATCTTTAATCACACTCCTTTAAGATTAATGTCCAATTTGCACTCCAAATTTTACCCCAAAAATCATCTCTATTATTCAAGTTTAACATTTTTTAATAACATTCTTTTGTAATCTCTAGTAATTAGATTTATAAAATTGCCAAGCTAAGTTCAAAATTAATAAATAATAATTCTTAAAAAAAAGAATCGGTTATTCATAGAGCTTTTTTCATAATTTATTGTGAACAAAATTCTAATTATTAATTTTAATATTAATATAAACGAGTTATACTAATAAATCAAGTGCAATCAATCCTTAAGAAATCGTTGATATTTCACCTCCCACGGAACTTCTATTTTATATATTTATATATCGTTTAATTATCCATATCTGAAGTACAAGATTATTAACATTTTTTTTTCTCTATCTAATTCATTTTTTAGAAATTGACTACTCCCCGCAAAACTTGGCGTTACGCGGCCAAAAATATTATAAAAATGAACTGAATTTTAATTTATATTTACATATATACATAAAAATCAAGTTGAATTTAATTATATATGCATAAAGTACAAAATTATCTTTTTTTTCCTCTAACTAATTCATTTTAAAGAATTGACTTCTACTTGACGTTGTGCTACCAAATATATTATAGAAAATTAACTTTCATTATAAATGATGAATCGATAGATCAAAATAAGTTTTTGTCATTTTTTAGAAATTGATTGCATGAGGCAATGGATAAAAATAAAGTGGAATTTTAATAGAGACGATTTATTTTGATTATGAAAGTTAGACTTCTAATTAAAGTACTAATGCATTAACGATATGCATTAAACAGATCATGTGATAATATTTTATTTATAAAATATTTTCACATAAATACTAATTTGTAAATCTTTATTAATTTTGAAATAATAATGGACTTCATATTGCTATATATATTAATTTAATATTTTAACGAGTGAAATTATATTATATTAATTGATACATCGGTATGTTAATTAATATTAAGAATATTATTATTGTCAAAACATCTATAAGATTTTTCATAAGATAATTTATTATTGATTATAAAATCTTGACCAAGTCTTTTAATATTTATTATTAAAATGATTGATTTAATTGTTAAATCAATTTATGATCTAATGAAGATAAATTCTGGACTTATGAAATTAGGTTAAATATATTGAGAATATATTTAATTCTGAAATATTTATATACATTTATAGAGAAAATATTTACAATTTATTAGTAAAGAGTTTATTTTAATTAATTCCTGGACGGGAGTGCAATTATAATTATTTAATGAAATTAATTATAATTAATATTTATTTAGTATATTATTATTAGATAATAATATATAACTAAGTATTTGAGTCAAAATATAAATCCCTTAAGATCTTCATCTTAGCCTAATATGAATCAGTTTTATAAGAGAGATAATGATGAATAAGGATATAAATATATCATTGACCAGATACGTGAAAAAAAATAAGTTTTATTCCAAATTAGAGTAAAAAGCCAAATAACGTATTCGCTTATATCTAGGAAAAACACGTAAAAAAAAAAATTCATGTATCCAGAGTACGAATTATCTAGATTTTTTCGAACAGCTCTATGAAACTAATTCTAACCAAAAAGCATAAATTCCTAGTTCATTCCATGCACATTCTTTTCAAATGAGTGGAATCTTCTTTGAATGATATTCACATCAAAGCATATATACGTAAATCTTCTTATGTTGAATATTCATCGAGCTAACACACCAATTCTTACTGTACCACTCTAATAGACCAAGTCAGAGATTTTATTGACTCCACTAAATCAATTTTGGAAAGACAAACTGTAGTCCAAGAAAAGTTGTCAGATTATTAAGAAATTAACTATCACCAGAAATCTTCCTGCATATATTTGAAGGAAGATCAAACCTACAAGAAATTATAATGTTCGCTAAGAAACAAAAACATCATGTCAATTCCACAAACTAGCAAAAGACTATCTATCCAAGTAGGAAAACTTCTTGGAGTTGTAATTTCAAGAGAATTAGGGAATAACATTAGTCATGGTAATTTCACCCGAATTCGATGAGCGCCCGATCTCAACTTTAACGGGATCGGATTTTTTAAACCCTATAAAATTAGAATAAGGTATGAGATATACCTTCTAATTCTCGCCCTCAACCCTGACCCAATTATATGTATATATGTAATTTTTTAAAAATTAGCATTTTTGTATATATATATATATATAATTATGTACTTATTTAAGTAATTTCATTATAAATTCATAATTTATAATAAAATATGTCGTTAGTAATAGAAATATTGCATATTGTTTGATTTTAAATTAAAAATAGTTGTACAAAATAAAATATAAAAAAAATTAGAGAAAATTAATTTTTTTAAAAAGTGAGAGTAATCGGGTAAATGAGACGGAGAGGGGTACTGTTTTTGGGGTCTGGTCAGGTTTGGGGGATATGGAATCAAGGAGGGAAAGAGAGAAAAGAGTAGCTGGCATTTAATAAATGAAATGCAGTCGATTCGAGGAAACTACAGTTTCAATGTACTTGAAGAGGAAGTCATTATACCAATGCTTAGAAACAACATTACAAGTTCAAGACTTGGGAAACAGCTGCTAAAAATTGGTTTCATTCTTTTAGATTATAAGGGTATAACAACCGATGAAAATTCTACAAATTTCATCCCATACTGTACAAGAAGATATTTTGTACACGGCTGAAATTGACAGAAAAGAATCAACGAATTCCTATCTAAAACGAATGTTAATGAACTTCTGCATCACTTTTTGTATTCACACAAAAGAATGGATTGATCAAAAGTTTACCCTTCATGCCGGTTTCTCAATTGCGGTTTCTCTAGAATGTCGGGTGCTTCTTGAATGCAACAACTCCACAGGAGTTGGAGAAGTAGCCACTTGAATTTCTCCACTAAAACTGGTTGGCGTAAATACCCAAGATGAATTGCTTGATGATCTAAGGCAGGGAGAACTTCTTGGAGACAAGTTTGCTTGCTCCAACGCGTGAAATTGAAGGCCCAAGGGATAATCCCTCAAACAGCCGATTCGAGGTCCAGCTCCAGTACTCCATTTGCAAGACAGCTGCTTTCCCAGTTGAAATGACTTCATTCCTTTATGAGAATTAATTCTCTCGAGAATACATTCTTTCGTAATAGTCTCTTCTATTGCTTCCCTATCTTCTTCATCAAACATGTTTTGTTTAGCCATCTGGTCATTCTGCTCAGAATCAATTGATTCTTCTGCAGTCTCATAACCGTCCACTGGTGATTCCAACCCAAAACTATTGGAACTCAATTGAACAGCTTGTTTCTCACTCTTTAATCTCACAAGTAAATCATCCTTTTTTGGTATTTCAATATTGGGTAAATTTCGAGAAAAGCTACTAGACAGACTTGGGTTAGGAAGTTCAAGCACTGGAGAAGTTTCTTTTACTCTTGAATTGGTTTTCTCAAAGGTCAAGTCTTCAGCATCAACCTCTTCCGTCTCCAAGTGATCCTTTACACTCATGTCTTCATCAGATGAGTGGCTTCTCATGTGACTAAGGCACTTTTTGCCAACAGATTCTTCTTCTTCATCTACTGAATCCATCTGAGGATATAAATTGAAAAATAATAAGCATATGATCTTTTTACAAATTACAATCTATTAGTGAGAAATTTAAAGAGATAGGTATTGAATCTAGTCCTCATTTTACCTTAACATCAGTGATATCCACATCATTTTCCTTGAGGAATGAAATGAAATCCTGGAAATTTTCTGGTGTTGGTCGATAATGGCCACTGTGAGGCCATACAGCCTGTTATTAATCAACAAATAAAACAAAATTAATTAACGAACTCAACTTTGAATTACCATCTACAAATCCTGTAGTAATTGTCCATGGAACAAAAAATATATACCTTTAGGATGCCATTTTCGACAACTATTCTTCCAGCCGCCAATGTGGCACCTCCAGCCAGGAAGCTTGAATGCTGAAAAGTGCCTTTCTTCTTTTTGCCAACATATAAGGTCCTTGATGTGCTAAGAACAAAGATCCACTTAGCACCTTTGGTTCCTTCAGTAGTATCTAGAAACTCCCCGGTTTGTTTGTATGATAGCTTCCCATCCTCTATGACAACTTCGTAAGCCATTCTTTCCGTCTGTGAGAAGGGAAAAGAAAGTAGGTAAGAAACTTGCTAAAGCTCTAACGAAATAGTTTGTTTATGATGTAAGAAAACAAAAAACAGATGAAGGGGTGTAAAGGGGACGCACCGGACCAAGATACTTGATGCACTGCTGCTGAAGTTTTGATCGAGAACATTTTTCAACAAGATTTACCTCCTTCCCTTCTCCAATATCCAGCCTGCATAATGGTACCGCATTATTAATAATCATTAGTAAAATTTCAAATATCTAAATGTTTGTTCAAGTTAACACGGAAAGGTTTATCTTTCTTCAAAATTTGCCAAAAGATTACCAGTAGAAGAATGGTTCGTTGCTTTGAGAATGAAGCCACTTAACGTAATAAAAGTGAAGATTGTGTCCATAACGATGTCGTGGATCAATCTGTTCCACAAGGAAAATAAACAGAAATCCAAGTTAATGACAATTCTAAGCATAAGCAGTGAAATAAAGCTACCTTTATAATGGAATTCACTTACTGCCTCAAGCCAATGTCGTAAAGCAAGTTTCCTGGCCTTTCCATTCTTTGATAAGCCTTTACCAACCTGAAAAAATCAAGGAAAAAAGAACTCAGAACTCTCAATTCATTATATAGCTTAAGAAAAAAATATAAAAGAGAACACTAATTTGATTTGAATTTACCTTTGCAGCTCTTGTTCTTGCTCTTGACCAACGTGAAATGGCAGTCTCGTGTTTTTCTAGATCAAAGAAGGATATGGAACTACGTTTGAGCTCCGCAAAATCTAATAGCTTCCACCTAAAAATATTATCCAAAATGCATTAGAAGGAGATAAAAACCAACAGAAAAATGCCAAGAACATCAATGGATAAATAGATGACAAGTTTCAAGCAGCAGAAATATATACCAGCTCTGCTCAATGAGAACTGCACAATCAGCCAACTTTCTTCTTGTCCGAAAGCTTTTGTACACTTTTTGCAACTTTATTGCAGCTTGATGTTTGGGGTTGCTTGAATCCAAAACGAGCAATCGTGAAGTCTTCTCAATCATGCTATCGGATCTTAAAGATTGATTTTTGATCTCTTTGCCTTCAGAACTTGGTGTAATAACCAAATTCTTTTGGGACAAAGGAGCTTTAAAAGAGTTCATTATTTCATTGTCTCCCCTCCTAAAGCTAACAGATCCTTCCATCATCTTTATAGAACCCACTGATTTCATAATAGTGGGTTCAGAATCTTGGTCCTTGAAACTGATGGACCGGATCGGAGTCTTTGCTTCCTCATCCCCAAAACAGATGGATTTTACAATAACAGATTCAATGCCGCTTTCTATATCATTATATGCAGCAAGTGGGCATGAAAAAGGTATCCCCATACGCCTTCAAAAGGGATTTTGAATATCCTATCAGGACAAGTAAATTTTCAAAATTATGAGAAGCTTAGATTCAAGCGTGGGCAAAAAAATCAATTAAAGAGAGGATAGAACTACAAACCAAAACCAAAACTAGTGTGAATTTTGTTAAAATATAAGAAAATCAATACCAAATACACATCCATACAAAATTTCTTTTTTTTTCTTCAGTCATGGAAGGTTCCCTTCCATTTCATATCAACCATAATACTATCTCTGTGCTGATTGCTGAATATATAAATAATAAATAAGACAAGCAAGAGTTTGAATGAGCTGTAAAATCACTTGCACTAAGAGAAAATCAATTGCTGCATATTGCAATCAACCAATTTATTCCAAAGATCTATAATTTCCTTTTGTAACAACCCAAAGTTTAATGAAAATGTATCTTCCTGCATTTCAGAGAAATATCTAGTGATGCATGAATTTCAACAATGCAAAAAGCATAGATTTTTCACACCCCATAAAACAAATGAATACAAATCAATTACTAACTAGAATACCCATTTCATCAAACAGTTAATACTCATCAAGCAACAAGGAAAGATTTGCAGCTGGTAATAACTAAAAAAACAATATACAATCAAACAAACAAACAAACAAACAAAAAGATTTTGGAGGCCAAATTCAAGAAACCCAAAAGAAGCATAGCATCAAAATAAAAAGTTAACATAAACATATGACGATCCACCAATCATTATGAGTGTACAAGAAACTAATCAGCCAGCATAAACAAGAGAAAATTACAAAATTTGAAGGAGAGAAGAAAGACTGTACCTTAAAAATGGGATTTTTTTTTTGGGTGGAAAAAGAATTTCTCTTTTCGTTTCTTTTTCTTGTTCTTAAGATTTTCCAAAATTGCACAAAAAGATATGATGCCGTACTCCATCTCCACTGCCTCCTGTTTGTTTATATAGGAGGAGAATTGAAGTGGCAGGTAGACTGGGTTTATAGAGAGAGAAAAAGAGCCTAAGCAGGTGTAATGACTTTATTGAAGGGAAAATCCAATTTCCCTTTTTCCCTTTTTCCCTTTTTATTTTCCTCGCATTATTGATTATCCCAATGTTTGTTCGAACAAGAATTTTGAATTCCAATTCCCATCCATATATATTCAATTATTTTTGAGAATTCCTAGACTATTTTCCCATGCCTTCTTTTGTCACTTCCAAAATTAATTTTTTTAAATACATAATTATTTATCTTAATTATGAATTCAAAAACATTTTAAATTAATTTGTAAAAATTAATAATTATCGTCTTATACTTTAAAACAAATGAAATATTAAATATTATTATAAATTTAATTAGCATATAGTTGTTTCATAATTATGGATCTTCTTTTAGCTCAAGTTGATGGATTAACTAATTATATTCTTCGTTCAAATATTACAACTTAAGAAAATAATACTGTAGACACCCAAATTTTGTACTTCTCTACTAACTCTGGCAGGAGGGCAAAATCGTCACTTGACCCGACATGCGAAAAGGAGGGTGAACCCCAACACGAAGCCACCCCAACGATTTACGGTCAAAGCCGCCACAAACGGACAATGAGCATCCGGTCACTTGAGGCAAGGTAAACAGTTGATCCAGAAAACCTGAGTTGATCACAAAAGGCGACTAATGGCCACTACGCTTACAATGTTCGGGGGTCTCGCTCCCCGGTGAGCGAGCGGCTGCCCAGCTCGCCGGTGAGCTGGCGGGGGTGGAAAGGGGGCAGCGCCCCCTGGAAGCCAAGCACAATTAGCAAATTCTATATCAAGGCGCAGCCCTCCGAACTAGCCTCCCAGAACAATATGGCACGTTTCCCAGGGATTTCCGGATTGCAAAATACGAGCCTTCCAGCGAAAAAACGAAAGACCGACATCAAACACGAAAATCGAGGAAGCATCGAGGACAGCCGCGGTTGCACCTGCGGCTGCCCGCAGTTGCACTTGCGGCCAAGATCTGAAGATCTAAATCGCCACTTCCAGTTCATTTCTTCAGCTGACGCGGGCGGGAAAGAAAAATAGAGAGAGAAAGGCGACGGGGAGAGAAAAAAATGAGAGAAGAAGAGAGAAAAAAGTGAGATTTCTTCCTCTTTTATACAATCTTTGTATCCTATGTTGATGTTCAAGTGTTAAAGCGTCTATTGCATCGATTAGAATGTGAAAAAATCTGAGTTTCATAGCTTCGTTGTGTTTTATCTAGTAATCTTTTAGATATAGTTTTATTTCATTCTTATTACATTTGTTGGGTGGATCTACTGTAGATCCGAAAATATGTGTGCATTGCTATTTAAATAGTTTGATTTTGTGTATTTTGAGTTTAGATCCAATGTAGTCAACATATGTTGTAGATCTGTGGATTAGGGACGGTTAGGGAGGATTTATTACGGATGGAATCTCCTCCTAACCTCCCGATGATATCCTTTTAGTTTATTTTATAGCTTTTACGTATGTAACGATCATGATGCACCTTTATGTAAATATGTAAATTTTTGGGTCTTAAAACGACATCGAGTCGAAAATCGGGTTTAAGGCCCCGTGATAGTGAAATGTGCGATTGTGGGCGTTTGGGGTTATTTGGATGACTCACATGCCCATGAATAACTCCAACGCCATTTTAATGCTTGGTTTTTCCTTTTGACGCGAGAAAATAATTTTGGAATGAAATGATAAAGATTTGCATAAAATAAATCAAAGTAGGATATTAGATTATCCGTAGGATAAAATAAAATTGTAAGTGTCGGACGAGCTCTATTCCTATTTGGCAAAGGATTTGAAAAAATATGTTTTACAAAATATCATCGGTTTTATTATCGAAACAAAAACAATAAAAATGAACTCTTCGATTAAATCAAATCCTTCGTGCATAGGGTTAACGAGATTTCTGAAGCACTTTCAAAATAAAGTATTCCAACAACATTCATTTAGGCATACACGCACACACACACGCACACACGCGCATACACACACACGCACACACACACACACGTTTTAGGATTTAAAAGGATAGGAAAACATCAAGATTGCGATAACCGTGTTTCACGGAAGTCGGGGGGTGCCTAACACCTTCCCCTCACTTAAGCAAGCCCCCGAACTCTATGAATCTCGGTTTGCGGACCAATTAACTCGGAGTCACATATGAGCCAGCGATTACAAAAATAAAATTCGGATGAGTTGGTACATCTATTTCCAATATACCAACTGGCGGCTCTGGTCAATTGGCTCATAAAAGAAATCGATCTTTCAAAACCCGTCGACATTAAGCCTACCCTTTTCAAAATTACATTTAATTCAAAAGGCTAAAATTGGAAAGGGCTTTTAATTATTAAAAACGAAACGACCAAAATCCCGGCGTCGACAAGTACCATATAAAATTAAGCGTATAAATCAGGTATAAAATTATTCATGAAAACTAGGAAATACATTTTAGTTTTGAACCAGTGTATTTCACTAAAAAAAACAAATTATATTCCATTTTTATGACAAACATTGAAAATTAATTCATGAATTGAATCATAACATGATAGAATTGAGCGGATACCTACTCTATCTAAAAACAAAATCTGAGTTACATATTTTTATGATCTAAATAAAATATAATATAAAAATTAACTACTGTCAAAAATATATTGCATCCTGCATTTCATATCAAATAAGCATATATAATATCTGCTCACCGTAAATGAGATTAACTCTCTATATATAAAGATTTTAAACTCTCAAAAAGAAAAAAATAACTCCGATAAAAATGGAGAAAGAATGTGAGATATATATAACTACAAATTAGAGAAAAGCAAAATCATACAAAAATGAGAAAGAAAAAAAAAACTCCACAAAAAGGAGAAAATAACAATAAAAAAAGAGATTAATGGCAACAACAAAAAATTAGGGGAGAATTAATCTCTTCAACCCACGACAGAGTTTTGGAGGCTAAGATCTCATGTTAAAAGATAAAAAAGAGACTTTGATAGAGAGTAACTTTATTTAAGTAATTAAGCTTTACTTATATTTTTACCTGCGATTAATTAAAATTATATTTCCTAAGAGAAAAATCAATTACCTACGAAAATATGAGAAATTTTCTTGGAAATTTTCAAGGTCCTTTTTAGTAAAAGTCAATTCAAATAAAAGTGGGAGTTGACCTGTTGGAGTAATCGTCATTCCTTAGTACAAGATGGCCTCCAAGTAACTGGGTAGCTTAACTTGCAAGGTTTTCGTTCTTACCGTTACATCACATAAAATTTAATTATATTAAATATAATTAAATTAAGGAAATTAGGACCATATATATTTTATTTATATATACTCCACCCATTTTTTAAATTGATGCTTTATGTAAAAACATGTAGATTAAAAAAATATAATTTATACTTTGTCTGATTGATCAAATTAAATAAAAAATATCAATATTACCCTTCTAAAATTTATTGAAAAAATAAAAGAGAAACAAATTCGTATTTAATATAAGAATAATATGAGGAAATAAATCATTAATATTTCCTTAAAATCAATAAATAATAAATAAAAAGAAACAAAATTTACTCTCTAAAAAAAGATTAAAAAAGGAATTCAAAAAGTATTAACGATGATTTTTTTAATTGGTGTGGTGATGTAGTGGCTTATGTGGAGAAGTATTAAGGATGTGTATGGGTAGGTGTAAGATTTGAATATTAATTAATTAAATATCAGCTAGTTTTTCTCTTCTCTTGAATGTTGATGTTTTGAAAGTGAAAGCTTGGAAGTCATTGAAACTTCATGCAATATTCCATGGCGACCCACTAGTTGACTGCAAAGTATATATATATATACATACTTCAACTTATAAGATTAATGTTATTTAAAAAAAAATAATTTCAAATATTTTAATTTTTTTGTTTTAAATTATAAGATTATTATTGACTTTAAAAAGTCAATTTTAAATTTTTTTAAACTCAAAATTGAGATAAATTTATTTTATTTATGTCAATACAATTATAAATATCATAAACTAACTAAAAAAGTACTACTAATTATAATATTTATTATTTTAAAATTTTAAATGAATAATGTTAAATTTAAGTTTAAAAATATCTCAGCTTGACTTTTAAAAAATTAAAAGTGATCTTATAATTTAGAACAGATGAAGTATATATATTTATTTAATTATACAACTCCTTTGATTAGTTAATAACAATCAAAAGTTGTTGGAAGTTAAGGCAAGTTTCACTTTATATTATTCAAATTAAACAAATATTCAATCTTAATTATATATGGTTTTACTTAATTTGATACCTTATACATGCGCATGCAATATACCTTATTATTTACTTGTGTGTGAACAATGAGAGTCACACTTTAACCTTTATACACATGTATATGTACATATAAAAAGACTTGGACACAAAGCGCACACAATTGTGATGAACATAAACTTGCGTAAAAAAAAATAATGCTATGATGACAAAAATATAATAAACCGGTAAATACAAAATAATGTGTGCAGTTATGATTGGTTACTAGATGATTTTTTTTAGATCTGTCATTTAAAATCCAGTACCATATATTTGTATATATCCAATATAGTATATTAAACAATTTAAAAACTCTAATAAAGCTTACAACACGTCCTTCAAAACCAATACAAAGCAAAGAGGGGACTACAAATTAAATTAATCATGCCAAAGTACTATTTATGTCGGAGACTAAACATAGATTAATGATGCCAAATTATTTGTCCAAAGCATGCAGTACGTAGTACATACATGATTTGTCGACCCTTGTATTTGCATGCATTATAATACTACTTCATTCATCCGACCTTCAAAGTAAGCTGGGAGGTTTAGTTAACAAGAAATTAAATGCCATTCTTTTTAAATTTTCTAAAATAGTTTGCTAATTTTAGAGTGAAATAATACTATAATGCGTAGCCCAAAGCCAATGACTCGAGTGTAAACTATAATTTGTAGTCAATTTAGTTTATAAATTAAAAATTGATATAAATTTTTATTAATACAATTATGAAAGGTATTATTTATTCTAAAAAATTATTAATTATAATATTTATTATTTTTAAAATTTAGATTATATGTTGTTATTCTAAGCAAAAAAGAAAAGTGGGAAAAGGGATTTGGTCAAACCCTAACCCTAAAGCCATCCACCATTTTTGAAAGAGTTGCTCACTACTTACTTATTAAAATAAATAATAAAAATCCAGAAAAATCTCATGTTGTTCAGACAAAAAATCGTCAAATCCAACTGTCATATTTCAGATCTCCATGCAGTGTGATGCAGCCAGCTTCTACTCCGATCCGAATATTATTGACATAATAGAAGAGGAGACTTTTATAGATATAGGTGGGTGCTTTGCACCGTACGAGTTTAATTAACCCAATAATGAGTAATATTAAATACTATTAATCTCAAAATATTTAATTAATTCCACGTGTTGTCATAAAAATTAAACACGTTTGCATGCCTCTTATGGGTGATACAAACGTTGTCTGCTATCCAGATATCACACAACAACTATCTCACTATCATCATCTATTCCATCAAGTTGTTGGCTGATCATTTAATTGATTTTTTTTTAAGTTTTTCATCTCACATAGCTATACTACCTATGAGATGCCCCCTAATTCTGTCTTGCTTAAGTTAGTAAATAAGAATGCAGCAAAAATAATAACAAGAAGAAATTAAGTGAAAAACAATTATACAAGATACATATTTTTTAATAGCATATATGTGTATATATATATGGAGAATAATTAGTAAATAAGAATGCAGAAAAAATAATAAGAAAAAATTAAGAGAAAAACAATTATACAAGATACATACTACCTATGAGATGCCCCCTAATTCTGTCTTCCTATTTGATTTGATGATTATTGTACATAGTATATTTTATATTTGTAAAGATAAGTAAATTTTATAAAGTTCTTATGTGTTTTCTATGTAAACGGACTTAGTTATAGATCTAATTTGTTAAATAGATCCAAAATCGTAAAATATAACCATATATTCTTTGTAATAATTGAAACTATTCAAAACGTCAAACTATTTGTTGAGTGAAAGTTGAATTCATTTTAAAACCGCAGAGTAAAGAAAGCTGGTATACAAAAGAATTCTAAGATAGTTGAGTGAAGAACCAGATCGTAAAATCATATCGTAGAGCCACTAAGAATCATAAAACTAACATCGTTAACTAAGGGCACTTAACAATCAGAAGACCAATTCTACGAATATACATAAAAGGTCAGTTTGACTAAATTCGTAAAGTGCAAAAGTTTGATAAGACAGTGACAAGTTTATGACAAAGACCATACAACTTTAACTCACACATTTGAAAGTTGATAATCAAAAAAATTGGCGATAAGAATAAAGAGACAATGCAACTCTTACAATAGTTAATTTTACAAGAATAAGAACACGCGTTTGTTACTGTACTAAATATAATACTATTGAAAACGACTGCTTGTGGTCAAACAACTATTTGAAATCAAAAGAAATTATCAATTGACATGTGCACGGGCTATTTGGAATAGCAACGGTAACAATTCAACGAGTAAATACCAATAAAAGAGTATAAAAAGATTTTTACAATAATACTAAACAAAAACATATCCTCAATAATCAAGCGACAAAAACTCCGCCCTACGATCCAAGGACAAAACTTATTACTGGTAATACATTTGACAGTACTTTCAAATAAAAAAAACATGATAATTAAGATAAAATTTTAATTAAACCACCATGGTTAATTAAAACATTTTTTAAATATAATATAATAATTTTGAATTAATTTCGACTATAAATTTGTAATTAATTTAAATAACAAAGTATATCTCTTAAGTGTGAAAAGGTTGGGCCAATGGTGTGTAAGCCAAAGACCGACGGTCGGTGTGATTGTTTTGAAGTGAACTGAAAAGAAGAGGAAGAAGATGAGCTGCTAAACTAACAGCCAAAAACGTACAAGCTGGAGAGCACGAGGGCCTATTAGATTTGTGGTCCCCAAAACCCGAAAAGTTCACTACGCGCTTAGCACCGATGATGAATGAGAAGTGGGCCCAAATGACACGTGGAACGACAAGCGTACGACAATAGCTAGGACTTCATGTCATGCAGTAATAGTATACTCCCATATAGTTCGTTTTAATTTTTATTTTTTTTAAAAAACATAAGTCGTTTTACATATGTTAAGAATTTATTTTTTATTTTATTTTTAAAAATAAAGTAATTAAGAGAGTGAAAAAAATAAAAAAAATAATTAATTAGTGTATAAATAATAATAAGAGTGCGGTAGAGCTTTTGACCGATTCTCTTGACCTTTTACATATTTCCTAGATGCTAGCCGTTGTTTATCTTGCTTGATGACGGAATTAGAGACGACACCAAAAATAAAAATAGCCACTTAAAGAAATTAATTTAATTTTTTCTTATTATTTATTTTAAATAAATTCACGTATTTTGGGAAAACATATAACAACATGTTATTCTTTAAAAAAGAGAGAGTATTGTTAGTAATTATTTATGGTACGTCAATATCAAAATTTTTGCACCATTAAGAATTGGAACCTACCTAAATAACTCCAGGCTAGGTCATTGAATATGTCACCATATTTATGTCACTAGCACTTAAGTTAGAATTTGGGATTCCAGATGAATTTCTTGCTGGCCCACAATTGACCTTTACTCCTATCTAGCTTTTCATGCCATTGGCCCCACCATATAATCAATATTAATATAATTTTATATTAGGATTAATTATTTAATATTTTAAAGATAATGTTACGTGGTGTTTTAAATTAATATTTTTTTTTAATTTTTGTGAGTCTAGAATTATAAATAACAAAACACTATTAAAATATAGAAACTTCATTAGTTAAGAATATCGTATGACATTACCCTAAGACTATTAAATAATATTTTATATATTAGGTATCTTTTAACGAGGGCCCACATAACTGTATGATACTAACCATTACCGTCTACTGGGAAAATTATTCAGTATTTTTGGGATATTATCACATAGTGTCTCAAATTAATTATATATTAAAATAACAGTATGTGATTGATCTGAAGTATTTTAATATGTAATTAACTTAAAATATCACGTGATAATATCTCAAGAATACTGAATAATTTTTTCATCTATCGTAACTGATTAATAAGGACGGCGATGGACCTATTAGGGTAAACTTGTTAATAAAATTATGGTCAACAAGATATCTTTTTGTGTTATTATTAGAGTCTTGTCTATAGACGCATATATTTTATAAAAATGTTAGTAATGATAGTTTCACTTTGAAAGTTAACAAAGACTAAATTGGTGGCATTGTCAATGCATCTAACTCAAGAAGGAGTAGTCTCCTATAATTATACACCGAATCCTAAATTTAAATTTGTCCAATGTAACATTATATCTCAATAGGTGGAGTAATTTTTGACCAAACACGTAAATAAATTTCTATTGGTTAAAAGCCATAGAATATCGAACATATACACTTAATTAGCCATTAGATCTTACACAAATAGTTGGAATTAAAAATAAAAAATACCACATTCTACAGTAACGTGTTACAAAACAACTTAAACTATAACAACGTAGTATTACAAAAAGAAAAAAAAAATGATTGATTGTAAATTAATGGTATGTCTACTTTTTCTTTGTAACACAGTATTATCGTAATTAAGCTGTTTTATAATATTGTATTACAAATAGTTTTTTTTTTTTTTTTTAAAGAGAATTAATATTTTTATATGTATTTTTGATAGTTTTATAAAATTAAATAGGATTCACTTATGAAATTATTAAAATAATTTGTGAAAATATTAATTTTTATGTGAAATTGATATTTTTATAAGTAATTTTAATAATTTTATAAAATTAAATGAAATTCATTTATAAAATTATTAAAATAATTTATAAAAATATCAATTCTTTTTTTTAAATCTTAACCGTTAAGAATAAAGAATATAAGAGAGTGTTTGGGGTCAAAGACATTGACTTTGAATCCACACACCACAGTCTAGTCTCTCCATTACATGCCACGCACGCACAAAGAATACGCGCAAATGCCCAAGCGCGTGCTTGTCAGTCAAGCAAGTTTAAAAATATTTGACAGATCATATGCCGTTGAATTTGTCGATTTTTATGTAACTTAATTATTAAGTATATATCAGAAGAAAAGAAATGATCAACCATATTTCAATTTAGATTTAGGGTAAATTTTATATGATTATTTGAGGTTTGGTTAAAATTTTATTTGACTGCTTGTTATTTAGAAACTTAAACTTAAATGTCCGAATTTTAAAGTTTAAATAAAAAAGTGACATTTTTTTATCTAAATTAACTAAGCGTATCATCCACTCTCTAATACTAACTTCTCTAACTTTCTTGACATATTTAATCAAATTAAAATTAATAAATAATATTAATAATAATTCAAAATTAAAAATGACTAAAATAATGAGGCTTTGAATGGATTATTATGAGTTTCATATAGCCGAAAATAATGCTCTTAATGGGCAATGCTCTGTTCCTTTGCTGGTGCAATTATAAATTCTTAAAGAGGGATTCATGATTCTCTAGAACATGGACATTTATTCAGCAAGTGAGATTTTCATCAACCAAGGATCTTAACTCTTAAGGTTGTGAAAATTCTATTCATATCAAAATTCATAGAAACTATTTTGGCTTGGCCATCATACATTTAACAGGGCCAAAATTTTATTGTTACGATTTCATATAGATTTTGATACATTTATGTCCAAATGTTAAACAAACACCAAAAGGTAACCCGAGTTTGTGCAAGGTGATAAAATCTTCCGAATGAAAACTTTGCATATATATATATATTATATTATTCTTCATCAAGTGTCATTTACAACCGCTTCAATTTCTTGTGCCCCATCAATACATATCTATCAATTAGGTCTTCATACCTCTCATAGAGTGCTGGAACGGTAAGAACAATGAAAAGGCCTGCCAGGAAATTAATTTGGATAGTTATATATACAAGTTATACAAATCAATGCCAAAGCATAATATGTAAACCACACAAGAAAATAAAATAACGAGGAATCTAGTACGAAAATTCGTGTTAAGTCTCATATTTTAATGATTGAGATATATTTAGTCACCAATTTTTGTAAACAAATACTTTTTCGTCAACTATTAAAATGTTATTATTGATTAATTCCGTCTTTTCTTTGCTTTGCTTATTTTTATTTTTGTATTACTATCACGTTTTACAAAAAAGAGTTTCATCTGATTTTATACATAATTAATTTATGGGATTTTAAAATTTAAAATTAAGATAAATTTATTTGATTTATATTAACGCAGTAGCTAAATGGTAGGTTTTAATTTCTTTATATATTTGCATGCAAACTTAGAAACCTACTTATCCAGGGTGGCATGTTAATTAATTGAGTTCCTCAATGAAGATAAAGTGTCACGTCTTTAATGAATATCCAATATCCAATTAATTTGAAGATAATGTCACGCGTAAGTGGTTACATTACTACTAAATATTTATTTATTTTTTTTAAATTATATATACATTAGTGGTTTTTTTTTCATTTTAAAATTTGAGATAAATTTATATTTTTAGAATATATATATAAAGTTAATACAATTTTTTTTAATATGTTATTGTTTTTATTTTTAATCCATCGAATATTTTTATATCACCGCTGTTACAATTGTAAGTACAATTAGTGTTATGTTTGAAAAAAATTAGCATCACAAGTATCTCTAATAATCCATAATATGAGTATAAGGATGTAAAAAGTCGAATAGGATATATATTATATATTATATATTATAATATGAAATAGTCAAATAAGATTCTTTGAATTAGTTGAGCTATATAATATTGCACCATCTAAAACTAAGAAATACAAAGTGACCAATTACTGTCATACATATGGTTGTACTTTATAATCTTTTTTCTTACCCCGAAAGACGGGTACGTACTCCCCAACTGAAATGTATCATGTATATTAATTGTATAATAATATATAGATGTTTTAAATTTTTAATAATACATTGGATCTGAGATTAAGAGCTACAAATAAATAAGATATATTTTTGTTATACGTAATAATTTATATAATAATTTATAAAATGGTGGGGTTTATATGACAATTAAAATATAGAACTCATTATTTTACAAAGAATTATTATATAAATAATTATATAAATCATTACGTATAGCAAAATTCGATAAGATGCGATTTAATTTGAACTCAAATATCATACCTAATTACCTACTTAAAGACAAATTATGCTGTCATCTTTATTAAACCAGCAACCAAACCTCCACACTTCAATAATTTTTTAGCTCATAGGATTAGGCCAACGCCGTGGATCATACAAATTAAATATGATCATGTTATGTAAGCAATAAAAAATAATCCGTACTTAGCAAATAACTAAATTAAGAAACACTTGAAAAACTTCACTAACCTCACTCATGTAAGATCATTCGGGGGGGGGGGGGGGGATGCCTTCACAATATTTGTTTGAACGAGGAAATCAAGAGAGATAATCAGACTGCATTGTTAAGTGTGTAAATACACAGACTATATGGAATTCATTCAACTCCATGACCCGTGATTTAGAAATTGAAACCCGAGGTTAAAATGTGCAAAAATTATACAATGGATTATACTGAATCATCCAGACTCATCGGAATCACTTGTATCCGGTTCCTCGGCATTTGTTCCAGCCTCTGAAACTTTAGGTTTTGGTGCAGGTATGGGCTTCAACATATAAAACACTAGCTATGTCAATGAATAATGCCTATGCATAACTCGAATGAATCAAAATACGGATGATTTCATTAACCTATGTTTTCACTGGTACAGCTCAAGGTATATCTCACAGAACATTGATTGATTGGGTACGTGGAATGAATTTGGGTATGAAGAATGCTACTTATGGTAGAATGCAAAATGAATTTATTTCTCAATCTACAAAGCGGACCGCTGAGCAATAAGAGCATAATAGTTCTTCAATGAAAGAAAAATAGAGAAAAAAAGGCGTCTACTTGACCAATGTCTGCAGTTCTGATCAACACACTATCATCCTAAGTTTTGTATGACTCCACAATGCAAGGAAGATTCAAGACTGATGCAGGCTAATGATCATTGCTGATGACAAACGTGCCGCTCCTCCCATCATCTGAAACATAAGCACTTGTGAGTTCTCAAGCATACTACAGCTAGTAAAGGCAGAAAACAAGCAGTCAGCATTAGATAAGGACTAATTTTCTACCCCCCATCCTTTCATGTTCTTTCCTCCCGCTAAGTTCCTCACTTCGAATCTTCAATTGCATTGTCCACTACATTAATAACATTTTTAAAGCCCTCAACAGTAACAGAAAATGAATACTACAAACTCATAACTTGTTCCGATACTTCCGTGGTAAGAATTTATAACCTAAATATTTCTCCGTTGTATTTATACACGATTCAAAGAAGCAGCTGAGTTGCCGAAATAGCATTCCTAATAAAAATAGAAAATTGGTAAAACAAAATTGTCTTCCTAAATTTGCATGCAGTCACGTATTAAGACATTCTCTGTGTGAACAGAGGGTGTACATGTTTAGATTTTTTTTCTCTATTTTTTTTTTGTTGATTAAAAAAAGGCTTTACTAGAACAGGAAAAGGGCAACCCACCCTCTAAGCCAAATCAATGGCATATTTGATGGGAAAAAATAAGATCTACAATTTTTTTAAGTAGTTCAAAATTTTCTAGATATATACTTGGAAAACTCGAGAAAAATAAACAAAAAATTACTCACCAATGGAAGACAAGTACAAATCCAATGACCTGTCTTCTTCCGATGAAGCATTGTCACTTGAAAGGCGGTCTATCCTCTCAGCAACAGAAGGTGGAACTCTGAGTATAAACTGCTCCTCCATGCCTAAGGAACACAATAGAAAATTGATTAGAAATACACTCAGCATGGTGAAAATCATGATATAATAAACCATCAACGTATTAAAAGTATTTCCTACGCATCCAACTTGAAAGTTGATACCTTTATCCAACCAAAGTAGTAGCTACCCACTAAACTGTCAAATAAGTAATATTGGATTAATGGCATTCTTGAATTATACTGAAGTTGCAAACCAAACAAAAATAAATGAAAGGGATGGACTTGCAGGTAGTAAGGAACACCTTAGCTGAAAGATACAGCCAAAGGAAAAGACTGTATGTACTACATAAAAAAAGTATAGAAGGTTCATTTATTTTGGCTAAAGTTTGACCTCAGGCTCTTGGAATTACAGTTTACATTCTATGGAAGGAAAGGAACAACAGAATCTTTAGAAACCAACAGTAAAACAGAAGCTAGTGATATGGAAATTGAAGTCCTTAAGCAAGCTAGAGTTAATGCATTCACAACTTGTTAAAACAGGTTTGGTCCAGAGTAAGAAGTAGCGTTTCTATTGCAATTTTTGCAGGCTTTGTCCCTTTGTGTTTCCTTATAGTTATGTTTTTTGCTCATATAATGCCATTTCCACAGAAGATATATATATATAATTAAAAGAATAAAATGACCCAAAAGGCCAATCTTAGCAAAAATTAACATTATTAGTGCACGGTCTGTTTTTGTGGTGTGTGGAAGAGAGAGATTGCAATATCCCAATCCCACATCGGAATTGAACATGTGGGTTCAATTGATGTGGGTATACAAGGCTTCCTCCGACTAAGGGTACCAACATGCCATGATTTTTTTACTCGGGTTACAGACAGAGAGAGTATAATGTATAATGAAGTTAATCACCCTAAAACTAAATGCTAAATGATGGGTGTCCAACTTTAGCGTTTATTTATTTTGATGATAACAATAATTAGTAAATAGGTTAATTAAAATTAGAATCATTTCCATAGGTTAATATTATACTTATCTTGTTTATTTTGACCAAAAATATTTTCAAAACATATTGAACTAATATTTTCTTAAACATTGTCCGTTGGGGTGTTTATTTTCCATGAATTTCTCTACAAGTTAGGTACTAGTCATGCCACACTTATTCAGTTATTCTGCATCCCCTTATAAAATCTAATATGAATCCTTTATCTCTATTCTATCCTGAGCGTGCGGTTACTAAGTCTAAGTTTCAAGTATTTTATTCCTTCAAATTGCGTAACTCACTTGTAGCCTTCATCCCTTGTGTCAAGACTTGATCTATTTTTGTTGGGGAGGTTGCACCAAGTGATTCTTCACACGGCATAGTATATCAAATAATTTAGTCCATTTTACGTCCTCGATGCGCTTATCTTGAAGCAAATTACTCTGCACCAATATGCTCTTTTATCATGTGACACATGGTAGACCAGCTTTGGTTTATGTTGGATATAATCAGAGAATAGAAATACTCCCCAAACTAGCCACTTCTAAACTTCATAAAAAAACGATAATTTCTTTCACCATCATTTTGGTCCATCTGAAAATACTAATTTTTACACAGAGTTTGGCCTTGCTATTTCAAAATTTATTACCAAAACCCATACTTTCTTATGATTTCTGAATTTTAAATTATATATGTTTTGCTCGACAGAAACTTGACAATTACAGTCATGTGGAGGCGCTGTTCCTTTCTGTTCTGTGTGGGTAACTTCCTCCCATCTGTTGTGAATAATTGAACCAACAGTTGCACCTTTAGGTTCTCCTTGTAAATCAACACTCAATGTAGTTATGCTTTTACTTCATTTTTATTTACTATCAACTGCATGCCTTAAAGGCAGCCTAAAATTTGTTTGTTGCTTCGGGTTAGGCAATCTTCGTATTTGATACAAACAACGTCGCAACTCCATTTTGTTTCTGCAGTTGATTTAATAGATATGTTGTTTGGTAAGCATTTAATTCTATGATTATTTCTTGACATCAGTTGGCAGAGTTGCATATGTAGCTCAAGTCACTTAGTGTCACAGATACTATGTTTAAGTTAAATCATAGAGGTAGCTGCTTTTTAGATGGCAGGTAGGCTCTTGACTATGAAAAATAGCTAGTAACCAACCCATTCAACTCTACCTAATTGTGGTACCAACATCTTTAATTTAACCCTGCCTGAAGCCTTGAACTATTTGTTACTGCTTCCCTTTGTGTCCATCACGTTGAATGAACTGACAATAATAGTAAAAGACTTGAGTGCACTGATACAATAACTATCGGGAAATTGGAGAGCACCAGCTTATTCTTGAATACCTGAACTGATTGTGGTCTTACTGATTTTTTTGAAAGTAGATTGTTGCCATTTTATTAGCGAGCAAAATATATCAACAAAGAGATTCGTAACAGAAATTTGTTTGTAGCAGCAACTGAGGTTCTTCTGGGGCAGTACTAGAATAATAACTGCAAGCATCATTTTGTTGCTATTCTGAATTTTGAAATGTATTTGGCTATTTGCAAACTGATCCTGCCACCACTGTGAATTATTAATGTTTTGTTGGAACTTGTGGCTTATAACTGGGAAACTCAGAAAAAGGTTAGTGCCAAGCGTAGCGAGACACTGGCCCATCATAGATTAAGTTGTTTGGGTTGGGCCGAAGGCCCAAAGGTTTTGGGGGATGCGGGGGAGCATAGCCCCCGCGGTATAGTATACTACATTAGGGTTAAAATAGAAATAGCGCCTATATATATTCTCTATTGAAAAACCCTATGTAATTTGAATCATAATATACATCTTCTCTCTTTGCTCCCGTGGACGTACCCATGTTTGGAGAACCACATATATTTTTGTGTTGATTCTTTACTTCTGTGTGCGTGTGTGTGATCCTGCTTCTAACATGTTTCTAGAATGATGATGCTATCAGCGTGAATGCTAGAGCAAAGGAGCTCGCAATTGTGAGGTGTAGGCATAATTTTGCTCTCAGCGGCTCTAAATATGTGAGAAAGGAATCCAGACCCTGAGGATGTTTCTTTTTCGTTCACTCTTTTATGTGCCCTTGTTTGATGTATTCCGGTAATTGGGATTCGTTCTACACTAGGAAATTAAGTTGATGGGATTTGTAATATGAGTATTGAAGGCTATTTAAAGCCAGTTTTTTCCGTGGGAAGGATGACTGGGCTAATATCAGCGGAGATGATTTTTTACCTTGAGATAATTTTTGGCAATGTATCTTGTACTTCTGCAGAAAATATTTATGTGAAGTTTATTTCAGAAAAATACTTTGTAGATACTTGACAGTCGGTCTATTAATTGCCATGCCAGCAGTCAACACCATAGCCATAGGTAACTCTGCAATCACAACCTATTCTAGTATGTACAATCATCACATTGGCTTTAACATCAGTGCTTGATTCTCTCCAACTTTGCCTTAGTGGCATGCCATCAAGCAAATTCCTTATTTAGAAGATGGCTGAAGAGAAGATGAAGTATTCAGCCACCTTAGAGGAGGAAGAAGATGAAGTTATGAAAGTTGTTAAGCGTTCCAATTTAATATTTACCGCCAAGTTTTTTTTTTTTTTTTTAAATTTTATGTGCTTAGAATTTAACTAAGCCTCGGTGAAAGAGGGAACTAGAATGGTAACGAAATAAATATACATGCTTGAAAAATAATCATATTTTAACATATACATAGTAATAAAATTAAAAAAATTAAATAATAATAACATATACATACATATGGATATGGGCATATATTTTAATAAATATTTATTTAATTAATATATAATTATTTTAGGGCGGATACGGGTATGGATATGGGTATGGGGTGGGGAAGTAAATATGACTCTCTCCCCAATCCCATAAGTAACATTCGGCATAAATAACATTAATGTATAATTATTTTAATCCCATTAAGAAGCGAGCGAGCGAGCGATCGATCGATCGATCGATCGATCTTTGATTCCTTTTGTTCCTACCGATTGCATATCAGGAAGAGAGAGGTGTAGGTAGGTTGGTAGGTGATAATGGCGGCAGAAGGAGCTTCTCACACAAATTACGAGTTGGACCCATTGTCTCTGATTCCGTTTGTTCCTCCCTATTGGTATCCTCACCTTCATCCGCGTGAGCCTGGAAAATATTGCTATAAGCATGATATTTGTGAAGAGGTGGAGGATGACCTGAAGCGTCTCAAGGGGAAGGAGGATAAGGAGTCCATGCTCCCAAACCCTAACCCTAGCACTAGCCCTAGCCCTACCATGGCGGAAGAGTTGTCTCACAGCCACAAGAAGAAGGCGGATGAGGTGATGATGGAGGACTTGGACTACAAGAATAAGAAGATGAAGATTTTGGAGGAGGAGGAGGACGTGGAGGGGAAGAACGTGGTGGAGAAGACCCCAGAGGAGGTGGAGTGGACGCTGATGATGAAGAGGTTGGATGAGGTGCTGGATCAGTTCATACACAAGCAAAAAACTACCTGGTTGATCAAGAAGGGTGACAATCATGATGTCCTAAAACTCCTCTCCAGCCCAACGAGGGATTTCCTCATCAAATCTGGCCAAAATCATATGCAGCAACAGCAGCAGCACGAGGTACATTTATTAATTACTAGTAACCGACAGTCGTGTATTGTTAATATTAATATTTATCTATGCATCATATGTGCTCTTAGCTTATTTATTTTTTCATTAAAAAATTTACATAGAAATTTGCTCTAATAACAAATGGGAAAGAGTTGAAACCTGTATTCCTCACATAAAAAGATAATAACAAAATGAAAACTGTAAGAAGTTATTAAGAAACAAAATAAAATACTAAATGATAGTTTAAAAAGGATAGTGATGAAGTACTTAAATGTAAAACTATTCAAATGTAAGAGCTTCTATGTCCTATTCTAGTGTATACAGGGCAAAAACTATCAAAAATGTAATACTAAGTTTGTTATTCTATATCTTTTTCATCTTTTTTTCAAATAACATGCCTGTATAAATAGAGTGTAAACATATTTAACAAAATATAAAATGAATTGTTTAGGTCATATAACTAGCAAAAATGCAATAATTGAATCGACTTTGAATTGAACATTAGGAGCATTGCGTGCTAAACGCCTTACATGAGTCAAGCGAACCCTCCCACGAATGCTTTTTTCAAAATGAGCTATATAGATTTAAATAGTAGATATAGTTCAACATAAAAAATATTACAGTTTATATACTTCTACTTGTATGTGGATGAGATTCATTAACGTGAGACGTATGATTTGTTGGATGTTAATCTTCGTTCACGATAATTGTGTCGGCGTCTTCTCAATTGTTCTTCTCGTTGTTGAATAGTCATTGAGGCTCTTTTTTGTCTTTGTGCATCACATAGTCGTCGTACACGTTCCATTTCTATTGGATCCATATTTTGCAATCATGAATTTTCTGCTTCTCTATTTCTTTCTCCTTTGCAAAAGTTGTTACGTAGTCATATGACGTTGATGTTGTTCCTGACGTATACGATCTCTCTCTCTACGCGTTGATGTACGTTCAAATTGCATCTGCTGCCCTATATTAGAAGATTCTCCAACTTCAACTTGATAACTTGAGTTATATTTATCTTCCATATTGAACCTAAACAGATAGCGAAAAATTGATAAATTTAGTTTTCTCTCAAAACACTTACAAAATTGCTAACATAAAATAATAAAATATACATGAAACCAATAATGAGGAGACCAAAATAATAAGATTGTGTCTTCAAAATAAGGAGAAGAAGTGTAATTCTCTGCATTATTATGATTAAAGAAAATTGATTGATTAAATGAATTCATGAGCTTACACAAAAGAAAATAAAACTCTTTATTTTAAGTCAAGTAGTAATATTTTTTCTATTGGTATGCATTTGAAAAATTATAAGTTTTACCTCAGTTTTGTTATTTTTATCAAGTTGGATTAGGTAGTATTTTGTGTTTACTGTTTGGAAAGGTAGCAAAGTCAATTTAGTGAGGTTCAGTTTGAAAGGTTAGCTTTAATACGTTCAGTTTGAAAGATTATATTGTATTCAAGTAATCAAAACTGTTCAAAAGATGCATACCTATATCATGGATTTGACTTGACTTATAATTGTCAATGGATTTGTCCTTCTAATAGCTACTATATATTATCAGCTATACTTAATTTGATGAAAACTTAATGTTAATTGAGGAGAGTGAGGTTCGGCCAATATGTTGGTCAACACTATGAGGTGATGCCTTTTGAAGTTGTGATCAACACATTTTTCTTAATACTGCAGCTTTCACTTTGGGTGGAGAAGAATAGAAATTTTTTGAGATACAACAGTGTCCTAAGTCATAGCCTACAATTTTACTAGCATGTTTCGGTTTATCCTCTTTCTTCTCTCACAACTACTCCCATCTTTATCAAGTGATCACATCTTTCACAGCTTCTTCGTCAAACAATTTGATTTGTTTCAAGAAAAAAAAGCACCACATCAATTTCCATTCAGACTATGTACACATACGTGAACGAGGAGATGACAAATTAATTACCAAAGATCCCATCAAAGAGAATAAGAGATAATATACTAAATGGGTACATTTTAGTTACTTCTCGTAATACAATTCTTCTTCCTCCTACTATATTTTTCTGGTGATGTTTCTCTATATTCTCTCACTATATATACCAGTTTCTTTCTCATGTACTGAATATTCTTAACACGGCAGTTCAATTGTATTCTATAATTTATAACACAATTTTGAAAAGTCGTGAATAATAAAAGAAGGGAAATGGCAACATAATTTTGAGAACATGTCTTGGTGTTCACTTTTGTTTTATAGCATAGAAAAAATACGTTTGTTGCTCCTATTTTCAAAACAAACAAAAAAAAAAAAAAACGTTAGTTATTCAACAAATTTGAGACATTTTTAAACTTAGGTTGATTTAGTTTCATTCAATTTTAGTCAACAACAAAAATCTTATTATTTTGAGCAAAAGGATCATATGTTTTTAATCTGAAGTTGTTTAAATGTTTCCGGTAGCTTGAGGATTAAGAAATTTTAATTTTAGATAATTATATTCATTTATAATGTTTGTGTAATCGTATTCTTTGATAGTATCAAACCGTTATTAGGCACCGCACTAACCATTGGTCTTGCCTGACTTTTACTCTTTCCTCTAGGCTCTAGCATTCCCTTATCATCACAGCACACAAAATCTCTAAAAAAACACACCCATTGTCTTCTTTCTCCATCATCCTCCCTCACAAACCCTGACCCTAAGTCTAACCTCCAATATCTTTCATATAGCAGAACACAGACAAAATTTCCCTTTGCATTTTTATCAACCCCTGATTTTTACAACAATGAAGATTAGCGATTTTTATATGGTCCTTGCCATGATGGGCTGACAACAAAAAATTTCCTTATCATTTTGGTGTTTTTATGGGTTCATATAACCCAGCATTATATGCTCAAATCTGTGGATTTGAGATGGGTTTAAGTTGGATTTGATAAGGGGTATTGTGAGAATAATGGCCAATTTATATGGGAGAATTTAATTCAAAGATTGATTATGTATTCATAATGAATAGTTTCACGAAACAACTAATTACAATACTTGGTATTCTATACCAAACTACCTTGTCTAGAAAAACATAACCTGGAGATCTAAAATTACAACCAAATTAGATAAACTTGATAGATAGAGTTAAAAGTATATAAGAATTAATCAAGCGCTAAACTAACCAAAACAAAAACTCCAAAATTCTCGAAGAGATTCTGTACCTTCCACACTATCTAGATTCTATAGTAAAATGGAGTACAACCACATATAAAAATTTATAACTTCGAATTAACCTACAATTCTACAAATGTACTCTACCAACATTCAGAGCAATATAATTTTTAGACCATTAACCCTTCAATTTTGAAGGGCAAAACAAACTCTGTATTAAATTTAGGGCAATAAACACATAGCTTGCGTACCTGTTTTCGGATAGAATTTCAATTATTCAAAGAACCACACCGTAACTTAAGTTTGGCAATGAATGTACTGCATTATGGAACACACAAACACAAACATTTTATAGGAGTAGTAAAAAATGGAATAGAGAAATGCTAAAACAATTTGCAATTGGAAGTGGAAGTGGAAGAAAAAAGAAAAAATAATATGAATATTACCTTGAATTGAAATAATCAATGTGAATTTTTGTAAATGAGTAAATACTGAATAGAGCTTATATCACCTAATTGAGGAAATGGGGAGAAGAAGTTTTAACAATTGGTTAATTGCATTTAGTATAACAAAGCAAATTAGGAGTGGAGGAGGGAGAAAAAAGGTTTCAAGAGGTTCCAAGGGTTTGATTTAGAATGCAAAAAATCGGCTAACCTTAGAAAAAAAGAAAAAGAAAATTATGGGTTGCTTATGATATACAGAAAAATGTATCGATTGAAGAACGGGAGGGAGTTCTCGAAGGTTGCATAAATTTGACGGAGCTATGGAACATAGTTATTAAGGTGACAAGTCGAGGCCAGGTGATAGCCGGAAGTTTAAGCGCTTAGGCGACAAGGTGCCCGAATAGTCGTACATAAGTCGATAAGTCGTTAACAACATAAATTTTATACGAATAAAACTATATATTTAATATTTATATTAATATTGATATATTTATTTTTCTAATGATTTACCATAGTCATAATGCATGTTATAGCATATCAAATTACAACAAGAAGTGAACAAGATCAAGTCAAAATGAATAATTTTATTATAGTTGTAAACGTGTAAGTTTTAGAACTTGTACCAACTTTACATTAATAAATGGTGATACATTTGCAATAGTTAGTTTAATTCAATATAACTCTTAAATTTATGCTTAATTTCTTAAGTTTTAATATTGTATATATAGAATACCATAAATTTATAATTAAGCATCCTATTTATAATTTTACATTAAGATGTTACATTAATTGTACAAAAGGGCAGAATTATGTTATGTACCATATATATAATACAGCAGTATAGGCAGCATTCAGTAGTGACAACTTGTACTATATATAATATAGTACAAATTATAATATTATGGGCTATATGTATATACACAGTTATGTAGTGCACAGTCGGTCCTAACGATTGTTTTTTGGGCTATGATGACGGTTCAACCGTCGCTATAGACCAGAAATAGCTATGGCGACGGTTGAACCGTCGTCATAGTCCAAAAAAACCGTTGTCATAGTCAACTGTACACTACACAGCTGGGTATATACATTTTTTCTTAATATAATATAATACAAAATATATATAATATAATATTGACAAGTAATAAAGTTATGTACTATATTATATATAGCAGTATAAGCAGCAACACATGCCTCCAACTCACTAGACACAACACAATTATATATAATACTCCTAAGCCCTTATAATAGAAAAATTATGCCATGCTCCTGAACAGTATGCTCCCCCTCTCACATGAGGGTGGGGTTCACATGTGGTCGGGCCCGTGTGGAACCCACATTTATGTAAGAAGGGGAGCATACTGTTCACCATGCTCTAGGAGCATGGAATAATCACTCATTATAATATAATATAGTACAAATTATATATAATATAGTACTGACAAGTAATAAAGTTATGTACTATATTATATATAGCAGTCTAGGCAGCAACGCATGTCACCAACTCACAAGACACAACACAATTATATATAATACTCCTATGCCCTAGCTAGTCATTTTGCAACAATTAAGCGGTTAGCACACATAAGACACAAGTCGCACAACACAAGAAATAAACCAGTGAAGAAGAACTGAAGAAGCAGAGGCAAAGAAGAAATAAAGTAGCAGACTAGTAGAGGCGAGAAGAAGAGAAGAACTGAGGGGAAGAAGAGAAGAAAAGCCGAGAAGAGAAAATACGTCAAGTCGCTGCCACCGGAGTTGCTAGAGGTCATCGCCTCGTTTGTGTTGCCGAATTGTCAAAGTGAGTCACCCTCTCTCCCCCATCCTCTCTTTGTTGTCTGTTCGCGAAGTGGCTTGTCTAATCTGATCGATCGATCTCAATCTAGGTTTTTTTAACCCAATTGGACTTTGGGCCAAGCCATACCCGGCATCACTAAGTTGCCTGATTTGCTTCCAAGTCGTCTCTGAGTCGTCCAAGGCGGCGATATATCCAACTGAGCACGAGCCTTTCTACCCCTCTAGCAAGTCGTCCAGACGGCATAGCCTAACCCAGTGAGTGGACGCCTAAGTGTCGCCTAGGTAACAACTTAACAACAATGCTAGGGAAGTCGCGTAGGAATTTTATTTTGATAGCAATTATGAAAATGAGTTCTGAAGAATTGTATGTGAGAGAAGAGTAGTGGGAAGTTGGTTTTTGCTAGAACGTGGGTAAAGATGGGGTAAAAGCTGAGATAGGCTAATTCAAGTTTTTAAAATTTAACCTAAAGTGAGGCCCAAAATCACCAAAATAACCGTTTAAAAAGCCAGGGGCTTTATGAAAGATTAACTAGTAGAACCTGTGAAAGGCACGGGCTAGATAGAGATATATGTTAGATTTTTAGGAACAAAATTAATATATCATAACATTATTAATTGAACTAAAGTATTTGTTTTATAATTTCTTACTTCGAAATTTTTTATTTTATAATTACTTAAAGGTCTCAAATATAGGTATTTAATTTTTGAGAATTTAAGAGCTCTTAGAAGAACTGTGTGTAAACTATGAATTATAACAATTTCTTACTACCTTTTAAATATAGATCAAGTATTAGTTAACTATTTTAAAATTATTTTATTATGTCCAATTTTTATTTTTTTCGTGAAACCTTTTTTTAGGGCTTCTTATTTATGACTTTATGCGAATGATTTATATATTTTGTGTTTAGTCAAATTATTTAGTTATTACTTAGTTATTTTTAAAATACTTTAAAGTGTACTTTATCCATGAATAACCAATTGTGTATGGCTTGAAAAAGCATATGATACGCACAATTTCCTCTTATTTCAATATGTCATCACTCAAATGGGATTGGATTTGGGGAGTTGGGAAGTGGGGAGAAGAGGAAGGATATATAGAAAGAGTTTAGTTATTTTGTAAGAAAGGAACTCCTAAAAAGAGTTTAATTTATTATGTACTTATAAATATATATAGACTATTATAAATATTAAATTGGTAAAGATCTATATATATATATATATATATATATATATAGACACACACACACACACACAAAAAAACATACATACACACACAGATTATTATTGGGATTTGTTTAATTGTTAAATAATTAACTATTTTGGACAAATTATTTATTAGTTAATTTTGTTTATATATACTGGATCAATATATATAGGTAATTGTTTATTAATTATTATTATTGTTAATAACAGATTTATTATTATTGCTCATATCAATTAGTACCGGATGACGAGTTTCGACTTTAAATTGTGGCCATTGATTAATCTAATGAATGACTATATCCATTTGCCCAAAAATAATTCGTAGCAAATAGTCACTATAGATCATTCTCTCTCTATACATGTGTGTGTGTGTGTGTAACTGTGTATTAGTAGAAATATAGACAAAGTGAATTATAATTCAAAGAGTAGGATACATTGCATTTTTTTAGAGCATGATATAAGTTGAGATCTAACTTCTTCAAAATGTAAGTTCATTTGGCTTATAATACCTCGTATGTACATCCTAACTATATACAAAAAATATAAAAATTTGTACAAATTAATATACATATATAGAAGGTGGAACTTTAGTACTATCCGAAATAACAGGAGCAAACTCACATACATGATCTAATAATATGCAGTTGTTAGAGGCCAAGGGGCAAACATCCTCCAAACAAAGCAAAATCATCTCATTATATATTTCCTACTCCAAAGAGATATATGTAGATAACCATGGCATTTATAAATAATTTTGCACATACTATTCTACCTTTAGAAATTGAAGAAAAAGATAGAGTAAATGTAAGTTACATTTGAAGCAACTATATATCGGGTCCATCGATTCCTCATATATATTCAGAAGGAAACAAAAGCTCTTGCTCTTTGTACTGTCTTCATGATCCTTTTAACAAATTCATTGTACGTCACTGGTTAATTGAATATTGCATCGATCAAATATTGAAATTAGGAGACCAAAATAAAGCCTATAAAATTATAAGAAATCTCTATATGTTGATATGATATAGCTACAAATGCAAATGAATACCCAAAACAAAAGAAGAAGAATCCAAAACACTGAATATTTGAGCAACCCAATGATAAGTTGATGAAGTTGGAAATCACTGGGGAAAAATAACAGTTGGTGAAGATGTAAAATTCAAGCGAGAATTTCATAATCTTATTATAAGCAAAAGAGATGTGAGTGAAATCCAAGTCTGAATTCTAGAAAAATATTAATACTCCATATAAAACTCGATTTGGGTGATAAGATTGCTTAAAAAATATAAAATAAAATTACGTGATAAGATAGGAGAATAAGTCCTCAACTTAAATTTAGATATGTGGTATTGAGGGACTTTATTTAATAGTTCTTAAACTCTCTAGTTATTAAAAGTATTTTCACAAAAATATTGCTTACTTTTAATCAACAAACACCTTAATCAAAAACTAAAGGTAAAGGATATATATTGCTAACTTTTATGTCGACTTTTTGATACCCTTTTAAAGAGATGCAAGTCACTCTTATAATTCTATCAATTTCATTTATTGCATGTTTCACAATTGTAATTCGGTATAAATTTGTTGCAATATATAGCAAGACTCGACTAAATAAATATATAATATGTAAACACATGCACAGAAAAATAAAATTAAAATTTGGGAAAGTAAAGTACAAATAAGACCCAATTAAAAGAAGAAGATGAAGAAGAAAATATAATAGCTTCAATCGAATGAACCCAAATTTAGGTTATTTGCATCTACAAAGAATTACCTGATGATGTAGAAGAGATTTTGGGTATTGGATCGACTGCCCAGTACCGAATATTGACTGCCCAGATCTTACTAAAGTTTGCCAGTCTTTGCAAACTACTGCATATCCTGCTCCATACTACTGCCTACTTCTCCATCAACCTATGAAATTGACTTTAATTCTTTCGTTATTTCTTTCTTCAGGTAAAAATTGAGCAGCTCCGTGACAAACATGTTGTCCTCTACTTTGCATGTCTGTCCCACAGCCAGGGTTTTGTTAAATGTTTACATCACGAGGACCTTGAAGAAGTTTATTTTTCTCACCAAGGACAGTTGGAGGTTGTGCTTGTTGCACTGGGTAATGATCATGAGGATATTTTCCACCCTACATTCTCCAAGATGCCGTGGCTTACCATCCCATACGAAGATAAACAGGCTAGACAAGACTTGCAAGTCAAGTTTGCTATTCCACAAGATTCATTAGCAAGAACTGTTATGTTTGCTCCCGATGGCACAGTCTTGGCGGTTAACTCTTCCATTTTCTGCACTTATGGTCCTGAAGGATTTCCCTTTACTGAAGATAAGTTAGATGATGTAGACCTTGATGATCAAGAACTCATGAAAAGCCTCTACCGGAAGAAACTGTCATTGACTGAACTCTTTGGCGACTCTATCACTACTTGTGAAGGGAAAGAAGTAAGTCGATTTATTTGCTTGCTAGGGTGACTAATAATTTATCTTTATACAATACAGTTGGTTGTGGCTAGCCCAAATATCGATATTGAGGTTCTTTATCATTTGAGATTTTTAAAATTCCCGTATACAACTTTTGTTTGCAGGTAAGTACCTCAAAGCTTGAAGGCAAGACTGTGGGCCTGTATTTTTATGAAGAATCATACTCTGGTATTGAACGGACCAGAAAACTTAAGAGGATCTGGGAATCGTTGGAATGTAGGCCGGATATAGATTTTGAGATTGTGCTAAATTTCGGTCTCACTTTGAATCAGTCCTCTGCGAAGGCCGAATTCAAGGAAGAGTTTGGAAATATCCCTTGGCATACACTATTAGGAAGTGGTCGAAAGTTGTGCCGTGTTCTCAAAACTGCCGTGCTTAGTCGAACTGAGGTTCCACGTGAGGCAGGTTATTTGATTATTCTTGAGCCTGATCGATCTCTGAATTACTTTGCTTTGGACATCTACAACGTTTTGGGACTTGATGCATATCCTTTCAGCTTGGAAAATGCTGTGAAGTTCATGACGAGCTATCTAGAGAGAATACTGGTGTTGGATAAACTTCTATCACCATATGCTCCTTTGCGTAGAGGATGTAATAGCTGCAGCGAATATTCTAGTTGCATAAGATGTTCCACCTGCAGCGGGAAGGTATGCTTGTTATTATGATGAGCCCTAGCTAGTGTGCATGTTATTATTTCGTGTCATTATGTGTTTAATTTTGGGTTTTTCTGTGTTTAATTTTGTATTATTCAGTGTTTGAATTTGTTTTATTCTTCATTTAATTTTGTCTTACTTTGTAAGCAAGTAAAGGACTTGAAAATGTTGATTTGTGTTTCTGAAATTTTCAATCCCTCTTGCAGGGTGATATTGTGGTCTCTGATCTTTTAGGGAAGTATGTTCTTTTATTGTTTGCAACACATTCTTCCTATGCATCTGGAAATTTTTTGCGGGAATTGAAGAAAATTTATTCTGCATCTCTAGAGGCAGAGAACTGCTTTGAGATTATTTACATCTCATTGGATTGCGATAAATCCCGATATTCCTTCCCCAATTGCATTCATGAAATGCCATGGTTGATCCACTCTTTTGTCCCTGATTTTTCTACTTCCTTACTCGAACAGGTGTTCCTGTTTGAATACCCTAATACACCCCTTCCTGCCATTGCAGCCTTTGGGCGAAGTGGGCAGCTTTTAGCAAAAGAATCCAACATAGCTTTCAAAGAAAAATGGAGTTCCAACTATCCGTTTGTCGACTCATATTCATGTGAAGAAGAGGTTCGCAGGGAATTTGTTAGTAACTACAAATGTGACATGGAACTTATTTTCCCTGGTATCTCATCCACAAAGTAAATTGGTTTTTCTTGTGGGTAATACTTAGATTTTTTGAATTTAAATATTTTCCTAACAAACTCAGTTTGTAGATCTGTTTTTCTTGAATTTATATGAGATTTTGCACTTAATGTGATGGATGAATTACTCAACGAAGCTGTTAAAATGGTTTAGATATGTTGTTTGACCAAGATTGTATTTTAAGTTTTATGTTCGGTAAGCAACAAAGCTAATAATAGTAGTGGGCGGTTTATTATATATAGTGTTTGATCAATTTTTGTGGGATAAAATAAGTAACTCCTTTCGTTTTAAAATTAGATATATATTTTTGTTCTTAGTTTGTTTCAAAATTAGGAGTCCACTTTTATTTTATTTTGAGATATAAAATACCATTATAATGCCCAATTTACCCTTACAGAGGTTACACGGATAGCATGGTTTGCAATGAACATTTCATTGTCATTTGGCCCACGAGTTACAGCCCCCTCAAGTATTTTGGGCTCAAGCCTGGTTTGCATGTCTAAAGGCTTTTGGGCTAAAAGTCACCGTCATTAAATTAGTTGACTACATATATGTCAATTAATTAATCAGGATCACCAAAATTAAAAACAGTTTAATTTTTTCAAAATCTCAACATCTTTACAAGGTGGAATTTCTAATTCAAAATTGCATAAAAACATAGCATGCATACTTGTAACGATGCACGCTGGGAGTGTAAAACTTTTGAACTGCAGTTTTCATTTGCTATACCTCTCATGCCAAAAGTAGAGATCGGGGATCTGAATCTTCTAGAGAGTTAGCTCAGTCTTGAAACTGAGCACTTGATCACTCACATCCCAAACATGATTATTCGTGATTTAAAGCATTAATTTAATTTTAAATTAAATTTTAATTTCACATTAACTTAGGATTATTATTGTACTTCTATAAATACATTACATTACATTAGATCAGATTATTAGATATAATTAGAAGCTCTCTCTCACAAGTTATTCTTATATATTATTATTATTATGTTTGACTAATTTTCGTATTCAGTTCTAGGGGTTTTCAAACCCGATTATAATTAATGGTTAAATCAATTCAGTAATATTATTTATTCTTCCTTATATGAAATTATTTATGATAATATGTTTTAATTGTTTATTTAATATTGAGTTTGATTGATTTAATTTTGGCCTGTTGAGCTAATCAATTTATTATCGATTGTTAGATTTATGAATTATATTACGTGTAATTGATATTGTTTCTAGTCGTTGGTAGTGAATAGTGATAGATTGTGGTCAGGCTTTTATTTATTGTTATGATTATCATAATATAAGTTAAATAGTCCGTGTGACGACCCCAAATTCGGGTTCCATAACCTCGGGTTTGGTTCTCACTGTACAATACATTACTAACAATTAAATACATAATTTGCATTTAAATTTCACGGAATAATACATAAAGGTTCCTTACAAAAGGTTACAATCCCAGGGTCTATTAACCTTAACATAAACAGTTCCTATATTAAGGAATTACAAAAGATTTACCGACGGTAAATACATATTAAATATTTAATTAACATGCATAATTTAATTTAATCTCTGGCTTTCCTTTTTCCCTTGTCCTTCTTGGAGCAGTTAGGTCTAGCTGAAAATAGTTCATGATATAGCAAGGGTGAGCAACTAGTTTGCTCAGCAAGTTTAAGAACAATCATAGAGATTAAACATATATCATGAATGAATGGGAAATAACATCAAGTGTTTCAACAATAGATATAACAATTATGAAATAAACAAGACTCAAATTTCATTAAACAGGAATATTTGAATCTTAAAATGCTGAGTGGTCACCAAGGACCCTGAACTAACGAGAGTATAATAGAGTTTCCTCTGACCCTTTCAGTAGTTTGGTTTCCAAGGGGATCAACCTATTCAACCCGTTGTATATGCATTACATTTAGTCATCTGGCGCCAAAGTCGGTTTTCCGACATAAAATTCCCTTTATCTAGGGTTGTTCAATTCTCAGACTTATTATAAGAATCTTCACCAAGCAATGGTTTGAATAAGCTCTTAAAGGTATTCAAGTTATTGAATTTATAAACGCAATGTCTAGCTGAACAATTAGTTTAGACATTTTTAATACAGTTCATGAAACAAGAACTATCAAGCTTCAAATGCACCAAGTGCGATTTTATAAATAATATGGATGTGGAATAATTTTAAATAATTAAACCACTCAAGCTCCGACAATAAATACAAGTATAGAAACTTGTTCAACAATAATTGAGTAGTGTTAGAGAACTTGTCTTGTGTGTGGTCTACTGCTAACCAGTTCAATTTAAATTCTCTTTAGATAGACTTAACAATTAATCAAGTTGATCTTCAAATTAATATCATATACGCATTCATATGATAACATCTATACATGTTATACCTAACCACATAATTAAATAATTAAGGTATATTAAACACTTCGAAAATATTATCATTACTTGATAATATTTCAATCACATAAAACCTATATTAATTACTTAATATAGTTCACATTCTTATCTAACATTATTAACAATTAATAATATTCTATTAGTCTTTTAATATTATTAATCATTTAATAATATTCTATTATCCTTCCAATATTATTAATCCCCTAATAATATTTTATTAATCTTTAACCATTTAATAATACATTATCACATTATTAATATTATTAATCATTTAATAATATTTTATTCTTTATCTAATATTATTAATCATTTAATAATATTTTATTTGTCTTTTAATATTATTAATCATTTAATAATATTTAATCACTTGTTAATATTATTAATCATGTAGTAATATTTTAATACTCTTTAAATAATACCAAAAGTTAACTTTTAAATTGGGTTAACCTTAGTATTTAACTTAAACATTTAGCTAACACTTATTTATAATTAGACTTCATATATGTTAGTTTAATATCCAAATATATTCATTTTACACCTATTTCAACTTAATTTTTCAAAGAAAACTCAACACGGATCGACCCGACCCGACCCGGACTGCCCAACACTGTCCGACAGCATGTTCTGGCGCAGCTGCGTTAGGACATTCTGTCCGAAAATCAATTTTTTTGACTGCTCGACCATCCCACTCTCCGACAGCCATAACTTCTTTATTTTAAAATATTTTAAGGTGATTCTTGAGTCCATTCTCATCAAAATTTTCTCCTCTACAATTTCTCTTTAGATCACAAATCCAAATTCCGAACATAACTAGACTCAAAACTGCTCACAAGGATAATGTGAAAACAAACTTCACAAATCCTTGGTTTTATTGGTTCAAATTTGAATAAAATGTGATCTATATGTCCAAATGATACAAACTCAGTTTTGTTAACCTTGTAACTTCTTGTTTTACAATATTTCATGGTTCAATCACATTTTTGAAAACGTTTGTCACGAAATTTAAAGATCGAACCACCTAGGGTTTAAAAACGACATCCTTTGCGGTAAAAGCTATAATATCTTCGTTATTCAATATTTTTGAAAGCTTCAAGTTGAATTTTCTTTAAAACTCATAGATCTAACTTTCTAGTCATAAAAATTCAATTCCCAACTTGTATATTTTAAAATACAACTGTAAACCTAACATGCATCGTTAGGGTTTTACCGGTAAAATGTGTTATGAACATTTCTACTAATTTGTATGCATTACACACCTACCAAATCATGATATAAACACATCATACTATGAATATACATATATTATATAGTTAAATACCTCTAGCACATCAAAACGAGTTTTGATCGGTTAAAAATAGATTTTAACCGTTCAAAATCGTTTTAGACCATATAAATGAAATAAAGAGAAGTTAGAGCACTTTTAAACCTTAGAGATTTGTGTGCTCTCTTTCTCCTCCTACCAAAGTATGTAGTGAAACTTGTGGACATTCACCAAGTTCAACCTCTAGCCCTTTTCTCACAACTTTCAAGTGTATCTCTCAAATGCTCACAAATGCTCTCTATTTTTCTTTCTAGCAAAGTTTCAAATGAACTAACCAACCAATGCAAGAGTGTGGAGTGTTCTATATATAGCCATATGGTAATTCTTCATTAGCTCTACTAATTCACCAATGTTGGTGAATTTAGTGCTAATTAAGATTACTATTCCCATGATTGACTAGTTGAATGACAAGTTGAGTGACTAGGGTGGTTGAACGAACCACTATGACAAAGTGTACAAGTGAAGCAACTTTGCAAAACAAGCCAACCCAAGTGGCCCCCCTATAATTCTCAGCAAAATGGCATTTTTCAAGCCATTTTTCCTTTAATTTTTTTACTTTAATTATACACATATATATCTATATTCATATATGTAATAATTTTGACCAATTTTGACTTCCTATTGGGCTCCACTTTGGACTCTAGGATTAAATATATTGGGCTCATCCATTTAATTGGTTTGGGCTCAATTTAATTAACACATTGGGCTGGCATTTAAATAACTATGCTACCTTTAATTAAAATAAGCATTGAGCTTATTTAATTAATTACATGAACTAAGGTTTAATTTAATTACTTGGGCTACTAGGTAAATTTAATTGACCTAGTTTAACAACTCATTTATATTTAAAATATAATCTAATTAGATTTGCTTTAATTAATTATACACATTGCTTAAATTCTTTAAATAAATATACACACACATAAGTACATTTATTTAATTATCTAATGCACAATTAATTAATACAAAAAAATTAAATTCATTGCTAATTCTTTATTAATTATAATTACAATGACTAATAAAATTCGTGGTCATTACAGTCCGAGCTTATTGTTGCTTAGAATAATCTAATTTTCTTGTGATTAATGCTTCCATTATATTAAATTTAGAGAGCTTGTTCTAGGTTGTATAATGGTTAGAATCTAATGAAGAGTTTATTTTGTTATATTAAAATTAAGAAAAATTTCGGGTAGTAGAGCCTTTTGTTGCCTAAGGTTATTAGTTTCATGGAAGATAGAAATATATTCGGATTGATTGATTTATTAATTGTAAGGGTGAGATTGAATCAAAGAACTGAAGTCTTTAATTTATTAATTAATTTTATTAATTTACTTTTATTTATTTAGTTAATTATAATTAATTCAAAACCCCCAATTTTGGTTTACATTGCATAAAATCAAATTAATCATTCTCTGTGAGATCGCCCCTTACTTGTTATTATACTGAATTTGTGCTTGAAAGTGAGGATTAATTTTAGAGTGTTAACGACAACTTCCACTGTCTCTAAAACTTTTATACTCTCTATAAACTTTATAACACTCTAAAAAAGTCGAAATGAATTACTAATATTCATGGTTAATTACATATTTGACCCCAAAGTATGTGTCTTTTTACACTTTGTATCCCAAAAGTATAAAATTTCACATCCTGCTATTCAATGTAATGTTAAGTAAGTACAATGGACCCTTTTTAGAATTCCGATGAATTTTATCACCGAAAAACTGACACGTGTCCTTATTTAGTATTTGAATATGATTAACTATATAAATACTGTCGTTAACATATATAATTAGTATAAATATGCAGTTAATACAAAAATAAGAAAAGAAAACATAAAAATGATTTAAATTAACTTTTATTCGACTAATAAACCCAAAATTAATCAACTAATAACCTAAATAAATTAGGGGGGGAAATGACTTTTGTTAAGGGTGTATAAATACATACATAATTAATTCTTAACTAACCAAGTAAAATAATTAACTCAATTAATTAACACAAAAAAGAAAATTAACTCAATTAATTAACACAAAAAAGAATAATCAACCCATTAACTAATTCAAATTAAATTATTAGCTCAAATAAAATAATTAACTAAACAAATTAAGTCAAATAAAATAATTAGCCCAATTAAAATTTAAATAAAAAGTACAAAAATAATTTAAAGAAAATATACAACTAGAAAACCGAGCACCACCGATCTTCTTCACCTATCAATGTTGTCATGGAGATCAATCGATTATAACTATTCGATCTTGCTTCTGGGTCGTCGGCAACGTTGATAATGGACAAACTCAATTTTCACTCTCTTCTCAAATCTCGTTTCCCTCCTCTTGGAACTTTCTCTCTCTTATCTAGCCATGGCTTTTGTGATTATCACCGACATAATACCAACAAAATCAGACAACAATGTATTTCTTTTTTCTCTTTTCAATATTTTCACCTTGATTTTGGGAGATTTTGATTTGAATCCAAATCTGAGTTTTCTGAGAAAGATATTCAATTTAAATTTGTGACGTACATGTATTTTGATCACGGTGCCAAGAATCTAACTTGGTGCCAAGAATCTAACTTGGGCACCAGTTACTTGAGAGATCTTTTTGTCTATTGTTTATTCGACTGTTCATCGTAGTCTCGGTCTCCACATCAATTTTGTTACTCTCATCTTTAGCAATTATTTTACTTTTTAAATTTCTGCAATTTGAAGACATATTTTTGTATTGTGAATTTTTGGGATTTGAAGACGTATTTTTGATCACAAGATGGGTTTGATTTAAGCAATATTTTTTTAGATGTGATGAATGTCTAATGAGAAGCACCAGATCTAGTATATGTTGAAGTGATGGATTTGTTTCTTTTTCTTTTTCTTTTTCTTTTTCTTTTTGGCTTCTAGGTTTGGTGTTCTTGTTGTGGGTTTGAGGATCTCTTAATTTTCTTCATGAATTTGTATTTTCTCAACTCAACTAAAATGTATTTGGAAGCATAATTTGATTTGTATTAGAAATTATAAATGTATTACTTAATCTAATTAACTTAATTTTAAATTATTTTTATACGGTCAAATGTTTAAAAGTACAATCAAATTGTATTTATACACTCTCTACCGGAACCCGTGATAACTTCGGCCACTTTTCTTGCCGAAAATAACACGAGGGTATGTTTTGCTTACTTAAAATTACTTTGGGTAGTGAGATGAGAATTTTTATATTTTGAAATACGAAATGTAAAAGAGTGTATACTTCAAGGTCAGATATGCAATTAACCCTAAGATTAAAGACCAATTAAGAAACATTTAAGAAAAGAAAAAAAAATTAATCAAGGATATTTAAGATTTTCAACATATCCTCTGTCTAATTAATTTATCCCTTTTTTTTCCTGGTTATGTATATTTTTAAATTCTTTTTGTTAAGTTTATTATTGGTGTTTGACGTGATACCTGAGAAAAAGATTAAGACACAATACAAGTTATGCAAGACTTTAAAAATAATAAATACTTCGTACTTGGATTTTTCAGTTTGTTTATTTAGTCTAACCACATAGAAATGCTAGAAGCAATAGAATATAATATCATTCCCACATTTATGATTATTCAATATATTCATTTCATGTAAAAACTGAAGTTTATTACTTTTGCTTGCCCGTTTGTACGTTTCGGGATGAGATGAATATTCTACCGTAACAAACTTTATTCAATCTAAATGATAGAAAATTGTTAATCAACCCAAATACTTTTAATTATTTTGGGTTGACGCAACAAGTTATGACCTATATTGTCGAGTCTAGATTGAATAAAAATTTATCGTTTGGACTATTATACATTTGCCAATAATAACAAAGAGAACGCTATAAATTGATACAATAGGATGCGTTGGTCATTTTAAAAAAAGACCACGGTTAATTTTGTTTACAAATTTTTAATTACAAATTATTGGAATTATAATAACCAGTTCTCTATTTCAAGTCATTTTGTTATCTCTGGACTAATCATCTCAAATTCAATTTTTGAAACAAACAAGTGATTAAGTTTAAAAAATATAATTTCAAGTATTATTCTTACAAACAAACATGACCCAGGTCTTTACAAGTCAAAACTATTATAAACTAACGTTGACAAACGAGTTGATTTAGTAGGTAATAGATTAAGTTTAATGGATTTAAAGCGATTAATGAATTAGTTTGCAAAGGAGTAAAAATTTGTTGATTATAGATAAATTATGATACTTCTATCCTTCCAAGTTATCACCCTCTTTTAAAGTCATTCTTAAAATTTATTTTTAGCCAATTAAGTCCTTAAAGTGACATTTTTTGACTTTTCCGTTCCTTTAACCCGATTTGACTCCAACCTGACTCATTTTAACCAAATTTTTCCTCAACCCGACCCAGTTTGACCCGACCTCAATTTAACCAATTATTTTTTTTAAAAAGAAGAACTAAAAAGTTTTAAAATTATTTTTAAAATATTTTAAAAATAATATTTTATTTTAAAATATTAAAAGTAATTATTATTTTAAATATTTTTAAAAATTATTATTATTTTCAGTAAAAAAATATTAGAAACTTTTATTTTTTAATAATATTAGTAAAGCTTCATAAAATATAGATTCAAAAAAATTAAATAAGAAAATAAAACTTTATTTTCAAAAATAAAGCAGGCTTATTCATTTTTTATGTAAAACTTTATTTTTCAGAAGAAAAAAAAGTTTGTCTTTACAATTATTATGTATTCTTAATATTAGAATTTTTAAAACCAAAAAACTATAAAAGATAAATAAAAAAAGCTGATTCAATTTTTTTTTACAAATAAATTTAAAAGTTTTAAAAATTATTTTTTTTTTTTAGGAAAAAATTAGAAAAATTTTCATTTTAAAAAAAATAAGTAAAGTTATATAACATAAAGATTCAAAAAAATAAAACTTTATTTTCAGAAAAAAATAGAATTTTTTACTTTTTAAGATTCAAAAAAAGCAAATAAAAAAAACTTTATTTTCATAAAACAAAAATAGAATTTTTTTATGTTTTAAAAGATGGGTAAATTTTCAAAAAAATAATTAAGAATTAAAAATTTTAAACTTTAACTTAAACCTCTCTTAGTTTACATAATAACATTTACTTATAATCCCAGCTTCCTAAACCTTTACTTTGTTCATACAAATCCAAACACGATACTAAATATAGTACTAAAGTATTCATTACAATACATTTAAAGCTTAATAAAACACAAGCGCCGCGATTTTGCCTTTTCCTTTTTATCTTTCCCGGAAGTGCCAATACATTTAAAGCTGGATAAAGCACAAACTCATGAGAAATCTCAATTAATCTCAGTTACAATACATTTAAATCTTAATAAAGCACAAGCGCCACGATTTTAACTGTAACATTATATTCAATGAAAGGGTGAGCAAAAGCTTGCTCACCAAGCCTCTTTGGTACAGTGGTTAAGTCCATTTCTAAAAAATCAAAAGTTATTGGAATCCAACCTTGGCTGTTGTTAAATTCCATTGAACATAACAACAAATAAAAAAAGCTTGCTCAGCAAGTATTAAAACAGTTGAATATAACACAATTCGAACATTGTTAATGATTGAAGAACAGTTCATAATATACTGAACAAAACAGTCATGTAAGTATTTTGAGTTTAAAAATCAGACTTTTGTATGCTTTAGGGTCAAATGACCAGTGAACTCTATACTAGAATTGACAGTACTAAAACTGCAATCCATGGATATAAACAGATGCTAAAAACTGAATATACCCTAGACTTGCACTCCCTATATTGTGCACAACATAACAGTTTTAAAAGACACTACACTTGTCCACCGGAATCATAACATCCAATATCATAAGCCCCTATAACAGGGTTGTTCATTCACAGCATTAACATAGGAATCCGCACCACAACAATGTAGTTTGGAGAGCATTTATTGAGATTTCTCATGAGTTTGAAGGTAACTGTATCTCAACATTTGTCTAGCCGAAACAATGGCATTGACATAGTTTAGACTTCATATGAATAATAGAATTTAAAAGCTTGCAGTTCAATAATTCAAATAACTTGAAAATGTAACCTTTAGTTTGAGTACTTGCCTTTCACGTCATTTAAATTCTTAAAGATATTATCTTGCCACTGAGTAGCCTACATGTATATACAATGTTGATTCACTTAGTTTCTTTATAGCACAAAGTCTATATTATCTTGTTATATATAGTTATATAGCAGTCTAACACAGTAGTATACTACTTAACTGCTGCTATGCTTAACAGGTACCACATAGGTTATTGAGGTCATTAACAAGTACTTATCATGAGTTTTCACTTACTAACCTCATGCACCAACTTAGATGGCATTTACATATATTCATAGCTGAGTACACATAGCATAAATCACATATTTAGCTTATATACATTCAAAAATATGCTCATTTTGGTCTAAACATGATATAATAGAGATCCTTGGTAACTATACACTTAATAACATTTTAAGTCAAGCCAAGACATTTCCAAGCATCAAATTCCACTTTTACAACACAGTTCAAAAACAGAAAATGTGATTTTTGTGGGTACTTCGGAAATTTTTATGATTTTCCACCATGCTCCATTAGCTATCCAATCTAGACAGAGATTTAGATCATACTACAAAGTATTTTATTCCTCCATCAGTTACTGGAAAACCTACCTTTAAGGCATTCAAATTAGGACTCAAAGTGAGGGACTTCAGCTGTTGCTGCTGTACAAATGCAGCAGTTCCAGCTGATTTTCTACCTCCATTTGAGGATTTTTATGAATTTTTGTAGAAGCCTTTTGAGTCCCAAGTTTGTGCAATCCTTTAGACCCTATAGCAAGGTATTTTATTCATAGGTTAGGTCTGCCAAACAACCAAGCCAATCCCCATAAAAACAGGACCCAACATGGCTGTTCAACACAGTCAACTTGTTGCAAAATCTGCAGATTTTGTGATTTTCTAGGCTACTTTGGGGATTTTTTATAGGTTTGGACTATCAAGCAAGCAAACCAAGCTACCTCAAACCAAGGCTCAAACTGGGCTGTGCTCATCACAGCCCCAGTTTTTCTTAACTTTGGTTCTATTATGCCAAACTCACTTCTGGCCACTTGGGATCATGCAGACACTTGTATTATACCTATTTAAGACCCTTGTTAACATCTCTTTGACCTTGCTATAGATATTCATGGTTTTGACCCTCTAAACCTATCATTATCGAGCATTTACATACTCAAATCTCATTTTCTTGTATGTCTTATCATATCAACTCTTGGAACAGACCAAGATACTTCTAACTCACCTTTTTAAGATGTCAAAACTGAGCCTTAGCCAAAAATGCAAAAATCTTAATTTCTTCTCTGTCAAACTGCAGATTCTGCAGTTATCATGATTTTCAATGCTAGTTTGGTGATTTTTATGAATTTCTTGGTTAAGCTTTTGGATCTACCATTTGGTCCTACCTCTGTACCACATATCAAGGTATTTTATTAATGGTTTAGGTTACTCATTCACACAAGTTAAGCCCCTTTTATTTAAGGCTCAAAATGGTCTGTTCAACACATTTTTAGTTTAAGCATGTTTTTAACTTTCTTCTAAGTTTGCAAGATTTAGTCATTTAGACAGTCTAGGAAAGTGTAAAATGGTTGCTTAATGTTACTTTTATCATGACCTTGCTTTGTTTAGTGGTCTAGCATGATTTGGCCTCTTAAAGCTCACTTTAGACTTGTTAAATACACATGGACTCTTACTTTTTGATAACTTCAGTCTTGGCTATGCTTGGAAATCATTTCTAGCCATCATTTTAGATATTACACGAACTTATTACTGCCTAGTATGGCCAGGCCCTATAGATGACCCAAAACAGCTCCAAACTAGAGTTTTGAGCATGGTTTTAACATGTTTAGCACAAAACAGTCCCAAGTTATGCTTCATTGAATATCTAAGTATTCTTGCAAGCTACTAACAATCATTATAACTTATTATCATGGTATTTAGCATGCTCGTATAACTAGTAAGCCAATAGCACAAAACAGCCCCTACTTGGGGATTTTAGGCATGAAATTTGCATATTTAGTCATAGCAGTCCTAAGTTATATTTTATTTAACATCTAAGCATACTTGCAAGTAAAAGATCACTAATATAGCATATTGATATGATGTTATACTTGACTACCCTCCTAGTCAAGCAGTTAACCACAACAGTCTGTTAACAAGCCCTTTGTCTACCCTTTTATTTGGTTAAATGACATACTAAGGTTCCCAAAACAGAGGCTGAACCTGACCTGTTCAAAACAGGTCCAGATTTGCCCTGTTTTGGGTTCCTATCTTGCTGGAAATTTTCATTATGCTTCTCCCTTATCAGCCCTCATGGTTTTGACCTTTGGAACCCAAGTACATAGCATGTGGAACTTGTTAAGGTGGAGGATAACCAGCCATCCTTAGCTTACTACCACAGCTAGGGGTGTCCATCGGTAAAAAACCGAACCGGTACCGAACCGAAAATGCCGCTAAAATAAGAACCGATACTGGTACCGAATTACCGATTTCGGTATCGATTCGGTACAAATTCGGTTCGATTTTCTATTCATACCGATTGGTAATATATATAATTATAATTTATAAATAATAATTATATATTAATTTATTTATAAATTATAATAATATATATTATTATAATTTATAAATAAATTAATATATATATATTATAATAATTAATATAAATTTAATATTATATTATTTATTTCGATTCTTTCGGTATACCGGTTTTTACCGAAATTCAAAAATGTCTATACCTTTACCGGTACCGAAAAGTATAAAAAATCGAAAAAACCGGTACAAAAAAAAAAACAGTACCGACCGATTCAGTAAAAAACCAAAAAAACCGAATTTTTTGAACACCCCTGACCAAAACCTCATTACTTGGTTTTCTTATACATGGTTTTCTTATACATTAACTTACATAGCTTTCCAAGTTATTCACAAACACATCACATTTTTCATATAACCATACATTTAATCATTTGATTGCTACTATATCATATTGACATGGTTTTGGTCTTGACTGCACGGCTAGCATACATTTATCACATTCCAGTCCTCATTCAATCATTTTCTCAAACATCTTAAGTGCAGTCTATATAGACACGTGATAAGCATACTTATTTGCATACACACAACACATACTCCTATTATGTGCCATCCTTATGCCTCCCGGACCCTCTATGGTCCCAAGCACACACAACAGCCCCAATGTACATGATCAAATAATACTAACTAATTAACAGTTGGAATAAGAAAAGGGGAGACTGCAATTACCTTGCGTTTGCTTTGAGAATGATAGCTGATAAATTCGATTGGCAAGAAGGAAAAGGTTGATCGACTTTGCTGCTATCTCTTCCCTACCTTATTTCAGCCGAAGCTCTCTTACACTCTCTATAAGTTACTGCAGTTTTAGAACTCAGCAACTGGAGTAGTTAACTGGGCTCGGGTGAAAGGCTATGTTATACGGCTGGGTTTCCTTCTTCAATCAGTCCTTTACTGGCACCTACTTGGCCCTTAGCTGCCCTCCATCATCACCCCTACCCAGCCCCTACAAGGTTACTGTTACACACTCCTAAGAGCAAGCTACCCAGCCCCTAAGAGCAGTCATCTTGTAACAGCCACCCTATGCCCATTCGGCAATAACATATTTTAAATCGACTTAAAATTAAAATATAAATTGACTTATAAGTAAAAAGGTTGGGCATCAATTTGATAAATAAGTCAAAAATTAAGTTAAAATAATTATAAAAGTATTTGACTGATTATTAATTATAAATTAAAATTTAATGTAAAAATTACTAAAAATGACATTGATAAAAAGATACATTGATTCAATATTATAACTAAAAAATAATCACCTGAGTTTTTGAATGCAGGTACCTCAACTCTTAATTATTTTTTAAAATGTTGTAAATCCTAAGCAAAAAAAGGATATAATTGGGGTGGGGTGGGGTGGGGTGGGGTGGGGCGGGGCGGCGGGGGCACAAAGAATACTTGAATAATGAAACCCTAACAAAAAAATATCAATTTAAAATAAAAATATAAAACTAAAATTAAAATAAAAAATTAATGACAATAATCATTTGACAAAAAAAATAGCAATAATCATAATTATTAAAAAGGCATAAATGTTATTATTGAATCATGTGAATATAGAGTTTAAATAAATTTCTAAAAAAGAATTACTTAATAAAAATATCAAGGACTTTGTATTGTTATTGCTGTCACAATTTGTCTAAATCTTAAACACGCATACAACAAAGTACAAAATCAATATAGGGACCTTTTTCATAAGGGGTATTTCTCTCTCCTATGTCACTTTCTCATTCCTCCTCGAGAGGGATCCAATAAGGGAGCTCAAATCTTCCATAACAAATTTCTATTATTAATTCTTTTTATCAAACATAGAGTATATACATATATGTGTGTATATATATACACACATATATGTATTTACTCTATGTCTGAGGAGTTAGTAACAGGAATTTGTTACACCCCAATAAGGGATTAAGAGTTGAATCTCTTCCCATTCCCACCCGCCCCCCTCACTGCAACTATTGTCCTTCACTCTTTCAGCTTCAACCCAGATTTTTTAGTAAGTTCCGATATCTTTTATTTGGTTAGATTTGTGTATATATGTTTGTTTATTTCTCTAATTTATGGGTTTTGTTTGATATGTAAGTTCCGGTATCATTAGTTTAGTTTAGTTACGGAGGGAGTGGTGGGCGAGCTCATCATCACCGGAGTTCGCCGGAGGGAGTGGATGTAAGGACAGAGCAGGGGAGAGTATTCAGCGTTTTAGGCTTGAAGGATGGAGACTGTAAATTAGCAAAACATGTTTAGGGCATAATGGACAATTCATATGCTTTGACCAACTTAAAAAACCTGACTGATAAGTCATTCTAAAATAAGTAACAAAATGTTTTTTTTTTTTTTTTTGACTTATAAACTAACTTATAAGGCCAAAAATAAGTACTTGCCAAACACTTAATTCTTGAAAATGACTTATAAGTTGACTTGACGAACTTATAAATTGTTCCTGAGCACCCCCTTAGCTTGCTACTTTTAACTGGGTTGTCCTAGCCTCCCAACTATCTTGGCAACTAAGTTAGCTGTATCATAAGGTTCATGAATTTGTAATTGCCACATTTATTTTGGCTAGCATACATACTTTGCACATACATAAATAAAAATGATTGTTTCATGTATTTTAAATAAACTTATTGGATTAAATCTTATGAACTTGCTTTGGCTATTTATTTTTGTCATTCAATGAGATCACAACTTAATTATTTCATTGAACGCACACATAACCTTATTTCAAGAATATTTCACATTTAAGCCGTGTTGGTTTTCTTTTTCATTCTTAATATAAATATGCAATTATAATAATGTATATTCATTTCTCCTTGTTTTTTGATAATTAACTTGATATACTTAACTAATTATTAAGTGTAAAATAATATCAAGCAATTGACTATAAGGAAAAAAAAAATTACACAAAATTATCATTATATAATAATTAAATATTATATAAAATTTCTGTGTCATTATAGAAATTTGTTCCTTTTTTCTATTCAATCAAAACTAAACAAATTTTAATTCTTAATTCTATATAGTTGAATAAAAATTCGATTGGCCTTAGTGACTCGTTGGTTTTTTTAGGGTTAGAATTAAAAAAAAAGAGAAAGAAAAAGACCAACCTCTTAATATAAACTAATAACTATTAGGACTAATAGCAAACTCATCACTTCGTATTATTTGGATCCAAAGAACCAGTCAAGATCTGATATATTGGTCATATCAGTGTAGCAACTCTTCTTTTGATGATCGATTCAATCTCTGATCAAAAAGATATACATTGGTTATATTTCATCTTTTCAACAAGTTTAGTAATGAGCATAACGGACATGTTGTTCTGATAGAGAGAAGAGCATATGATTAGCCTTTCGGGAAATTTTCAAACGAACAATTTCAACGAAATCTTTCAATTTCTTATTTTATTATGTTCATCGATTTGTACAAGTTAAATCTTCTAATCGATAATTAGGCCAAAGAAAGAACTTTAATTTAATTAATTCGTTTTTATCTATCAATATGTTTACTTTCATCCAAAAAACGACTCCCACTTTTTATATTCTTTTTGTTGCAAAGTACTGAATTTCTATCCACAACTTTTCTATTCTTTGAATTAAAATAAATTAAAATTTTCAATTATCTACGAAGTCTAGACGATAAAATCTTATTAGGAACAAGAAAATAATAATGGTTTTTGTCTCTAGTTTTAGTTATTCTTTGATATCTTGGGATGGATTCATCAAACTTCTAATCAATATATCTTTGTCCTGGGTATCTTTGATTAGTTTTGTACTTACTCTTATGAATCAATGAAATACTTATGATTTGATACATAATAAATTGTCCACCTTTTTTTTACAAACATACAATGGGTTCAATAATCAATACCCCATTTTCATCAATTCTCTAAGAGTTGAGCTATTCCATCAATATATCCAAACTTATTTCTTTGTTTTTGAATAGACAATATATTAATATTTCTTGAATTTTTCAATCCAAGCAAGAGAACTTACCTTGATATTATTGATCATTCTTTGTTTTAAATCATCATTGTTTCTCAATTGAAAAGGCAAATGTTGTTTCTATAAGTCATTTAGTTTTTTGAATTAGAGACTTTAAAAATGTTGAATCGACGTCGATTATAACCCCTAGCTTCCAAACGAACGATGTGGGTTCGATTCTCGCTATCCGCTATATGTTAATTATGTACTTTAATAGACTTTAATTATTTATTAGAATTTATTCATCACCAAATATAGAATATACAATCCCCAAAATTATCTCACAAAAATTCTATTATTTTTCTTTTTCAAACAATAAACAAAAATTAGGAAAGTAAAAATAAAAAAAACGAAAAAATATCAATAAAACTTGGAGATAAAATTTAATTTACTTTTGTAGTGGCTTTAAGAGAGGACCAAAATACTTCGATTTCTTATGTTTGTGCAAACACGATCCAACTTCACGTAGCAAACATGCTAATTTGAATTAATTTATGAATATAATATTAAAATTTATATGATTAATACTACTTATTCAACAAATTTGATTGATTGATACGAGTTGCTTTTCTATTTTGATAAATTGATGAAACAATAGTCAGTCCAATAACTGCTTCAGCGGCTGCGATAGGTATAACAAAATTGAGAAAACAGCTCCTTTTAATTGACGACTATCAAAAAAATAAAAATAAATATTACAAAATTGATATGAACGACGATTTTTACATATAATTGTTCACTTTCAGCTTTACCTTTGAAAGAATATTCACCAAGAGCAATGCAAAAATTCAAAATAAGATTAAATTAATTGATTCGTACCTCGAGAAATTGATCAAATAAAATGGGAGAAGAAGAAGATGATGTTAGGGTTTATTAATAGAGGATGAAGAAGGTTTTAAGAATGGAGTAACGAAGAAGAGATGGTTCCAGCGGGATCTCGTCATTTTTGCTGTCACCAACTTCCACACATCAGCCCCTCCCTGTTCCACGAGTCCCTGCATCAGTATTGGGTAGAGAGAGACAAGTTTAACCAACGTGATTTAAACTTCACCACATTAATTGATTTACTAATTGTTGCATGTATTGGCCGCAATTTAATTAATTTGCAGACAAAAAACAAACTCAATTTATGAGATTGAGAATAGGCCGCAGGCAATTAAAATCCAAGTGGGAATAGGAAAATTTAAGGAAAAATATTATGTGATGTTTGGCTATTCACTAACAGCAATTCAACTAATACGATAAATCTATCACTGTAAAATCCATCAGGAAACAAAAAATTGCTGTCACAAAAACTTAAACTTTGACTATGAATATATTAATCTGAAATCAACAAATAAAATCATTTTTAAGCCTCCTTAATCCTCAGTAAAATACAAAAACAAGTACTTCATTCTTAATCCTCAGTCAACATTTTACGCCCAGAACAAACACATTTCTTGAGCCTACAACCTTCTTAAACCACAAGCCAAAACCTTCTACCGCAGCAGTGCTGGAAAATTTACAGGCAATCTGAAAGCTGGAACTTTTTCTATTAATCTGAAAAAACAAAAGAAAAAAAAGACAAGTAAAATACCAAACGGTAGGCAAATATATTAGTAGGATCAGATTAAGCATGCTCATGTACAGTAGTTGGATTACTATCCTACAAAGAAAAATAGAACGTAGTACCTGGTTTTCTCATATAATTTCAGTCTATCATCGTTGTTTAACAAAACAGAGAGATGATTTTGTCTACATCCAAAGCCGTGGTGGTTGCAATGAAACCTCGGTCCCCCACCCATCTTTTTTAAGTGGATGTCAAAGTAGGCCTTAACTTCGCTCAAACAACAAATCTTACCAATATGGTTAAGATATGGAAAATAACCAGGCGAGGGTGATTGTGGCTTGTAACCTATGAAACTGAACTCTGATATGTAAGTTTCCTGCAGTGCTGAAGCCAACTCAACAGCATGAACTTTCCTAACACTCGCAGTTTCAGTATCAATGGAATAAGTCTGGCCTGTATTGCCCGGAAACTGTATTCTGGTAGCATTCCTAAACTTTTCCACCAACTTCACTTCTTCAAACAAGATTTTAGCCACTCTAATATAGTCAACAAACAGAATTTTACTGAGCTCTCCATGTTTAATATATTCTGAAATCACAATATTAAAGTTAATACGCAATCTGCTCCAAGTAACCTCATTCAAAGCAGCTTGTTCTCGACCATCTTGCCAAAGATAGACATCAAACCAAAACTTCTTCAAAAAGACAAATAGATCATTGTTTTCCCGAAGCATAACCTAACGTACATTGAAACAAGAAAACACAACCAATAATTATATGAATCTGAAATCAACAAATAAAAATAATATAAATTCAATTCTCAAGTAACTTCTGCAAATATTTGTACAGTTCTATCATTAGGAATTAAATATAAATAGAAAGTGTGAGCAGGAAACCTAAATAATCAATAATATGTATATTTATCAAGTCCAGTTCATTATAACATCAAAAATATAAAAAAATATATCCAACAAATGAAACTGAATCCTAAACACTGCACATTGAATATTTGACTGATAACACATAAATAGAAAAGAAAAGAAGATTCAAAAACCAATTACAGACAAAAACATTATTGATAGATACATAATTCATACATTTTATTATCCCTAATTTTGTCCTTTTAATTATATTAGTTTATTTAATTAATTTTTTTGTTGTTGTAGGATTTAATATTTTATTACAATAAAGTCAAAATCTTGGTGATCAAGCAGTATTTAATACTCCAATTTATGGAAGGAAAGTGCTAAGAAGATTCCTACAAGGAGAAGGGAAAATGTGGAACAATCTTGGGATGCAAGTCAAATCCAATGAAGGAAAGAGCCTTGATGCCTATAAATAGAGGATTACCAAGAGAGATTTAGGGAAGAGATATTAGGTATTTTTTATGTATTAGTTTAGGTTAGAAGTAGGAGTAGGATTAAATTATTTCTTCATTGTACGCTTGTTGGATGATCATTAATAAAGGGAGTTTTCTTACTTATTTTTAATCTTCTTCTCCTTTATTTTAATTAGTTTATTTATTTTCATGTCTAGTTAATTTCTTTAATCTGGGATGAAGATGACATTAAATAATTGTTCATGATGATATTTTTCTCTCTCTTCTATTATTTATGATTTAATGTTTAATTGATTTCGTCTTCATGTTTCATTATTAAAATATTTTCATTTTATATTTATTATGTGATTTTAAATTAATTAAGAGGTTTTGAAAGATTATTGTTAAGATATGAATTTTTAATAATTCATGCTTGCTCGAAAAAGTTTTGATGGGTTATAGTTAGTTCTTAAATTTTCATAGTCCATGTTTGCCAAAGTTAATTATAAGATTACTAAATTAAAGGGAAGGGGGATCAAAATTATAGTTAATTTTTATTAGACTTAATTGATTTATTTTCCAAATTATGTACATCAAACCAATGGCGTAACTTAAGTTATAAACTAGAAGAGATTGAATTTTATGTTATGTTTATAGTTTAACGAATTCGGATACCTAGATTGCTTCCTTATTATTAGTTTTAATATTCTAATTAGTTTAATTATAGTTAATCAATTCTCCATTTATATTTTAAATTCGCCTGAAATAGATATTAAGGATACATTAAAATTAATCTAGTTTTTGTGAGTTCGACCTATATTAGTCAGTTCTTCAATTTGACACTATGCATTTGCAGTTACTAATTTTTTATTACATCAATTATTTCAGAAGCCAGGGAAGAATAATGCATACAAATTTTTATCACATCAATTATTTTAGAAGCCAAGGAAGAATAATGCAATTTCATTATGCAGACTGATGTGCCAAGAAATTGGTATATCCCAGCATGTTAACAGTGCTCTGTATTTATAACTTTAATATCTTAGTAATTAAATTTTTCGTCAAGTACTCTTCTTTTAGTGTCCTTGGATCACAAATAATTGTATGATTTACTAATGTGTATGTGTTTTTAAGTGTAGATTTTTGGCATTGGCAATGCTAGGAGGGCAGTGCACATTCCTTTTTCAAAACCTCAAAAGCCTGTAAGTCACATGGAGAATTTGAGGAAGACTGAAGATTTGGGACGTGCTACGCAATGAAGAGGTTGCGACAAAGAAGCAGATCGTATAGTACAGTACAGCAGCAGCAAGGTTTCACGCTAGACCGGGGTTCGAATCCCAGTGCCAGAAAATTTAATTGAGAGTTTTGTTTTTATCAGCAAGCTAAGAAGCAGGTTGTGGGGTAAGCCCATTATTTTACTGAGGAGAATCAGCAACCCATTAGCTTTATAGTGGGGTCTAAATACTAGGCATGAAAAACCCAACAACCAAGTTTCACAGCCTTTGAATTGGATGCCCTAAATGAATAAAAGGGGTAGCGGCTGTTGATGAATGGGAAATATACCTACGAATCGGATACTTTCGGACTTAATATTACGCTTTCTTCAAGTAATTTTAGTACATTTTATTTGCTTTTTATGTTATTTTGTAGGAATATGCAAAGGGGCAAATCTGGGATTTTTGAGAAAGCAGTAGCAGTTTTGTAAATAAGTGGAAGTTGAATGCTGGGGCATTCATTTTGTGAAGGATTTGAATGTTGGGGCATTCAAGAGCAGAGTGTGAGCGAGTCTATTTTGCAGTTGGGTCAAGGTTTGATGATTCCTACTAGGATTTGGATGCTCAAAAGCGTAATTTTGATGGGGGAACTTCAAGTATATAAGGGAGAGGCTTCTAACAAAGGAAGATACGCAGAGATTGAAGATCACAATTAAAGGCTTGGAGGTTCAAGGAGCTTCACAAGGAGATCAAGACAGAGACTAGGAGACTGAAGAAAATTCTATTGAGTTCTTCTTTACGTCTTCTTTTCTTAGTTTTGTAATCTTAAGATGATGACTTATTTGGGATTTCTAGTTTTTAATTTCATTATGAACTATTTTCTTTTTTTCTTTTGGAGTTTTCCGACTGCAGTCGGACTAATCTCCCCACCCCGAACTAAGCTTTCGCAGGCTACCCGATCAAGTCAGACCTGGGTCCGTGGCCCTGTAACCTGTTCTTATGAGAAGGCTGAACAATTTTTGCAAGTGGGACTCAAACGCAAGACGTCCGAGTTTACGGTTCGTCACAGGGCTAATTTCTAAATTAAGGCTACAGTTGAACTTTTCATATTCATGAATTAGTTATCTATGTAATTCCAATTATGGATTCATATGGAATTGTCTATCATATTTTGTGCATATTAACTGATTATCTTGCCAACAATTAGCGGGATACCTTGGATGAATTTGGAAAATGAAATCTAGGGTTAGATCTAAATGTGATAGCATGTATTCTTATTTATTTTGTGAATAAACTAGAGAATTGAAGAGGAATATATCTATACACTACATGTAACTTGTTGGGAATTAGATTTTAATGAATTTGTTTATCTTGTTTTGCATAGGAATATAGCAAAATTAATTGAAATAAATATTTTTATGTACTTCTTGGAAAAGATCTAATAAATACTTGTGAATCCTGTTAACAACTCTATTGGGTTTAATAATTGGAAAATTTTAGAGAATAGGTTCATGTGATGTAATTGGGGATATTGTAGTCTGAAACCTTAAATATCTTATTTTCCATCATTGTGTTAAATTTCAGACTTAGCTTTAATTTATTCTTAGACACTTCAAAATTGGAATTGCTTAAATAAAATTAAATTGATAACAAATTAGTAGTTGGAATATATGAGGCATAGATTTCTGTGGGTTCGACACTATATACTTATTCTTTATTACTTGTTGATCGCGTATACTTCGCATTTGTCATTATCTAAAATCGGATAACAAGTTTTTGGCGCCGTTATCGAAAAATGTGTTTAGTAATTATTTCAATATTAGTTACAATTAATTCGATCTTAATTTAAACGTTTTTTTTAATTTTCTATTTTCTTTTGCCTTTGCAGGTTTTCATTCGAAGTCGCATATTCCGCCAACGTACGTAAAACTACATTTTCCCGAAATTAAAGCTCGATACTTCTAATCTGTGTATGCACACAAGGTCTAAACATAAGGAGGAACTGTTACCGTATGCAAACGATATCGAAAGAAAGTTCCAAAAGCTGAAACAATCTTGTGAGGAAACATAGACATAAGAAACCATGGCTGCGAACAAACAAAAGTCACTAAGGGATTATGCAATGTCGTTGGTGATGAAAATTCAATTCAGCATACAGAGGCCTGCTATTAATGCCAACAGCTTCGAGATCAAGCTGGGCAACATTTAGATGTTGTAGTATTAAGGACTTAAGAACTTGCTCCAAAAGTGCCCCTCATCACGGAATCCCGAAGTGGTTACAAGGGCAGACATTCTACAATGGGTTGTTTAGCTCCACTAGGACAAGTATTAATGCGGTAGCTAGGGGTGCTCTGATAGAAGAGAATTTTGATGAAGCGAACTAGTTGCTAGAAACCATGGCTGCCAACAACTACCAGTGGCCTACAGCAAGGGGCAATCAGCAGAAGGCAGCAAGAATGTTTGAGTTGGATGCAATAACAGCTTTATCTGCACTAGTGGCTGCATTGGCTAAGAAGATGGATTCATGGGGACCATAGGCAAATCAAACAGTGGCAGTTGTATGTGAAATCTGTGCAGGTAATCATGCTAGTGATCAATGCACCATCAGTGCGAAGTCAGTACAGTATGTGGGGAGTTATAACAGACAGCAACCACAACACAATCAGAATACCTATATCCCTGAGTGGAGGAATCATCCCAATTTCTCTTATCCATCGGGTTTTTAGAATTAAGGCACTCATCAAGCAGAAAAGCAACCAAGCTTAGAGGAGTCATTAGCAAAATCCATTACAGCTATTGAGAGGAGAATGAGTGATCAAGATCAGCTGTTGAATCAAGTGGATTTGAATGTGAAGAGCCAAGTAGTGTAAATAAGAAATTTGGAGAACCAGATGGGTCAGTTAGCTCATGCCCTAAACAACCATCCTAAAGGAGCATTACCTAGTGATACAGAAGTTAATCTGAAGAGGGATGGAAGGAGCACTGCAATGTTGTAACTCTAAGAAGTGGGAAAGAGCTGCCCGTGATTGTTAAGGGAAGTGCAGATCTGAAACCCTTGGAAGAGGAAGAGGTAGACAAAAAGAAGTGTGAGGTTGATGAGGCTATCGAAACAAAGGACGTAAGCCCAGATCTGACCACTAATGGAGGCAAGCAAAGCAATATTATGCCTTCGGTACCATTTTCGCAGAGATTTCAAAAATCGAAGATAGACAAGCAGTTTTCAAAGTTCCTTAAGATGTTCAAAAAGCTTCATATCAATATACCATTTGCCGAAGGTTTGGAGCAAATGTCGAGCCACGCTAAAGGACTTAAGCTCATATGCGACCACTAATGGAGGCAAGCAAAGCAATATTGTGCCTCCCTTACCATTTTAGCAGAGATTTCAGAAATCGAAGTTAGACAAGCAATTTTCAAAGTTCCTTAAGGTGTTCAAAAAGCTCCATATCAACATACCATTTGCCGAAGCTTTCGAGCAAATGCCAAGCCACGCCAAGTTCATGAAAGAAGTCTTGTCCAAAAAGAGGAGATTGGGAAAATTTGAGACCGTGGCATTAACCGAAGAATGTAGTGCCTTCTTGCAGAAAAAGTTACCGCCAAAGTTGAAAGAGCCGGGAAGCTTCATAATCCCATGTACGATCGGTAATCAATTTTTTAGAAGGGCATTATGTGATCTAGGGGCTAGCATTAACTTGATGCCACTTCAAGTCTACAAGCATTAATTTGCAGGCAATTTGAAAGCCGAAACTTTTATTTTTTTCAAAAATGAGTAAAGTTTCATCAAATATAGATTCAAAAATGTTAATGTTTAAATTTTTTAATTCTTGATTATTTTTATGAAAATTTACACATATTTTAAAAAATAAAAAAATTCTAAATTTTTTTTATGAAAATAAAGTTTTTTTTACTTTTTTGAATATGTATTTTATAAAAAATTACTTATTTTTTTAAAAATAAAACTTTCTATTTTTTCTAAAAATGAAGTTTTATTTTTTTGAATCTATATTTTTAAAAAATTTACTCTTTTTTTTTTTAAAAAAAATCTAATTTTTTTCCCTGAAAATAATAATTATTTTTTAATTTTTTTATTTACTTTTTTTTTAAAAATGAACTAGTTTTTTGTATTAATCTTTTACTGTTTTTTGTGTTTTAATTTCTATTTTTAGTTTTTAAAAATTCTAAGATTAAGAATACGTATAATAATCGGAAACACAAAACGTTTTTTTTCCTAAAAATAAAGTTTTAAACAAAAAATGAAAAAAAACTGCTTTTTTTTTAAATAAAGTTTTATTTTCCTATTTAGTTTTTTTGAATCAATATTTATAAAATTTTACTCATTTTATGTAAAAAATAAAAGTTTCCAATATTTTTTCCTGAAAATAATAATTATTTTTAAAATACTAATTATTTTTAATATTTTAAAATAAAATATTATTTTTAAAACCTTTGGGTTTTTTTAAGAAAATAATTGATGAAGTTGGGGTCAAGTCAAACTGAGTCAGGTTGGGTCAAAATTTGGTCTAAATAAACGCCAAAAAATGTCATTTTAAGAACCTAATTGGTGAAAAATAAACTTTAGAGACGACTTTAAAAGTAGGTGGCAACTTGAAAGGATAAAAGTGTCGTTCAGCCCCCTTCAAGTATTGTCCTGATCAGGTAATTAGGAGATGTCCCTAAGGAGGATCAAATACAAATTCTCTCCTTTTGCCATGAGTGGAAAGAAAACAACTGCTATATTCTTGCAGTGTGGAAAATATTAGTCTTCTTTATTTCGTGATGCACATGCCTATTGTGTTACTTGTGAGAGATGTCAAAAGTTAAGTAGTCTCACGTGACGAGGTATGATGCCCCGTAATCCCATTTTGATAGAAGAGATCTTTGATAGGGGGATAGATTTTAAGGGACCTTTTCCTAACTCGTTTGGCAATCTCTATATTTTGGTAGCCGTTGATTATGTGTCAAAATGGGTAAAGGCTATTGCATGCAGAACAAATGACCACAAAGTGGTGGTTCGTTTTCAGAAAAAGAATATTCTTGCACGATTCGAAACACCCCGCGCTATCGTTAGTGATGTGGGGTAGCACTTTTGCAATAGACCATTTAAAGATCTAATGAAGAAGCACGAAATGATTCATAAAGTGTCAACTGCATACCATCAACAAACTAGTGGGCAAGCTGAAATTTCAAATAAGGAGATTAAGCATATCTTAGAGAAGACGGTAAATCCCAACAGGAAGATTGGTGACAGATGCTTTGTGGGCATTACCGTGCTACATACAAGACTCCCATTGGAATGTCCCACTGCCGCTTAGTGTATGGCAAGGCATGTCATCTGCCTTTTAAGTAGGAACATAGAGCTTTTTGGACTGTTAGACAGCTGAATTTTGATGTCGAACAGGCAGGAAATCATAGGAAGCTTCAAATTACTGAGTTGGAACAGATAAGGAATGATGCGTATGTCTGTGCAAAATCATACAAGGAGAGGATGAAGAGGGTGCATGATCAAAAGATTCTTTGGAAATCTTTTCACCCTAGCCAAAAAATCCTTCTATATAATGCTCATCTGCATTTATTCCCAAGAAAATTAAAGTCTAAATGGTCTGGTACTTTCATAGTTCAGCAGGTGTATCCTCATGGGGGCATTGAGATTCAGAATCCCAAATATAGTACTGTGTTTAAAGTGAATGGCAATTATTTAAAACCATTTTTAGAGTTGAAAAATCAAGAAGTTGAAGTTATGCTTCTGGAGGTTCCTGTTTACCGAGATTGATTTTGAGGCCATGATTCTTGTATATTATTATATATTTAGATTTTCTATTTTGCTTTTCTTTGTTCTATTTCTAACAAGTGCAAGATTATCTCGTTGATTTGAGCTTTAAATCTAGAATTCATTAAGTTGTCCATACAAGGCATACAACTTGAAGTTTGTTCAATTTTGGGTTAGTGTGTTACTGTCCAAAGTTTCTAATTTTCAGCTCACTTTCAAGCCCACAATCGAAGTCATAATCTGTCCAAAAACTCTGTTAACATCCACGTGATATCCTTCCTTTTCCTATTTACTTGTCTTATTAATACATTGTGGACAATATAAGGTTTAGGTTGGGGGTGGAATTTATTTGCATTATTATTCCATGCACTTCACAGATGCCATTTTGTTAGGATATGAGGAAATTATTTTATTTTCTTAAAAAATACAAAAAATTAATAATAATAATAATAATAATAATAATAATAATAATAATAATAATAATAATAATAAAACAAATTGCAACGGTTCTTGAGTTGACATTAAGTTTCCCTTTGTCTAGCCGATGCATGAACGATGACGCATTCGTCTTAATGCTTTACATGTGCATACTTAGTTTTCATACTATCATTATCAAGAGAAATTTTATGATCTCTAATTCTCATTTTATTTGAGCACACAAGACAACTAATGCATGACTAGATGGACGTGTGAGTATAACTTAAATTTCCTGAAGAAGAACATAAATGCAGAGACTAAGTAACCTGTGAGTATTTGAGTCAATCTTCCAATTCGATGGTTTTTAAATCAACTCTAAAAAAATTTGAAAAATCGTATTTTGTTGAGTAGTCTCATTATTCGTTGCTTTGATTGAACAATAGAAAGGTACGTCCATCAAATGTAATTTCTTTTGAAGGATTCCTAATATTGCTTGAACTGAAGAACTCTAGACCTTAGGAAGTGACTTAGGCCATCTTTGGTAGCTGACATGTGCCTAATCTGACCTTTACATATGTATCGCTAGTCACCCCTTTAAGCCTTTTATATAGCTTTTCCTTGGTAGCCCGATATTCTTACCCTACTCTAATTTGGAGTGTAAATCTTATTTATAGCCTACTCTTTATCCAAAGATGTGTTGAGATTATTTCTATGTATGGACAGTAGTGAAAAGTGAGCTTAAAAAAAATAAAATAAATGAAAAAAAAAGTTATGAAATCTCTTTTTAAAGTTAAAAAAACGAAAAATGCATGGAAAGGAGATGTGAAAAATATTTTAAAAAATTGAAAAAAATAAAAGCTCAAATGAAGTCAAGTTAAGCCCAAGCGTTAATTATATATCTCAACGTGTTTCTTAGATCTTTGAATCCCTTATATATTCTTTCGTTTCATAACACTTGCCCTAGGCTTTGCTTTACAACCCTAAAAATCCTAATGATCCTTTGAAATATGGTTTAGAGGTGAGAGTAATGGAGGGATCCATTTATGCATTTCGCCTTTCGGATTTATCCTTTCACGAGACTCTTGTTCTTTCATTTATAGCGTTTTTCATATATACATGTGAGATGTGAGAGACATTTGAATTTGAATACATTTACTCTTTATAACCCGCGTGTAATGATCGTAATTAACAGATTCTTGAATGTTTCATTTGTTGAGTGTATGTCATGTGAGGAGTTGAGTCAAAGCCTAGTTTTGATGGGTTTTTAAGTTTTGCTTTGATATCGATGTCATGTTGTTATCAATTCACACTCACAATCATTGTTCTAAAAGAAGCTAGGCAGGCGGCCGAGGGGGCCCTAAAGCATAAAGGGCTTAGGCAAAAAATTTTATTTTAACTTAATTTTAATATTTTATATTACATCTATCTAAACAAAACAATAATATAAAACAAAACAATTTATAATAAAGATAATAAATGCCTTTGCATACACATTAAAGTAATAATTCTCTAGTAGTTTTACCTATCTACTACTTTTATCTTACATGTCACTAATCCCATTTCTGGATATTTTTTTTCTATGCAACAACACTACTGCCTTCGTGACAGTTCAGAGCACAATTAGGAGGTTAAAGGAGCAAGCAGAGAGTTGAAGAGAGTCTGAACTAGCATAATGTATAGTTTGATACTTTCTACCAAGTTTTGTATGCAGACATGGTTATTTTCATTAGCATTCTGTTTTGGAGATATTTTTTTCACATGTAAATTAATGAATATGATTGGATGATATTAATTTCAAATTTGTTAGACATTTGTGTTGTTCGTCATTTTGGCTTTTGAATGTATTTCTTATCTCTAAAAAAATTAAATAAATGTTATTTTTAAAAATTAGTGCGAAGTTTATTGAATGAGATACTTGATATTATTAATTCTAAAATTATTTTTATTTGTGTAATATTCAAAATTCAAAATTGAGGACTTGAAAAGAAAATGACAAAGACCATATGCTAAGCATGGCTAACATATCTTTACTATATTAGTTTTATTCATAAACAAGATTGCTATTAAATAATAAATTTAAAATTTCAATAATTCAATTCAATATTAAAACTTAAGAAACTAAACAAAAATTTAAGAATTATATTGAATTAAACTAAATATTACAAATGTCTATCATTTATATAATTTGAAGTTGGTACAAGTTCAAAAATTACAACTATAATAAAATTATCCATGTTGACTTGATCTTATTCACTTCTTGTTGTGATTTGATATGCTACAACCTGCATTATGAATATAATAAATCATTAGAAAAATAAATATATTCATATAAACATTAAAATAAAACAATTGCAACCCAAATTTTCCGCCTAGGCGCCACCTGGCCTTGCCTAATCCCGCCTGACTCTGTCTAAATCATACAGTGTCTCTCCCGCCTAAGCCCTGCCTAGCCCGTCATAGCCCCCTGGAGCGCTTTTTTTGCCGCATGAGACCTAAACGAGACGCCACATAAGGGCCTAGCGCCGCCTAACCTGCCTTTTAGAACACTGCTCACAATGAGATTGGCGAGAATGAAATATTCTTATTGATCTTGCTAGTTTGAGAACTTTGATGTTGCATGTGTGTCACATTGTCTCAGCATGTGGGTGTTTTGATGTCTTTGTTGTGTTATTTGCATTGGTGAAGAAAAGGAAATCATATTTTAGAAAAGAACCATTGCATTCGAATTTTGTTGGTATATTCACTATAAACTATTAGGAGACAAAACTCCTCCTACTTGGGACACCTAGAGATTTAAAGACTTTTAGTCTACGCTAAATATTATCGTGTTCCCTACGAAAGTGACTTAGGTTTATTTAGGATTTTATTTTATTTATTTGCTTCATTTTCTTAGTTTTTGCTTTGCTTGAGAACTAGTAAAGTATAAGCTGGGGGGAATTTGATGTGCCAAGAAATTGGTATATCCCAGCATGCTAATAGTGCTTTGTATTTATAATTTTTTTTATCATAGTAATTAAATTTTTCATCAAGTACTCTTCTTTTAGTGTCATTGGATCCCAAATAATTGTATGATTTACTAAAGTGTATTGTGTTTTTAAGTGCAGATTTTTGGCATTGGCAATGCTAGGAGGGTTGCACATTCCTTTTTCAAAACCTCAAAAGCCAGTAACTCGCATGGAGAATTTGCGGAAGAATGAAGATTTGGGACGTGCTAAGCAATGAAGAGGTTGCGACAAAGCAGAAGATCGTATATAGTACAGCAGCAGCAAGGTTTCACGCTAGACTGGGGTTCGAATCCTAGTGCCAGAAAATTTAATTGAGACTTTTTTTTATCAGCAAGCTAAGAAGCAGGTTGTGGGCCAAGCCCATTATTTTATTGAGGAGAATCAGCAACCCATTAGCTTTATAGTGAGGTCCAAATAGTAAGCATGAAAAACCCAACAACTAAATTTCACAGCCTTTGAATTGGATGTCCTAAATGAATAAAAGGGGTAGCGGCCGTAGAATAGGGGGAGATCAGATTACGCGAGAGCCTCGTCTTCTACTCCTTCCTTGACTTGAATCATACGTGGGGGGTTTCGTTTTTTTTGTTTTGTTCGTTTTCTTCTCGTTTATCAAATATAGGAGCACTGTTTTGTTATTCCATTTATTCTTTGCATTCAAGCAATGAGGGATCATCAGTTTATTAAAGGGGGAGCAGCAGTACATTGAAGAATTTATTTCATCAGTTTATTGCTAGATTATGAATTAATTAGAATTAGTGAGTGAATAACACACGTTCCATCTAGATATTCGATTCGTGCACTTGCAGGTATATAAAACATTGACAACACAGACTGAACAAAACAAAAGAGAAACATCTGAATCTGTGCATATAAAATTGATATTTCATCATAAAACATAAATCAGTTTATCTACACTACACAAAATAGACAAAAGAAAATAGAAAATGTGAAGTACACAGAGTTCAGAAAAATATTCAACAAAAAACAATATATTAAAAATATAAAAAAACTTAAAAGGAACTCACATATAGTTGATGCTGGTATTCATCAAACATCCTTTTTGGAACATCAACTCGGGATAAATTTTCATTTTCACCACCTGAATGAATCCACAACCCATGGATTACAGCCGAGCAATCCGAACGCTGGCGGAGTACTTTCCGCATCTGGGTTCTACCCTCATCAGTAAGCCGACCAAGATTCATCCCGGCCAACCAATTAATCACCAAACAAAAAAAAGGATTTTCCAGATTACGATTTAGAGATTCCAATGCTTCTTTGACAGAATCAGGAAGATCTTCGGCGGTAGGAGCAATAACATCTTCGGCGGTAGGAGCAGCAGCAACATCCATTTTTTCCGTAGGGTTTCGAAGCTTTTCGAGAAGGAAAGGGTTTTTCAGAGGATTGAGAGGGCTTTTCAGAGGATTGAGAAATAAGGGGGCGGATTTATAACATAATAATTATAGGTAGGCCTTGGAGGTATTTGTAACTATTGGAGGAATTGGGCTTTTGATTAAGATACGAAATACGGATTTTTGTTAGGAATTTTATATGAAGTTGATATTGGGCCTTATTTGGGGCTGTCCTGTAGAGTTTTATCATTTCTATTGGTGTGGGAAAAACAAAGGGAGGACGAATCTATTAAAGGACTTGTAGAGTCAATGGTATAATATATACTAGTCTCCCGCACCCTCACGTGTGTAATTATTTTAAAATATTAAAAAAATAACTATTTATAAATCATAAAGTAAATTTGAGATATCAAAAGAGAAATATATGGAGAGAGATATGTGGGTAAGTGTGGGAAGAATGTGAGAGTGAGAATAATGGAGAGGGAAGCGGAGAAGTGGGAGTGAACGTGAGAATATTATGTACGGATAGAAATAAGTTATTATTTTATTTTTTTATGTTAATTTGTGACCCAAAAAATACCAAAGATGGTTATCACGTTTATTAATAGAGCAAATAAAAATATATAATATATAATTAAAATATACAACTTAAATTAATTTAAATAATAAAGTGATAATTGGTTAATTCAAATTAATTTAAATAATATAGTGATAACAGCAACACAATGACATAAAATTATGAAAAAATTATTGAAAATAAGAAACACGTGAACTATGGATACCAACCGATATATGAACCTAAACCTAGTAGAGAACCATGAAAAAGATGTGCATGAATCAAAAAAGAATAAGACAAGCTAGTAGCCGCAGGCCCCCCACTTGCCTCCCCTGAAGTCCAGAGCTTATGCATCACTGAGGCCAGCCGAAAGCTTCCAAGACAGCATATAGAGACGTAAGAGGATCTCTTCATCTATAAATAATTGTTGATGTGATCTTTGAATAGAAAAAAGAGTGCATCTGATGAATTCTCTTTCATCTAAAAATAATTCTCGATGTGAAAATACAGACATAAAATTAAGGTTGATCTTTGAATAGAAAAAAGAGTAGATCTGACGAATTGGTTTATTCGAAAAACCGGGGTTGGCCAATCGTATATATGTAAGAGGATCTGTTTGGAAAGTAGAAGCCCCTTTAACATCTCTTCGATCATCAATAAATAATTCTAGATGCAAAACAAATGACTGATCTTTAACCAGGAAAAAGAGTAGATCTGATGAATTGGCTTGTTCGAAAAAGACCTTCTTCTTTGGAAGATCTATCTCTTGTTTGCATGGTTTCACTCTGCAACACTCCGAATCATTCTCCTCAAACTCTTCATCTTCATCGTAAATAATCCATTTAAGCCACATCGGGCCTAGTCTTGACCTTATGTCTAGGTCTTACTGACATACCCAAAATAGACATGTTCAAGACCATAAAATCTGTTGCCGTCAACGAACAAGCCCTAAAAAGAGAGATGATCTGACATAAAAAATTTGCCTGGGCGAGATCTAAAAAATAGGGAATAAGAAGCGAAGAAAAACCTGAGGTGGTTTTTAGATATGAAGTAGAAAGAAACTTATAGAGAGAATAAACAACATACAACACCTAAAGAACATCTTATCTTATGATGGACGGACTCAACAATCACCGGATTGGATCTGCATACCTACCTAGCCTCTTTAGATATAATATAAATTCTCTCTCTGACGCCTTTCAATGGGTCCCACATAAAACTAACTTCACGTGCAATAAGAAATTATTTGATAAAATTGAATAAAACAATTCCGAATGTTTAAACAATTTGAATGAAACACAAAATTCTGAATACCAAATAAAAAAAATTATTTGATAATTAATATGTCTGAAACATCTGAATAAATATATTTTACAATTTTAACCTTCAAATATATTTTGAACTAATTTATTTGATAATTTAAAACATATGCAACATAAATATATATTAATTATAATTAAAAAAATCTTTTAATTAAAAAATCAAATTAATAAATTTATCAACAAAATATAATTATTTTTAAAAAAAGGACTTCAAACTCCATTGAAATCCGAAAAAAATTAATAATGTGAATTATTTGATTTTAATTGATACAATTATTATAATTTAAACATTATACTTTTAAAAGTGTGATTGCATTAATTAGCCACAAAAAAAAAAGTGTGATTGCATTTAACTTAAATGTTATCTAATTTTCAAAAAGAAATATTAAAGACAAAAAATATATCTCCACATTCTACGCCACTAACCACCATGTAACCCATTACACTACCCACGATCTTCTTTTCCCTTTGCAAAAAAACATATCTCCAGCACCCATCCCAAGCACCCATTTCACCCAAACCCATATTATTTACACAAAAATCATCGCACTGTCCATCTCTTCAAATACCATCAACTTCAATCCCATTTATCAACAACTTGTCCAAAATTCCAATCCTCTTTTAACAGAAACTTTATCTTCTCCACCGAAAGAAAAGAAAGCCACAAAGCTCCCTGTAATGGCGTCTCATGCGCTTCTTCACTCCTCAATGTTATCTTTTCACGATCAATCCTTTGTCGTTTCCCCTTACTGTACCAAAACCCAAGCAATCGATGCGGCGAATTACTGTGAAAGCATTGACGAGGATAGTTTTGGTGGAGAAATCTATTCAGTAACCCATGGAGCGAATCAATTCAGCAACCCATGGAGTATAAAATGATATTTTAGTCAGAAATTTGTTTCAAATCTGTTTCAGCAACCATGGAGTGAATCAGCCAAAAAAAAATTGGGCTAAGCAATTCAGTAGTATTCAATCCCATTCAGACCCATAAAAATACTTACCAAACAGCTATTTCGTCTGAGCGATTCAGATATAAAGTTATTCAGTCTCATTCAAACCCAATCAAACAGCCGCTAAGTCTAGGCAGACATCTTTATTTGACATCTTCTTTTTTTTCTTTTGACTCCAAATTTTTTTAAAATAATTTATTTAAACTCAAATATTTACAGAACTCGGTGATTTAGGTGTAATTTAAATGCATATAAATAATCAGTCTGTATAAAAATTATACCTAAGTCACTAAATTCTATAAATATTTGAGTTAAAATAAATATTATAAAAAATATTCAGAGTCAAAAGAAAAAAAAATGTCCAATAAAGATGTCCAACAAAGAAAAAAAAGATGCCCGCGTAGAAGCACTCCTTCATGTGACGTGATGATTTTGTTTTTTTCAAGACAATTGTACTACATATGATTAGAGCTGCAAACGATCCGAACCGAACCGAATATTATCGAACTTGAACCGAACTCGAACATGTTCGAGTAGCATTATCGAAGCAACGCACTTGTGCGAGTTCGGTTCATTAGTATTCGCGAACATGTTCGAGTTCGCGAACATGTTCGAGTTCGCGAACATGTTCGAGTTCGCGAGCATGCTCGAGTTCGCCTATAATGTTCGAGTTCGTCTATTATGCTTGTCGACGCCGGGATTTTCGTCGTCTCGTTTTTTAATAATTAAAATGCCCCTTTCCAATTTTAGCCTTTAGATTAAGATGTGACTTTTGAAAAGGGTCGGCTTAGTGTCGACGGGGTTTTGAAATGTTGAATTTTTATGAGCCAATTGACCAGAGTCGCCAGTTGGTATTGTTGAAATGGATGTACCAACTCATCCGAATTTTGTTTTCATAATCGTAATGGCTCATATGTGACTCCGATTCAATTGGTCCGCAAACCGAGATTCATAGAGTTTGGGGGCTTGTTTAAGCGAGGGGAAGGTGTTAGGCACCCCCCGACTTCCGTGAAATACGGTTACCGCAATCTCGATGTTTTTCTATCCTTTTAAATCCTAAAATGTGTGTGTGTGTGTGTGTGTGTGTGCGTGTATGCCTAAATGAATGTTGTTGGAATACTTTATTTTGAAAGTGCTTCAGAAATCTCGTCAACCCTATGCACGAAGGATTTGATTTAATCGAAGAGTTCATTTTTATTGTTTTTTGTTTCGATAATAAAACCGATGATATTTTGTAAAACATATTTTTTCAAATCCTTCGCCAAATAGGAATAGAGCTCGTCCGACACTTACAATTTTATTTTAGACTACGGATGATCTAATATCCTATTTTGATTTATTTTATGCAAATCTTTATCATTTCATTCCAAAATCAGTTTCTCGCGTCAAAAGGAAAAACCAAGCATTAAGATGGCGTTGGAGTTATTCATGGGCATGTGAGCCATCCAAATAACCCCAAACGCCCACAATCGCACATTTCACTATAACGGGGCTTTAAACCCGATTTTCGATCCAACATCGCTTTAAGGCCCAAAAAATTACATATTTACAATACAAATGCATCGCCATTACTACATACGCAAAAGCTAGAAAATAAACTAAAAGGATATCATCGGGAGGTTAGGAGGAGATTTCATCCGCAATAAATCCTCCATAACCGTCCCTAATCCACAGATCTACAACATATGTTGACTATGTTGGATCTAGCTTCAAAATACACAAAATCAAACTATTTAAATAGCAATGCACCAAATATTTTCGGATCCACAGTAGATCCACCCAACAAATGCAATAAGAACAAAAATAAAATTAGATCTACAAGGTTTGATACATAAAACACAACAAAGCTATGAAACTCGGATTTTTTCACATTCCAATCGATGCAATAGACGCTTTAACACTTGCAAATCAACATAGGATACAATATATAATGTCAAGATCTAACCAAAGGTGGAAGAATCTCACATTTCTCTCTCTTTTTCTCTCGCTCCCGTAGCCTCTCTCTCTCTTTTTCTTTCTTCCGTCCGCGTCTGCTGAAAATGAAACTGGAAATGGTGATTTAGCAACTTCAGATCTTGGCCGCAGATGCAACTGCGGCCAGCCGCTGGTGCAGTTGCGGCTGGCTCCGGTGTTTTCCTCGATTTTCGCATATGATGTCGGTCTTTCATTTTTCCGCTAGAAGGCTCGTATTTTGCAATCCGAAAATCCCTGGGAAACGTGCCATATTGTTCTGGGAAGCTAGTTTGGAGGGCTGCGACTTGATATAGAATTTGCTAATTGTGCTTGGCTTCCAGGGGGCGCTGCCCCCTTTCCACCCCCGCCAGCTCACCGGCGAGCTGGGCATCCGCTCGCTCACCGGGGAGCGAGACCCCCGAACATCGTAAGCGTAGTGGCCATTAGTCGTCTTTTGTGATCGAATCAGGTTCTTCTGGATCAACTGTTTGTCTTGCCTTAAGTAACCTGATGCTCGTTGTTCGTTGTGGCGGCTTTGACCGTAAATCGTTGGGGTGGCTTCGTGTTGGGGGTCCACCTTCCTTTTCGCATATCGGGTCAAGTGACGACTTTGCCCTCCTGCCAGGGTTAGTAAAGAAGTGCAAAATTTGGGTGTCTACAATGCTCGAGTTCGTAAAAATTAGGCCAAATATTTTTATTTTTTTTGAAAATTTTAAAATTTAATTACAAGGCTAAGGGGACTCAAATACTCGAGCTTATTTAGGAATTAGGAATAGCCATATAAGATATAATATATCATATTATAATATATTCATATATATTAAATTAGTAGTAGTGATCAATATTATTGTTAATTACTTAATTAGTCTAGAATAAATAAATATTACTACTTTCAATTAACCCAAAAAAAGGGCGATATTACTACTTCCTCAATTAATTAATTATTTTCATATTTTTGTATTTTTTACTTTTAGGTAAAACAAAAGAAAAAAAATACTCCATCTATTTCAAAAAAAGAGTCTTATTTGAGATTTTTTTATAATGAAATTCTAAAATTCTAAAATTTAAAATAATGTGAATTTAGTTGATTTAGATTAATTCAATATCTAATAAACTAATATTGTTAAGTTGTTAACCTTGAAATGTATTACTACTAGATACTTCTTCTGTTTTGAAATATAAGTAATAAAATCAACTGCTCAAGTATGAATTTTTAATTCAAAAGAGATGTGGTAATTAAATTTTGAATAACTTTTGAATAAAATAAATCTTGAGAATTATTTTATAAAAAGTTTATAATTTTCATAATTATATTGTTTAAAACTAAATAAATTTTTTCTAAAAAACTAAAGTAATATATTAAATTTTACAATTTTGTAAATTAAATACAATTCTAATATCAAAGGCTCAAAGTAATTTAGAGACTTTTTGTGTTTTTTTTCTTCACCTTTTTGCTTATTTTAATTTAAATTATTAACTCATTTTAATTTCATACAAACGGTACCGTGACATTACTTTATTGGATTATTAAACTTTTTAAACACTATTTTTTATACTAAATATGATTACTTAATTGCATAAAACAAAGTTAGTTAATTATTTTTTTTCACCGTCTCACATATACACTGTAAGTCTATAACACTAAAAAATCCAAAAATTTTAAAATCAAGTTTGCACTTTTAATTATATGGTTAATAGATGATAGGTTGATGTAAACAATGATTATTACTCTTTTAGTAAAGTCTCGATACATTGATAACTTGATTTCTCTATTCTCTATTGACAATTTCAATAACTCAAACAAATGTAAGCAATTGTATTGTATCATTCTTTAATTAATGTCAAATGGTCATTGCATAAAGATTAATGACATTATTTATATGATTTATGACATGAGTTATAATTTATTAAATTATCAGTGATATAAATTGTAATAATCTAACAATCGTTGTTAAAAAATTTATGAAAATATTACAATTATTTTAATTAAATTGCAGGTGAAGAAGTACACATTATTATTTATTAATTATTTAATAAAAATGTGTACTTCTAATCAATTATTAAAAAAATAAAAAGATGTTTAAGTAATAAAAAAAAATTACTAAAAAATTAACAATTATTGATAAGACAAACTTTAAAATTTAATATGAAATAACTAATTATTTGTATTTAGAATTTAAAAATATTAAACATATAAGAAATACAATTCAAACTGAGCGGCAAACGAACCGAACCGAACCGCACCGAACACTAGCATAGTCAAACCGAACTCGAACCGAATCGAACCGTTCACGAACATAGTCGAACCGAACCACATGGTTCGCGAACATGTTCGATCGAGCAATCGAACTCGATACCATGTGCGAATTCGACTCGAAAAGGTCAATTAATCGAACTCGAACTCAAACCGAACTGAACTCGAACTGAATCGAACCAATTCGCAAATAGTTCGGTTCGTTTGCAACTCTACATATGATTATTCTATTCGCAATGTCATTGAATTTTCAATCATATCTTTAAAAAAATTACTCGTATTTTTTTTGTTCCTTATTTTATTCTGTTTTGGTTCCTCATAATAAGTTTTCCACAAGCAAAATTTTGTGAGCACGAGTCATGTGTAGACCATTCCAAAGGAGGGCCACGCGTCTCAGCGGAAATACTACTTGTATTCCATTAATTTCACTAGATAAACCCTAATCTTAGATATGTCTTCGTAATAAAATATTGATGTTTAATATATACAAAAATAGCACATCGTTTTATTACGATCTAAGCCGTGACAAGAAACATATTCCTTTTTCCCATGTATATTTGTGTAATCCTACTCAACAACATAAATAAATGTCCTTATTAGGATTTTACAAGCACATCTCTGTTATATATTTGAGTACAAATGTATGAATCCTACTCTCCCTCCCTATGTCCATTAAAGAATGTCCCTATTTACAACCATATCTACCCTTCTTCACCGATCCAATAGGGAAGACAAAAAACATGGAAAAAAAATGAAATGAAAAAACATACCCAAAAGATAGTACAACTATACGGAGGCAAGGGAATTAAACATTAAATGCATACTATCTGTCTACACCGCAGACACGAGACAATACCCTGGAGAAATACATATGATGGACTGAGGGGGCTCCTTGGACTGCCACTGAACTGGCTCAGCCTGTACAGACCATACCCCCATAAGAAAATACTCCATAGGTATCAAAATTGCATGTGGCTGTTCTTCTGACACCATCGATCCACATGCCTGTACCGTACAGACCTATTCTCAAGTAACCATACTATTCGTGCATTCATTCATTTATCTCATCAAGATATTTTTGCGGATGAATATATCTGTGTGCACATCTAATTTCACATATCCAAAGACACAAAGGTAAAAGTAATATAGCGAGAGGAGAGAGAAAGTGTTGCAGAATATGTAGAGAGGAGATAGAAATACTTACTCTTATTTTACTTTTGTGCGTCTTTTACATGTGAATCTGGATGTACACGCAGATATACTCTTTTGTGGATAACAATGCTTTGAATTGTAAACACACCTCTCTACGTCCAATATATTGTCATAAATGTATGGATGTTTGTTATCAAATGAATTGATATTTTATAAGCACATCAGCTAAAAACAGATATTGGTACATAATGAAATCCTTCAAAACAAATATTTCTAGGATTAATTGCAACTGGACATCATTCGACAAAAATAGAATACATGAAGCAGCCATGGACATAAGCAGCGCATACCTGAACTAAAGCACTGTATCTTCAATCCTTTTTTGCACTCATATGGAGAGACTCCGACTTGGAAGGAGAATTGTCCCCACAAACAAGTGTTTGACATCTTAGGCTCTTCCAATCCTTCGGTAATGTAAGGTATCCTGATCACTTAATTAGATGGAACTTGGAAGTTTAGATTCAACCTATGCAACAGAAGTAAGTCAAGAAGGAAAAATGCGTTCCCAATTTAATATACAAAAGGGACCTCTTATTCATATTTACCTATCAATTGCATGAAGAAACCTCAAAACATTTATGCTTTGCCTCCCATCCAGTAACTGAAAAAAAAGGAGGGAAAAAAAATAAAACATAAACAAGGCAAGCATCATGAGCTCTAAGAGAGAGAGAAGAGTTGCAGAAGGAATAGGTGTGTTATGGTGGCATGCATGGGTATTTGCAGTGTGGGTTTTATATAGTAATAATTGGTTGAAAATTTGTTGAGGGATTGACGTGAAGAGATCTGGGACAATGAGTAACTATAAGAAGAATCTCTAGTTGGTTAAATTGTGTGTCTGTGAGTATGTTAGCTAGGATTTCGGTTTGGGGAGAATTCTCCATGCTGTTAGATGGAGATGAGATTCATAAAGACCGACTGACTGGTAGCTTAAGTAGCTTAAGTATGGATGATGTTGCATACTTGCATCACAATCACAAAACAATAAAGAATGTCTAAAACTGAATACTGCATGAATAGTAAAAATCACGTGAGGATAATGTAGGAGGTCCTTTTAGTTAGAAAGTTTTTGGCCCTTGTGGTGTTTGGATACTTTCTTTTTGCACCTAAATTTGGTATGTTCATTCCTCAGTTATTCTAGGAGGTAATGTTTTTAAGAAAATAAAGGAATATACGAATTGTAAAGAGGTAAGAGGAGAAACTAATGTCCAACAAGAAAACAGGAATAAAACGAGAGACACAGATAGAGAGAGAGAGGAATTTTAATCTCAATTCTTGAACATTGAAATCAGGTTGTGGTTGACCCAGTTAATAAAATGTGCTTAACCAGAATGTAGCAATAAAGATTCAAATTCCCTCATTTTTGGACAATGGCCCATATTTGCCAGTATTTTACAACACGCAAAATAAGATATCATTAGGGTATCATAGAGTCGTATTATACAATAGGGCACCACATAGTATCTTACGATCGTAAGATACGGTAACATAATTAAGTTTTTTGAGTCAGAGATGGAGTTGGTAAGAGTTTAAACTACACATTAGGGTTTAGGGCCTAAAAACTGAAATACTTTCTGCTAATCCAAGTTAAACTTTTACCATGATTTTTAAGTTAGAAAGATCCATTTGTTTCCATCTTGACCATTGCCTAAGAAAACACAATCAAAAATTGTTACATTAGTTTGTAGGCTCCCCTTTATAATTCAAATTAACCAAACACATCGTGTAACTAAAAAGAAGCACACCAAGATAGAAATCAGTCAAAAAACGAAAATCTTATTATAGATAGATATATAATTATAGATAAGGTATATGTTACTAAGAGTCGTACACTAATTTAGTTGTTGTATATATGTATGTCTTTGGTAGAAACTTAAAAACTTAAGTCTCCTATTCCTATGTCATAAGCAATTACAAAATTGAATACTTAAATATTTATCATTTTCTCTTATCCTTCTCTTGTTTTCTATTTAATTAGTTTCTCATCCTACATAAGGAGCACAAAGGAAACAAATTAATCAGTGATCACATCATTCCTAATGTTACATTATAAAATTAAATAATGTATGTCAATAAAACTTTAACCACTCCCACCTAAAAATTGAAAACTTTATTTGCATTAGAGCCCAAAAAGCACATACCGATATGTTACTTTTCATCCAATTCCACATGAAATATAAAATTAGCGTTCATAAATCAAACTAATGAAAGTGTATTCAAGGAATATTGGCAACCATAATGAGTGAGAGTAGATTGAAAAACTTTCATCATTACAAAGCTAGATTGCAATTAGACTACAATAATGTTAATAAGTAAAATGTAATAGCCTAATAGATAGTCAACAAAACGAAATGAGGCTTTTCAACATAGACTAATGAGAAAAGTAGGGGCTGTGAAGAGGAAAAAGTTACTACACTTACAAATATATCTTCTTTGTGGCATTTCAACAAACATCTAATGTGCAACGCCCTATGTCATCTCTACATATCCAACATACAAAAAGTTCATGCTTCTTTCTGCAATTTTCCTGAGAGCCAACATAGGAAATCAATCCATAACAATTAAAAAATATTCTTCAATCTGAAATTATATTTTAAACAAACTTGGCATTGGAAATGGATCGTACAGTTAATGAAACCAAATAGTTCAAACACTAACATATCCAACTGATGAAGATACAACCCATACTTTTTTGAATTGAAACGGAAGAACGTATCAATTAGTTTAATGATGTTGAAGACAAATTAGTGTTCATAAATCACCCTAATGAAAGTGTATTAAAGGAATATTGACAAAAATGAAATACAAAGCTAGATTGCAATTCGACTACAATAATGTTATCGTATCGTCATATTACATTTGTAGAAAGTATAATATTATCGTCGGAACATGTCTCACTTGTCCTTTCTATGAAGCTTTAGTTTTCAAGTTTTAAATCTGCAAACCAAAATTCAAATTTTTGCCCACCAAATTCATTATCAAAACTCATTAATAAATAAGTATAAGGTAGATAACTAATCTGAATAACGAAGGAGCAGCAAAAGACCCAAATCCGCGATTCTGACGGTATCTTCCATGATTTCTTCGGCGATTATTTTGACGGTGACGAAATCTTTTGAATACTTCTTCTCTTTTTTATTTTTCTGTTTTTTGCTCAGATGAGATTTTTTTGTCATTCTTCTATCATTATTATTTGTAAATATTGTTAACTCTTATTGGTTATGGATAATGGGTTTGGAAAGTGAGTAGTGTTGTGTTATTTATTAGAGAAGCCATACATTAATACTTAATTTAGGAGAAGATGAAGATGGAAAGAGAGGAAGAGCCAAAAAGCCGAAGGGGAGGAGCAAAATTTCTGTTGAGTTAAACTCGAGTTAACTCATAATAATAACGAAAGGAGCAAAGTGAGAAACGACCCAAGACAACTCATTGATTTTTTAAATCGGAAGATCGCTTACGGCCTTTTATAGATAGTGATTGATTTAAGGTGGTGTTTAATTGCATCTTAGGGTCCGTTTAGATAATTTATTTTGAAATTCAATTTGACTTGTAACTCTATAGAGTTACAATTCATTGATTTATAAAATCAAAACAGCACAATTCTATTGTTTGGTTAGCATGTTGAATTTATGTTGTATTTGTGTTAAAATTTAAAAATTATTGTTTGGATAGTTATTATTTTTGTATTGTTTTCATTATCAAAAATTCAACATAATTAAATATATCTATATAAAATAAAGCACAACTAGTATTCATCATAAAGAAACACAAAAAAATGAATTAAAAAAAAACTATTGTTAAGTCACTTTTAAATTTATTCTTTTTACATGTTCAACAAAAATTTGCATAAAGAGAATAAATAAAGCATGTGAAAACCAAAATATGGGGATCTTGGGAGAGTGAATTTTGCAAGCTAGTTTTCTTTTACATTTCAATAGTGTTAACAAAATGTAGTCAATAGTAGACCTTTTTCACCAAATCATGACTTATGAATTCAGATTCAATAAACTTCCATACAACTAATGTAGAATTGCATATTTGTGAAGCTATTTGAAAATTTTCTAGTTTGTATTCCTGCAAAGAACCCCCCCCCCCCCCCCCCCTCCCCTCCTTCTCTATGGAAACTTGGGTGGGTGTGAGGTCGGTTTAGGCCACCAAGGGCGTAGTCGATGCATGCCAAAGACACACCAAGTGTGTTGAGCCCTGGGATTTTCAAGACATTAGCTACAGTCACCACTGAACCCACTGAGTTGGTGAGTAATGGCTTGGACGAGTCGAAGGAGAAATCACCAACTGTTATGTTCTCTTTGCAAGCGAATCTATTCAACTTCACACCTATTTAAATCACAAAAAAACCGCATTTATAGACCTCATTGACAATTGGAAAAGTCCCCCTTCGTTTCACCCTTTAATATTATTGTGTACCAAAATCAAGTGACGAAAGGGCTTAGTTAATTGCTCTGTATGCCTATACACCTCCTAGTTAATTGCACCAAGACCATGACTCGTAACATATAGCTAAACCCAGAATTCAAAAAATGCCAATTGGAATCAACAATAATTTGCTACAAAAGTGAATATAGCTAAACCCAGAAGTCATAAATGCCAAAAAGAGAGAGACATTGACAGGAAATATTGCTAATGAGTATGTTTTCTTTACTAACAGCCACACCTAGTTCAAACATATAGAAAACTCGTAGACTTCATTGAGAAGTTCTAATGTCACAGGAAATGATTATTAAAAAGGATGTGAAGTCAAAGTTGAGTAGAGGGTTAGTGGTTAGAAGTGCCGAAAATGTTGGTTGATTGGAAAAGGTCAGAACATAATACATACACTTTTCTGACGGACCTGCTCTCTTGTCATGATAAGTAACAACAGAAAAATGAAAGGAAAAGGAAAAATATAAAATAAAAGGAAAGACATGCACTCGTCAATGCACAGATACAGTGTATTATGACTTAGAAGAATGGATTTCTAAATACCTTATGACCAAAGAAATGGCCAGCAGGATCACACTTAAAGAGTCTAGGACCAAATTCGTCATCAATACCCAAAACCATTGCAACTACCAAACAATCAAAAAGATCGTGGATTAAGTGAAATTGTGCCAATAAAAGCTAATCAAGCTTATACATTAAGAGATACACAGGTCCTGATATATGATTGCATCACATTTGGATTAACTTATCAAAATAAACTTAGAAATCAATGTTTAAAGTTACAGAATAAATTGAAGAGATAAACTGCAAAGCCAAAAACAGACCTACTCCAAGAGGTCTCATATAAGTATGTTGAGTGTAGACTTATGATTTATCTGCAATCCTGCACATGCATAAAAGAGACCACTTGTAATACATGGAAAAAAGGTTTTAGAACTATGCCAAATGAAAGATGGAGTACTCTCAATGTAAGTGTGAGTTTTTGGAACCACTTGTCAAATGACAGTAAGATGCAGGGAAAAATAACAGAACCGAAATATACGAAAAAACAATGGCAAAAATATAATGGCGAAACACAACCTAAATGACCATGGATTCAACCACAACAAACCTATAGAACAGAAGAACTCAACCCCTGAAGAACAAACTTTATTCTCATATGCCACTGACAGATAGATGATACATACTAGTCTTCTCTCAAAAAAGAAAGGGGGCAATATGAAATGAATATTATCAGCATACAAGAAAAGCAATTATATATAAGCATGAAATTTCCCCAAAAACCTCATGGCATTACATTATATTCTATATGGTTCACTAAACTGCCATTTTAGTGAAAAGAGAAAAGGCTGGCATTCAGCTATAATTTTCAATACATAATTGAAGGAAACTCAGATCATACGAACAGAATCAGCAGATGAAATTTAAGTACAGCAACACTTGGATGCATTTATATTAAACACGTAAAAACCATCTCAAATTTTCATGGAATCGTTCCAAGAAAACAATAAACAATAAGGAAAACATCAAACAGTAATACAAGCAGCCGAAAGCTAAAATGGTTAGCTCATCAGTCAAGTTCACTCTTTTTGTTTTTTTTTTCTTTTTCCTTATTGTTCTAAACTGTCAAATAAGAACAGAGAAATGATGCTTTCACTCTATTATATCCATATCTTAACAAAACCCTTAACTAGGCATGTGAAGCGACAAATCTATAGATTCAAGAAAGAAATGGAGATAATAATAACACGGAAAAGGACCAAATCGATTTAGGGATACCAAATTTGACACATACATACAAATATAAATCATAAGAAACTAAACTCTGGAAGGAAGATGAAATTGATCGGAAGATGAGGAATTGCCAGCTGCGTTGATTGGATTCATGGAGATGATGGAAGCGGCTGGCTGATTGGGCCTCCATGGGGAGATAGAAGAGAGCCTTCTTCCTGCAACCCTCAACATCTTCTTCTTCTTCTACGTTCTTCTCTCTGATTTGGCGTGTGGAGTTCCAGAGAAAAGGAAAAAATCATAACCGCGAATTGTAGCTTGATCTCCCCCATCAGAGAGAATCTAGTTGAGAGGGAGAGGGAGAGGGGCGATTGGAGAATGTGTTGACTGTGTATTGAGCGTATTTCAGTGTGCGCGCCCGATATTTGATTGTGAGGAATCTTAAGTTTTGTTTTAAAAATGAATAGCCTTGGTATTTGATTTATGGTATTTATAGATCTGAATTTTTAAATTAATTTTAATTCTAAATTCATTTTTACTATCCAAATAATAGAATTAATTTTGAGAGCCCCAATTCAAATTCCAAATCACTGAAATAAGATTCTCAACCTTTAATGTATTTTAACGGTTTATTTTTTAATGCATCATAATTGTTTATATCTTTGTATTAAAAGGTCCTTTGAATAATTAAAATATAAATATAATTTTAAATTATTCAGATAATATCTTAATACAAAGATATAAACTCTAAAAATGCATTAAAAATTAATTATTAAAATATATTAAAATACAATCAAACACTAATAATTAATAAGCATATGATAAGTGTTGGTTTATGGACTTTAACCGGAGCGCCCATGGAGCGGACGACCCGGTGGGTATAGCCACATAGTTCATTGTCTAGATACAATGAACATGTGTATGTATCTCTCTCTTATTTTTGCTGGACATAAGTTACATGGGAGTTACATATGTTACAACTTGGGAGTAATATATATATTAAACATAGAAATTACTTTGTAATTTATTTGGGAGTTACAAATGATTTATTTCTTGTTTAATATGTGTAAGTTACATATTCTTAAAGTACTATAAAATGAGAGCTATGCTGATCATTTTATATACCAAGAAACAAAAAGCAACTTGAGAGCAAAATAGAGAGAGTTCTATATAAGCCATTGTAGGTCATTTGTGAAGCTTGAAAGTTTGTAGCTTCTTGAATTGTGGAAGATAATTTAGCACTCATTTGTAGTCTAAATTATCGCTGAGAATATTGTTCGTTGTGCACGAGATTCTAGCTGTTCGTTGTTGTGGGCATACGCTTCAAAGGTAATCGGAAAGATGTAATTATTTTTTTTTCGATTCATTTCCGCTGCATGTATGCTCTATATTATTACATTGGTATCAGAGCAGATGCGTGCGAAAATTTCGTGCAAAATGGCTTTGTATTTTGGGAGAAAAATCAAACCCTAGTTGTTTTTGAAGCATTTGTTTTTTCAAAAACTGTTTTTCCACGGACACTGTATGAAACTTCTGATAACATGGTTGCGTAGAACTTTTCGATACGATTCCGTGGATATGTGGATCGCATTTTTTCGACTTAAAATGAGAAAGTTATGGCCATTTTAAAAAAGGGTACTAAACTGTAATTTGCCATCTGAAAACCCTAGCTGGAGGTTGAAGATGATGACGAGGCAGCCACGTCAGCGCCACGTGTCAGACACGTCAGCACTGCGCGGCTGCTCTGTCGGCGCCACGTGGCTGCCACGTCAGCTGCCACGTCATATGTGGACCCTGATTGGCTGCCACGTGGACCAATCAGATGGTGACACGTGGCAGGAGTGCCACGTCAGCAACGAGTTGGCAGCCAGCCGCGCATTGCGCGGGATTTCTACTGTTCACCACGCGCGGCAGTGGCGCGTGTGATCCACGCGCCGCCTTCCCGATTTTTCCAGCCAACAAAATTTTTACAGTAACTTTTATGTCTAATTTCTGGGTTTTCTGTATATGAAAATTATTTTTTGGATATACGTGGAATTTTCGGAAATTAGTTTTATAGTTAAAAATTGCTTTAAAAATTGTTTTAAAAATATTGGGAAGTTAGTTTTCTATCAAAAATTTTTTTTGTAAACATCAGAAACCTATTTTATCATTTATCCACCAAGGGTGTTGAAAAATGTTTTGATAAAGTGGCCTAAACTTATTTTCTAGTCAAATTATGCATGAACAATTTATTTGTATAAATTGTGTATTTTTCAGAAAAATCCAGAAAATTTACAGAATGTTAATAAACTGTTATTATGCTGTTAGAAATTTTTTGGTAGCTATATTATGTGGTTTGCATGGTATTACATATTATTTGGAGTAATATGTGTAATTATTTAATCTTTACAAAATATTTGGAATATTTAAATGTTTTTTCAAGTTTGTAAAAGCATACTAGAGATTAAATACATGCTAGAAACACATATATATATGCTTGAACTTAGTGGGAGGAATTTAAGAAAATATAAAACTTTTGTTTAAATCTTAAATTCAATGTATATTTTTGTGCTAAATAAACTATAATAAAATAGTTAAATATACACACAAATTGTGATTCCCAAGCTTAGCAAAGTTTCCTTTTTGTGTTTATACTTTGATTATTTTAAGAAGTTTATGTTATGCAGCAAAGATAAGTTAATACTGTGGTGAACTCTTAAAAGTTTTCTAATAAAGTTCTCTCGAATATTTAGATGGCTTCAAAACAAATTATTGCCGATCTTAATAAGGGTAACAAATTCGATGGGGATAATTATGATGTTTGGCATCGTAAGGTCCGCATGGTCCTTGAGGAGTTGGAAGTGGAAGAGACTTTAATAACAAAAGAAACGAAACCCACTGAAAATGATGCTGAGAATGCTGATAAGCTTGCTGCCTTTGAAAATTGGCGCAAGAAAGATAGAATTGCTCGCATCACTCTCTTAAGCAGTATGAACAATGAATTCTTGTTTGAATACGAAGAGTACTCAACTGCTTATGAGATGTGGGAAGCTCTCAAAACCAAATTCGGAGGCACCTCACTGACTAGGTTGCGCGGCTTAACTATCAGGTTTGATGGTTATAAGAAGGAGGCTGATCATTCAATGAAAAAGCACCTTCGAATAATGTCAAACATGATTCGAGAGTTAAAGGCTGCTGGCAATGACTTGTCTGATGAGCAGCAGATATCAGCTGTGGTTCACTCACTCCCAGATAGTTGGGAACATATGCGGGTTAATATGACTCACAACCCGAATATCAGAAACTTTGACGATATTCGGCGTCACTTGGAGCTTGAGGTTGAGCGCTTAGAAGCTGCTAGGCCATCCAAGGCATATGTTGCTGAGTCCAGTTCTCGCAAAGGGAAACCCAAGCGAAAGAATAATGGAAAGAAAGCTGCTGCTACTCCTGCTCCGGCGCCTAACAAGGCAGCAAATGCAGGTGACAAGAGAAAACGAGGAAAAAGAGGTGGCAAGAAGGACAAGGCTAAGATGGCCTGCTACAACTGTGGCAAGATGGGGCACTTCGCTCGTGAATGCACTGAGCCGAAGAAGGTACTTCCTAGTTTTGATCAAACTATGTGTAATGTTACTTCTAGTACTTTTGTTGCTCAATCTCTCCATATGTGGATTGTAGATTCCGGAGCAACGGACCACATAGCCAGAGATCGAGCTGGGTTCGAAGAGTATCGCCGCATTCCAGCTGGCAGAAAAGTATACATGGGGAATGACTCTAGTGTGGACGTGCTAGGAATTGGCACTTACAAACTAGAAATGCGAGGATGCTCTGCATTAATTCTGCATGATGTACTTTATGCGCCGGATGTTCGGCAGAATTTATTTTCTGTTCTTGCTAGTCTTAAATATGATTTTTCTGTGGTTTTTGAGAAAGAACGAGTTATTATTTCTCATGGGACGAATATTTATGGTTTTGGTTTTATTAATAATGGTTTAATGGTTTTCGATATCATTAATTCTAGTTGTAATATTGATGATTCATATACTTATCTTACTTCTGCTGAGAGTGAACATAATAGTTCAATTAAATGGCATACTAGATTGGGCCATATTGGACAAGACAGGATGACCAGGTTAGCTCGAGAAGGTCTTTTAGGCCCACTCGCTAAGGTCAACTTGCCTACTTGTGAACACTGCTTAGCAGGTAAGTCTACAAGAAAACCATTTGGTAAAGCCACAAGGGCAGATACACCATTGCAGCTTATTCATTCGGATATATGTGGTCCAATGAATGTGAAGGATAGACGTGGTCATTCTTATTTCCTTACTATGATAGATGACTTCACGCGCTTCGGGCACACGTTCTTAATCTCTCATAAGTCAGAAGCACTTGACTGCTTTAGACGTTATTTGATTGAGGTTGAGAATCAGTTGGAGAAAAATGTTAAAGCACTCCGAACTGACCGAGGCCGCGAGTATTTATCCGATCAGTTTAAAGAACTTTGTAAGGAAAAAGGAATTATCAGGCAACTGACAATTCCTGGTACTCCGCAACAAAATGGTGTGGCGGAAAGAAGAAATAGAACACTACTTGACATGGTAAGGTCTATGATGGCGCAAGCTAATTTGCCTATCTCTTTTTGGGGAGACGCATTGTTAACTGCGACACGTATACTTAACCAAGTTCCTTCAAAATCAGTACAGTCCACCCTATATGAATTGTGGACCGGCAGAAAGCCTGATTTAGGCAATTTGCGGCCGTGGGGTTCGGCAGCTTATGTTCACAACACTTCTCATAAGTATGGGAAGTTGGGCCCAAGGGGTAAGAAGTGTATCTTTATAAGGTACTCTGAACACTCCAAAGGCTATGTGTTCATTGGAGAGCAGCCTGATGGGACTATATCTGAAATTGAATCACGAGATGCAGAATTTCTAGAAATGGATTTTCCGAGTAGAGGTGATGTTAGCAAGGATAAAGACTTTTATGAGATGGAGGAAGAAAATGGCGCACCTAATCAGATGGTTGAGACTGAGGAACCTATTCCTTTGGCTCCTATAGATAGTGGGAGTGACATACTTTCAAGTACTCTTCCGTCAAATGAAGAGTCACCTGTTTTTCAAATGCGAAGAAGTCAAAGAGGCAATATTCCACGTCGTCATTTTGAGATTGAGGGGAATGCTTTTATGGCTAATACGCAAGATCATGATGAACCTCGATCTTATCGAGAAGCTATATCATCTGCATTAAGTGAAAAGTGGAAAGTTGCAATGGATGAAGAAATGGAATCTATGAGGACTAATCAAGTCTGGGACTTGGTTGATCTTCCAACTGGGCGAAAAGCTGTTGGGAACAAATGGGTTCTCAAAGTTAAACGCAAGGCTGATGGTTCCATTGAAAGACATAAAGCTCGCTTAGTAGCCAAGGGTTACACACAGCAAGAAGGGATTGATTATGAGGAAACTTTCTCACCTGTTGTGAGATTTGCCTCGATCCGTCTTTTATTAGCTATTGTCGCACATTTGGATCTAGAACTATACCAAATGGACGTAAAAACGGCGTTTCTCAATGGAGAACTTGCCGAAGAGATATACATGGAACAACCAGAAGGTTATATTGAAAAAGGTTTTGAGCGCAAAGTTTGCAAGCTCAAACGTTCCATTTATGGCTTGAAACAAGCATCTAGACAATGGTATCTTCGGTTTCATCGAGCAGTCATTGATGATGGGTTTACGATGATCGAAGAGGACCATTGCGTGTATCTCAAAAGGTCCAATGGAAAGTTTCTTATCCTTTCAATGTATGTTGATGACATTCTACTTGCTGGGAATAATAAGGAGATGATTGTCGCCACTAAAAGGTGGTTGTCCTCTAATTTTGAAATGAAGGACATGGGAGAAGCAGCTTATGTTCTTGGAGTAAAGATCTTTAGAGATCGATCAAGAAAGCTTCTTGGTTTGTCCCAAGAGACTTACCTTAAGAAGGTTCTTGAATTATTCCAGATGAACAACTGCAAACCTATAGACACTCCTATTGCAAAAGGTGATGCTATTGGCCCTGAGCATTGTCCTACCTCTCCCGATGAAATTGAAAAGATGTCCCGTGTTCCATACGCTACAGCTATTGGAAAATTGATGTATGCAGTTCAGTGTACACGACCAGACATTGCATTTGCAGTTCATGTTCTTGGTCGATACCAGTCAAACCCTGGATATGCACATTGGAGAGCAATTAAGAGGATCTTGCGATACTTGAGAGGCACATTGGATTACATGTTATGCTATGGAGGACCTGATCTTCACTTAGTTGGATACTCCGATGCTAGTTATGGAGGCGATCGTGGGAACCAAAGATCTACCTCAGGATATGCATTCTTGCTAAATGGAGGTGCCATCACCTGGCTAAGCAAGAAACAAACTTGTGTGACTTTATCCACGATGGAGTCAGAGTTTGTAGCATGTACATCTATCGTCCAAGAATCTTTATGGCTAAAGAGATTCTTTGAGGATCTTAATCTTGTACCTCGTGCTTCGGATCCTGTGACAGTTTTCTGTGATAGCACATCGGCACTTGATTTTATCAAGGATCCCAAGTATCACGGCAGGACAAAGCATATTGATTTGAGGACATGCTTTATTCGAGAGAACGTAGCAAATAATGAAGTGGTACTAAAGTACTTACCTACCGATCAGATGATTGTTGATCCTCTAACGAAGCCGATTCCTAAAGATGCATTTCAAAGACATGTTCGTTCTTTAGGACTTCGTAGGGTTTGATGTACTTATGTCGTTTCAGTGTATCACTTATTATTTGGCTTATATTAGAAATTAATATCATTGGATATAATATTGGAGTTATTTATCATTCAATGCAAAAGACTTTCTATTTCCCACATTGTCTTTATTGGTATATGATAAATTGAGTTCACACAGTTATTAACTATAGCTACATATTATATATGTATTTTATAATTATATGTCTAACGGGTTGATTGGCTCTCTCACACGAGCAATCGCTTTTGGCGCTTTAGATAGCGAGCAATTGATGTTTAAAGTAAACAATCAGTTGGCGCTGAAAAGCAAGCAAAGATGAGATATTTCATTTATTTTCACTTTGGATAGCGAGCTATTGACGCTTCGGATTGTGGTCAATCGGCGCTTAGTAGTGAGAAAAATGATATGTTAATATATCGCCTTGGTTAGAACCAAGATGAGGTCAAGTATATTTGACCGAATATGGTAAGTCCTACTATCCATATTAACCTGGTAATTAACCGGATGCGAAATATCAGAGTTGGCGCTTAAAGAAGCGAGCAATTCAAGAATTCGAGTTAGGCACTCGAGGAGTGACTGAACTAAGATCCGCACGGTATGACTGTATGACATATACTCACAGTTGTGAGATTGTCTACCGTGACATGTTAAGCGAACGTAAAATTTCAAAATTGGCGCTTCAAGAAGCGAGCAATTTGAAGGTTTTAAGTTAGACACTCAGGGAGTGACTAGACTTGAGTTCACACAACAAGACTATTTAATTAGTAGGTTGTGAGAATATACATGTGTTTTAGCGACAAAATAAAAGAGGTGAGAAAAATAATCCCTATTTTCTCACTGTGTGTTGTTCTTTTTTCTTATAAAGGATAAGGCATTCCTTGATCCTTTTATTAAGTACTCTTTGTGATCTTTGACTATATTACAAAGAAATGAATTAATGTTGCTACTTTGGTTTCATTTCCTAAAGTCTGGACTATGAGACTATATGGGGTGATTCTGGGAAAGCAGTTGATTCAGATTTGAGTAACATTAGGGCAAAGGGAAGATAACTTAATTTCACCCTGCTCTGCACTTATTGTCGACAACTATAACGTTTTTGGAAACGATATAGTAATAAGTGAGATGCAAAACATAAAAGGCCTAAAGGGGTTAAGTACGGTTCTCTGAGGGATCAGAGATACTTAACAAGGTGAAAATTAAAGTTAATCTGGGGTACTCTGAGTTTGAGAGGTTGTAGCCTCAATGCAAACCTTAACCAGTTTAGCATGATGGCTCCCACATTGCATATTTTGTTAAAAGGGTTGATGTCTCTATTTTGGCCCTAACGGGTTTGATTTAGAGCTCCCGCATTGCAGGTAAACTCAGCGGTCGCACGATTCGGTGGCTAAACAAATTTTTGACTTACACGTTTGGACTTTATTGGCTTATATGATAACAACGTCTTCCTCACCATGGGCGAGTGGGAGATGTTGGTTTATGGACTTTAACCGGAGCGCCCATGGAGCGGACGACCCGGTGGGTATAGCCACATGGTTCATTGTCTAGATACAATGAACATGTGTATGTATCTCTCTCTTATTTTTGCTGAACATAAGTTACATGGGAGTTACATATGTTACAACTTGGGAGTAATATATATATTAAACATAGAAATTACTTTGTAATTTATTTGGGAGTTACAAATGATTTATTTCTTGTTTAATATATGTAAGTTACATATTCTTAAAGTACTATAAAATGAGAGCTATGCTGATCATTTTATATACCAAGAAACAAAAAGCAACTTGAGAGCAAAATAGAGAGAGTTCTATATAAGCCATTGTAGGTCATTTGTGAAGCTTGAAAGTTTGTAGCTTCTTGAATTGTGGAAGATAATTTAGCACTCATTTGTAGTCTAAATTATCGCTGAGAATATTGTTCGTTGTGCACGAGATTCTAGCCGTTCGTTGTTGTGGGCATACGCTTCAAAGGTAATCGGAAAGATGTAATTATTTTTTTTTCGATTCATTTCCGCTGCATGTATGCTCTATATTATTACAATAAGGTTGAGTTAAGATAAGACCAGATACTCCTCATATTGGTAGTTATGACGTAAAATTTTTAATATTATATTTTTATCTAATTAATTGAGTATTACCACGTCATAATTAAGTATATCTTCAATCAATAACAAAAATAAATTTTAAAAAAATAAAGACTAATTTTCAAATATTTTTTTAATTTTGGACCGTAAAAACTAGCACCATGCAAATAGTCACACGTCATTTGATCTTCTCACCCAACTTATTATCTAATTGAGTTAAAAAAAAAAAAAAAAGGCTTTTGAACTCAAACGTGGCAACTGTTTCAAAACCCGACTTAGACCTGTCGATTTAAGTGATTGAACCGGGAATTGGTTCCGATTTAGTTCAATTGAATTAATTTGGTCAAAATTTGGATTAAATTAATTGACCCCTAATCAAACCAATAGTTCAATATGTAAAATCGATTAAGTAGACTAAGTGAATTGATTTTTAATTATTTTTTTGTACCAATTTTTTTTTTAATATTAAAATCAACCACTTTTAGTAATATTATAACTCAATTTTATTATATTTTAGTACATAAAAAGTGAGATTTTTTAAATTTTAATTAATTATTAATAATATATATTTTTATATATTTATAATGTTATCGATTCAATAACAATTCAATTACTATTTGAATCAATAACACATTTACCGAATAATTTTTTTGATTCAATCATGGGTCCGAATTTGAAAATATTGATATTAATTTATTTATTTTTTGGTCATTGGTAATAATATCTTGGACCTAGTATTTGGAAAGTTAGACGCGATCTTCTTGATTAGTCACCGAAAGGCAACAACAAAACATGGGTAAGCTTATTATTTACAGACACACATCAGTATAGATGGACACATGGGTCTTTTACAAGGGACATGAGACTAAATTAAGGTCAAAAGTTTGGGATTATGTGTCCCTTGTTTATTAGATCTTTGTAACATGGAACCTCCATACAACTGACACCTGCTCTTCTCTATCTGTTGGGCACCCCATTTTCCTCATGCTGCAGTGTTTTGCAACGCTAAGCAACTTGGAAAGTGTACCTTCCCTGTTTGATTTTTCATTCTATCATCAATAAAGTAACTTTTTTTATGCTTTCTTTTCTTATTTTTGTATTAACTGTATATTTATAGTAATTATATAAGTCTATTACAATATGTATACAGTCAAATATATTCGAATATTAAATAAGACACGTGTCAGCTTTTCGAAGATAAAATTCACCAGAATTCTAAAAAGGATCCATCGTACTTACTTAACATTATATTGAATAGTGGAATGTGAAATTTTATACTTCAAGATACGAAGTGTAAAATAGGACATACTTTAGGTCAAATATGCAGTTAACCCTTAATCTTAGTAACCCATTTCGGCTTTTTTAGATTGAAATAAAATTTATAAAAAACATAAAAGTTTTAGAGAGAAAAAAATGGGTGTATAAATATTTGTAGAAAGGGAATGTATATAAGAAATTAGAGAGTAGTTAAATTAATGAAGATAAAAAAAATCAATATATTAAGTAATTTACTTCATTAATTGGGCAATATTCACAATAATAATAGTAAGGTTGAAATATGAAAAATAGATTGGCCTATATTAGACCCATAATCATTTGGTTCTAACTCGCATAACTCATATTAAAAATAAGTTATATGGTTTTAGTTCTTAACGGAACGGAATCATAACCATTTTTTATAACTCATAACCAAACCAAATCCACTTTATGACAGGTCTACTCCAATCATTTAATAACCTTAGACAAAGCAAATAAAACATGAGATAATTTTAAGTTATCACATAAATAATCACATTCTAAACAAACATGACATTAAGACTATTTAATCTTAGAATTTGTAATCTTGATATTATAATCTATTAAAATATAGTCCCAAAATTATAATTCTTCCAAACAAACATAATCTTATAGTTATGAGGTTAGATGAAATTGTTAAAATTTACATTCATCCAAACCACAAAAGCATGCAAAAACACAAACATTGAAGAACATGCATAATTAAACTACCGTTTTTGTTCTTTACTCCCTAAACCTATTATCTCTCTCATCATTTGCCTAATAACCTATTATTAGCGACAAGTATTAATTTAAGATAACATATAAATGGGCGCATAAACCATTTTGTTTAACCTTTATCCAATCTTCCTTGCTTTTTGTTGTTTTGTTTTTACTTGGTTGCATTCATCTAAGAAAAATCTCCATCGATGAGGTATTATTCTAGTAGTTAAGACTAAGGTAATGTTTGATTACATCTGAAAACTTTTGTATCTTTTTCGCATAGACCCAGATGGTTGTTTGGTAAAAAAATTGATTGCCTCTGTAAGCGTAGGGGCTTACGGAGACGGTAAGGGCGCGCGGGGGCACAAGGGGTGCGAAGGCACGTGGAGGGCAGGGGTGCACGGGGCGGAGCGGTTCGCGCGGGCGCCGTGCTGCTGGTGTATCGATGATTTTAAATCAACACTAGAACAAGGCCCTCCTTCTAGCATCAATATTAACGCCAAGATACATCCACGCATCCAATCACCTAACAACGAGTCAAATCCTACACAGAAACAAAATCACACGTATTAACTTAACGGTCTGGGCCACCGGGGATAACTCTTGTGTGAAAATAAGTAAAGACTTGAAATAAGTTTACAATGGAGGCTTAAAGCTTTAGTGCTCAAAGAAGAATGAAGTACCTGTGAAGTAGGGTATAGATTTGTATTTATAGTTTGATCACACCACCTTTATCGCTCGGTGCCTGAATTAGAATATAATTCCTTATTGTTGGCGTGAGCTGTAGATTAGAAGACAAATGAGAGGGATTATAGGGAAAGTATAAATACGATTCCTTCTATTAAGGGCCAAAGGATCCCAGCCATAATTCTAGCCTTGATTTGTGTAAATCACCAAAAATATAGAGTTAAATAACTCTATTTATACTTGTAATATTGCTGTGAATAAATAAGAAAAAATGAATATAATTTTCTGTCATGGTATTAGAGCAAGAACCGATTACTGGCACAAACACAAATCCTAGCTCCGTAGTTGCTCACTTATTACACACCTCTCAAAGATGGGAGACCCAAATAGCCAGATGGAAGACTCGAATACCCTACTTGACCCAAACACGATTCTTTTTGACCTCTTTACAACCAAGATGGTCGAAGCCCTGTCCAAGGCTCAAACACCTACCAATTTTCCAGAACCTGCTGTTGTCCCAATCACAATTAAGTTGGATGGTTCCAACTTTGCTATCTGGTCCCAGGTGGTGGAGATGTATATCTCCGGGAAGGATAAACTGTGTTACATCAATGGAGAATTACCCCCTCCATCTCCGACTGATATATTTTACCGAAAGTGGCGAACGAACAATGCAATTGTTAAAGGCTGGTTGATTAACTCCATGGATCCTACTCTAATCAGCAACTTCATTCGATTTCCTACTGCTAAACAGGTATGGGATGCAGTTGCTACAACTTATTTTGATGGGGGAGATACTTCCTAGGTGTATGAACTCAGGCGGTGTGTCTCTTGTCTCCGGCAGGGTGGTGGATCATTGGAAAAATACTATACTAATTTACAAGGATTATGGCGTGAGATTGACTTCCGCCGACCGAATCCAATGGAGTGCCCAGTCGATATACAAAGATACAATAATCTGCTTTAGGAGGACAGAGTTTATGCTTTCTTGGATGGTCTGGACGATAAACTCGACAACATCCAGAATGATGTATTGCAAGTGCATCCTTTCCCTTCCGTGGAACAAGCCTATGCCCATGTTCGGCGAGAAGTTCTATGTCAGGTGGTGATGAATACGGTGGACCCTGAAGTCCCTATTGGAGTTGTGCTTGCCTCTCGGGGTCTTAAACTTGGTCAAGGGTCTGGTCGAACCAGTTCGGGCTGCTCAAGGAGTTCTAGGTCTTCTTCCAATATTGTTAAATGTTCTTACTGTGGGAACTCTAAGCATACCCGAGAAAATTGTTTTCAACTACATGGGTATCCTGATTGGTGGCCTGAATTTCAAGAAAAAAGGAAAAAAGAATGAACGCATGCTAATGGTGGCATAGGAAAAGCTGTTGTGGTTAAGGCTGACTCGTGCCTTTCTCTCGTTCCCTCCAATGACCTGCCTCATGTGACTGCCCCTACTCCAGACTCAGGTATTTCTTATCATGCCCTGTTTAGTCATGGTAATGAACTGAATAGTGCTACATGGCTTCTTGATTCTAGGGCCATAGACCATATGACCTTTGATCCTACGGATTTTACCTATCACTCACCCCCCCGGCGCACTAGTATTGCTAATGCAAACAGACTTATTTCCCCTGTCACAGGGGCTGGTTCAGTAACTTTATCACCTTCATTACAGTTGACGAATACTCTACTTGTTCCTTCCTTGTCTCACAAACTCTTATTTGTGAGCCAAGTTAATAGAGATTTAAATTGTATGGTATTAATGTATCCTAATTCTTGTTTTCTTCAGGATATTCTCACGAAGGAGATAATTGGGCGTGGTACTAGGAAGGGGGGATTATACTACATGGAAGACTTCAGTCTGGGTCGAGCACACCAGGTGTCCTCTCAGGAGTCCAAAATTCAACAGATATGGTTGTGGCATTGTCGGTTAGGTCATCCCTCATTTGGGTATTTACAACATTTATTTCCTGATCTATTCTCGAATATGGATTTGTCAATTTTTCATTTTGATGCTTGTATTTTGGCTAAAAGTCATCGTGTCAATTATCCATTACTTCTTGAATAAAAGTGATATTCCATTTGTTTTAATTCACTCAGATGTATGGGGTCCCTCTCCTTTACCTACTTTTTCTGGAGTGCGTTAGTTTGTGTTGTTTATTGATGATTGCACTAGGATGACCTAGCTTTATTTGATGAAAAGTAAGGATGAAGTATTCAGTATCTTTCAGTCCTTTCACGCTATGGTTCGGACACAGTTTGCCTCTTCAATTCGAGTCCTTCGCTCAGACAATGGTGGGGAATATGTAAATCATAAGTTCGCAACTTACTTTCAGAAACAACTTACTTTCATAAACATGGTCTCATTCACGAGACATCATGTCCTCAAACTCCGCAACAAAATGGGGTCGCATAACGAAAAAATCGGCACATCCTTGAAACGGCTCGGGCTCTCCTTCTAAATGCTCATGTTCTGGCTCACCATTGGTCAAATGTTACTACTATTGCTGTGCATCTCATCAACCGCCTTCCCTCTAAGATCTTAAAGTTTAAGACTCATCTGCAAGTTCTATCTGAATCCGTTTCACTGCCATCTATCCTAATACTGTAACGACCCCGAAATTCGACTCATTTTATTTCCTTAAATTCCATATTTATTATTCATTCTTTCTTTAACGTCCAAATTTCGGTCCGTTAATAAATCTTTAACCACTTTAATTGATCCATTAACTAATTTCAAAATCATCAATTACCAAATTTTCGGTAAAAAATTTTCTTTTTCTCAATTCAATTTTTGTATAAAAATATTTGGATATTTAAAATCTTTACAACTGGATCCTTGTCCCTGGATCGCAACCTTAACTTTTTCTTTCTATCATCATTATCATGAAACTTAATAAAGTTCAACATTCAAATTCAATGTTGTTTATATTCATCCAATATTCTTTGTCTCATGATTCATCATTTAAACATAGATATGTAATCGTCTCTATCATAATAATCATCTTGAACAATTATAGTTCATAATATGACTCTACTCGCCCTGTTTGGATTTTATATATACATGCATATATCCATACAAACTTTTGTACATATATCACGTGAATACATACTTTGCAAATGAATCTGTTAGTTCCCGTGGACACAATAGAGATCTAGAAGGGGGGTTGAATAGATCATTTAAAAACTTTTTACTTTTGTAACGAAAGCATATTAGTTATTAATGATAGAATCAATTCAAGCATAGCGGATTTTACTTTTAATAAACCCCTTAAAGAAATATGAGCCATTTCATTTTAGTGTGTTAATCTAGTATGGGTGAAAGCAGATGTTGTGCAGAATATAAAAGACATAAAGTAAATGACACAAGAGATTTATTGTGGTTCGGAGACTGAATAACTCCTACTCCACTCTTCTACTTGACAGTAGGAAATCCACTAAGATTTAGTCCTCTGGACTAGGACACTCTCGCCCTCATCAAAGCTAGCAGCTTTGGTTCCTTTAGTCACATTAAGACTAGGACACTCTTGCCCTCATCAAAGCTAACAGCTTTGGATTGTAGACTAAGTCCAACAGACTTAGAATCTCTTGTACCCTTCGGTACTCAACAAGTCCAGCAGACTTGATTTCTTTTTAGCCATTCGGGCAAGGATCCTTTGACCCTCTTTTGTGTGTTAGATGTTCGTTGGGTTGTGCTTCTAAGATGAACTTTGATCTTCTTTATCTTCTGGTACTTAGCAGCTGCTTATGATCCATCATTGAATGCTGCTGATGTTTGTCGTTGATATTATCCTTCTTTCTGATATTCAGCAACTACTCAAGATCACCAAATGTGTTGTTAGGCTTTTGTACTTCAGCTCCTTTGGTACTTGATAGCTCCTCGAGATGAACTCCTGAGATGACTGTGATGCTTCTTCTTTTTGATACTCAGTTGTTCCTTCTTATCATAGACAGTTTATTGCTTCTCGAGATGGGCTTCTGAGATGACTGTGATGCTCCTTCCTTTTAGTACTCAGTTGCTACCATGTATGTATCAAGTTGGCGTTTAAGCTTCTCTCTTCCATGTACCTAGCAGCTCTGAACACTTCTTCTGTAATAGAGTTATATATCTCTATGTCTTTCTCAATTCAGTGTTAGTGTTCTGATGGATCGTAGAGTCCTTCAGCATCTTCATTTTCTGTTCCACTCTACGATCGGTTGTTGTCTACCATCATATCTCTCGTGTATATTTTTCAACCACGTTTTCTGTTTGTTATGTAAGCCTTTATAACTCTGAGCAAATTTTACCGTTGAAAGAAATCCCGTTGGTTTCCTTTGGCGTTGTGCAGATCTTTAATATCTTTGATGTTGACTTTCTTGCCGCTTGTGTCAGTGCTTTTCCCTTTTCTGACATGTTCAGATATATTAACCTGTAGCTCTGCTTTCTCTGAATTTAGCCGTTGTTCTCTCAGAGTTGTTCATCAAAGATTATTATATTCTTTGCTAGTTAATCTTCTGATTTATCAATAGATGTTTTCCTTGACTTTAAGAATCAGCTGCTCTGCAGGTTCTGACTTGTTGACTTGTCTTCTTTAACACTGTAGAGATGTCAGTCTCGTGTTCTTCCCAGTCTTTGGAGTGAACAGGTTTTTTAGAGAATATGATCGTTGGGACATAGTCTTCTTGAGCCTGATACATGATACTAGAAAATCTTTGCTCTGACACCCGGCACGCAAAAGTCAGTATTCTGTCATTTCTGACTTCTTCTATAGTAGATGCCATAAAGTGTTGTCGTGGATGTTTCTGAAGTAATTAACAACTCATTTTGAGATTACTGACTTAAGTGCTTAGATGTCTTCAATCCTTGTTGGCACTTAAGTACTCGACTATTAATCCAGTTGTAGCTTCTTGCTTCTGATCGTTGAGTCATCTGCTGGTTCTGCTATGTAGCTCTACGATTTTCAGTTGCTAGCCCTGCTTGGCTTATATGTCATAGAGGACTGCTCTATGATTCTTTAGGCGCTAGATCTTCTATCATTGATGACTGCTTTACGAGCTTCAGTTGTTAAATCTTTTAACATAGAGGACTGCTCTACGAACTTCAGCTTCATTCTATGCTGAATGTTCAAAGGGTGTTTAAAGCAGGTAACGTTTGAATATCTTCAGCTTAACTTAACGATTGCTTGAACGTTGTACTTCTGCGTTTGCCTTTTTCACTCTACGACTTAGCTTTGCTACTTTACGATCTTGCCTATGGTGTAAGTCGTAGTGCAATCGTAGAGTTATGATTTAAACTGCTCTACGATCTTAGTTCAGACCAGATGTTGTAGATGTATGAGATCTTCATTCAGTTTGTTTAACAGCCCAAGGACAGCCTACTGAATAATCTTTATGAGGATTGCTGTCGTGATTTTGAATACTCGTGTAAAAGTTGCTCTTTGATTCTGCTAGGTTTGTAGATAAGATTAGGAGAATCGTAGAGTGATTGTCTATATGGACTCTACGATCCCGAGAGTCAGCTCTACGATACCGAGACAACTCTACGATCTGCCGAGAGGACTCTACGATTTTTCGAGCCTTGTTCTGCGTTTACCAGGCAGACTCTACGATCTTCCTTTGAGTGATTTCATAAGACTTCTATCTGAATGACACTTCACTTCTCAATCAGTCTTGCTGATGGAGTTGGTGCTTGGATCTTCTGTTTGCTTGCCGGTCATTCAGGGTCTTCATACTGATGATCTTTAAGTAAACACTCCATGATTCTGCTTTGGAAATTTGAGCGTATGACTGGTTATGCTGATTACTTGCAGACCCTACGATCGAGTGTAGTCAACGATTCTTGCTTTAACTCTCTTGCCAGATTGCTGTTCTTTTTGATCGATCAGGCCTATCTATTACATTTTAAGATCAGCCTAACAAGTTTGATCTTTCTATATATAGTCCTTGTACATAGTGATCTTTTGAAGGACTGTACAATGCTATTAACTCATATGAGATCAACTTAACAGTTTTGATCTTGTCAATCTAAGTCCTTAGAACATAATGTCTATTAACTATTAAGGACTTTACATCTTTCATCAATGCAGACATATTTCCATATTAATTCATTTATCTTTTAAAACACATCATCAAATCTTATAATTGAGAAATATCATTCACATGCATATTCCAAACAATCTCCCCCTATTTGATGATGACAAAACAATAATACTAGATGCTTATGCAATTGATGAATGAATCTTACTATACAGTGAGCTACTGTATTACTAGAGCAGAAAATATGAATGTCATTGATTGAATACTTAAATACAGATTACACAACATCCTAACCACTGGATCCAGATCATACTATTTCAGTTTGAGATGTACCTTCCTTTGTATTTGTATGTCTTCTGAATGATCTACATGTTGTTGCTGCTTATCTGTTAGTTCTGCTCCCCCTCAGCTGATGACTTCATGTCTTCGTCTGGCTCCCCTTTAGTTCTTACCTTCAAGGCTTCCTTTGCCTGTTTTCTTTTCTGCTTCTTCTTGCTCTTCTCCTTTAGCTTCATTCGTTTCATCCTGATCCTCTTTCTCTTTTTCTCCCCCTTTTTGTCATCAATAGTCTGAGAGAGCTGCTAAAAATTTACCATGAGCTGCTCGACCAGGTAGGATGTGTTTCCAATTTCAATCTTTAGATCCTGCTGAGTGAGCTCAATGGTCTGAGACAGAGATTGATTTAAATTCTCTATCTTTTCCGAAAGAGATGCAATAGATTTTTTATTGTTCTTCCGAAGTTTCAGAATTTCTTTCTGCTGATTTTCTGATGACTTCTGATTTAACTGATCTTGTTGAAGAAGCTTGAAAGATATGTTTGAAAAAGATGCTTGCACTTCTTTTTAGAATTCTTCTGCTCCAGATATAGCCTCTGCTGTGGTAGAATTCTTAAAGATGTTCTCAAGAGCGGTGATTGTATCAAAGAAGTCATTGTTTGATGATGAAGGAATATCATAGGGTGATTTGCTGGGAATATTTGGCTGAGACTGGTTTGTTGCAGTCGTAGAGTCAGGATGCTTTACAGCCCTTGACTCTACGAGTCTATTTTTCTTCTGACTTTCATCTTGATTGATCAACAGTGAATAAGGAATGAATATACTTTCTGCATGACGGTAGGTTTTGAAGTGTTGGACATTTTTGATCAGCAGAGTTGGAAATGATTGAACTCTTGGGAAGTTCTGAGAAATCAACTTTAGATTAGGAAAGTAAGTATAACACCAACTGATGAAGCTCGTATCTCTGAAACAGATAGCTTTTAACCAGGGCATCCAAGGGTAGAACCTCCTTAATTCCTGACCCTTATGATCATATAAAACTGTGGTTCGATCGAGCTCGATGTCTTCAAACTTGCTCAGTAAATCTTCCATGGTTATTGAAGCTACTCTGATTTGACCATTGCCGTGATCAATCCATTTGTTTGGCAACATGGCTCCTGGCTTTTCAACTGCTTCCAATATAATCCTTCTTCGAATACTTGATGGTGAGGCTGCTGGAACATGATGATTAAGACTTTCTGACTCAGCATTTTCAGAGCTCGAGTCTTCTTGATCTTTATCTCCGAATGTTGTTTCCTTTCCTTTCCCTTTGTCAGAGTCTTTAGCTTTAGAAATTGATTCCTTTGAAGCTTTGACAGGTTCAGCAGTTGTTTCTTCTAACTGTTCTTTATTTCTCAATGTTCCACTAACATCGTCTTCTCTTACTTCATCAACTGTTTCTGCAGTAAACATTTCTTCACTTCCAGATTTTGACTCACTTGGAGTCACATTTTCTTCAACAGGTACCTCCTTACTTTCATCACTTAGATCAATGAAGTTAGGTGAACCATCTCCTGCCTTTTTATTCCCCAGAGATTTCATCATTTGTTGAAGACGAGCACTTTGTCTTTTAGCAGGCTTGATCTTTTCAGTTTTCAACTTCTTGAGGGATGATTTTGGTGAGATGAATCCAAATGATAGAGACTCATCAGATGAATCATCTTTACTTGAACATGCTTTCCTTTTTCCTTTGCTTTCCTTAGAATCTTTCTTGCTGCTGCTAGTCATCCTTAACCTCTTATTTTCCATGGGATTCTTCTTCCAGTTGTCAAACAGTTTAGGAGACATAACTTTGTGGACATTCAAAGCCTCCCCCTCATCATCCCTAATCTTATCTTGCAGTTTCCGCTTCAGTATGATACTTAAGAATCGTCCATAGAATACTTTTGTGATTGGCTTCCCAGGAGCCTTTATTTTCTCAACCTCCTTGACTAACAAGTCAAATAGTATGGCACCAAAGTTTATGTTCTTCCTCATGACAATAGCAGACATGATTCTTAGTTGAGGATCACTTACAGTGTCATGAGCGGTGTCTTTGCATAGGATACATTTGCCTACTATCTCTGCCAGGAACTCGAACTCTTCTGGAAACTCCTTTTTCTTCATACCCTTTAGTTGAGTTTTCTTTACATAACCCATCCTCCTCATTCCTTCAACTGTATCTATGTCTTCAAGTGATGATAGATCTCCAACAGTAATTCCCAGACACTTGTTGATTTCGGTATCATCTATTTTGAGTCTTTCTCCTCTAACTTTTGAAACTAACTCATCATTGTTTACAACTGCGTTCCGATAGAACTCTTTTACCAGAACAGAGTAGACCTTGGTGTTTGCCCCCAAACAGTCTGAGAAACCAGCTTCCTGCACTATTGTAAGAATATCCTTGAATTTCTTTTCAGAGGACTCAAACTTATCAAAGCTGAGTTGGATGCCAGAAACAACTTGACAATTTTCCATATCAATGGTTTTGTAAAAAGAGTGTTTGGTCAAATGACGATTTTAGAGAATGACAAGGGTGTGATCGAGATGTATAGATATCAGGGGTCTTTTGTGTTTAGGGTTTGAAGATTTGCTGGGTTTCAACAATGGTTTTGGTACAGGATGAGTTTGCACGGTTTTGAGAAATGGATACTGATAACTGATGGGAAAGGACAATCGTCAGTTTGAAAATTTTGGCTTATGTCAGTTCCCTCGTAAGTTTTGTAGAAGACACGTGTAGGGTATTCATTTGCAGGACGTGGCCTTCACTTTTGCATTTATTGTAACTGATGCATAACTGACTCACTTGAGTTTGGAGAGCGTGAACATTACTTTCCTGTTTGACAGACACCTTGGTCAGTTCGTAGAGTGACTTGCTCTTCACTCTACGATTATCCTTAGAAAAGACTTTTGGTCACCAATGCAGAATGCTTGAGATTTCTTTGCACAGTTTTCTTCTTTTGTACAAACAGCAGGTGGATCATTCCTTGACGAATAACGACTTTGGTTGGAGAAAATTTCTTTTTCCCTTTACACCTGGAACTCAGAAGGAATACAGGTGATGTAAAACGCTCAGTCTTTTGGCAGAGTTCAGGAAGCTCAGAGAGGGCATGCCTCTTAGTTTGAAACTTAGGACTTGGTTTGTCTTAGGCGCTTTATCTGAGAAAAGACTGCTTTGATATGAAAGAGGGAATGTTAATCACTATATGACATGAACTGTGAGCTGGTAAGAAGATGTGAAAGGTTCAATGAAAGGATGGTTTATGTGGAGTGTGATTGTAGACACATTATATTCTACGATCTAGTCGTTGATCATAGTGACTCTATGACTTGGAGTAATTATGGCTGAACAGGTTATCAAACATAGAGTTTAGAGACTCTTCGATTTGGAGATGAAGATTTAATAGGTTCTGATAACTTTTTCACTTTGTTGAATTTAGCTAACTATCGCTCCCCCACGGTCAACTTCCATCTCTGAGATAACTTGTCTTTCAGTGACTCTTTATCTTAGGTTCGTAGAGTACTTTCCTTAGTACTGTCTATTCTACGATTCTTTGACTGGTGCTGTGATCGTAGAGTTGGTCTGATATTGTTAGACTTTGCCCTGTGCATTGCTAAGCTTGACAGAATGTTGCTTCTCCATACTTAATACAGCCTCCTTATGATTTGATTCTCCATCAATGGATTTATAAAGAGTTTTCCTCAGATATGGCTTTGCTAAAATCCTTTTTTCTGACACTATGATCGTAGGCTTTGTATTCTCAGCTTTTGGTGATATTAGAGTTGACTCGCACTTTGATGAGACCCTTGTCCTTGAATTTCTCTTTAATCTAGTTTCTCTTTGAGTGGTCTTTGGATCAGTCAAGACACCTGCAGGTTAAATTTTCTAATTTGGTACCCACACTTATTTGGGTCCTGAGAGATTAGTAATTTTAAGTATCTAACATTGTCATATTTTGAAATCTCAATGTGCATAGTAGTGAATGAATGATGCCAGTTATTTTATGCTAAATCAGTATGTGTGTGAGAGGTTTAAGATTGATAAATCACTTTTCATGAAATACTGAATTTTTGAACTTTAGTGGAGTGATGATCAGTTCTATGTGTTGTGCTTCAATGGCTCGTAGAGTTGATCAGTCTCTACGATCCTTCAGAGTGCAACAATAGATATGATCATACTCTACGATTTATCAAGAACTCAGATTAAAACCAAATCGAAAGTAACTCTAAAGAAAGTTAAGGTAGGATAAATACCAATCAAGGCTACCTCTTTGGATTTTGAGAGAAACAGAGTTAATGTAAGGAAGTGAGTATAGCAAAAAAAAAAAAATCAAATTTTTCTCAATTTAGAAGGTTAAATTCAATCTTAACACTCATTTTTCTTTATCAATTGAGAACGCTTTTACATGAGTACAAGTAATATTTAATTAAAAGATATGTCATGGTTTAACGAGAGTATTTAGAAGGATAATGATTCTTTTACAAGATTCTGAGAAATGAGGATAGAAAATAACTTGTCATGCAATACAATAATTGATAACTTCAGTACTTGGAGGAGATAGGATAAAATACCTCACTGTTGTCAATTACTTGACAACCAGTGGATCTGATTTTGATGAAGCATAGCTGTTATTACAATTATTTGCAGTCCTTCCGGTTTTCATTTGTGACACTATAGATTTCTTCATATAGCTCAGGTTCTGGTTGTTGAGAAGGGCAATGACACACATAGTTGAGAAGTCCATAGATTTAATCGTTGACGGTTGATGAAGGAGTGAATGTCCTAGTTCATCATTTGTAGAGCTTCTCAATCACTTTTAGATTATAGATTCCTTTTTAAATGGAAAGAATCATAACTCTTGCTGCATCTGTATTCTTCCTCCATTACCCTACTGATTTCCCTTAGCTCAATTTGACTGAAGAAGATAATTCTTTTAAGCACATGGTTAAGCATGGATGGCCTTAGGCAACTTCTTCATTGGATTCCCTGTACAAACAATTTTCAACTGGTGAGATTAAATTCATTTTGTCTTTTATACCCAATACCGAGATTTAACACTAATTTAAATTTGTGTCATGGATCAACTCAAAGCGTAGGCTTTAACATATTTGTGAGAACCTGCTCTGATACCAATTGTTAGTTCCCGTGGACACAATAGAGATCTAGAAGGGGGGTTGAATAGATCATTTAAAGACTTTTTACTTTTGTAACGAAAGCATATTAGTTATTAATGATAGAATCAATTCAAGCACAACGGATTTTACTTTTAATAAACCCCTTAAAGAAATATGAGCCATTTCATTTTAGTGTGTTAATCTAGTATGGGTGAAAGCAGATGTTGTGCAGAATATAAAAGACATAAAGTAAATGACACAAGAGATTTATTGTGGTTCGGAGACTGAATAACTCCTACTCCACTCTTCTACTTGACAGTAGGAAATCCACTAAGATTTAGTCCTCTGGACTAGGACACTCTCGCCCTCATCAAAGCTAGCAGCTTTGGTTCCTTTAGTCACATTAAGACTAGGACACTCTTGCCCTCATCAAAGCTAGCAGCTTTGGATTGTAGACTAAGTCCAGCAGACTTAGAATCTCTTGTACCCTTCGGTACTCAACAAGTCCAGCAGACTTGATTTCTTTTTAGCCATTCGGGCAAGGATCCTTTGACCCTCTTTTGTGTGTTAGATGTTCGTTGAGTTGTGCTGCTAAGATGAACTTTGATCTTCTTTATCTTCTGGTACTTAGAAGCTGCTTATGATCCATCATTGAATGCTGCTGATGTTTGTCGTTGATATTATCCTTCTTTCTGATATTCAGCAACTACTCAAGATCACCAAATGTGTTGCTAGGCTTTTGTACTTCAGCTCTTTTGGTACTTGATAGCTCCTCGAGATGAACTCCTGAGATGACTGTGATGCTTCTTCTTTTTGATACTCAGTTGTTCCTTCTTATCATAGACAGTTTATTGCTTCTCGAGATGGGCTTCTGAGATGACTGTGATGCTCCTTCCTTTTAGTACTCAGTTGCTACCATGTATGTATCAAGTTGGCGTTTAAGCTTCTCTCTTCCATGTACCTAGCAGCTCTGAACACTTCTTCTGTAATAGAGTTATATATCTCTATGTCTTTCTCAATTCAGTGTTAGTGTTCTGATGGATCGTAGTGTCCTTCAGCATCTTCATTTTCTGTTCCACTCTACGATCGGTTGTTGTCTACCATCATATCTCTCGTGTATATTTTTCAACCACGTTTTCCGTTTGTTATGTAAGCCTTTATAACTCTGAGCAAATTTTACCGTTGAAAGAAATCCCGTTGGTTTCCTTTGGCGTTGTGCAGATCTTTAATATCTTTGATGTTGACTTTCTTGCCGCTTGTGTCAGTGCTTTTCCCTTTTCTGACATGTTCAGATATATTAACCTGTAGCTCTGCTTTCTCTGAATTTAGCCGTTGTTCTCTCAGAGTTGTTCATCAAAGATTATTATATTCTTTGCTAGTTAATCTTCTGATTTATCAATAGATGTTTTCCTTGACTTTAAGAATCAGCTGCTCTGCAGGCTCTGACTTGTTGACTTGTCTTCTTTAACACTGTAGAGATGTCAGTCTCGTGTTCTTCCCAGTCTTTGGAGTGAACAGGTTTTTTAGAGAATATGATCGTTGGGACATAGTCTTCTTGAGCCTGATACATGATACTAGAAAATCTTTGCTCTGACACCCGGCACGCAAAAGTCAGTATTCTGTCATTTCTGACTTCTTCTATAGTAGATGCCATAAAGTGTTGTCGTGGATGTAAGACCCCGAATTTTATGAAATACAAAATTTAATTTTTCTTCATATAGATATTTTTTTTAAACAGTAAGTGGTTAAATCGATAAAGTTAAAAGTTAAGGATGTTATGTGCAAATTTTATTTTGTCGGACAATATTCGCTTTGTCGGGGAATATTCGTTTGGTCGGGAAATATTCGTGCCGTACGACGGCGCCGAAATAATAAATTATTGGTGGACCCCACAACGGAATATTTGTCGGATATAGAAAACGACAGAAGTAACCTTTTTAAATAAAAATAGTCAACGGAACTGTTAAAATACCGGTGATAAAAGAATAGTAGCATACGGTAGTTTATGGTATTTTCTGTAGCACACGGTACTCTACAGTAACACACGGTATTGCATAGTGTCTCATATTATTGGTCTGATAATTGACACCGTAACTGTTACGCATCATTTCATCGATAATTGTCACTGCATAATATTTTATATTATCAATTCAATAATTGTTGTTACACAGTATTTTGCATTATTGATTTAATAATTGTCATTACACTGTATTTTATATCATTGAGTCAATAATTGTTGTTGCACTGTTTTTAAAATTATTGAACCTAATAATTGTCACAGTAACATATGCACAGTAATTCACATTATTGAATCAATAATTGTCATTACACAGTAACGTATGCTTTATTTTACATTATTGTTATCTCTATTATGATGTTATTTAAACAGTTGTATTTCATTAATTTATTGACTTGATATCTAAGAGCTAACTATACTGTATTTATAACAATTAGTCATAATAATTGAATTGATAAAGTTATTTGTTTATAATATAAAGTTAGGTGATTATTAGGTGATATGAAATGAATGGTGTAGATTAAAGTGTGAATTATTGTTGAATAATTGAATTGATTTGTTTATAATATAAAGTTAGGTGATTATTAGGTAATATGAAATGAATGGTGTAGATTAAAGTGTGAATTATTGTTGAATAATTAAATTGATTTGTTTATAATATAAAGTTAGGTGATTATTAGGTGATATGAAATGAATGGTGTAGATTAAAGATAATATAATATTTGAAATGGATGGTGTAGATTAAAAGATGATCTTTAAATGAATGGTTTAGATTAAATGAATGATGAGATTTTTGGCTATAAATAGAAGCCTTAACTTAAGGATTTTTGATAAACTTCCTTACTTGTTCTTTCTTTCTCTCTCTAAATACTTCTTGTGAAAGTTCTCTCTAAGTGTGCTTAAGTCATCTTGAGTATTTGTGAAGATCTATAAGTATACGTGTACTGTTCAAGTTAATCAACCTCATTTAAATCAATATCCAGTCACGTGTTACGGTAAGGGATACCATCTTTTTCATCTTCCATTATTCAAACGTACTATGGTAAGGAATGTCATCTTCTTTCATCTTCTATTATTAAAACTTACTACGGTAAGGGATACCATCTTTTTCATCTTCCATTATTCAAACGTACTATGGTAAGGGATTATCATTATTTGATTCTCGATAATAATATTGTTTCTTCCTTACTCATAAGACGTGCCTTTTATTTCCATGTATTAAATTGTGGGAATAACCTTACGGAGCGGATTGCCGCCTGTTGGTGAATAACCTTTCGTATTCATTCATTATTAATATCTGAGAATAACCTTACGGAGCGGATTGCCGCCTGTTTGGTGAATAACTCTTTGTACTCAAATTCTATTAAATTGTGGGAATAACCTTACGGAGCGGATTGCCGCCTGTTGGTGAATAACCTTTCGTATTCATTTATTATTAATCTCTGAGAATAACCTTACGGAGCGGATTGCCGCCTGTTTGGTGAATAACTCTTTGTACTCAAATTCTATTAAATTGTGGGAATAACCTTACGGAGCGGATTGCCGCCTGTTGGTGAATAACCCTTTGTATTAATTTCCTTCACCTTTTGTTAATCAAACCTGCTACGGTAAGGGATATTATTTTCTTTCATACTCCTAAATCGAAATTTATTATGGAACTATTGCTTCTATAATTCCTGAAAATATTATATGTTCCATAATAGTTGAACTTCATTATTTCAACTGAACCTTCCTATTTACGTGAACCTTTCTATTGAATTGTAACCGTTATTCTGAACTGTGGATCTTGAATTTCACTCCACATCATGTTGACAATTTGGACATTATTTGAATCTGTACAAAGTAAACTTCCGATACTTATTGTTATCCTATTTCTTCTGTTCATCATTTATATCATTCTAATCATCCAAAAATCAAGCTGTTGTGAATATCTGTGGCCGGGGGCACAGATGTGATATATTTGTTGAACAGATGATAGGTTAAAGGCGATATAATAGGTTAAAGGCGATACATCTGTTCGGTGTCTTTTATGGCACGTGGTGAATGTTCTCTTTGGCCCGTAGTGCAAAGATGAACTGTTGTTTGGTATGATTATGACCAAAGGCTGAATCTGGTATAATCATGACCGTTGGTGCTATATTGAATATCTTTGGCCCGTAGTACAAAGATGAACTGTTGATGTGCATGATTATGATCAGGAACTGTGAATTTGTATTATCTTGACTAATGATATTTCAGATGATAAAAGTTGATGATGTTTTTCCTAAAAAGAGAACCGAGTGGACATTATAGTCTGCATTATTCTTCTAATAGATTACTCATTCCGCTGCTATTATTGATCTGAACGTTGTTTAAGAATTTAACTGCAGTTTTTGATATAAACCTTGTAGTCTATTGTATTCTATCAAGAACTCAACTGTTGAAGACTAATGATAATTTATTCATCATTATCTTAGTCATGATATTCTTTACTGGGCTATTTGAGCTCACCCTTTCTTTTGTTCCATTGTTTTTCAACAGGAGATGAAAACATAACAGGGTCTAGCCGGGGAATGGAGTGAGGGTCCGAGGAATAGTTATCATAGTCTTCACGTTTTGTAAAATAGTGTGGCAATAATAGTGAAGACTTAGTTGTGTATTATTATACACTGTATTGTTGTACGTTGTGCTTTGTTGTAATAATTTTGTTGTAGTATTTTGACGACTCAAGTTTGGGCTGTGTGGGCCCAGATTTGGGGGCGTCACAGTTGGCATCAGAGCTTAGGGATATGGTCTTTAATGGCGATCTGGGGTAGAACTAGGAGGGGAGAGACGAATAGAATCAGTCACTAGTGTGTCCTACCTAAAATAGATTTTATTATCTAATGAGTCGATTTGAATGTAGGAACATGAAGTGATGAGTCAGTTTATTTGAACTAACATTTATTTTGTGACCACAGTTAATTATGGCATCTGGAAATCAGGAGGTTAACTATGAAATTACCGAAACAAATGTAGCTGCAAAACAAGAGGCGACGAATAATCTTCTTACAAACTCAGAGTTGAATCATTTGCCTAAGGCAAAAATTATGCGTGTTCTATCCAGTAAGGATGAAGGTGAAAACTCTGCTACAGTCGTTCCAGATCCATTCTTAGAAGCAATTAAAGGAAGTAACGAACTTGCGGAAATTATTGCCTTTAATTTACTCACTAATTGGGAGAGTGATATCACCTGGTTATGCTCTATAACAAAGGATCAGAATATATGGACTTTTCATATTAGTCTTTGGGATTTATGGTGTTCCAGCTATGATTTTCAAGATTATTTAAAAATGATGTTTCTATACTTTTGGGCGTTACAATTTAGAGGAATTCAGGTTAAGTTAGTCACTATCGTGGAAACTGCAGTCTATCGAAAATACTATTTTAATGGAAATCATTGGTACCTTACTACTGATGAAGTTAATGAACCCGAGAAACAGTTTGCTAGAAAATTATTCAGTGGTATTCCCATGGTTGAAATACGTGAAGATCCGAATGAAGTATTCGGGATTCGATTTGACGATAACAGTCAAGAAACCGAATGAGGTGATAACCGGTAAGCTATTCATAAATTCTCGTGAAGTCTACGCTTTGTTAGATACTGGCTCTACCCATTCTTTTATCTCACCTGCATGTGCTCAGCGTTTAAACTTAACTCCTGAAAATTTGGACTTTGACTTATCAGTTGAAACCCCATTAGGAGAAATGACCATTACATCTACTGTCTATAAATCTTGCCTAGTTCAAATCAACAACCTCACATTACCTGTTGACCTTATTTCTTTGGAGATGCATGAATTTGATGTGATTTTAGGAATTGATTGGTTGACTACCCATCATGCTAAAATTGATTGTTTTCATAAGATTATTAGTTTTCATATTCCTAATCAACCTGTCATGCAAATTCAAGCAACTAAACCATTGAAATCTATAACTGTTATTTCTAGCCATAAAGCCATTCGTTTATTGAAAAACGGATGTCAAGCCTTTTTAGCTCATGTCACTGATTTGAACAAAAATACGTCAAACTTAAATGATATTCCCATTGTTAATGAGTTTCCTGACGTTTTTCCTGAAGAACTTCCTGGCTTACCCCCAAACCGTGAAATTGATTTTTATATTGATCTTGAACCCGGTACCAAGCCCATTTCCAAAGCTCCCTACCGAATGGCTCCCATTGAACTTCAAGAGTTAAAAGTCCAACTACAGGAATTGTTGGATACCGGTTTCATTCGTCCGAGTGCATCACCTTGGGGTGCTCCTGTTCTATTCGTGAAGAAGAAAGACGGGAGTATGAGATTGTGCATTGACTACCGAGAATTGAACCATGTCACCATCAAGAACAGGTACCCGTTACCTCGGATTGATGACATGTTTGATCAATTGCAAGGCGCTCAACATTTCTCAAAGATTGATCTCCGTTCTGGATATCATCAGTTAAAGGTTAAAGCTGAGGACATTCCAAAGACTGCTTTCAGAACTCGTTATGGGCATTATGAGTTCTTAGTCATGCCTTTTGGACTAACTAATGCTCCTGCAGCTTTCATGGACATGATGAACCGGATATTCAAGGAACATTTGGATCATTTTGTGGTTGTCTTTATTGATGACATCCTCATATACTCCAAGAGTCGCGAGGATCATGAACAACACCTGAGATTGATACTACAAAAGCTCCGTGAAAACAAATTATATGCCAAGTTGAAGAAATGTGAGTTCTGGCTTGAGGAGGTCGCGTTTCTTGGGCATGTGATTTCTAGTCAAGGAATATCAGTCGATCCTGCGAAGATTGAAACGGTACTAAATTGGGAACAACCCAAAACAGTAACCGAAGTCCGAAGTTTTCTGGGTCTAGCTGGTTATTATCGGAGATTCGTAGAAGGATTTTCTCGAATCGCCACTCCATTAACGCAGCTTACTCGGAAAAGCACAAAATTCATATGGAGCAAGGAATGCGAGAAAAGTTTCCAAGAACTCAAGAAGAGACTGGTTTCAGCTCCTGTTCTGACCATTCCATCAGGATCAGGAGAATTTGTTATCTACAGCGATGCTTCTGGCAAAGGTCTAGGCTGTGTCCTTATGCAACATGGAAAGGTTATAGCCTACGCCTCTCGACAACTCAAAGATTATGAGAAAAATTATCCTACTCATGATCTAGAGTTGGCAGCAGTCGTTTTCGCGTTGAAGATCTGGAGACACTACTTGTACGGAGAAAAAGTGGATATCTATACGGATCATAAAAGTCTCAAGTATTTCTTCACCCAGAAGGAACTCAACATGCGACAACGACGTTGGCTTGAGCTGTTAAAGGATTATGACCACACAATCCAGTATCACCCGGGAAAGGCGAACGTTGTAGCTGACGCTTTGAGCAGAAAATCTTATGCAAGTACAAGTGCACTGCTGACAACACAAAAGTGTATTTTGTACGACTTGCAAAAGATGGAGATAGAGCTAAAGACACCAGGGACCCACTCGAAGATTGCTCACGTGCGAGTAGAACCAACTTTAATCGATAAAATTAAAGCTGCTCAAGCTACCGATCCGGAACTGATAAACATGATAAAGAAAGTACAAGAAGGTGCCATTTCCGAAGCAAGAATCGACGAGAAAGGAATACTTCGAGTCAACTCTCGACTCTGTGTTCCTAACGATCCTGAATTAAAGCATAAAATCATGATGGAGGCACACAACACGCCGTTTGCAATCCACCCAGGAGGTACCAAGATGTATCGAGATCTTCGACATACATTTTGGTGGAACAATATGAAAAGAGAGATTGCGGAGTTTATCTCAAGGTGCCTAACTTGTCAACGTGTCAAGGCAGAGCATCAAGTTCCTAAAGGTCCATTACAATCACTTGAAGTTCCCGAATGGAAGTAGGAACACATCAATATGGACTTCGTGACGGGTCTTCCAAAAGTTTCTCAAGGCTTAGATGCAATTTGGGTGATCGTAGATAGATTGACCAAATCTGCTCATTTCTTGCCTATACGAGAAAACTTTTCACTTGAACGTCTTGCCGGTATGTACATAAATGAGATCGTGAGATTGCATGGCATGCCAGTTTCCATAGTTTCTGATCGAGATCCTAGATTCACTTCACGCTTTTGGATCAGTCTACAAAAAGCTATGGGCACTGAACTACGTTTTAGTTCTGCATACCATCCTCAAACGGACGGACAATCGGAAAGGACGATCCAGACCCTCGAAGATCTTTTGAGACTTTGTGTATTAGACTTCAAAGGAAGTTGGGATAAGTACTTGCCGTTGGTGGAATTTTCTTACAACAACAGTTACCAAGCAAGCATAGGCATGGCTCCATTCGAGGCATTGTATGGAAGGAAGTGTCGCTCTCCAATATGTTGGAATGAGGTAGGAGAAGCAAAATTGTTAGGACCCGAGTTGGTACGCTTGACGACCGAAAAGATCCAAATGATCCGACAACGAATACAGACCGCACAAGAACGACAAAAGAGTTATGCTGATCTTCATCGGAGAGACGAAAGTTTCAACGTCGGAGATCATGTATTCTTACGTGTTTCTCCATGGAAAGGGGTTACGAGATTCGGAAAGAGAGGAAAGCTCAACCCTCGATTTATTGGCCCATTTGAAATCCTCGATCGAATAGGAACCGTAGCCTACAGACTAGCCCTACCACCAAGTATGTCTCGCATCCATAACGTTTTTCACATATCTATGTTACGTAAATATGTGAAGGACCCAAACCACGTCATTGAGTTAGAACCAGACGTTATAGCAGAGGATTTAACATACGAGGAGGTACCTGTTAAGATCCTGGATAAGAAGGAGCAGATCCTACGCTCAAAGGTTATACCTCAAGTTAAGGTTTTATGGAGGAACCAAGATACTGAGGAAATGACCTGGGAGCTAGAATCTGAGATGAAATCTAAGTATCCTTACCTATTCGATATGTCAGGTACGTCAATTTCGGGGACGAAATTTCATAAGGAGGGGAGGTTGTAAGACCCCGAATTTTATGAAATACAAAATTTAATTTTTCTTCATATAGATATTTTTTTTAAACAGTAAGTGGTTAAATCGATAAAGTTAAAAGTTAAGGATGTTATGTGCAAATTTTATTTTGTCGGACAATATTCGCTTTGTCGGGGAATATTCGTTTGGTCGGGAAATATTCGTGCCGTACGACGGCGCCGAAATAATAAATTATTGGTGGACCCCACAACGGAATATTTGTCGGATATAGAAAACGACAGAAGTAACCTTTTTAAATAAAAATAGTCAACGGAACTGTTAAAATACCGGTGATAAAAGAATAGTAGCATACGGTAGTTTATGGTATTTTCTGTAGCACACGGTACTCTACAGTAACACACGGTATTGCATAGTGTCTCATATTATTGGTCTGATAATTGACACCGTAACTGTTACGCATCATTTCATCGATAATTGTCACTGCATAATATTTTATATTATCAATTCAATAATTGTTGTTACACAGTATTTTGCATTATTGATTTAATAATTGTCATTACACTGTATTTTATATCATTGAGTCAATAATTGTTGTTGCACTGTTTTTAAAATTATTGAACCTAATAATTGTCACAGTAACATATGCACAGTAATTCACATTATTGAATCAATAATTGTCATTACACAGTAACGTATGCTTTATTTTACATTATTGTTATCTCTATTATGATGTTATTTAAACAGTTGTATTTCATTAATTTATTGACTTGATATCTAAGAGCTAACTATACTGTATTTATAACAATTAGTCATAATAATTGAATTGATAAAGTTATTTGTTTATAATATAAAGTTAGGTGATTATTAGGTGATATGAAATGAATGGTGTAGATTAAAGTGTGAATTATTGTTGAATAATTGAATTGATTTGTTTATAATATAAAGTTAGGTGATTATTAGGTAATATGAAATGAATGGTGTAGATTAAAGTGTGAATTATTGTTGAATAATTAAATTGATTTGTTTATAATATAAAGTTAGGTGATTATTAGGTGATATGAAATGAATGGTGTAGATTAAAGATAATATAATATTTGAAATGGATGGTGTAGATTAAAAGATGATCTTTAAATGAATGGTTTAGATTAAATGAATGATGAGATTTTTGGCTATAAATAGAAGCCTTAACTTAAGGATTTTTGATAAACTTCCTTACTTGTTCTTTCTTTCTCTCTCTAAATACTTCTTGTGAAAGTTCTCTCTAAGTGTGCTTAAGTCATCTTGAGTATTTGTGAAGATCTATAAGTATACGTGTACTGTTCAAGTTAATCAACCTCATTTAAATCAATATCCAGTCACGTGTTACGGTAAGGGATACCATCTTTTTCATCTTCCATTATTCAAACGTACTATGGTAAGGAATGTCATCTTCTTTCATCTTCTATTATTAAAACTTACTACGGTAAGGGATACCATCTTTTTCATCTTCCATTATTCAAACGTACTATGGTAAGGGATTATCATTATTTGATTCTCGATAATAATATTGTTTCTTCCTTACTCATAAGACGTGCCTTTTATTTCCATGTATTAAATTGTGGGAATAACCTTACGGAGCGGATTGCCGCCTGTTGGTGAATAACCTTTCGTATTCATTCATTATTAATCTCTGAGAATAACCTTACGGAGCGGATTGCCGCCTGTTTGGTGAATAACTCTTTGTACTCAAATTCTATTAAATTGTGGGAATAACCTTACGGAGCGGATTGCCGCCTGTTGGTGAATAACCTTTCGTATTCATTTATTATTAATCTCTGAGAATAACCTTACGGAGCGGATTGCCGCATGTTTGGTGAATAACTCTTTGTACTCAAATTCTATTAAATTGTGGGAATAACCTTACGGAGCGGATTGCCGCCTGTTGGTGAATAACCCTTTGTATTAATTTCCTTCACCTTTTGTTAATCAAACCTGCTACGGTAAGGGATATTATTTTCTTTCATACTCCTAAATCGAAATTTATTATGGAACTATTGCTTCTATAATTCCTGAAAATATTATATGTTCCATAATAGTTGAACTTCATTATTTCAACTGAACCTTCCTATTTACGTGAACCTTTCTATTGAATTGTAACCGTTATTCTGAACTGTGGATCTTGAATTTCACTCCACATCATGTTGACAATTTGGACATTATTTGAATCTGTACAAAGTAAACTTCCGATACTTATTGTTATCCTATTTCTTCTGTTCATCATTTATATCATTCTAATCATCCAAAAATCAAGCTGTTGTGAATATCTGTGGCCGGGGGCACAGATGTGATATATTTGTTGAACAGATGATAGGTTAAAGGCGATATAATAGGTTAAAGGCGATACATCTGTTCGGTGTCTTTTATGGCACGTGGTGAATGTTCTCTTTGGCCCGTAGTGCAAAGATGAACTGTTGTTTGGTATGATTATGACCAAAGGCTGAATCTGGTATAATCATGACCGTTGGTGCTATATTGAATATCTTTGGCCCGTAGTACAAAGATGAACTGTTGATGTGCATGATTATGATCAGGAACTGTGAATTTGTATTATCTTGACTAATGATATTTCAGATGATAAAAGTTGATGATGTTTTTCCTAAAAAGAGAACCGAGTGGACATTATAGTCTGCATTATTCTTCTAATAGATTACTCATTCCGCTGCTATTATTGATCTGAACGTTGTTTAAGAATTTAACTGCAGTTTTTGATATAAACCTTGTAGTCTATTGTATTCTATCAAGAACTCAACTGTTGAAGACTAATGATAATTTATTCATCATTATCTTAGTCATGATATTCTTTACTGGGCTATTTGAGCTCACCCTTTCTTTTGTTCCATTGTTTTTCAACAGGAGATGAAAACATAACAGGGTCTAGCCGGGGAATGGAGTGAGGGTCCGAGGAATAGTTATCATAGTCTTCACGTTTTGTAAAATAGTGTGGCAATAATAGTGAAGACTTAGTTGTGTATTATTATACACTGTATTGTTGTACGTTGTGCTTTGTTGTAATAATTTTGTTGTAGTATTTTGACGACTCAAGTTTGGGCTGTGTGGGCCCAGATTTGGGGGCGTCACAGTGGATGTTTCTGAAGTAATTAACAACTCATTTTGAGATTACTGACTTAAGTGCTTAGATGTCTTCAATCCTTGTTGGCACTTAAGTACTCGACTATTAATCCAGTTGTAGCTTCTTGCTTCTGATCGTTGAGTCATCTGCTGGTTCTGCTATGTAGCTCTACGATTTTCAGTTGCTAGCCCTGCTTGGCTTATATGTCATAGAGGACTGCTCTATGATTCTTTAGGCGCTAGATCTTCTATCATTGATGACTGCTTTACGAGCTTCAGTTGTTAAATCTTTTAACATAGAGGACTGCTCTACGAACTTCAGCTTCATTCTATGCTGAATGTTCAAAGGGTGTTTAAGGCAGGTAACGTTTGAATATCTTCAGCTTAACTTAACGATTGCTTGAACGTTGTACTTCTGCGTTTGCCTTTTTCACTCTACGACTTAGCTTTGCTACTTTACGATCTTGCCTATGGTGTAAGTCGTAGTGCAATCGTAGAGTTATGATTTAAACTGTTCTACGATCTTAGTTCAGACCAGATGCTGTAGATGTATGAGATCTTCATTCAGTTTGTTTAACAGCCCAAGGACAACCTACTGAATAATCTTTATAAGGATTGCTGTCGCGATTTTGAATACTCATGTAAAAGTTGCTCTTTGATTCTGCTAGGTTTGTAGATAAGATTAGGAGAATCGTAGAGTGATTGTCTATATGGACTCTACGATCCCGAGAGTCAGCTCTACGATGCCGAGACAACTCTACGATCTGCCGAGAGGACTCTACGATTTTTCGAGCCTTGTTCTGCGTTTACCAGGCAGACTCTACGATCTTCCTTTGAGTGATTTCATAAGACTTCTATCTGAATGACACTTCACTTCTCAATCAGTCTTGCTGATGGAGTTGGTGCTTGGATCTTCTGTTTGCTTGCCGGTCATTCAGGGTCTTCATACTGATGATCTTTAAGTAAATACTCCATGATTCTGCTTTGGAAATATGTTCGTATGACTGGTTATGCTGATTACTTGCAGACCCTACGATCGAGTGTAGTCAACGATTCTTGCTTTAACTCTCTTGCCAGATTGCTGTTCTTTTTGATCGATCAGGCTTATCTATTACATTTTAAGATCAGCCTAACAAGTTTGATCTTTCTATATATAGTCCTTGTACATAGTGATCTTTTGAAGGACTGTACAATGCTATTAACTCATATGAGATCAACTTAACAGTTTTGATCTTGTCAATCTAAGTCCTTAGAACGTAATGTCTATTAACTATTAAGGACTTTACATCTTTCATCAATGCAGACATATTTCCATATTAATTCATTTATCTTTTAAAACACATCATCAAATCTTATAATTGAGAAATATCATTCACATGCATATTCCAAACAGAATCCATATTGAATCATAATATAAACATATAATAATAACATTCACAACCTTTTAGGAAAATCCGTCTCTATATAATCCGTTATTCTTGAAATTCATTTCTTTCCTACAAAAATGTTTATTAAGCAAGTAATGAGCACAACGGCTCAGCAAGTTCAACAGTTTATGCTTCACGTAGCACATAGCTTATCATGCTTGGTGTGTGTCATACATCATGTGCTTGTGCTTCTACTATAACAATATATCTCATATATATTCATATCGTTGCACAAAATACACATTGTGGTCATATTAATCACATATCACGTAACACATAAGTTGTATGCAGTTAAAACAAGAATTTCATATCATAACAGTCCAACATTTAACATAAAAAGGGACTGAAGAACTTGCCTGGCGTCCAGTTATTTAAATTGTTAGCTCAAGCCCTTAACTCGATCAACCTATGATTATAAAATAATCAAATAATAATTATTTATCTCTTTATGATATTAATTTACTTAATTAATATCATTTCTGGGCTACTTATTTAATAATATGGTTAGTTAAATTAACCCCGTTCCTTAATAAATTAATTTAACTTAACATCATATACCTTTAATACGGACAACCCGGTTCTTTGGACAAATTCTAGCGTATTCGGTTGTCCCAAAATTTTATTTAAACATTTTCTAAATTATAACCTTATTAGATTAATATTTAAACATTTAAATATTAATCCCCAATATTTAATATTTTTACAAAAATATTAAATTTAATGCCCAAACATCATTTCTATATTTTTAGTATTTTTCTATAATTTTCTGGAATTTTTAAACAATTTTTAAGCATTTATTTCATTAAAAACTAATTCTGGGGGCAATTTGGTAATTTCCCGCGGCTTTAGGACACAATCGGTATTTCTCGAAAAGTCCGAGGGTATTTTTGTAAATTCAGCAATGACAGGGACACAACCGGCATTAACAGAAAAGCTTAGGGGCATTTTCGTAAATTCGCAAGGCCAAAGGACACGCTGGTTCTTTCCAGAAAAGGTCGGGGGCAAAATCGTAATTTCGCCCCGAAAATCGCGTCCGCGCATTGCGCGGACCTTCCCTTGTCGTGTCAAAACGTCGTCGTTCGTTGACCTTCTCCGGAAACTTCTACCGCGCGACGCGCGGCCTTGCCTTACTGCCCAAAACGACGCCGTTGTAACGTCCGCAACTGAAAAAAAATGGCTGCCGCGCATTCTTCTTTCTTCCCTCAGGCGTAACAGTGACCAACAAGCAACCCAAAAATAGCATTTTTGCTCCAAATTTTTCACACATAATAACTCTAAAAATCATATAATTCATAAATATACATCCATAAATTATTGGGAATAATTATTATAATTATTTTCTATTTTTTTTCATAAACTTTATTTAACACCAAATATTAAAATATAATTCAAAAAATAGTTTTTATACCTTCTTTGGCTTTACTTTGAAGCTTTTTCTTCCTCTTCATGGCATCAACACTTCTCTCCTTAATGGTTATGGTGGTGTAAAGTGGCGGTGATGGTGGTTGGCTTCGGTTGGAGAGGAAGATCAATTAAGTTTGCTTTATTTGGCTTTTTATTTCTTTTTCCTTTTACTCTCCCACATAAATTTTGTACACGCATAACAACATGCATGTAATTGCATGAGGTAATTTATACCTCCAAAAATCATAAAATAATTCATACGACTTATAAAAAATATTTTTCATCACTTTTCACTTCGTTACTTGGACAACATGTTACACTAACATGTTCCCGTTTTCAAAATATTATTCCTCATAAAAGTCATAATAATTCAACTATACATAAACATAATTTTTAATGAATTAAAACATTCATTTTTTCTCATTTAATTTTATTTCTTTACATTTCACATTACTTTCCTTATATAAATTATATAATTTATTATTATATAATTTATATAATTACCTTATCCTTATATAATTTTCATTTTTCACAAATCACAATTTATAAAAAAGTCTCTTCCATCATTATTCAATTTAATCACCTTATATAAATTATATAATTATTCTTATATAATTTATATAATTATTATTTTCTTCATATTTTACTTTAATTTCCTTATATAAATTATATAATTTATTATTATATAATTTATATAATTACTTTTCTTCTCAATTAAACTTCTAAAATTCCTCCATAATTCTTGATTAATTATATAATCAATTATTATAACTTTACTAACTTTCTTATTAACACTTCATTTAAAATTGGATTAATTTAATTATTAATCCCTTTATTTTCATAATTAATGAAATTGATAATTATCACCATTAACCATGTACACATATATATGCACATATATCTTTATACATAGCTACATCATAAATCTCACATTACTATATAACCTCAATTAAATCATAATTTCTACATTTCCATTTAATTGTACAATTTATTGTACATTTAACCGGAATTTCTCTTATTCTTAATAAATTGTTTTTAAACAATTTATTTACTTTTCAATTACTTTAATTCCATACCATTCGTCATGATCTCTGTATAGATTTAATTTACCAATTAAATCCCTTCACATACCTTAAACCACATAAAATAATAATTTCTTTACACAACCTTGAAAATTGTATCAATTAAATTCTTATTTAATCTTATTAAATAATTCCGAAAATTCGGATCCTCACAAATACTACCTCCTCAGGTCTTTGGTTGCGTGGCGTATGTTCATCTTCCAAAGAATCAACGTGTCAAATTGGATCCTTGTGCTCTTCGATGTGTATTTCTAGGGTATGGTACACACAAAAAATGATACCGATGTTATGATCCCACTACTCGACGGTTTCATACTACCATGGATATTACCTTCATGGAGTCTAATCTTTTTTATTCTTCATCCTCCTCCACTCCCTCACTTCAGGGGGAGACACCAAGTGAAGAGATGAAGTGGTTAAGTTTTGATTGGCTTGAAGATCAGAACAATCAAATTGAAATTGATGACTCTAGAACAACCTCAAACACGGTCATACGATCTACATCTAATGAAGAGTCTACATCAAATGAAGAACCCCTCTCGCCTACAGTATCCACAGACTTATCTCCTGAGAATATTCTTGAGGTAAGCCATACTATTACACCTTCCTGTACAGATAATATAGAGTCCTCCGGTGGATATATCTTACCTTTCAGGCACAATCGTGGTAAACCACCAAATAGATACTCACCAGATATGGAGGAAAGAAGAACAAGGTATCCAATTACCAACTATGTGTCTACGAAAAAGCTACTTGAACCTCTCAAGACTTTCTCCAAAGACCTATCCATATGCCAGATTCCAAATACGGTTCAGGAAGCACTAGCCAATCCTAAATGGACACAGGCTATAGAAGAAAAATGGGAGCACTATTAAAGAATCAAACATGGGCGTTGGCTCCACTTCCAAAGGGGAAGAGAACCGTTGGATGTTGGTGGGTGTTCTCTGTGAAGCACAAGGTAGATGGATCCATAGAAAGATACAAGGCAATGCTAGTGGCAAAAGGATACACTCAGACGTATGGAGTTGATTATCAAGAAACTTTTTCACCTATAGCAAAATTAAATACAGTTAGGATTCTGCTGTCTCTTGCTACTAACTTGGACTAGCCATTACATCAGTTGGATGTAAAGAACGCATTCCTTCATGGAGATCTTAAAGAGGAAGTTTACATGGATATACCTCCAGGATATACATCCTCCTCAAAAATTGAGATTGTGTGCAAATTGCAACGAGCATTATATGGATTAAAGCAATCACCTCGAGCATGGTTTGACCAATTCAAACTGGCAATAAAGAAATATGGGTTCTATCAAAGTAACTCAGACCATACACTATTCTTGAAACATCAACAAGGCAAGGTAACATCGTTAATTGTCTATGTTGATGATATGATTATTACATGAGATGGCATGGAGGAAAATGTCAGACTTCAAGAGCAATTGGCTACTGAGTTTGAGATGAAAAAACTAGGAGGTCTGAAATATTTTCTAGGAATAGAAGTCACTAGATCAAGACGAGGTATATTTCTTTCCCAAAGAAAATACATCCTAGATCTATTATGTGAAGTTGGAATGTTGGAATGTAAGCTGACAGACACTTCAATTATTCAGAATCATAAACTTGAAGAACACCCAAACCAAGTTCCAACAGACAAAAGTCAATACCAGAGATTGGTTGGCAAGCTTATTTATCTCTCACATACTCGTCCAGATATTGCCTATGCAGTAAGTTTTGTGAGTCAATTCATGCATCGGCCTAGTAAAAACCATATGGAAGCGGTAATTCGGATCTTACGATACTTAAAATCATCCCCAGGAAAGGGACTGTTGTTCTCAAAAAATAATCATCTCAGGATTAATGGCTATACAGATGCAGACTAGGCAGAAAATGTTACAGATAGACAATCTACCTCAGGATACTTTACATTTGTTGGAGGAAATTTGGTCACTTGGAGAAGTAAAAAACAAAAAGTAGTGGCATTATCAAGTGCCGAAGTAGAATTATGTGGGGTGGCAAAAGGACTATGCGAACTTTTGTGACTAAAAAGACTTATGTCTTAAATAGGTTTCGCTCCTACCTCTGAGATGGATCTGTTCTGTGATAACAAATTTGCCATTACTATTGCACATAATCCCATACAACATGATTGGACCAAACATGTGGAGGTTGACAGACACTTTATTAAGGAGAATTTAGAAGTAAAAATAATTCAGTTTCCATTCGTGAAGTCCGAAGACCAACTAGCAGACATTCTGACAAAGGCAGTGTCAAGCAAAGATTTCTACAGCTTACTTTGACAAGTTGCACGTTGAAGATGCGTTCACTTGAGGGGGGTGTTAGCGTGAGCTGTAGATTAGAAGACAAATGAGAGGGATTATAGGGAAAATATACATACGATTCCTTCTATTAAGGGTAGGACTGAGCAAATTTTGGTTATAACCGAAAAATCAAACCGAAATTTTAAAACTGAAATATTTCGGTTATTTGGATAATTTCGGTTATAACCGAAATTTATTTCGGTATTCGGGTTCGGTTTTGGATAGAAAAATTGTACTATTCGGTTAACCGATTAACCGAATAGTAAAAATAAAATAAAATTACTATTCTATTTCAACTTCCAAAGGTTTTGCAATTAAAAATTAAAATAGTACTTGCATGGTTGCATGACTTATCCTTCAATTCTGAAATCATGAAATGATTCTATATTCCAACTTGAAATAATTTATTTTTTTTGAAAAAATAGAATTAAATTCGGGTAATAACCGAATAACCGAATTCGGTTTTCGATAATTCGGTTATTTGTCAATTCGGTTATTAATTCGGATAGTGATTTTTTTTAAAATTCGGTTTTCGGTTATAACCGAACCGCCTATTTGGTTCGGTTATAACCGAATGATCACCCCTAATTAAGGGCCAAAGGATCCCAGCCATAATCCTAGCCTTGATTTGTGTAAAACACCAAAAATAGAGAGTTAAATAACTCTATTTATACTTGTAATATTGCTGTGAATAAATAAGAAAAAATGAATATGATTTTCTGTCACTTATCGTAGTAACTACCCTACTAGGATAGGAGTCAATCTCCTTAACGAAAGGAAGTCGAATCTAATCCTGACTTCTTTCCTTAGGAATTAGAAATTAATTGTGACTAGGAATCACAGATTCCTTAAAGTCCAATCCACTACCCAGAATATACCTCGACGTGGGAAAGAATCCTCCACATGGCCTAGGGCCCATCAAACCACCCGGGCCCACCCAATCATGCCCCTAGATGCTCTCTCAAGATTATCTGAGGAAAGCTTTTGATTCTGTTCGATGGGATTTTCTGTTTGATGCTCTCTACCTTTTCAAATTTCCTCCTAAGTTCATTTTATGGATTAGAGCTTGCATTACTGCTCCGTCCTTCTCAATTAAAGTGAATGGTGCGTTATGTGGTTACTTCACAGGTACGAAAGGTCTTTGGTAGGGGGACCCCTTATCTCCTTGCCTTTTTGTTATTGTCACGGAGGTTCTATCATTGCTTATTTCTAATGCTGCGAAGAGACTCCCTTTCAAATTTCATTGGAGAACAAAGGATTGCCAAATTAAATGTTATGGTTGCAGCTCAAAAATTGATGAACTATTAGCAGAAAAGATAAAGATAGAACAGAATATAAAGAAATAAAAGTGGAACAGAATAGAAGATGGAAGAATTTGATTCAGAAATAGTGTTCCATATGTAAGATCTTTCTCTGACAGATATCTTACTAGTGTTCCAAATTCTTGACTACATTCAATCACCAAGAAGTCCCTAATGCGTTGTATAGACATAGGCAGAGCAAGATGTTAAGTTGAAGTAGCAAAACACAGCATTCGCAATTTTCTGGTTAATCATTAATTGTGACAATAACAGATCTATAAATTTATCATTTTTTTCGTACTTTGAAAATATTATTATTTTCCATAAAAACTATTTCTTTTAAAGAGCAAAAAAGAGGAGGCTGTGAACTTAATAAAATAATAAAGGAGAAACAAACAAGTACAGATAGTAAGGGGGACAAAGTTTACTAAAACAATTCTGTCTTTGTTTCTTCCTATTCCCTCTCTGTTCTAAAACAGAGCCCTCAGTTGGAGGTTAAACTTCTGTACATTGATGTGCAATGTTCTTTATCTTTTACTAATTTTGCTGCCGGATGATCAAGCTTGTGTTGGTGAAGTGGGCTTATTTCCTCGGTACATGGGAGCTACTGATAGACTGCTTAATGCTGATAATGAGGAAGTTTACTCCAAGGGAATGCCTGTGTACAAAGGAATGGTATGCTGCAGAAAGCCATTTTCCACTTTTTGGTTATTTGATGATCTTAGTCAAATTTTATTTACATTTGAATATGGCATAGTTCGCATCCTGAAAGTAATATTATATGAGCTCTTCCTGTTAAATATCACCATTCTGTCGCTCAGTAGCTACCCAGGCAGTATCATGCACATCCTTTGACTTGTATGCCTAATGGTTTGGCTAATTAGATTGGGAGTTGGCTAAGTTCACTAAGTGACTCCCAAGGGGTGGGATAAATGGCAAAGATTGTTCAAATCCTCATATTTTGAACAAACCCCCATATTGACTTGTATGCCTAATGGTTTGGCTAATTAGATTGGGAGTTGGCTAAGTTGGCTAAGTGACTCCCCAACGGGTGGGATAAATGGCAAAGATTGTTCGAATCCCCATATTTTGAGGCAAACAAATCTATCAAAAAAAGAGGGGGGGGGGGGGGGGGGGGGTAAAAGTGGTGTCAGTTGAATGTGGGACAAAGTGTTCTCTCTTGCAGCAATTAGTCTTTTTTTTTTCCTTTTCTTTTCTTATAGGTCTTTTAGGAATTACTCATTAGCCAGCATCATTAGGAGATCTATCAGTACATCATCTGCTCCATATGGGAATTATCTGGTTTTTAGGTGACAACCATCTCAGTTGATTTAACTTTCCAAGAAATTAAACAAAAAATAATTTTCTATATTTTTGGAAACTTGGTTCCTGTAAACGTATGTCTAAAACTTGGCACAGCCATCCTAGTTCTTATTATCTGCATCAGTGTGAGTTTTGCAAATTTTTATATTGCTTTGAATACGTATGAGAGCATGCCAATGAGTTCATGTATCCAGCTGGCATAACCAGTTCTGTCTTACATTAATTTCTTTTCTTTCTTTTTGTTAACTGTTCTAATTTCGTGCTGTTTCTGTTGTTTTAGACGATGATTTCTTCACAACTCAAAACCCCAATAAGAAACAACTTAGAAATTATAACTTTTCAACTAATCTTCCATAACTTGATCATTCATCATTATTTGTAGAACCTGAGGAGACATGGAGACATCATTAAGAGGACTATCGGAGGCTATTTTGTTGTACAAGGCAGGGCTGATGACACTATGAATCTTGGTGGCATAAAGGTATATGTACGAGTCTTGCCTGCTGATATCATGATTTCAGGGGCTATGAATTTGAAAACTTTAAGGTTATGTTTGGAATTTGGAATACTTTAGAGGAAAGGAAATAAAGAAGAAGGGAAAGGAAATGAAATCTTAAAATCTATTGGAGCTTTCTTAACCATCATCCATGTTCTTGATGCTGCATGATTAAAAGTATAGATACACTCACGTTCAGTATGATAGTTTTTCTCTTATTTATTTTATACGTTTTCTTTTTCCTTTCTTTTCCTCCACGTTGTTCAAGTTGCAAACATACCCTAAAGGATTTTATGAATATATCCAACATTCAGTTGACAAAAAATACTTTCCTGACTGCATAAGCTCTTGATGTGGAAAATGAAGAGAATGTTTGTTGAGTTTTAAATTCATCAGATCATCTTAACCAACTTTTTGGACCAAATATTTAACTTGTAATGCTGTTTGGATGCAGACAAGTTCAGTGGAAATCGAGCGTGTTTGTGATCAAGCAGATGAAAGTATACTAGAAACTGCTGCAGTCAGTGCTCAACCAGCAAATGGCGGTCCAGAACAGTTGGCTATATTTGTAGTACTAAAGAAAGGATTTGACAGCACACCAGACAAGCTAAGAATGAAAATATCAAGCGCCATCCAAAGCAACCTTAACCCTTTGTTTAAGGTTTGTCCCACTCCCTAAATTCATAAAGTTAGTAAATTGCCTTTAATCATCCGTTTTGTTTATGAGTATGTCGTGCAGCTCGAAGACTTTTGGACCTCATAATCCTCATATCTTGTTACTTTGATTTTCCAACTGATTTTAAACTGTAATGAATTGATTTTGGACAATAATGTGTAAGGGAGCATGAGTGATAGGCAAGAAGACTAATTTATCCAATGTTTGTGACGTGAAAGGTAAAAAATGAAGTTCATGAAGTAGGTGTTTCCTCCTGTTAAGAAAAGAAAAAAATATAGAGAGAAATTAATTAAACCACATGTGGTTTATCCAAAATATTGAGTCACTACTTATGGTTTGAAAACTATCGATTCAACACCTGTGGTTTGATTTGAAGTTTCAAGTTAGCTCATCTCCATCCAATTTGTCATCAAGTGGAGTTCACTCGCCAAAAAGCGATTGAATAGCCTTCCAACAGCCATATCCATGCGTTAATTGTCCAAAATAGCCCTAAATTATAAAATATAACTACCAACCACTTGAGCTTTTGTTTAGTACTCTTTTTACACCTTTTATCATCTACAAGCTTATAAGAACCCCTCTTTTAAAATCCAAAAAAATATTAGGCAATCTTTTATAATTTTATTCATTTAAATTTATTATGCATTAAAACTAAATTAATGTTAAACTAAAAGTAAATAAATAAATAATAAAGAAAATTATTTGACATTTGATGTGGCATTTGACATGCAAAATAAATAAATATATAATTATTTTTATTTTTTTAGAAAAGTATTTATCAAATTGCATGGAAAAGGTTATAAAATTTGTTGATGTCAATTATTTTAGTTAAATTATTTTTCTTAACTAGAATAAAAGCATGTTACAATTAAAAGTAGTGTTTTCAATTTATGTATTTGTATAAATTTTTGTGTATAAAAATACCGTATACTTATTATTATGTATAAAAAAGTCAATATGTAGTCAAATTTAGGGAAAATAAAATATGAAGAACAAATTAATCTTTGACTATAAAAACTAACGGTGTTAGTCAAAAATCGCTAGTAGGTGTCATTGTGAAAATGAATGTGAAACCACAACCGATAATTTCAGAACCACATGTAGTGATTCAAGAATTTGAGTAAATCACAAGTCGTTTTTTAAATTCTACTCAAATACAAATTTTAGCTAAAGTGCTGATGCTTATATTAATCCATGACCCATCTTTTGGTTTTAACACAACTTTTTGGAAAACAAGTTACGTTGCGAGGCCACATTTTCATTTTCTTAGAGTTCAATTATTTGCAGAAAGTTACAAACTTACACCTTGCGACGTATAACTCATTGGAGAAAGTTGAAAAATTCTCTTGATTTTCTTTGAAAAATTCCGGTTATAATTATGCTTTTCATATTGTATTTGATTAACAGGTGAACATTGTCAAGATTATTCCAGAGTTCCCTCGAACAGCTTCAAATAAGTTACTAAGAAGAGTATTGAGGGATCAACTGAAGCATGAGCTTCACTTTTGTGAGTAAAATATGGCCATAATTTCTACCATGTGATATGTTTGAAACTGGGTGAGATTCCTGGAATTGTTATTCATACTGTTTGGCCCGGTAATTGTACTCATCTAGTGATTGTAATGCTGTTGTATTGCGACTACAAAGTTCCAAACTACTGCAAAATAAATGTCAAATTATTGCTAAAGAATTTAGCCCAAAAAAATGAATAATAATTAATGCTGAAATATTATTGGGCTTTTCATTGGGCCAAACATGTTTGGTAACTAAGCTTAATCTAAATGTTTTTTGTCCTATGAAAATGCATTGGTCTTCTGCATCATTCCGAGTCGAGTCGAACGGTATCTTGTTCAAATTCTACTCAAAACTTTTTTAAGGTGTTCGGATTCATGCTCGAATTCAAATATAATTTTATAGTATTTGCTCATATTCGAGTCAACTCGTTTTAATGTTCTCGAGTTCTACTCAATTCGATTTTTAGTCGAGTTACTCTCAGAGCATTTGAGATATACACAAATCAGAACTGAATCATTTATATGATGATAATTTAGATAAAATTAACTCAGTCAAATATTTGGAATAATTTAAATTTGGATTTTTCAAAACTAGACCTCGAATTTTGTAAAAAATTAATGAGATGATATTACAACTCTTGAATCAATTGAGGACATGTACAGAAAACATGAAAAGTCCTTCCATTTTTCAAAGTATGTGAAGAATTAAATTGTTGAATATTATATAATAAATAAATTGAGTATACTCGATACTGTATATAAGTAAGGATCAACGAACTTGTATCGATTAGCGAACAGTATACGACTTATACTCGACTCGTAAAGTGTTTGAGTATCAAAATATATTTGAATTCAATTCGTTTAAGTATCAAATTTGAGTCTTGCTTGAATTTTTCGATTTGATTTCGAATCGGATTTTGAATCACCAAGGTTCATTTTTAACCGATAATTATTAAAAAAAATTGAGTACTCTATTGGGCTAATATGGACTGTTTGTTGGGCGAGTAAAAATGAATTTGGGCTGATATGTCCACAGGATTGTATGGAGTTGGACTGATAATAATACCAGAAAATTACCTAAACGAACAATAGGCGGCGCATATTCGAATCATATAAGTGTTCGAGTATTAAAATAAATTTGAATTCGACTCGTTTAAGTATCAAATCCATGTCTCACTCAAATCTTTCGAGTCAATTTCGAAACGGATTTTGAACCACTCGGGTTCATTTTTAGCTGATAATTATTAAAAAAAAATTGAGTTCTCTATTGGGCTGATATGGACTATAATTTGGTCGGGTAAAAATAAATTTGGGTTGATAGGTCCACAGGATTATGCAGTTGGGTTGATAATAACGCAAGAAAAATACCTGCAAAATAAATCTTGCATAAAAGAAATTCATGTCACATAATGAGCCTATTATGTAGAAGTATGCTTCCCCTCTCACATGCATGTGTGTCTCCATCACAGGAGGTCCCACATGCATGTGAGAGAGGAACATATTAATTGGATTCGAAAAAACCAAAGTTTAAACTAATTGGATTTGAAAAGACCAAAGTGGAATGATGATTTGTATGTCAGACAAATTTTATGTCCAAATTAAATTGAAACTAACGTAAAATTTTAAGTTATAAAATAAATTAATGTGAAACTTCTATTGAAAATTTTAAGCTATAAAATAAATTAATGTGAAACTTCTATTGATGCTCTCTCCTATTCTAACGCCAGTATTTACTATCAACTCGTCATATGTAGCATTTACCAAAACTCAAGATCAAATGTGAGAGTCTAATAAAAAAAGTCTCTATTTATTGTGTCACTTGTGTATGGTCACATTCAAATCTATACCTCAGCAGAGTCGAGCACAGACACTATCTTACTTTAGTGGAACAAACTTAAGTATTAAGGATTAAATTGCAACAATGTTTTCTGGCACAAAAGTGCAATATCAGCTAAATGTTAGGGTAAGAAGACCTCTTTAAACCTTTATTTGCATATTGGTAGTTCCCTATACACACCATATGTAGCACCCAAACAGAGAAAATCACCAAGTACATTAACACATTTGGAAGAAGAACAGGTGTATAGATAATAAACAATTCTAGAAATAAACTATATATATATGTCCACCTAATCCAGAAAAAAAGTATTAAAAGAAAAGACTAATGAATCCATCTACGAATGTCGAATTATATTTATATACCAAATTCAGAAATAAATAAAGATACAAAATTCCAATCTTCCTAATCTTGACCCTCAACCTCATTCTTGTCTCCATAGTTCTTGAACTTGATCCAATTATTTGATTTGCATAGCTTCATAAGAAAGTACCAAGCAATCCCAGCCACAGTCAACACACCACTCACCAAATAAACATTCCTAGTGCCAACAGCCATTACATAAATCAAAAACCCTGATGGAACCAAGCACATTATCACTAACCCCAGCATCCGCAATGGAACTTTATACGGCCTCACCGCCGCCGGCATCTTCCTCCTCAACCACAAAAATGAAGCAAATTCTAATAACATTCCCAAACTATACAAAAAATTCACAGAAGCAATAATATCCGTAAAATTCATATAAGAAACTGCCAATGTGATCAACGTAGATAAAAGAATCCCAACCCAAGGTGTATTAAACCACTTGGACCTTACCCCGAAAAAACCAGGCACAACTCCTAAATCAGCCATACCAAGTGTTTGATAAGCACAACTGGTCAATTGAGCTTCAAAAAGTCCGATGGCCGACAAAACTGCACCGATCTCAATCCAATATTTCAACCATTTTCCGGCTAGGATTTCGGCCACATCTGCCAAATACCCATTGACCCATTTTCGCTGATCAAGTGGTATAGCCCCTGTGCCAGCCAAAAGGGGAATCAAATAAGCCAAGCAGGTCAAAAGCCCGGCTGAAAAAAGTGCTTTTGGGAATGTTTTTTGGGGTTGATCCACTTCACCAGCTAAAGTACTAGCATTGTCCCAAAAATTAAGGTTCCAAAAAAGGGTATTGAAAAACAGAGTCCAATCTTTTTCCTTACTGCCTAAACTGATCCATCTTTTAGGCTGAATTTTGGGAATTGAAACCAAAGAAAGTACTACAAATGGACTAAGAGAAACAATACCCAAACAAACTGCAGCATAACCCACAATAGTTAAACCTGTATAATTGAGAAATGAAAGAAAACTAGTTGATACAAAAATTGCAAGATATCTAGACCAACCAGAAGAAAATACCGGAAAAACAAGCTTGAGATAATCAATGCATAAAACTGGGTATGAAGCTAAATTAATCACACCACTGAGGAGTTTCCATGAACCCATAAGGGATCCCCAAAAGGGGCCAAAAGCTTTATGTGCCCATATGACAAATCCGCCGTTTCCCGGAAAGGTAGTGGCGAGCTCCGCCGTGACCAGCGCTTCCGGTATGCTCCAGATGAACGGAAAAACAAGGAAGCCCAGAATGGCGAAGAGGGGCCCGGTGGCGCCAACGGAGTTTTCCTCGCCATAGGGGCCGCCGGCGACTTCGAAGTAAATGAGGAAAATGAGGGGGATTAGAGCTAGCTTTTTGGGGGTTTTGGTGATGGGTGTTTTTGAATTTTCATTGATATCAACAATGAGAGATGAGGAGATAGAAGCTTGAGAGTTTTCCGTGGTGGAATTAGGGTTTTTGTGTAGTGATTGGGTCTTTTCATTTGTGGAGGTTGGTAGTTGGACTTGATGATTCATGACTTTGTGAATTTTGACTGACAAGCTAGTGAATTTCACCAGATTGAGTGAAATCCTTGTGTTTCACCATGAACCAATGTAAAAATATACTACAACTGTGGTCACTTTTGACACCTTTTAAAAGAATTTTGGATTTGGATTTGGATTTGGATTTGGATTTGAACGTGGCACGAGGATCTGATCTGTAGGGGAGATTATCTACCGTATCGGAATTACCTTTTATCTAGTTGAGAAAAATTATCCACCATTTACATTCTTTCGTTTATTTTTATTTTATTTTAATTTTGGTCTTCCCCGCATGATACAAGAATTTAATTACTACCAAAACTCTATGTTAGACCCTCAATAATTATATATTCAAAATATAGGAAAAAAAATATTATGAGTAAATAATAATTAATATTAAAAGAATATAATATACATTTGAAGAAATATATTGAGAGTAAAAGACATTTACATCAAACTAAGATACGTTATTTTAGGTCACTTTCAATACAATATTATTTGATTGTCAATTTAATAATATAACTGTACAAACATAATAAACGTACAAAAATATGAGTTTATATAAAATTTCGTTTGATTTGAGATTATGCATCAATAACTTTATAACAAGTATATATATTTCGACAATATTTCATTATATATTTCGACAATATTTCATTTTATTTTTATAGCAAGTATATATATTTCAACAGTTCAGATTTTAGTAAGTTCTATTATTATAAAGTTGTTGATGCATAATTTCAAATCAAATAAATTTTTGTATAATCTCATATTTTTAAATATCAATTACATCTGTATGATTAGATTATTAAATTAATGATCAAATGACGTTATATTAAAAGTGACTTAACATAACTAATCTTAAGTCAATCTAAGATGTCTTTTAGTGATGTATTAATGATTAACCTTTAGTTATCAAATCTGGTTCAAATAGGATATCTTTAATTCATTAATATTTGAAAAAAAAATCTACAAAATTTGAAGATAAATTATTATTCTACAATTATCTTATTCCTTATAGGAGTGTTTTCCTAATTAGTCATACAATAAAATTCTAATATAAAAAATACAGTATAATTTGGTCCGGATCTCATCAACCAAGCAATCTATTTATTTACTACTACTCAATTACGGACTTGAATTGCTAATTTTGCTTTCGTTTTTTCTGGTTACATGTGGTACATTACCTTTTATTAGACTAATTATGCAGATTTTACATACTATATTATAGTGAGAAATAAGTGTATCAATATATATATACATAAAATTGCCATACACGCTGTGCAACTCTTTTTTTTTTTTTTTTTTTAATCCAATTGGAAACTATCAAGTAATCAATCTTTTTCTTAGAAATACTTTGATTGAACTAATGTAAAATAAAATAAAAAAAAGGAAAAATCACCTCTGGACAATTGATGTGAAGTCCATATATAAATAAGTGTGGTTTACTTTATTTTAAGGACCCCGATCAATTGTGGTATATAGCTTGTAATTAAAACAACTGTAGTGGCTAAATCATTTGAGATTTCAACATTAAAATTCACTTGCATATAAATTGTAATGGATAAACTCTTCCATGATTTCAACACAAAAAATTAGTTACAATCTATGGGAAATTAAATTTTTCGTGGGAACCTCGAGGAGCTTATATTATGCAGTTGTGTGTTGTCGTATTGTTTTTATGAGTTATCTTTTTCCTATTTTAAATCTATAAAAGCGATTTTCTCATTTTATTAACGCTAATTTCTTTTTCCAAATTAACTGGCCACAACACAAGGTGTGAGAATTGAGTATATATATATATATATATATATATATATATATATTTGGGTTCCATTTGACAACTGTTTCTACTTTCAAATTTTTGTTTCTAATTTTACTTATTTTTTTAAATTAAAAATAGAAAATAATGTTTGATAACTGTTTTTTTTTTGAAATTAATGAAAGTAAAGTCAACTTAAAAGTGACAACACAAAAAGTTACTTCCACAATTTTGACAACACAAGTAGTCATTTTAACTCTAACAAGATCCGGATATCAAATCTTGTCAACAACATAATTTTAAACTCTATCTCCTCATAAAAAATAAAAAAAATTATCACTTGAATATTATTATCAAACGATATTATCTAATTTTTGTTTTTACTAATGAAAGTTGGTAAAAGTAGAAAATAGAAAGCTTCACTAGCTCTTATTTTTTATCAAACAATTAATCCGAAAGACTAAAATATATCAAAAATATAATTAGACTAAAATAAAAAGAATAAAAATAATAATTCTTTTAAACAAATAACATATAACGAATAACAACCAGGAATCTCCCAAAATAAATGAATGGTTGTGCGAGACATCAAGATATTGTAAGAAAGAGAGTTTGGATTTATCAAGTCCTCCCATTGGCAAGAAAAAAACTTGGTATTTTAATGAATTTTGTAGCACATCCTGCCTGCTGAAAATCCCATTGAGATTGTTCCGTCACGTGTGTCTGTAACAAATATCTTTTGAATAAAAAAATTCATGAATAAGGTGGTCTGTTAATTCAATAGTCGTCAAGTTGTTAATTAATATTATTATTGTACATGAATTTTCACTTTAAGAATGAATGTGCTTTATTAATAATTATATATATATAGTCTACTAAATTTTAATAATTTTAATTAAGTGCTACTTTCAGCTGTTTTTAAGATTTTATGTTCATTTTGTATAATAATTTTGTAATTTGACCGACTCATTTTGGTTAGTCACGAGTCAATCTTGAGTTCATCATTTAAGACTCTTCTTTATATTGATACAATGTATGGCATCTTTATATCCTAATCTCTTTGTATCCCGTAAAATATATATAATAATTAGATATACATGTATGAAACAAAAACAATAACACTACTACTTCCTTTCCATTATATATGACGTTTAAGATATAATCACACATTAAAAAATCTCATTAATACTAATATTAAGTAATTAATGTTACTTTGAAACCTATGTACTAATTAATTACTCCTCTCCTCCGTCTCTCAAATACTCCATCATGATGAAATTTTTTAGAGGCAAAACAAAAAATAATTAAATTTTTTCTTATAAATATAAATAAAACATCTTATATTACAAAGGAAAAAAATTTCTTCTAAAACGTGATATATAATTAAAACCATACTAAAAGACTTGCATTTTCAGTGAAATCTCTTGTCATAAGGCCGTTAACTGGGTGTGAATATGGATATATTTCGATAAGCTCAGCTTGTGGACAGACATGGCTCTTAGTTAATTTTTCACTAAGCTCCCCTCTAGTTCTCCACTTCTTCTGACCCATTTCCCAAGCACTCGTAGGCCACTAGAATCCTAGAACTGAATTATAATAGTAAAAATTCTCAAAAATAGAGTCTCATCTAGGAATTCTAGCACACACCAGATATTTTAAGTATTTAACTCATCTCTCCATTCTATAGTGCCAGATTGGGTCAAGTATCACTACTGCAAGAAAAATGTCTCTTTTAAGAGTTGAAAAATCATATGCACAAGTCTAAAAATCCTATATGCCAACACTAGAATCTATTTAGCTAAAAGTACTTTTGGACTATTGCTACTTTTAACATGGAACAGCAATTAACAGCTTAGAGGTGCCAGCAAACATAAACACCCCTTCTACATTGAGAGAAGTGAAAAAAGAAACAATCCTTCAATTCCGCATACGTGAGGAAAATAATCAGAAAACTTAAAATGTGTCGACAAGTGACAACTAAAAACAAAACACCCTTTAAAAGATCAGAGGAAAAAAATACTTTTGCATCTACAGAACTCCACCCCATCCCAAATAGTCGATCCTTCTACACCAGACAAAAAATGAGCAGAACTAAAGGTTGAAGCGAATGAAAAGAGAGGATATCGCATTGTTATGCAGTAAATGGTACGTTACGCAGCACACATCACCAGCTCCACTGCCTCGTTTCCAGTAGCTCCATATGGTTCCAGGATAATTACTGAGCCAAAGTATGTGTTACGCTGCCCATTTTACATGTTTTTCACTACCCACCTCATCATAGTATGTATGACTTCAAATATTTTAGATAGCTCTAAAACACATAAAGCAGTTAGCAGGCACTCACAGCTCAAAATTCAGCACTGAATCATAGGAAATAGTCTGGTGTCCTTCGAGTTACATCAGGCTCTCCCCTCCTGGGAGCTGGTTCGAACTGCATTAAAATTTAATATTTGATTTTAAATCCTTAGCTGCAAAATAATTTCTAATGCAACACAATAATATATGCACATCAAAATTTCATCCCCGGGAATAATCACAATACTATTAATGGACCATGTAAAGTGTGCCTAGGGGAAGCGTGTCCTTTTTGCATATATGCGTGTGAAAGTTTGTATCGTGTGCACGTCTGTCCCTGTGCATTTATGTCTGCGTGCGCTCGAGTGTGTGTGAATGTGCGTGGATGTGAGAGAGAGAGAGAGAGAGAGAGAAACCTGAATGAATGTGTGTCCCTGGCAATCATCTACTTCTAGGATCGATGCCATGTTACCACATCGATAACAATAATTGGGTGCACTAAATATAGTAACCACCTTTTGCTCCTGTCAAAAGAAAAAATGCAAAGATTCAATTGAAATCCCACTCATTAATCATTATACACAAAACAACAACCAGAGTTTCCAGTAGTTACATGGCCCCAGTTGAATCCCTCCATAACAAGCTGGTGTGCTCTAGCAATAAGCTTCAAGTTGTTGGTGTGGTTAAACTGCTCAGATATATCCTGTCAAAATACAGTGACCACAGATATAACTTAATTTTTCTCAAGTTATGAAATCAATAAATAAAAAACAAAGGGAGAAGTTGCAAAATACTTGGCCAAAAGTATATCCAGCACCCCTAGGCGAGATACCCCAACCACAACGATCATCGGGGTCAGACCATAAAAGATCACACATGGGTCCCTCGTGAGGAACTTCTTGAACACGATCAAAATTACGAATATTATCAAGGGTTTCAATTGAAGGTGACAATCCACCATGGAGACAAAATATTTCTGATTCAACCTAAAAATTTACAATATAACAATGTCAACATTAGAAGTAAGAAATCATAGACAAGGAAGATGGAATAGGCTAAGAGGTAAAAGAATTACAGTCGAACATTTATTAAGATGATTCATTTCTACAAATTGCTGGTTAATACAAAGCTAGCATTTAGAACTGAACCTAAACTCCAGTTTGTTTCTGGTAATTATCAAGGAAAAGTAGAGAATCAACTTCAGTAATGTACAGCAGTACAATCACTAAGCCTTAAGAAAGTGCTCAAGCTCTCCCTTTCAGCTGTCAGAAGTAACAACTAGAAGGTCGAGCTCACAGTGAGGGCCATCTATTTGATAGCTACCATGTTCCAAACACTATATGCTGTTTGTTGAGACTTAAGTAGCACGAATACAGACACTGCTAAACACCAATATGGATAAAAACATGTCTATAAAAATAGGATATTAATACTTGGGAAATAACTCAAATCATACTATCTCGTCACATACATATTCCTTCATTTAAGTCTTGTATATCATACTCACTTGAATAGGGAGCATAGACACTTCAACAATGTAAAAATGTGTCGGATACGCGTTATTCAGTGTAATTGAATAAAAAATTGTTATTACAAGAAAATGACCACCACTAATCTTGTTCATGTGTCTACAAAACCCAAGATATGATACTATTTTACAGCTTCGCTTCTCCCCAAGACATTGTCCTAATTATCTTTTTGGGATACCTCAAATATGTCTACCGTATCAAATCAAATAGTTAGTGAGACAACTTTTTAAATTTTTTCCGTTTGTTTTAGTTCCAAATGCACACCTCCAAGGAATATTATGACTCAGCAAAGCTTCACATAAGTAAAATTAGCAGCGTTTTAAGTCTGTTAATTATTCCCGTGAACTAGTTGTTCCTGAAAAAAAAATCCACATGGATAGAAAGGAGGATTTATAATTCTTAGTATATACTGACATAGTGACATCTACATGGCCATCCCCCTTATTAGGGCATATTCTGGTAAAACACTTTCTTTCCGAAAAAATAGAAAAATTATTAACTTATATTATGTGAATAACAAAACTTAGAAACATCCACTCTTTTCTACACTGTTTAGGCTACAAGTTCGCTAGACTGAAATTCAGTTTTGACCTTGCTTGAACGTGTATGAATTCAAGGTGCCCAGCCAAATAAGTGAAATTTGAAACTTTCAACAGCTACTCCTTATTTCTCAATGTATAAATATTACTCACTACATTCCACAAAAAGAGTCCCATTTACATAATTTATGAATATTAATGATATATTTTTGTTTCATGTCTATCCCTAAAAGTAATAAGTTGTTAGTTTAGTAGTGTAGTTTGATAATGAAATTATGATGTCAAGCTTCAGGACATTATGCAACTTTATACTACAAATATCTAAAAAGTTACTTTTTGTAGAACAAAAAGAATTTACAAATGGGATTCATTATTTGGAATGGGGGGAGTAAATGAAAAACAAACTTATAAACTGTGATACTTCCCTACTCTACTTAGAATACAGGTTCTGCTAACAGCAATTCAGTTCTGTAAAAATTTCAAACGCGAGAAACAAAAAATCCAAAGATATAATTATACTAACCAATGCTGTAAGGGGAAAATAGTCAAACAAATCTGTAAAGATCTTCCAAACATTGGCATTACCATATCTGTAAAAATCAACAGTAGGTTATGAGTAGTGTGTACCAATATGCAGAGAACAATAAATACCCAGAGAGAAAAAGAGGGCAATTATGGTATCTCAAGCAGTAGACGGAAGAAATTTAAGAAAAATTAAATTAGTTCATAAATTAACCTATCAAGAAATATTAACACCAAAACACACTTCCAAAGTACACTTAGATGATCAAATATCATTATATTGGCCTTATAGAAAATGAAATTTTAATTGAAGAATATAGAGATTATAAGGGAGGGGGGGGGGGGGGGGGGGGGGGGTGTGAGACACGGATAGCAAATTACAATTGGAAAAAAGTACTCAAAAAGAGCAGCTCTCCAATCTCTACAAAGATATGCCTATAATGGTCCAACGAGAAGGAAGAATGATGATCCTAATTCACAGCTAAGCAAACAATAGAGAGCTGTCCCCAAAAAGTCGAGCAGTTTGCTTGTTCTACTGAAAGAATATAAAAGGTTGCACACATCATAGAAATATAAAATAACATTATACCCTAAGTATAAACAGAGACAAAAATAGGAGGCAACTGTTCTGATGTTGCCAGTTTTGTAATTTAGTACATGCCTTTTAGAAAATATACGTCAACATTGTTTCCTAGTGCAAAAAACAGTTCTTGCCTGGTGAATATGGATTTTCAAGCAAGTAAAAACCTTCATCATACAGAAAATATTCATCAAGCAGGAATATCTATTAGGCACGCCATGGACTCATGTATCATTATCATGAGAACATATGGGTAGACAAGTACAAGAAGTTTCTAAATTCCAAAATGCAGACGGCAACTTGTCCAATATCTGCATTTTATTGAGGACTATTTCAAAAACAAATAGTTATTCCTTCTATCAGCTAGCTCATGGGATTTCTGTTAATACTCTTGTAGTGTATCCTGAATGTTCAAAAATAGGTTCATGTCCTCCTACATGTGTACTACAGACTTAAATACTCCCTCCATCCACCAAAAGATGATATGAGCACCCAAAAAAATGTCCACCAAAGGATGACATAATTACAAAATTCAAATGAAAAAAAGTGATACAAAGCCTTTTTTAGGCTCAAAAGTGTACTTATATGGGGTCCACTAGTTTTAATAAAAAAAATAGTCATTAATGTACTTGAGTGAGGTCCACAACGAGTAAAATTTGAACTCATTTTACAATCTCCTCTGATTTAATATTTTTAATGGGTCAAAACTGTAATCAGTATCGAAAGGAGGTGCTAAATAATTTCTTTCTTACTTTACTTGTTGTTTGTCCGCATAGTTGTCATGGCGTCGCCTAGGCGTCGACAATGCGTCCTGACCACTGTTCTAAAAATCCCCGCCTAGGTCCGATTAATCCCCGCCTAGGCGCTAGGCCCTCCCCTGCTGTCACGCCTAGGCCGCCTAGCGCCTAGCCTATGTCCAAGGAGAAAAAAAAATCCCTCCAGAGAATTATACGGTACTGGGTGGGCAAGACAGAGAAATTAGGCGAGGCATAAGCGAAAAATTTAGGGTTACAATTATTTTTTTTTAATTTTAATAACTAAGCTACAAAACGACGTCATAAGAATAGATGAAGAAGTTGAAGGCTGTTCGGGCCTTACTTGGGAAGCGATTGGTGAAGCATCCGAAGCGGATAGCGTGCTAGAGCCTAAGAGAAATAATAGAAATGTTAGAGTAAGAAAACTCCATGATTTTTTTTTTTGTCTGAAAATGATACGGAAGAGGGAAATGAGGAGTACGAGTGTGAGCCCGATGGGGACATTATCTTGGAAGAATATAGAAAAAAAAAAAAGAGTTATAGAGAGATATAGAGGTATATGGAGATGAGGACTATTAGTTTGTATTTTTTATTATTTACTTGTGTTTGAACTTTAAACAATTACGTGTTTTTGTTTGAACTTTGACATTAGCAACATGGATATGTGTTTGAACTTTAAGCAAATGTCTTTATTATAGATTGTTTTCCTTTATATTATTATTTTGTTAGGATAAATGTAAGATAAAATATTAAAATTGGCATAAAATAAAAAATCCCGCCTAGGCCCCGCCCAGGCCCCGCCTAGGCCCCCTAGGCGCTAGGCCCCCCCCGGTCGCCCGCCTCCCGCCTAGCGCCTTTTAGAACCTTGGTCCTGACGCTAGAAAATGACAAAGTGACGCCTTGAATGTCGAGCCGCCAAGGCTCACGCCTTGGTAGCTGACCCAAGTTAAGTGATTAAGTTATTTTGTACCCATGACTCATCATAACCCATGGACTAGCTACATGGTGTAATTTTATTACTTATTAGACTTGTAATTTGTGATAGATTTTAACTTGGTTGATTCTTTATTTTCTACGTACCGTTTGTTAGTTTGTTCTACTAGTTTTCGATATCAAGTGTTTTATTTTAAAATTTTGATTGTTAAGTATTCATATACTTGTATTTTTCATTGTATTTCATAGTATTAGTTATTATATTTTAAGTTTTAATACGTATAAAATTTTATTGTCCAATATGCTTTTGAAAGTAAAATAAATAATGTATAAATTGCATATTGTTAACGACTTGTCGTCATACAGACGCCATAGCAGCGCCTTATTGCCTAGGCGTCCTGGGGGTCAACTACCGTTACGTCTCGCTGTGGCGTCGTGACAACTATACTTGTCAATGTACAATGATGCCCCATTCAATATAAAATTATTCAAAATAGTATATTTCTCTCCATTATTATTTTCGGGGTAGAACCTGAGAGTCATCGTTGCTGGACAGAGGGAGTAGAAAATAAAAAAGTAACCTCTCTTCATTAGTTCATTGACACTCATAGTCTCATTTCTACTAGTTTAAAATATGGGGGGGGGGGGGGGGGGGGGGGGGGGTGGGGGGGTATGTTATTGATTTTACAGAAATGCAGCATGAGACCTTATACCATTAAGAAGACAAACAAAGATATTTCAATATAATAATTATATTCCCATGAGCTCATATATGTGGCGTAAAGCCATAATCAAAATCAATGCCTAAGCAACCACGTGACATCAAGACATTGTTCTGCCAGAAATGATGTCTCGCAGGACAAGGATGTGAAAAACTCACTTTCTTAGGCATTCATCATAAAATCCATATACTTGAGTAATCTGCAAGAAATAAAAAAAGGAGAAATGATGATATAGTGCTGATATTAAATCAAAAGTCCATAATGGAATAGAAAATAAATACTTAAACCTAAACCTGTATGGAAGAGGACATCAGAATAGAACTTCTGACAATATTTAACTATAGTTATCACCCGGCTCCTACTAAGGATAAAATATCAATTCAGAGAAACACATCCTGGGTGACAAAATGGGAGCCATAACCAGGCTGTTAAACAAGCAAAAGGCAGAACATGAAATAAATAAATAAAAATTATTGGAAAAATTATACCTGTCGACTCTCATGGTTTCCTCTCAGAATAGTAATTCGCTGAGGATACCTCACTTTGAGCGCCACCAAGAGCTGAAAAGGTGAAAAAAAGTGGTATCAGAAACAACAGGGACACCAACTCAATTCAGAAAGGCAAGACAATCCATACTTCTAGTTTGAATAATTCATAACAAGAATTCCTTCTGGTTTGAATAATTCATAACAAGAACGCAATCACTTCATGTTAATACGACCAAAACATGGGCTTATATGTATGAGAGAGGATTTCAGAACTTAAAAACACAATAACATAAACCCATTGTCTCAAGTAGACGCACTTAGAACACTAGAAAGGTTAGCATTGATTATAAATATCTAAATAATTTGTGAAACTCCTGAAGTTAGTATGCTCGAGGCAGGCTTGAGAGTCGATGGTAGCTACATGTATCATTTTTTTGATTTGGCAAGGAGTTTGCCATCCTAGACTCCTAGTGAACTGGGTAAAACAAACCAGTGAATGTGATAAAGGATATCTCAAGCTTAAAGACACGACATATTTACAACTTAGACTTCGCCCAATAGACCCAACATCATATTCTACTTATTTGAGTAATGAGTCATATCCTACTTATTCTAATAACGTCATATCATATATTCATAGAGGAAGGAAACCTTCTACTGTGATCCTCTAGGGCTCTAATTGTGGTTTAGATATTTGCTTCTTAAACTGGTATGAAGTTCAAAGGAGTTCACCTGTAGTTTGTAATCCAATATATATGCAATAGCAGTTTACACTTACCGTTACTGTTTCAACTGAATAATAGCCACGATCAACATAATCTCCCATAAATAAGTAATTAGTATCTGGACACTACCAAAAAAAAATAAAAAATTAGTTAATAGTTCAAGACAGATTTAAGTAACAAGGCATGAATATAATAAGATAACTATTACAAACTAGTGTATTCAAATTATAAGCTGCATGAAACTGCATATCAAGTGGCTTAATTTAATGAGAAGAACTCCAAAAGCATAAAAATGCAGCCAACAGAGCATTGAAAAATAAAATAATTGTGAAGTAGCATATAACAACATCACAGTGCTTCTCTCAGCCACATAGTCCAGTACAAAAAAAGTAAAGCTACACAATGGGAAAAGCGTGAGCAACCCTTTTTCTTCACATCACTCCAATATGTTCAAGCTGAGAGAGGGGGTGAGAAATAAAACCAAAAAACTCAGTATTACAATGCTCTAAACTAACAGAAAAATCATTTCCATCATCATATAACTTTGATTAGGACGCAGCCACCACATAGAGATGAGATGCCAGCTCAATTTTTTTTTTAAAATTAGATCCTCTGAGTAAACAACTTCTCCAACACATTATTCATAAAAATAAAAATAAAATCTCCAGCATAATAAGATGCCAAGAACCATCTAAAATTGAGCCTCATAAATATAATATATGTGCACTAACTATAAAAAGTTTCCCTTCTCTTAACAAGCAATGGTCCAACCAAATGACCTGAGATTTTAATCCAACTGACCATGATGGAAAAGAAAAGCAATTTGATGCAACGGCTGATCTGAAATTTTGTAAAATTCAATCTTACTCTAAGTAGCAATCTGAATTAGCAAATTTAAATCCATTCCTACAAATACTTGAAGGTTCCATGCCCAAAAATGAGGTTATTGCAAAATGCAAAATCCAGAAGGAAAGAAAATCAGGAGGGGTGGTAGAGATAGAGAACAGATACCTTCCCTCCAATTCGAAACAGCTCTGCAAGATCATGGAATTGCCCATGAATATCACCACAAATCGTCACAGGGCTTTTCACAGGCTGAAATGGAGGAAAATAAAAGACTAATTAAAATGTTGAAACCAAATCTCAGCTGATATTCTTTTTCATATATACAAGTCGCATCTCAAATCTCAATTGATATTCTTCGAATAGAACATAGCAGGAGAGTGTCAATTTTGAAGTTAAATCTATTTTTTTAAGTTCATAATATATGCATATTCAATATTTCAATCACTATGCTTTGATGGAGGCTTAAAGAAAAATGATTTTACAAGTATGATTTATTTATTTTATCTTTTTTTTTTTGACAAGTGTACTTATGACTATCGATTTCCACATGTGAACTCAGTAAGTTACAAGTCATTTTTTGTTCTTAAAAAGTCTTCTAGAAAATATATTCCTTAAAACAAAAACTATCTTCGGAACAAATGCAGCGTAAGATGGATTATATAATAAATGACCAAGATTATTTAAATCAAAATAAAATTGGACACAGCATTATATAATGTTGTAACAGTTGTTAATAACAACAGCAATGGGGAAAAACAAAAAAAAAATGGCAAACCTGCACATTGCTTTCATCCATTAGAATCTCCTTAGCCTTCTCGCACAGCACCCTAACCTATACCACAGAAATAAAGCAACAGAAAGAGAGTTCTTAAAAGAGAGAAATTACAGACTGAAACACAATAGCTTTTAACAAGGATATTCTGTGTAATGACAAAAGTAGATTATATGTCCATTCCCCCATCTCAAACTCAAAATCAAAATCAGCCTCTTAAAGGAGGCACTATATATGCAAAAGAAGTCTAACTAATAGAAAACTGTCAATGTTACAAACTCAAATAATATTAATTTTCACTTAGCTTCCAAAAGGCAAGAACTATCACCTTAGTGTTAAAACTTTAAACCTCTCTCTCCTTTCTCCAATTTAAGAGCACCACAACCGCAACCTAGCCTCCCCGTCCCAAAAAAAATATGGGTATTATCACTACTTCCCTTCATTTTTACGAAATCAATTTCCTCTCTGACACCACCATGAGAACAATATCGTTCGAGGTTTATTACCAATTTAAGAGCAAACAAGAGCATATCTGACCCACGCCATCCTTCCTTATGTCATTCATGCTAAAAGTCTTCAAATTCTAGAAATGTCACAACATTGTTTCATTCCTTTCTTGTTTAAGATACACACCACTGTTTCAAGATTTTAAGCACCAACTACACCCAATTGAAATGATAGAGGAAAATTCAAAACACCACCAGCTCTCAAAAGGAATCATCTCAGAAATAAGGGCAAAAAGGCCCGGATATTTTTCTTTCAAGTTCTTAGTTTCTAGGAAAAAGATTAATGTTTCTAAACAAGCAACATATAAAATCAGTAAAACAGATTATAGTACCAACTATACTCGCTTGAATTAAATATACGAAAATTCAAAACATCTCCGATTATCTAAGGAAAGGATGTAGCTTTTGTTCCTCTCACCCTCTATTCATTTTTTTATTCAATAACAGTAAGGTGAAAATGCCTCATTTTTTCTTTGAAGCCCTTGGCTTACAAGATAAGCTTACATTTTTTATACAACAAGTAACACGCCAAAGCTCCAAAATAGATTTCCCAATAAAATTTATGAGACTGTGTCTAGCATTGTAAATCAGATTTGATTTCAAGTCTACTACAGACACAGTAGATCCAACACCAAGTGCAGTCCTCAATCCTCATGCAATAATCTTGTGGAAAGAAATAAGAAAAATACTTTTTTTATTAAAAAAAATGCTCTAAGCTCCCTCTCTAAGTACATTCAGGTGTTCTGCTTGCAGGCTATCTCATGCAGCAAAGAGAAACAAGAGCAGTAACAGACGGCAATAGGCCTTCTTTTCATTAGATATTTGATCTTAACACATACAACAATATCAAATGAAAAGATAAAGACTCTTAACAGCAGTCTTCTCTTCAGAAACAAAAAAAAAATTGAGCCAAAAACTATCCCAGACAGTCCAATCCCATCACTCTTATAACCCATAATTAAACCTACAACATAATTTCCAAAAGCACCCTTCTAAACCAGTGCAAAAATAATCATAAATAGTTCAAAAAAGTCCATCCAGACCGATAAATCACAGTCAAATACTCTGAACAATCCCAAATATACTATTAACTAAATATATTCCCGAAAAATATCTCCTAAACCTGCGCCTAAATACTTCTTAGTGCTGGTTATGAGCTGAATCAACTCCCCACAGATGAGAAGAACTCAGTCCTAATGAGTTGGTCATCTGGTCTGCATATACCTTAAATCTTGGCTCCAAATGTGTGATCTTTGTATTCTCAGTTATCGCATAGTCTCCTCCACTTAACAAGAATCTTTTCAGTTGCACCTTCCTTTGTGTACAAAATTGTTGACTCTGAAATGTCTTCTATAGTTTTATCTATTCAGTTATGATATGGGAATATCTGCCAAATATTGGTGATCCACATAAACTATGTTTCCCGAATCATGGTCAGGTTGATAAAAAGGATTACAAAAAATTAAAGATGGACTCGTATTATAGCTCCAAGAAGTAGGCATTAGGTCCAAATCTCTAGCGAATTCTGCAAGATCCAAACTTTGTGATAAGTACCTAGTGGAAATCTTCCCTTTTGCAAGAAGCACGTTAACCTAATATGCCATATTGTATCCTATAATTTTATAGTATTCTTCACCACCTCATGTTACATATGCCATCAATATACCCAGGAATAAAGCTTGGTAAACGAAGAAGATCAAGCATAGTAACCCAGTGGAACCTGCTTCACTGATTATTCCTGCTGTTGTTCTGCTTCACGTAATACCCAGGCATAAAATGAATTCATTTTTTTAATTAAATGCCGGAGGATGTATTTAAGAAAAGCTTAATCTTTCATTCACCAATTCTCATCCAATTTTCAAGACACAGGGCTCAAGATTCCGAATTCATTCCCACTAAGAATCATATTCCCACTAAGAATCATAGCTAAATCTACCAAAAATGAACGGATCGCATACACACCACAATTCAAACACCAAAACGAACCCTAAAATCATCTCAAAACTCCGATCACCAATCAATCAAACAATGAATCAGAAAAATACTCAAACTTTCCAACTAAAGCAAACCAAATCTGATGATACCCAACAGAACATAGAAAACAAATATTCATAAAGAAATGGAATCGATAAGAAAAGAAATATAGTTGAACCTCTTGCTCAGACAATGGTTTGCACTGCATAAGCTGCGCAATTTCCTCGTCAAGATTACCATTAGCGCTCGAGTGCACCGGATCCATGCTTAATTTCTTCGAACTACCCAAACCCTAATAATTCTGTCTTTTTCTTCTTTCCCGTGGTTGTTCGTTGTAGATAGTCAAGAGAGCGGAGTGGGAGCGAGCGGTGGTGGTGAATCCAATGGGGAAACCCTGGCTTTTTCTTATCGCAACTCTTTAGTTACTAAATTTAAATAAATAAATAAAAACATACTTCATTAAAAATTGAATAAACTACCTTAAAAATTAACGAACTACCTTAACATTTAATACTATTAATAGAATAACAAAATCAATTAATCAAAATATTGGATAAATATTTCAGCAAAAGATAATTAAGCAAATATTAGTTATGTAATAATAAATTAAATAAGTGATTAATTATTACAACAAACTTGGGATAAGAATTTGAATTTAAGTAATGAGTCAGCTAAAATAACAAACACTGATTTGGATTTTAAATAATTAAGACTACTTTGTTTGTGAGTTCTCTATAGGATTCTTAAAGATTTTTAACTTCAAAAAATAATAGAAAATAAAATGATAAGAAAGTAACTTTCTTTATTTCTTCTTGCGAGTCTAGTAAGAAAGTCGAGACGTGCTTGTTTAAACTTTGTTTTATGTGTTAAAGTAAAGGTAATTACGAAATTAAAAATAAATTTATTAAGCTCATTTTTTTATTTCCTTAACTTGCCTACCATTTTGGTCTATAAAATATCTAAAAAAAATTAGGTTCAAATTTTATTTGCTTTCCTTATATTTCTTGACTTAAAAAACTCACAAACATAAAATTATCCTTTCCTTAGTTTTAAAAGATTGATTGATCAAAAACGACTAAAAAACTTAAATACTAAAACTACTCCACTCTCGAATTTAGAAAAAATTGAATAAGCTACTAAGTTACTGACAGAATAACTAAAACCACTTAGCAGCACCCCAAACAGTATTCTTGCTACCCTTTTTAGATCTTAGTGATATACTGATAAGACAAGCCTTAATGACTTACTTGATTATAAGTGAATAAATTTGTGTGACTTATCAAGTCTTAATAACTTGTGTGATTCTTAGTGAATCACTTTGTTGTATTGGTTCTTAGTGAACCTGATTTTAGTAACCAATATATCCTTAATGGATCATCCCTGCTATTTGAGTGAAAGAGAGATTATGAGACTTTTGGATTTCGAACCTTTTAAAAATATTGTCTCTTTAATAGCTTTATAATTGTCATATAATTGCAATATCAGTTGTGACTTTTTTCTCAATATCACTAAATTTAAAACTGAGAAATTTCAATTAATTTTTTAAGGGGATTTCCAAAATCATATCCCGTTGTGCTTAACTTAATGAAGTTAACTGTTTAATTAACTTGATAAATAATTTTAACCTGAGATTGATCTATTCAACCTACCTTTTAGATTTATTTTGTATCATTTAAGAATAATATTTATGTTTGCGACATGTAACACTTTGGACTTGTTTAGGGGTGTTACAGTCACTACAACAAAAAAGGTTAATTCCGATGGAATGTTCTATCGGAATTAGGCTTATTTTGTCGGAATTAGTTTATTTTCGACAGAATATTCCATCGAGAATTCGGCCGAAAATAACGACGTCAGGATTAGATCCATCGGTGTTTCTGTCGGGCATAATTATTCTCGACGAAATTAATTTTGATACCCGTTCCATCAGACATAAATATAATTCCGATAGAATATACTTTCGACGAACGTTTTGTCGAGAATAAATTGCCACGTGTCAGCCTCTTTTAATTAACAAATCATCTAAGATTCGAGGGAATATTCCGTCGATTATAAGACAATCCATCGGAGAAAAAGATGCCACGGGTAAGCCTGCCAAGCCTTATTTGTCGATGGAATATTCCGTCGATTATAAGATAATCCATCGGTAATTTCTTATACAAAACATAGTTTAAAAGTCCAATGCTCTACAAAACTCAACTAAAGTACAATGAATTACATACAATTAAACTAAACTAAAGTAATTATAGCTAAATCATTTACAAATGATGTACACAACTAAATCCAACTAGTACTACCACCGGTGTGAGGAGAATCATCGAGCAGGGTTGACGGTGCTGCTCTGGTGTATGAAAATCATTGACGTCATCCCCCCGCTCACTACCAACATCACCAACCTGCTCAGTATCCCACCCTATTAATACAATTACAAATATCATTCATTAGTCCGTTATTGAGAATAAAAAACAGAGCAAAATGCTAATTAAATAATATGCAGAATATACAACTTAAAGTGAATAGAATTCCTGAGTAGTCGGGGGCTGACTCAACATCGGGCCAAAAGCATCCGATAGTAAGGTAACTACCATCCGGACCACATCGTCGCGTATCGCGGCGAACTACTCCGGAGAGATACTCGTATTCTCGATTATGGGCCCTACTGCAACGTTATGAGCAAGTTGGTGAAGACGAGCACTAAAAGGCAAATTCTGACGAATATTGGATCCCTATGAAACGTCTTCGACATCGCAGCCATAACCTTCTGGAATAATTCGTCGTCCAACCCGGTGCATGTATGAGATATTCCAACAGGTGCTCTCAAACACTAGCTCTGGCTAGAGACTGTGAAAATAAATATAACATTACTAATAATTAATAAAGCAATATAAATTATGAAATAACGAAAAAAAATACTAAAATGAATACATCCAATCAATCTATACACCGATACCCTCAACAGACCCAACACTTGGTACCTGCTAGTAGTGCTACTGGGGGATCCTGAGACGTGTCCTAAAGACTCATCTCCACATCCCGAGATAAGCTAATATCGGGCGGAGAGATGGTGGAATCTGAAGACTCAGAATCTCGCTTAGCAGTCCACAGCTCAGCTGCACATTGGTCCCGAAACTTCTGAAACCAGTCCTGCAATTTATTATATATATGATAGTTAATTGAAACATCATATTAAGTACATGATATTAGTAATTACAAAAAATTATAACTCTTACCCATATAACTAAAGTTGTCTGAGACATAGTAGAGTCCTTTGGTGTATGGGCTCTATCCTAGACCTCAACCATGGTGGGAGGTCGTCCCAATTCACCCCGCATGGCCTAATAAATAAATTAATAAAATAATTATTTTTTTTATATAAAAGTTGTCACAATATTAAATTAAACAAATAGAGATATACATACCGACTTCACTTCCTCAAAAGACTATGATCCAGTAGTATGTACTACTTGGAGCTGACTATGATTTTTCTTCATATGTTCTGATTTCTTATTGAAGTCATTAGTATCCCAGTGAGTACACATAGCCTCCCATGCTGCATCAAAGACAATATGGGGCTGATGGTATCGAATTGTAGTCCCGGGCTGGTTTACAACTCCCCAGGCGGCCCTCTGTCTCATCTCGTATAACTAGTCGGCGTAATTATTTGCGACATGTGCATTAATAACATTGTCACCGGTTGGCTGAGAGATGTCAGCCTCATATATAAAATAAATTGATAATTTATAAAAAAGAATGAACTTAATATGTGTATATACTATTTACATATACAGTTTTATTTATGTAAATCAAGTTATGTGAAACTCGCGCAACACAGTCTCCATGAACGAGACATCATGTTGCGCATACTAGGTGAAGCGCATGCAGCCAACGGGGAGGTGTGTCATGAATAAGACGTGTAATGTGGCTTTAGCCATAAGGTCCATAATACTACAATACAAATGAAACGGTACGGTGTTATTTGTATTTTTTTCATGAAATAAATTAATTTAATTTAACATTATGCTATCTGACACTAACTACGTAGAGTCAACATCTAAACAGACTATCTATGGAACTGCCGGCGGATGTAACGCCCCCCAAAATCCCCGCACTTTGGACTGCGACAGACCCTGTGCGTTAACTCTATACATCTATCGACTTAACCAATGATCCCATAATCATATTGGTTGAATCAGTCTTATTTTAGACTATACATTAAAATTTTCTCTTAACTTTGTCCCTGAATTTTAACTTGATCTCAATCTCATAAGTATACAAGTATCAACTTGTATTTCATCCGTATAAATGGATAAAACCATATATAACGGTCTAATTTTAACCTTACGATTTAAATATTCTATAACTTTATATGTTCCAACATCCACGGAATTAAATCATTAGGACGGCTCTTGGGAACAGAGAATCTCGCGGTGAATGTTTGTATCTTCACCCGTGATAAATGTTTGCATCTTTATCCGTGACAAATGGTTGTATCTTTGTCCGATGCAAAATTCTCTTTCTGTACAGAACATTACCCAACTAGTTAAAACCCTCATTCGAAACATATTTGTTTATAGTGATATCTCTTCATATCAATAATCCTACTTATATGGTATTTAGAATAGTAATACCGAGTTATGCCTGGGTCCGAGGAACCTTAACGATGGATTTGACCAGTCAACATCGCTTAGTCCTGTCTCGGATGTACAACACTCACAAGTTATTTACCGATCCTCATCCAGATAAGTAGATCATTATCAATACTATGTTAAGTCTTAACAATTCTACATTATATCAAAATAAAGACATAACAACATTCTGATGATAATAATTTATATCATTCATTCAATATTCGGTTACATGTTTGTTTGTTCGTATTACAACAGTCGTTATGACTTATACAAATACAAGTAATAAACATGAAAACCTAATCTACGCTTCATCTTTACGTTCATGATCTTCTTAACGTTCATCTTTAATCTGCAAATAAGGTTTTATTCGCAAGAATGAGCACGACGGCTCAGCAAGTCTAACATACAGCACATACGCAGTTTATGCTTTCATATAAACTTTAACATGCATTGACTGAATATAATTCTCCATTTAATATCACATATAACTCGCATTCCAACAATTTATATCACATTGACACACAAAGTGTATAAATCATATTCATAAATCGTAAACATAACGCATAACAGTTAGAAGGCTTGTAAACATCAGTTAAAGACTTCACATATCATCTATTACATAATAACATGACATTACACATATCATTTATCATTTTAACAATACTACACAAGTAGCACATAGCAAGAGTTAGAAGACTTGCTTTAAAACCATGTTTTAGGGTTTCCCGGGAAATCGTTAAACACCTACAAAAAGGGTTACGCAACCCCGAATGTTAGTTTATCAAATTTTCCTTTTGAATAAGTCTTAGAATAACTTAACTAGACTATTTTCATTGGTGGAATCATTTCGTTAAGTGGCGAACTCAAAATCTCAAAATTTAGTGCTTCCACCCGAATGCCGCTTAAAATTTTCAGCTTTGACTTCCTTTCCGGTAACAGCCATAACTTTATCATCCGGAAACATTTTAAAGTTATTATTGAGTCTAAATTGCTTAAAATTGCATGATCTACAACTTTCATTTAGGTTGCTAAGGCAGATTCGGACTTTAAAATTTCGTACTTTTAGCAGAAAGGTCAGTATGCTTACTTTGATCAATATTTTTAGGGTTAACCATGTGAAACATGGTACCGCTTGCTTTAACTCTATAAGAAATCATGTTGTAAGACTCAATATCACTTTATAACATAAAAATAATAAATCACAAACCTTCTCATAGAAAGATTCATGACTTTTGCTCAAGAACACACGAAGAACACGAAGAACGGATAAACCGTACATGGTAACGACTATGTTCTTGAGCTTTTGGTTGTCGTACTTGAAATAATTTGAGCATTATAACTGCTTATATAAGTGATTATAACACTTTATAGTTGACAAAATTTGGTCATTATAACGGCTTGTAAATTAAATTATAACAATTTATAAAAATGCTCAAGACCATACGCAAACGCGGAGAATGGATAAACCGTACATGACCACTACGTATGTTCATTGAGCTTTAAACTACGAATTGAAATTCGACATTATAACTACTATAAAATGAAGAAAGGCTCAAGAACACGTGAAGAACACGAAGAACGACAATCGTACATGGCTACGACTAAGGCTGCAAACGAGCCGAATCGATCCAAATTTTAAACTACTCGGATTCGACTCGTAAGGTTAAATTCGTACTCGAATTCGACTCGGATTCGAACTATATAAAAAAAACTTTACTCAGATTCGGCTCAACTCGAATTTTCGTTACTCGAATTCGATTCGACTCGGATCGAATTATATTCAAACTACTCGCGAACGTCAAATTCAAACTCGAATTCGAGTCTTCACATAATAACTAGTTTTATAATACATATAATTATTAATTGAACTTATTATTTTACTTAAAAATAAAAAATTATAATTATAATTACACTTTAAATATATAAAATTAAAATTAAAATTACAAAAATAAAATAAAGTAGTAATTAATTATTCAAAATTTGTTTAATTGTGTATATATTATAACAGAATGTATCGAGTATAGATTCGAATATGTATCAATCGATTATGTATCGGATCATGATTAAAAATTCGAATAGTTTGAATTCTAAACGAGTCGAGTATAACCTTATTCAGATTCTACTCGTATTTTTATTCGAACTATTTTTTGTGCTCAGATTTGAATCATATTATTAACGAATTCGAGTCTCGTTCACATTTTTTCGAGTCGAGTCCGAATCGAGCCCGAACTGTTTGGTTCGATTTGCAGCCTTAGCTACGACTCGCGTTCTTGAGCTTTTAAACTACGAAAATTAATCGAACATATAAACGACTAATGATTTACCTCTCGAAGTGCAAGCTTTAACTATTTCTTTGCACTTTCTTTGATTATAACTCACTAGAACTCTCTCTCATATTGTATATAGCTTTGATACAAGCATTTTTGCTTTGAAAATGAATGATCAAACAAGTGAGGAATGCTTGCTATTTATAGGTCATGCAAAGCTAGGGTAAAAAGGTCATTATTACCAAACTTCCAAGCTAAGCTAACATGAAGTGCACCTCCCTTTTCCACTTGATATGAACGACCAAATCAGCCAATTTAATGCCATTAATGCTTGAAATCATCACATTTTGGTGACACCACAATAATCCACATGTTAGCTTCCAATTGGTCCACAACTTAGCCTACCAAAGGAATAGTTTTAGGGCTTGTTTGGTTGGTCATTTAATCATTTAATTGAGTGGTATTCATGGTCATTTACCAAGCTTGATCAAGGTTATATTAGTCCTTTTGATAATCTAGCTTAGTTAGGATTAGGTTAATTAGCAATAAACCTTGGAATTTGATTATTCGATTAGGTTATTAATTCACCGATTAGATTAACTTGTAATTTAGGTTAATCTTTAGTTTAATTAAACTTAATCCTATTTAGGTTTAGTTTAATTAATTGATAATTAGGTTAAATGGTAATCTAATTACCCTAACCTAGTTCGATTCCAACTAGGTTTAACATAACCTAGTTTCATTTCAACTAAATGTCATCTAACCTAGTTTTATATCAACTAGATTAGGTTAACTATTTCATAAGCTTAGTTAGTTTGTAACTAGGTTTAGTTCCTAGTTAGGTTCCTAACCCAGTTACATCTAACTCAGTTACATCTCAACAGAAATTAGTTCATGCTTAACTAATTCTAGTTCATTTCTAAGTCTTCCTGTTAAATTGACCTCAACTGATTTAAAAGTCTGATATTCCAGAGTTTTGTTCCGAATAAACACTATTTTGTAAAGTCGAAAGTCCAACAGACTTGGCACGTTTTTCGGTGAATAGTGTTTTTGACTACCATTTCTCAGAATATGCTTAAACGATCAAAAAGTCCAAAATAATATTTATTTTTGTCTTTTCCCTATTTCATCTTATTCCCGACACACTTTTCGAGAAAAATCTTTTATTATTTATTACGCACCAGTGTTGCATACAAACATTGTATCCATCAACGGTTTGATCAAAAACGAAAAGAGTTTTCGTTTAAAGAGCGATTTACGTTTTATCTTTGGAAAAATATCAGTGGCGCCCTGGTATCTATTCCCCATATAAATGCTATATCGTGAAATGGAAAAAGTCCAAACATTGAAAAGAACGTTCAAAAAGATGACAAATGTTTTCTCGTAAATCGTGTCTTTTTCGTCTTTTTCTCCAGAAAATTTTATTGATTCCCTGACATTTAAACCTCATATTATCACTATGTCGTGAAATACAAGAAGTCCTACAGATGAAAGAAATGATCAAACGAATGAAAAATGTTTCTTCATGAATAGTGCTTTTACACGTTTTTCGAGAAAAAAAACTTTTACTGATTGTTACGTGTTTTCAAATCGTGTGAAGGTTGAATCCTTAAACGGAATGTCAATTTGACCTTCACATTTTGCTCGAGGGCCTAGGTTATTTTCTAGGGCTTAGACCCTAGGGTTAGGGTTTAGGTTTTAACTCTTTTTCCAATTTAGGTTTTTGCCCTAAATTGACTTCTGATTTTTAATAAGTGTTAAGGTTAACTACTCAAATCAAAACACAAAATCCTGCACATAGATAATTCACAAAACTCATTTAAAAGCTTAATTCAAGCTTTACTAATCACGTAACATATAGTTTAGGTTAAAGATTTTAACCTCTTAGTTGTATACGATCGTAGTTTCGAGTCGTATATATTCTTTTAGATAGCTCAAGGTATGCTTGAGCAATCGATCTTAGGTTTTGAATTGATCACCTGTGCTTAAATCTTGTTAGATCACTTTGGAAATATTTGGGATATTACAGCGGACGACCAAATAAATTGAGGTTAGTCCCATTTGCGGGGTGAGTTAGCTGACTAGGCACAACATCCCTTGTTTTATGTCAAGTCATATACTTAGCAGTGTGAGCCTATATGAATAGACGCTAAAGCCTCAGCACAATAGAAAAGTACCGTAATATCTTCTTAGGCACACGTTTCTCCTTTCCCCCATGTTTAGTCGTCTTGTATTGAGGCAAATTGCATATATCACATTGCACTTTATCTCTGTCATCCCCATAGTATAACATGTAATCCTGATCACATGCATCGATCTTTTCATATCCCAGATTCAAACCCTTTACCATCTTATTCACTTTATAAAAATTCGAAGGCAAAGTGTGACCCTTTAGTAAGAACTCGCTAATAAGGCCAAGCAAGTCATTGAAACCTCTCTCACTGCAGTCATTCTCATTCTTGAAGTATAAGAGTTTCATCACTGCATATAGCCTGGTGTCCTTATCATTTTCATCATATAATGGGACCATGAATTCATATAACAACTTGTAAAAGGCAGTTGTTGTGTCATTTGGCTCTTGCTGAGCATTGCTTGACGACTGCTCATTTGCACCCCAATCAATATTGCTAAGCCCATAAGTATCGACCAACATCTCCATGGCATCATAGGTATTGTTGTAGGTATTGTTGTATGGTTCCTCGTGAACTAGTTGTCCTCCATTCTTGGTCATTTCCCTAGCCTCAGCTGATTCCCCGATGAATCTATACAGAATCGTCATCCACAAACCCACGCGAAAACAGGTCAAACTTAATGTCGTCGGCTTTCTTCCAAATCAGGTTTTTACACTTGAGACACGGGGTATCTCATCTTTTCGTTCGAAGTATCAGCATGTTCATTTGTAAAATTCAAAAAGTTGGTCACCTAATCACAGTACTTAAGCAGTAATCCCCTACCATCAACCAGTATCTTATGGTACATCCAGCTCTGATCGTCTCACATCTTTATCTAAACAAAAGGCAAGCTACTAAGGTGATTAACGTGTATGCTGTGTGACGCCCTCAAATATGGGTTTCTTGAATCTCGGGTTTAGTGCTCACGATACTATACCACAAATTAATCACATCCATTCATTATCGAATACAATAACATAATTACAATATTTCATATCTAGCTCAGGTTTACAGACCTTTATACAGTTCAAAACACAGACTTTAAGACATATTACAAAATAATTACATTCGCAAAATTCTTATAACTAGACAACTACTGCTTGCTCGCTTTTTCTTTTCCTTTATCAGTTCCCGAACCTTCTGTCTGCTCGGGCTTAGTTGAAATATTATGTTTAATCAATAATGAGCATTAACTAGCTCAGCAAGTATATAAATAAGTAACGACATAATATCTCAGAAATAATGAAAGAAACTTTTTTAATTAGTTTTAACAGGTCAACACTACTATGAAGAAACTTGAAACCATAATATAAAACTCTGTCATAAATTATTGAATCATTATCATTACTTGTTGTACGGTCACAAGACCAAGAACTTGTTTAGTACAATACCAATTATAAAAACTGATACTGCCCGACACTATCATAAGACTACCTTTTCTTTTAGATGTGTACTCTAGGGGATCAGCCTATCGTACCTTATATTGTGCACAACATAATCATCTAACGACGTAACCACGCCATAGGATTTCATATCCCCTTTACTTTTATCCATTTTTATATAAGAGTTATTCTGTTACAGCATTTTCATAGATTTCACACCACAACAATATGGATAAGAGGATATAACAATAAATGTCTGAAGTTAAATCATAACATATGTCTAGCCAGATCAAAAATGACATCGACCTTTTTTAAAACAGTTCAATAACTAATGAACTTCAGAAATACCTTTACGAGTGTACATAGTATACATGACTGTCAAATGAACTACAAAGAAAAGAGTTCGGAAAGAATACTTACATACGTCCTCGCTTCCTTTTACCGTTACTACCTTACCACGTTTATGACCTACATAACCATGATGTCAGTCCACATATTAGTTACATACACATTAAATGTTTTACCTTGACATACAAGTCATCGTTTACCTTTACATACAACCTGACTTCATATCACATTGTTCCATTATACGTATACATATACCAAATCGATTAATTTTATCAATATTAGGTTTACATAACATGATACCATCTTAAAGTAGCTTAATATTGCATCACGTGATAATAAAATATCAAAACTTGCAACTCTGTAATAGGGCCCTAACCCTCTTTTCCTTCACAAAATAGCGCCCCCAGCCCTATTTCATTCTGCCTTCGAGAATAGAACAAGACCCCAGCCCTCTTCATCAGAATCTAGAAATTTTATTTTTTTCAAAGCAACTCACATGCTATTTTTTGCCATACATTGCAAAACTTCATTTCAACACTTGATTTAGCATACATAACACATTTAAGACTTGTTTAGACCTTCAAAAATAATTTAGGTTTTCAAATGACATTATTTTTTTGAAATTTACTTTTTAAGTTTCGACGAACCTTTTTGATCGCCTAAAACACACTTTTATCGTCATATATACCAAATGACCATCAAATCAATGCGAACATATGTAATTACATAAAACTAAGTCATTCAACTTTATTTCACCATTAAATATTCAAAATGGCCAAAAATCACCCCTTGATAAGATTTTGTAACTTAACCTAAAATTTTTTGTAAAAAACACTTTTGAGTTCATGAACTCCACATTCTATATACTTCATAAAGAGTCCATTTACCAACACTATAGACTCATATAACACATATATGACTCTAACAAAATATGCTACCATTTATATTTGGTTTTCATGCACATAAAACATCACATAAGGTTTTAACTATACAAAATCATAGTTTCT